>OY757935.1:68810287-69057787 GCA_963585895.1 Sepioteuthis lessoniana | reverse complement strand
AGGCAAGGCTAAATGTCTTTTTCTTCTTCAAGCCTAAATGGTATTTAGGTTAAATGCATAAGCACTTGACTTTTTCCAAGAATTGCACAGATCACAATAGAATCAAGAATTCCCCTTTCCCATCTTTAAGCATTTAATGAACAGACGGTGTAACTATTATGTTGTCAGCCATAATGGGAGTAATTTCTGTAAAAAAGATGTAAACTCTTATGATTTAAACAGATAATTGAAGTGAATTTAAATGTAAATTTAAATACCAAATCTCTCTCTCTCTCTCTCTCTCTCTCTCTCTCTCTCTCTCTCTCTCTCTCTCTGGAATTATATGAGATGAAAACAAAAATTTGAAGGTGGATTTATTCATCTATTTGGTAAAATTTAAATGTAACTTTTAATGTGTAAATTCTAAATCTCTCCCTCCCTCTCCCTCTCTCTCTCTCTCTCTCTCTCTCTATATATATATATATATATATATATGTCTCTGTGTGTGTGTATGTGTGTGTGTAAGTGCATGAAAAAATATATATATATATTTACTAATCTACTATCTACCAGCATTCACGGTTACCAAAAAAAAAAAAAGAAAAAACCCCCGTCAGGAACAAGAGATAAAAATATCTCGAATCACCGCCCGGGGGAAAAAAGAAAAAATGTCATAGGACAAAAAGAAAGAAAAGGCCAACCCCGTCACACCAGTCGAAAAAAATCAAGAGATGTGCAGTCAGTTGGTCAAAAGAAAACTAAAACTTGTCGTAAACGCTGCAATGCCACAACTACAAGAGTGCTCAACACGAGTGGAGCCAATAACAAAATTAACTTAAATCTTGAGTCAGAATTCTCCTACTAAAGTTTCACCTTAACGGCTCATCAGGAAATCTCATACTGACCCTCATATATATATATATATATATGGAATTATGACTAGAAAACTTAAATTTGTTGGTGGATTTGTTTATTTATTTATATAAAATTTAAATGTAACTTTAAATGCCTAAATTCTAAATCTCTCTCTCTCTTTATATATATATATATATATATACTAACGTGTGTCAAAAGTTTTGGAACATTTTGGTAACAATTTGTCATGCTTTTGCCCATGTCATGAAAGTGATAATTCACACTGGACCGTGAGGTGTCAAGCTCACTTGATATTTTCTGAATGTTACTCACTGAATTTGCCTTGGTGACCTGGGATATGGCCTCAATATTCACAGTTTTAGGCCTATCTGAACTTGCTTGACCATTGAAGTTCTTGCAAACTGGATGAAATTTCTTGAACTATCTGTTTACTGTACCTTTACTTTTGGCATAACAAACATTTCAGATTGTTTCCATGGTGTTATGCCTCGGTTCTAACATGTAAATCATAAGTTCCTGAATTAAACTACATTACAATTTCATCTATGTGGCTTTTAACTCACATACAGAGGGAAACAATGCACAATATATCAGCATGCCAATTCCACAGGTTGAACTGCTTTGGTCACATGATATATACACTGCAAACTAGTGCACACCGAAATATTGCAAAACTTTGGGCACACCCTAGATTATATATATATATATATATATATATATAATTTTAAATTTGTGTTTCTACACATTCCCCATATATATGTGTGTGTGTCTTTGTGCAAATATATATATATATATATATATATAAGAGATATGACTTGAAAACTAGAATTTGGTGGAGAATTTATTTATATTTATTATAACATTTCCCTTATTTACGTGCTTCATCAGAACATAATTCAAAAAACTTTTATTTTAGTTTTTTAAAATATACAGGAAAATCTGTCTACATGGTTGTCATTGTGATGTATCCAGGAATGCCAACCGTTATGGATCTTTAAAAACAAAAACATTTGAAAATATGACCATTATTAAAACTATGGTTTGGTTTGGTTAGGTTGGGTTTCTTTGTTTAATGGCATACCAACCTTCATGAGTTATTCAATGTTAAACCCATTCTTGTAGAACATCAGTAGTGTGAGCATTTAACCCATAGCTGGAGGGATAAAGGAGTTCATGCCTTTCCAAAGAGCATTAGTCTGAAAGTGAATGCAATGGCATAGCTGTAGTTTGAACTCACTTATGACAATGTTGCAGTCCAGCGTGTTAGCCACTACATTACAGGGACTTACCCCATGTCTGTCCCTCTTTTTACAACTGTGCCCAGTAATGAACAGACATTAAAATTGTCTCTGCTAAAATTCCAGCAGTGAACCGGAGCTGTAGAAGTACATTAAACTTTGGTATCTACAATGCATGGACTTCATTTAAGTGGACTTTTCTATGTTTAATTTGTATCATATTATATAGCCGTAACCAGAACAAATTTTTTGGAACAGTAATATAATACTTAAAAAATTCAAATGTGTTCTTGTTCTTCCTGATACTAACTTCCTTCTGTTTTCAACTTGACCATATTTGCAGCCCAAATTCTAATATTCTTTTTATTTTGCAAACAAATTTCCATATTTTTTTATCATATCAAACTCTGAAGCATTTGATCTTTTGAACAGGCCTGGCCTGAGGAGCTGCAGAGGTCCATTAAGGAACATTTATATTGTACTGTATACTAATCAAACTGAGAGTTGATTATATGTTTGTGTAGGGCCCTCTTTGGTGTAGGACCCAATTGGGAGCAGTTGGTCAATTGGCTTAAGGTAGGCCCTGCTTTTGAAGGTGATAGAAATATTGATACATATGAGCTGTGTGTTTATTTTTGGATTGCTATAGATTCATATATTTGGTGACAAAGTAGAATTTGGCCATAAATAAGTCAGTAAAGTTGGCAATCTTCGTTGAGGGTGACCTGAAGGTTCCCTTTTCAATAGCTACTACATCAAAGTGTAGGGGATGGCACTACTCCATTCCCTGGATTGCTCCACTACCCTTGATCATTACCTTATAATGCTGAGTGTAAAGTAAGGTGTTATCAAGTACCATTTTTTGAGTCTTTGGTATGACTCAACCTGGGTTTGAAACCCCGTCTTCCAGACCATTGGTGAACACTCTACTCATTAGGCCAATGGCCAGTAATATATATATATATATATATATATATATATATATATATATATATATGTATTATTTGGTCCAGTTAAACCAGAGTTGGGAGTAATTCCATCAGGACAAGAAAACTATTCAAGAGTGAACATTTAAATTTTCCTGGTAAAGAGCTCAATGTAACAGACATTACAGAGCAATAATTTCATTAAGAAAAAACAACAAAAAAAAAAAAATAAAAAATTTAACAGGACTTCTTCAGATCTTATGGATAAAAAATCCATAAGATCTGAAGAAGTCCTGTTAAATTTTTTTTCGTGTTTTTTGATTTTTCAAAAACACATAACAGGATGGAAATAAATTTATAATCCTAATGTGACCGGTTTGTGTTTTTTCTATATGTATATATATATATATTATTATTAGTGAAAAATACACATATACAAACGTACATATATATATGTATATGTATCATCATCATCATCATCATGCCACACTATTAGCACAGATTTCCCTGATTCTCTATAGACATTTGTCTCTATTTTCTATCACTTTCGGCTGGTCTTCAAGACTACCTCCTGTGTTCGTACTGAGCTGTTGTAGATAGGTTCTTGTTGGTCGGCCAAAACTTGCATGTTTATGTAAAGGGGTCCATAGGAGAATCTTACTAATGAGTACGTCCTTACTTCTCCAGCAGCATCCCACATGTCTTGTTCGTCTTATTTGGATTTTAGAGATGGGCAGTAGGTATCCATACAGCTGCTGTTTTGTTTGTTTGCTAGTTTGGTTGGTTGTTTGGGTTTTTATGGTATATCAATCTTTGTAGGTTATTTAATGCCAAATCCATTTTTATACAAATTATCAGTTCTATTTCAAACAATTCAGTTTGGCATGAGCGTACAGTTCAATTGTCATAAACATTGCTATTTCAAGCAATTCAGTTCAGTTAAACAGTTCTATTTCAAACAATTCAGTTTTGTGTAAGTACGCAGTTTAAATGTCAAAACAGTTCTGTTTTCAGCAATTCAGTTAAGCATGATTATTCAGTTTCAATCTATTTGACCCATAGATAGGACACTATCAGGAACTACCCCTCCGGGGAAGAGTGGACCTGGGAGCAATGGCAAAGAAGGCGTACTCCACATTCCCCAAAACTCCAGCATTACTAAAACCTCACCATCAGATTGTTTACAGTCATTATCAGGACACTCGTTGGAGGGGAGGTTAACCCTCTACAGAGATGCAGTCAGTGTATTTTACAGCCCAAGCCAAATGGACTATGCTGTTTTGTGGAATGTTTCTTCCAAGATTTGTTCTGTATAGCTCGTAGCATTCTTGTGCCATTCCTGTCAAGCTTTTTCTCTATACACTTAGTCAGCATCCATGTGGTGCACCCATATATATATATATACCTTATAATTCCCAAGCTGAGGTGGTTCACTTGTTGGTTGAGTGGTATGATACTCAATCTAACGTAAAGTTGGGTGGGTTTTGATCCCAGTTTCAAGCGTCCTATGTGTCTCACCACACTGAAGAGTCGTGATACAACAAAACAGTCTGTCTGTGGATGACAACATATACGCTCCCCCACAGGGGTTGAGCACTCTAGTGAAGAAATTTCCAGCAGCCATAATGAAAATAATGAAAAGCTCTTCAAATGAATTGAGCACTCTGGTATCCAGTAAGGTATAAATGTAAACAAACGAAAGCTATTACTTAATGCCTTATAATTCCCGAGCTGACGAGGTTCGCTTGTTGACTGAGTGGCATGATACTAAGTCTAATGTAAAGTTGGCTGGGTTTCGATCCCAGCTTCAAGCGTCCTATGTGTCTAGCCACACTGAAGAGTTGTGATACAATGAAACAGTCTGTCTGTGGATGACAATATATATATATATATATATATATATATATAAGAGGTGAAATTATTTTTGGATTACTACATATTCCCATTTTTGGTAACAGAGTTTCTCTGCTGTAGAACTTGGTAATAGATAATACTGATTAATATCCGATTTGATTGTGTAATATTTGATTAAAAATGGTATCTTTGTTTTTTTTTATTAAATATGATACCGTATGTACGCATTTATGTATGTATGTATATTTATACATATGCATGTGTGTGTGTATGTGTCTGTGCATATTGTATAAAAGCATTATAGCGATGAGCATAAAACAATCCTTAAAATGTATGCAGTATATTTTAATTGTAAAATGTAATTTTTATTAATTGAAAGATTTCTTATTTTATTAACTGATGGTTATTTTACTAATAGATAGATTTCTTATTTTATTATCTGATAAATTTCTTATTTTTCTTATTAGTAAAATATAAGTTTTTTAATCGGTAGATTTCTTATTTCATTAATAGTCAAATATAATTAATAGTCAAATATAATTTCATTAATAGTCAAATATAATTAATAGTCAAATATAATTTCATTAATAGTCAAATATAATTTCTTATTTCATTATTATTAAAATATAAGATCTTTTTTTATAATTGATAGATTTCTTATTTTATTTAACTTTTTTTATGTCATGTGTTTTTAGTTTTCCAGAACAGACAACTTCGCAAAAATGGAGCAACACTAAATAATGTTACAGTTTTGAGCTCATGCAAATTGAGCGACTAGATTTTTTTTCCGAGAAGGGTTGGGAAGTGTGCCAAGACGCAAAAAAAAGAGGCCGCTACCAGCTGTGAAAGGAAAAGATACTGGGGCTGATGTGTTTGGGAACAGTGTCAACAACTGTCTCCTTTTTGCAAGTGGCAGCAGCAGCCGAGACAACATTAACCCCTTTTCTCCCATTGAAAAAAAAAACCCTCATTACGTTACCCGCCTCAACTCCCATAGAATCATTTCTATGTTAACTTCCCTTCCCAGACCACCCGTCAAGGCTTTCATCCTTTCCCTAAAGTTGAACACAAATGTGCACTCACTGAGGGGAAACCTGTCGGAACGCAATTTAAAGTCTTTAAAATGAAAAAAAAAATTCAATAAAAAAAGAATTTTGGTTTCATTTAGAAAAACCTTTCTTCCTTTTTTTTTCATGGCATCTTACTTTTTGTCTTAGTTTCCTAGCCTCATTCTCTCTGTTCGTCTGTCTCTCTTTTTTCAAAAAAAAACTTTCTTTCTTTCTTTCTTTCTTATATTGACAGTCTTAGTCTTATTCTTTTCTCTTACTCTCTCTCTCTCTCTCTCTCTCTCTCTCTCTTTTTCTTTTATATATTTACAGTTTTACTCGTATATTCTTTCTCTTTCTCTCTCAATATCTCATTTTTTTTTTCTGTCTCTTTTCTTTTTTTTTCTCTTTATCTCTTTCTATATTTCTCTCATATTTACATTCTCACTCTTATATTCTCCCTCTCTCTTTCTCTCTCTCTCATACTTATAGTCTTACTCTTACACTCTTCCTCTCTTTCTCTATAACTCCCCCTCTTTCAGCCCATCTTTCTTAATTTCATTATCTTATCCCTCCTTTCCTTCCATTTCTCTTTGGGTTTTTTTTAACTATTGCTTCTTTCTTTCTTTCTTTCTTTCTTTCTTTTTTCTTTCTTTCTTTCTTTCTTTTATCTCTTTCCATCACCTTTTTTTTAAAAAACTATCTCTCTACTCTTTACTCCTCTTACTTTCATCTTATTTTCTCTCTCTGTATCTCTCTTTGCATATACACTCTTCCTCCATCTTATACATTCTATCCTCCTCCTCCCTCGCTTCTCTTTTCTGCAATCTGCTGCTGCAGACACCCAGAATGTATCAAATAATGCAATAAAACCCTAAAGTGTGTCAATGATGACATGCAAAGGAAATATCGTCTAGTGACTCAACTTTGAACACCTTCACAATGAAATATGCCACCTAAAGTCCCTAATGTTAGCTTTGTAGTAAAAGTATCGGGATTAAGGTCACTCGAAAATGTCAAAAATCAGTGAAGTTACCTTCTAAGTGAACTGAAGCATGTAGTTTCATTCCAAATTCCAAGAAAAGGAGAAATTAATTAACAATAATTTATCTTAAAGAATAAAAAATTTGGAGACACACTTTTTTTCTGTTTGTTTGTTTGTGTATTTCATTCATACTGTTCTCGTTAATGATAATAGTTTTTGAGAAATATTTTCCTCAGAACAAGAATCAAGCTATAGAAAGACAATAATTGTCTTCTCTTGAATTGTGTGTGCGTATATTCAGATTTCTTTTTCTCCCTCTCTTTGTCCCAGCTCTTCAACTAAAGTAGATAAGCCTTTTTATCTTTTTTTGTTGAACAGAAGAGAGACTTTGTTCCTAGCTCTGGTGATTGACTTTATCAAGCTTCAATATTGAAAAAAAAAGGCTCACATGGTTTTCTCTACCAAAGATGACCAGAAAGACTTTTTACCATTTTTCTATCCTTTTTCATATACTGCTTGTTCGTAAAACAGTTTGTGCGCATTTTATCTGTTTGGAAAAGTTTGTGCATTCTGTTATCCTTCTTGCATATCTATTATGCATGTAGTAAATTTTGATTGGTTTGGTTTGGTTTTATGCCATATCAACAATTGCTGGTTATTTAATGCTAAATCCATTTTTAAACATATAAGTAAAGTTGGCGACCTGAGTCGAGAGAGACCCAAAGGCTCCCTTTTCAATAGCTACTACACTGAGGGGTAGGGGAGGGCACTTCTCCATTCCCTGGATTGCACCACTTTACCCTTGATCCTCACTTTATAGTGCTAAGTAAGGCGGTATCAAGTACCATTTTTTAAGTCTTAGGTATGACTCAACCTGGGATTGAACCTTAGTTTCCCAGACCATTGGCGAATACTCTACTCACTAGGCCGATTGTTATATTTCAACAATTCAGTTAATATTAATATATATAAGCAGTATATTTAGTTTTGGTTGGTTGGAAGTTTTGTTTTGTTTTGTTTTACAGTGTATCAACCCTTTTCGGGTCATTTAACGCTGAATTGAATTGCAAACAATTCAGTTTAGTATAAGTACAGTTTTTGTTTACAAACAGTTAAATGTCAAAACAGTTCAATTTGAAACAATTCAGTTTAGCATAAGTACACAGTTCTATTTGACCCATAGACAGGACCCTATCAGGTGCTACCACTCCAGACCAGAGTGGACCTGGGAGTGATAGCAATGAAGGGGTACCTTGTATTCCCCAAAGCTCCAGCATTATTGGAGCCTTACCATCAGATTGTTTAGTGTTATATCCAGGAAACTTATTAGTGGAGTCTTACCCCTTTGCAGAGAAGCAGTCAGTGTATTGTACAGCCCCAGTGGACCAAGCATATTTATTTTTGGATTGTTATAGATTAATATATTTTAGTGACAGAGTTTTAATATTGTAGATTTTGGCAATAAATAAGTAAAGTTGGCGACCTTAGTCGAGAGTGACCTGAAGGCTCCCTTTTCAATAGCTACTACATCGAGGTGTAGAGGAGGGCACCACTCCATTTGTACCATACCCATGATGTGGATATGTGAAACGTACCTATAATGTTCATAAAATATATACATAGAACATAGGAATCCCAAAACACAAAAGTCTCACAAATTCTTAGTTCAGATACAAAACTTTTTATTACCTTTGAGTTTAAAGGTTTTTCGAAATAAGGAGAGAGATACACATTCTTTCTATTCTGGCTTTTCCATCTGCACCCCCCCATCTCGTGCAGTGCCCGTAGCGCACAAATTTGTCTGGCCTCTGCGAGCCCTGAAAGTCAACCCTTCTCGTTCAGTGTCCAGTTCTCAACTCAACTAACTGACTTTTTCAAAATCCCCAAAATCCTCCATGTGCTTCCGGTGCGTGATGTCACCCACACTCTCTAGCCCCGTTTCCCATCTGGGCTGTTGTGACATCTCTGAGTGACACGTCCGCTCCGCCTGCACACGTGAACACCTGCATTCATGTTGCACCTAGCTAACCCATGCACTGAGCCGAAAGGTTTTCAGCCTAACTAAATCCAAAGGCATAAAACGAAATCCCTCGGCCATTATATTACACATTTCCTTATGGAGGTGCCCATGGTGTAGTCGTTATCGTTGTAGGAAATAGACACGGCTACACGAGTTCAAATCCTGGACGAGACTGATTGCATTTCACATAGCACTAATACCCTTGGGGAAGGTATGAATCCAATTATTCTCCCGCCAGCTATGGGTAAATAGTAGGACAGACTAGGTTCTTCAGCCTTGGTTAGGCGACTAGTCTAGGAAAAGGAAAACTCTGAATTTCAAACCTGTTAAACTCCGCTTAAAAATTGACCTTGTGTCATATCCTGCCCGAGCAGAGGGGTTGGTAAATAGTATATTACACATTTTCTGGATTGCTCCACTTTACCCTTGATCCCTACCTTATATTGCTGAGTGTTAAGTAAGGCATCATCAAGTACCATTTTTTGAGTCTTTGGTATGACTCGACCTGGGATGGAACCCTGGTCTCCCAGACCATTGGCGAACACTCTACTCATTAGATCAATGGCCTGGTTAAATAATATGTAGTAATATCTGGTTTGATTGTATGATGTTCCATTATGTTAGTTCATAGCTTGGCTTCGTTAAATAAAGATCAAGAAGGGACCAGTCCATGCCAATTGCATCTATTTTTTGATTGCAATGGAGAGTTTATGAACCATAACAAGATCTGATTAAGAGTGAAACAAAAAGAAAGTCAAAGATATTAAAACTATCACATACAGAATGGGATTGAACCTGCCTCTAACAACCATAGCTCTTCATGGCTTCTTTTATCAGAATACTGCAAATCCACATGACTGTTCTTGAGAGAGATAGTCTAGTGATTTCACTTGCCTTCTCCAGATTTCAGTGTTGTTCTTCTCGACTAGTTGCCCAGCAAGACTTAATAGCTGAACCTGCCGAATTATTTTATCCATTGCTTGGGGCTCATGCCTTTCACTGATGTTGTATAGCCATGAACAACTATACATACACATATGCATGCAGAACATAATGACAACACAATAAAGACAAGCAATGCAGTTCTTTTGAAAAATATACCTCTCACTTTATTGAAAGGGTTGTGTGTGAGAGGGAGTTGGAGACTGAACAAAGACTGCAACATACTGACTTCCCCAGCTCCTCCGGACATAGCAGTGTGACTTTCTTGTTCTCTTGAGCTGCTCAACTGGGGGCCTGGGGCTCAGCTCTCTGCTGGGTGTTGTTCTCTCTACAGCATTCTATCTCTAACTGATTGAACTTCCTGTGCACCGAGTTATATAATAGTTCAATGCCCACTCAATCTCTTCCCATAACTGGCCAACGGAATATGCAACTTCCGCCGTCTTTGGAATGGCATGTTTTGATCATCATCGAGCGGAAATAACTGTCATGCAGTTCATAGGTCACCCTCTTCCAGTACATCAGTTTGTGACTGTACCATGGGATTTTAACCCTGTCCCATATTGTCAGCCAAGCTCGCCTACGCAATCTCTTCCCATAACTGGCCAACGGAATATGCAACTTCTGTCGTCTTTGGAATGGCATGTTTTGATCATCATCGAGCGGAAATAACTGTCATACAGTTCACAGGTCACCCTCTTCCAGTACATCAGTTTGTGACTGTACCATGGGATTTTAACCCTGTCCCATATTGTCAGCCAAGCTCGCCTACGCAATCTCTTCCCATAACTGGCCAACGGAATATGCATTTTCTGTCGTCTTTGGAATGGCATGTTTTGATCATCATCGAGCGGAAATAACTGTCATACAGTTCACAGGTCACCCTCTTCCAGTACATCAGTTTGTGACTGTACCATGGGATTTTAACCCTGTCCCATATTGTCAGCCAAGCTTGCCTACGCAATCTCTTCCCATAACTGGCCAACGGAATATGCAACTTCTGTCGTCTTTGGAATGGCATGTTTGGCCGGGTCGGAGGTCAATATACAACAACTGAGGCATTTGCACAAAGTGAATGCAAACAACTATGTTTGAATTCACTTTGCCAATTTCATTTTCTGTATCAATAACCAATATAATGCTATACTGCCTTTTCATCTATGACATATATAAGGTATAAAATAGTTATTGATGGTGACCAGAGTTCAAATCTTGGATGAGGCTTTTTTCATTTCATACTGTGCCTTGTAAAAAGTATGCATCTGATTATCCTCCCAGCAGAAGACTGGGCTCTTTAGCCGTGGTATGGCAACCAGTGTAGGAGAAGGAAAGCACTGAATTCAAACCTGTTAAACTATGCTTAAAGAATTTACCCTGTGTTGCATCATACTCATGTAGAGGGGCTGGGTAAATACATATGTATCATATCTTATGCGTGAAAATCATATAAGGATGACATAAATTTTTATACCAATATTAAGATAACGTCATAATTATTTTGCAGTGAATGATTCAACATTTTTCTACAAGTTATTGACTATGCTGTGTGTTGAAAAAGGGAGATAATAAATGATCCTATTTACCCAACCCCTCCGCTCAGGCAGGATATGACACAAGGTCAATTTTTATGCGGAGTTTAACAGGTTTGAATTCAGAGTTTTCCTTCTCCTAGACTAGTTGCCTCACCAATGCTGAAGAACCTAGTCTGCCCTACTATTTACCCATAGCTGGAGGGAGAATAACTGGATTCATACATTTCCCAAGGGTATTAGTGCTATGTGAAATGCAATCAGTCTTGTCCAGGAATTGAACTCGTATCGCCATGTCCATATCCTGTGACGATAACCATTACACCACGGGCATTATCTCCCTTAGAGAATGGGCATGTCAGTTGAGTGGCTCATGGCGTGTTAAATGACTGTTTACCTCTGTTCTTTGAATTGGAAAACACGTCTTGGACCCTGCCAAGGAATGGTAAAGTCATATGCCTAGTTTACATTACCTTATCAAGTAAACTTTTTTCTATTTTTATAACTCCCTCTTACATACTGTTTGTTTATGAAACAATGTGTATATTTCTTGCCATTGGAACACATTTGTGTATTCTTTCTTCTTAATACTATTGGGGTATGTTTATTAAAAAAAGTTAAATGTTCATGAATGTAAAACTCTCTCCTAAATTACCTCTGACTCAACTAGACATCTAAATAGCTGTCTAGACATCATCCCTTTATTATCAAAGTTGCTCAACTGTGCACATGTCCACACTGTAATCTAGATGTCTAGACATCATCCTTTTAATACATAAGTTGCTCAACTGTGTACATGTTCAGACTGTGATTTAGATGTCTAGACATGACCCCTTTAATATATGTTGCCCAGCTGTGCACATGCCCTGACCGTAATCTTGATGTCAAGATATTATCCCTTTAATTTATAATTTGCTCAGCAGTGCATATGTCCAGACTGTAATCTAGATGCTTAAATATCATCCTTTTATAATTGAAGTTGCTCAACTGTGCATATTTGATATTTTTTCTTTTTGCATTTCACATTTTCTAATAGCAGAAGATACTGGACAAATCAAATCTTGCTAAAAACTGAGGGAAACTCATTCTGAAACCTTTGAAATGCTGAAAGAAACTTATGAACATGATGCAGAAAGCCAGGCTTGGGTTTTTGATCAACATTGCGATTTCAAAGAAAGAAGAACATTAGTTGAAAGTGATGAGTATTCAAGGAGGCCTTTCTTCCATAAACAAAATACTCAGCAGTGCATATGTCCAGACTGTAATCTAGATGCTTAAATATCATCTTTTTATAATTGAAGTTGCTCAACTGTGCATATTTGATACAGTTAAAGATATACATAGTCTGAAGGTGCAATAACTAGCATTGTTAAAAATGAAATTGGTGACCCAAGCCTGAAACTGAGACTCTGTCCTGGTTGAGGCTGTTTGCATTTCATTTTAATGCCTTTGAGAAAGGCATGAATCCATCTATTCTCCCTCTCAGCTATTGGTGAATAGTAGGGCTTAGTTAGGCAACTAGTCTTGGAAAATAAAAACTCTGAAGTCAAACCAGCTTTTCTCCAATTAAAACTTGACCTTGTGTCACATCCTGTCTGTGGTGAGGGCATTGGATAAATACATACACAGTTTAGTGAAGGCAGATAGAAGGTTGTGTATCACAATCGTATGATGTGTTGGGTCTTTCCACTGGGTCATGTCAAGCCTTTTTAAACAAAGATTTGGACAGGGCCAGTGTGTTTGACCACCAAACTCCATAAACAGGGCAAGGAGCAAGCTTGCTTGGGGGACCAGAATTTCATATATTTTCTATGAATACTACTTTATGAAAATTGACATGTAGTTGGTTGGGGTCCCCATATCATAGATTCGTAGTGGGGGCTCACTCGACACCAGCACTACCTGTGGATATAAAGATAACATAAAATTGCAGCTAAATTTGTTCCATGGCTTCCCAGGAAATTGAATTGGTGAAGTGAGTTCAAATCCTGGATGTGGATGTTTGCATCTCACTTTGTGCTAATGCCCTTGGGAAAGGCATACATGCATTAATTCTTCCCAGCTATGGGTAAATAGTAAGGTAGACTGTGTTCTTCAGCCATGAACCCCCAGCTATGAGTTAAATGGTACCACTAATTAGCATAATAGTTAGAGTGTTTGCCAATGGTCTGGGAGATCGGGGTTCAATCCGAGGTCTAGTCATAACAAAGACTCTAAAAATGGTACTCGATGCCTCCTTGTTTAACAGTCAGCATTCTAAGAAAGAGATCAAGGGTAAGTGGAACAATCCAGGGAAAAGATCAGTGCCCTTCCCAACATCTTGGTGAAGTAGATATCAAAAAAGGAGCTGTAGCAGAAAGAACTTCGAATTTTTGTTCGGCGCAAAAATCAACTTGACCATTGGGCGCATCTGATATTTTCACCCAATGACTTATCCCATTCTGCTTGGACCTTCCCCGGGCAATTCAAAGACGGTGAAAGAGCGCCAATCTATCTCTTCCTCAGAACCTTTCGAGCAGGACGGATGTCTTTCTGTCCGCTCCCTTCAATAGCAGCAGGTTCATTACACCAGGAGGAGAGCCGTCTAATTCATGGGCCTTTGAGTCTACTCTGCTAAACCAAAGGTTCCCAGTTGAACATGAATTAGATGAATATATTACACCCTCGACAAATTCAAACTACTGGCAACATACCAAATGTCTACACCATGGACCACACATTAATACTGAATATATCTTCCACTGCTATAGGACTTCAAACTACTGGCAAATCGCCAAAATACCTCCTCAACCCTTTTATACCTGTTTTCTTTCTCACTATGATGACCAGCACAAAGGCTAGCTCTCAACTCAAGCTTTATTAAACTTCAAAAATTGAAAACCTTATGGCATCTTCGTTCTTCTCCCTTTATTTTCCTTTGAATATAGTGAGGAAGTAACGTAACACTGTTCTTAGCTAAAGAGCCTTCAGGTCACCCTCAACAATAGTCAGTTAATTTACTGTTCTTTCCTAAGTGAACATAATACCTGACTAGAATTCTAACTTGCTAACTTCAATGCTGCAGTTCAGCATTTTAGCCATTACCCAACAGAGACTCCTTGTAATAACCAAAGGTTCAAATATCTACAATATTTTGTGTGAAAATATATGAACTTGATTTAGAGAAAAACATAAAGACCTGATTTTTAGTTTTAACATAGATTTTAACTTCAGTAATGAGGAAAACTGTACTTTGATAATTGTTTTCTATTGTGGGGGTTGTATGTAATTTGGTTATTTCAGTAGATGTGCGTCCATAATTTACGGTTATTGCTCTCTGAATTATTCCCACCACAAATACAACACAAAACTTTACAATCGCGCGAAAGAAATGGAATAGAACACAACGGACATTAAACAACAAATAATTTAACATGCATATAACAGAATATGAAAACTGTGGGGGTTGTATGTAATTTAGTTATTTCAGTAGATGTGCATCCATAATTTACAGGTATTGCTCTCTGAATTATTCCCACCACAAATACAACACAAAACTTTACAATCGCACGAAAGAAATGGAATAGAACATATAGGACTTTACACTCCTATAAATTATTTTGGGCGGTATGCCACTTGTTCCCACAATGATGGCGGACACTCAGTGTTCAGTCTCGGGAAACCATTGGCCAGGAGGACCACGTGATATGCTTACAACTACGTCGGCGCGCGTAAATTCAAGTCCTGCATCTTGAGCCACTTACAAGACGCATATTTTCTATAAATACGCCGTCTTAAAACACATTCTTCCTCTTTTACGAATTTTCTTCATAGCGGCAACAACTTCTCTTTGACTAAATTTCTTCGTAGCAGCAACACCTTCTCTTTGACTAAATTTCTCCGCCGCAGCAACACCATGCCTCGCAGACATTCATATATAAGAACTAAGAGACGCTTTTCCGTCTCTAAAAAACTGCCTGTTTCAAACCATAGAAAAAGGACATTTTAATTTTGCAATTCTTTTTGTAGCTTAGTTGTGTTACACACACACACACACACACATACGAGCTCACACATATATACACACTATTATTTTGTTAGAAGATTTAGTAATATTTTTATGTATTAATGTAAGTTTTGTCATTATAGAATATGAATTTGTTTTTGTTCGTTCGCCGTGTTTTAAATGTTCATTTTGTCCGCGCCGTATTACAACCATTATTTGTTTCATATCTTTACTTATTTGTTGCATATCTTCACTCATTTATTTCACTGGCCTAATTCATTCATTTGTTTTTTCCATGTGCTTGTATTCTACCTTAATTCCAAACTTCAACATTAAACGTGTGGGGAAACGCTAAACGCTAAATATTAAACCCTTATTTTCAATATACATAAACATAACGTAAAAAAGTTGGGGTCCATAAATAGCAAAAATACATCCATTCTACAACAAACACAACGAACATTAAACAACAAATAATTTAATATGCATATAACAGAATATGAAAACTGTGGGGGTTGTATGTAATTTAGTTATTTTAGTAGATGTGCATCCATAATTTACGGGTATTGCTCTCTGAATTATTCCCACCACAAATACAACACAAAACTTTACAATTGCGCGAAAGAAATGGAATAGAACACAATGAACATTAAACAACAAACAATTTAATATGCATATAACAGAACATGAAAACAAATAAAATACATGATGTGTAAATGGCCTTTTGGAAAATAAAGTTTGGCAAGAAGAAAATAAATTTGTTTAAAGATGTGTGTATGTTCATGTTAACGGAGTCCATAAATAAGTCATTCTTACTTACATTAAGTACATAGTGGGTTTTATGATTGTGGCGACAGCGTGTCGCGTTGATGAAAGAAAGTTTGTCAGGTTTTTCTTTTGAATGTGATTTGCGGCCATCTGGAGATAGGTCATGAACTTTAGTTGAGGAAGGAAAGGAATTTGTCGGACACAGTATCGGCTACTGCATTACTGGCTTAGTAGCTTGTGGTGTTGTCTTAGTCTTTGTGTAAGTTTGTGTGAATGGCTCCCTGTCTCTGTGTTATTTATATCCTACAGGTGGATCAAAGAATCATCTTAAAATTTTGGCGCGTAGACATTTATTGACCAATCAGATTTGTATTTTACTATTTTATTTTCGAGCCTAAATATTTTCTGTTAGTTCACTTCCGATCCTATTTTTCTAGAATGTTCTATTTTATGTTTTTAGCTGATTGGTTGAAAAATATAAAAATGTAACTTAAATGCTAATACGGTTATGATCCTTAATTTCTAGAATGTTCTTAAGTATGTTTTTATTGCTTATTTTAAGACTAGAAAAATGTTTATCCCATACTATGACTTTTCAGAAACATTTTAAAAATCATTTTTAAGGTTTTCTCAAAACATTGCTTTTTTTAAATTATAATGACTGACAAATTTTATGGGTCAGGCTGACTTTTGCTAACTCATCAATTTGCCTAGAGAATTTTGCATTTATTTTACTTGTTTATTTAATTTTTTGTGCAAAGAAAGAGAAAATCAAATCCCGGTCCACATTGTCTGCTGTACTCAAATATTGTTGCTTTTATTTGTTTGAAATGAAAGCAATAGAAAAAAATAAAATGAAATAAATAAATATATTCATAATTTAAGACAATATTTATATCGATTAATTTTTTGTTTTACTTGGTATTTTTTACTGCAATATTTTTTCTTTGCTTTTCTTCTTTCTAGTAACATTGTTGGCTGATGTTTTCTTTAATTCATTTAAGTCCTAGCCTAAACAAGGGAGATAACTCAGAGTTATAAATAAACTTATGCGTTCATTATATCTGTAATCTCAATGGACTTTTATCATTAATATTATTATTATTGTTGTTATCTTTACATGTTCTGTCACCAGGTGCACAACAGGGAAACATAAAATAAACAAATGAATGAAATTAGGAAAAAAAAATTTTTTTTTAAATAAAGAAAAATCAACTGTTCTGTTGTTTTTCTTGTGGTAGGAAAAGATCCTTTAGAAAAATGATTTGTATTGCTAAAGAAAATTTTCAACTTGATTTCTTTTTAGTTTTTTATTTTATTATTTTTGTGAACACTGACATCTCTTTCCAATTATTCAAGCTCAGCTGGCTAGGGCTGTAGAATGTGTCAACTACATCTCTGCAAAGGGTTAAGAGCCCATAACAAGCGTCCTTGAAATGACACTAAAATGCAATTGATGGTGAGGCTCCAGTTTTGGAGCTCTAGGGAATGTGGGATTCCTTTTCATTGCCATTACTCCTAAGTTCACTCTGACCCAGAATTGTCAAAAGTGTTAGGGTCCTATCTATGGGTTGGTTGGTTGGTTGGTGGGTTGGCATGTTGGTTGGCTTTTATGGCATATCAACCTTTGTAGGTTATTTAATGCCAAATCCATTTTTATGCAAATAGTTCAGCATGAGTATACAGTTTAATTGTAAAAAAACATTTCTATTTCAAGCTATTCAGTTTAGTCAAACAGTTCTAATTCCAGTAATTTATTTTAGTATAAGTACAGATTTTGTTTACACGTAGTTAAATGTCAAAACAGTTCTATATTAAACAATTCAGTTTAGTGTAAGTTCAGTTTCAATGTCAAAAACAGTTCTATTTCAAACAATTCAGTTTAGCATAAGTACACAATTTAATTTCAAGTGATTCAGTTTAGTCAAACAGTTCCATTTCAAACAATTCCGTTGAGCATAAGCACACAGTTTTAATGTAAGTACAGTTTAATTGTCAAAAATATTTCTATTTAAAGCTATTCAGTTTAGTCAAACAGTTCTAATTTAAACAATTCAGTTTAGCATAAGTATGCAGTTAGTTCAATTTAACCCATAGATAGGGCCTTTATCAGGTACTACCATTCTGGGCCAGAGTGGACCTGGGAGTAATGACAATGAAGGAGTGTTCCACATTCCCCAAAGCTCCAGCATCACTGTAACCTCACCATCAGATTGTTTAGTGTCAAATCAAGACATTCGTTGAGGGGGGATCTTACTCCTCTGCAGAGGTGCAGTCGGTGTATTCTACACCCCCAGCTGACTGGGCTATATCTATGGGTCAAATAGAACTGTGTGATCATTTAACTATGTGCAAACAAAAGACTGAGTTTAAATTGGATTGTTACCATTAGCAATACATGAAACTATTTAATTGTGTGCAGACAAATGGTTAATATTAAATAGAATTATTAGTGATAGATATCAATACTTGAAACCTTTTAACAAATGAGCTCTGGCTTGTTTGAAATGTTACCAATGAACTACTGGGGGTGTCCTCGTGGTGTAATGGTTAAAGCGATGGACTGCGGAATCGTAGTACACGAGTTCGTACTCCAGTCGCGCTATTACGTTCACTTTCGGGCAAATACCCTTGGGAAAGGTATGAACCCCCTTATTCTCCCTCCAACTATGGGTAAATAGTAGGACGGACTAGGTTCTTCAGCCTTGGTGAGGCAACTAGTCTAGGAGAAGGAAAACTCTGAATTCAAAACCTGTTAAACTCCGCTTAAAAATTGACCTTGTGTCGTATCCTGCCCGAGCGGAGGGGTTGGTAAATAGTACCAATGAACTACTCTTACCTAGGAAGCAGCGTCGAATCAACCGAAAAGGACATCGACACAAGGTTAACGAAAGCATGGACAGCTATCAATAGGCTATCGATTATATGGAAATCAGACCTAACCGATAAAATGAAACGCAGTTTCTTCCAGGCAGCGGTCACATCGATACTGCTATATGGGTGCACTACATGGACGCTAACAAAACGGCTGGCGAAGAAGCTAGACGGCAATTACACAAGAATGCTGCGAGCAATCTTGAACAAGTCCTGGCGGCAACACCCCACAAGACACCAACTGTACGGCTACCTGCCTCCTATCACGAAAACTGTTCAAGTTAGACGAACCAGACATGCAGGACACTGCTGGAGAAGCAGGGACGAACTCATAAGAGATGTACTCTTATGGACCCCCACACATGGCCGTGCAAAAGCAGGACGACCAGCACGTACATACATTCAGCAGCTATGTGAGGATACGGGATGTTGTCCTGAAGACCTGCCTAGGGCGATGAACGATAGGGAGGAGTGGCGAAAGAGGGTCAGGGATATCCGTACTACCAGCTCGATATGCCATAAAACCCAACCAAACCAAATCATATATTTAATATATGTATAAAAAGCATTTGGTATTAAATAACCTACAAGGGTTGATATGCCATAAGATCAAACTAACCAGTGACTTTTTTATTTCTTATCTTGATTTTTATTTTCCTTTCTTGTCTTACTTCGCAAGCTTGCATTTACACAAACGCAATATATACAACACAGTTGGGTGGGGCTGTAGAATATAGCAACTGCATTTCTGCAGATAGGTTAGACCCATGAGTGTCCTGGATATGATATTAAACAATCTGATGGTGAGGTTTCTGTAATGCTGGGGCTTTGGGGAATGTGGATTACCCCTTCATTGCCATCGCTCCCAGGTCTACTCTGGCCCAGAGTGGTAGCAGTCTATGGGTCAAATAAAACTGTTTCCCATTTAAACTGAGTGCAAACAAATGACTAATGCTAAATAGAACTATTTGGTCATTTAATTGTGTGAAAACAAATGACTTGTGTTTAATTGAATTATTAGTGATACATAGAAATACTTGGAGTTATTCAACTTTGTTGGCTTATCATGTTTACCAACCCCTCCGCTCAGGCAGGATATGACACAAGGTCAATTTTTAAGCGGAGTTTAACAGGTTTGAATTAAGAGTTTTCCTTCTCCTAGACTAGTTGCCTAACTAAGGCTAAAGAACCCAGTCTGTCCTACTATTTACCCATAGCTGGAGGGAGAATAATTGGATTCATACCTTTCCCAAGGGTATTAGTGCTATGTGAAATGCAATCAGTCTCGTCTAGGTTTTGAACTCGTGTCGCCGTGTCCATTTCCTATGATAACCATTACACTACGGGCACCTTTGTTGGCTTATGTTTACAAATTATATATCTAATATATGTATAAACCGGATTTGGCTTTAAATAATCCACAATATGCCATAAAACTGACCCTAACAAACAATGTATATATATATGTATGTATATATATATGTGTGTGTGTGCGTGTTTGTGTGTGTGTAGTTGGGCAACAGTCTTTCATTAAAGCATGTTTGATTAAATAATAAAGATACATTTTGTTTGTATAATTTTATTAAGATCTTTTCACGCTTCCTGATAAGTGTCTTGGTTTAAGGTTGGAATTGGTGGATGAATTTACCAAAATTGTTTTAAGTGCTTTCGGACCTTTCGTAGGCCATTATCAAAGGTTGCTTACATGTGTAAAGAGTGTTTTTAAAGAGTTTTTGAAAGTTCTTTAGGTTTTTTACAATAAAAAAAATTATGTAAATGCAGAGTTGGATAAAACTGAGATGCTGATGAATTTAAAAAACAGAATGCTATCAATTTAGTAGAATATCATTAAGAAATATGGAATATTTAAAAACAACAAAAAACTTAAGACATTTCAAAACATTGTCGCTATTTTCAAAATTAATTCTATTGATTTTATGTTTTTTGTTTTTCTATGAAGGGCTTCTAGGATTTGTAGTCATAACTTATTAATTTCATGTGCTATTATGGTGGTGTTTTCAATGAGAATTTTTTTAAATTTGGATTTGGGAAGAGAATGGGTTTTATGATCTAAGGCTATGGAGCTAGAATCATTACGATGCATCATGAGCCGTCTTGAAAGAGTTGTAGTGTAAAGACCAACATAAGCATTATTTCCTTGGGAGATACTGTCTGCATTTACGTAATTTTGTTATGTTATAAAAAACTAAAAAACTTTCAAAAACTCTTTAAAAAAAACACTCTTTATACATGCAAGCAACTCCTGATGATGGCCTATGAAAGGTTCGAAAGTGCTAGGGACAATTTTTGAAAATTCATCCACCAAATCCAACCTGAAACTAAGACACTTATCAGGAAACTTGAAAGGATCTTCATCATCATCATCATGTCGTGCCAACAGCACGAATCTCTCTAACCCTCTCCTGCCATTTCTCTCTATTGTACATCACTTCCGGTATCTCTTTAAGGCTACATTCCTATATCGGCACAGAGCTGTTGTATGTAGGTCCTAGCTGGACATCCTGCCTTTGCTCATCCATGTGAGGGGGTCTATAGGAGTATGCCACTTATAATTTCATCTCTACTTCTCCAGCAGTGTCCTGCATGTCTGGTTCTTCTAACTTGGATAGTTTTCATGATGGGTTGTAAGTAGCTGTACAGCCGCTGCTTTGTGGTGTACTGCCTCCAGGACTTGTTCAATATTGCTTACAATATTCTTATGTAGTTGCCATCAAGGTTTTTCTCCATACATTTAGTTAGCGTCCATGTAGTGCATCCATACAGCAGTATCAACATGACTGCTGCTTGAAAAAAACTGAAAATGTGTCTTAATCATTTAATCAAACATACATACATACATATATATATATATATATATATATATATATATATATATATATATATATGTATGTATATCGGCAGCAGCTATTTTAAAAACCCTTATACACACTCTAAAGCTTGTAATAAAACAAAAACATTATGCACATAGGAAATTATAATTTTGACAACTTGTTGGGTTCCTCCTTTTAATGATTATATTGATATTTTTAAGGAACTTTTAGTAACAGCAATAGTACCATGAATAATCACTCTTTTTAATTTATATATATATATATATATATATATATAAGTAAGTAAAGTTGGCGACTGTAGACGAGGACGACCTGAAGGCTCTCTTTTTAATAGCTACTACAGCAAGGTGTAGGGGAGGGCGCTACTCCTTTCTCTGGATTGTTCCACTTTACCCTTGATATGTACCTTATAATGCTAAGTGTTAAGCAAAGAGGTATCAAGTACCATTTTTAAAGTCTTTGGTATGACCTGACCTGGGATATATATATATATATATATATATATATATATATATATGTACAAAGTTTTTCTTTTTTTTATTAGTCCACAAAGGAAAAAAAAAGTAAATATTTCAAAATGAAAAGATCCACAAAAAGATTTATATTCTTTTAAAAATCATTTACACACAAATGTGCACACAAACACACACATGCACACAAACACACACAATGACCCAGAGTAAAACAGCAAAAAACTTTATCGCATATCAAATATCAAAGATTAATAGGGAATATAAAATGTACCCCCAAGAGAGAACAGGAGACACACTCTGTGAAAGAGAAAGAGAGGAAGAAGAAGAGAAAGAAAGAACCAACCCCTACAAGAAATCTAACACAAAACAGTGACCTCTATATAAACTAATATCAGATCTGAGAACACATTAAATGTTCTCTGATGAAAGCAACAAGCTGGAAACATACATGTATGTAAGAACAAAATAAATAATTCTTAAAAAATATAAATCTTTCAGTGGACCTATTCATTTTGAAATATATATATAATCAGATAGCTACCTTGAGGGCCCATTGATCAACAAATAACATCTTTCAGCAGAATTATATATGACGTTTGTCTCTAGTGCTTTTGGGCAGTAATGCATAAAAAAAATAAAACTGAAATAAAACAAACTGAATAGATAATGGATATAGAAAGGATTTCAACATGAATGATATACACGTGGAACCACCTTTCTCGTGTGATTATGCAAAATCAAGAAACGGTTGCTATGACATCAACGGCCATAAGTAAACGCGTTTTTAAATCACAAACTGCACTAAAATGAAGATGAACAAACGTCCAATGTAATGTCTGCTTTTAGTTGATCTGGTGTATATATAGATATATATTTCTTTTAAATACCCTGTCCAGTGGCAAAAGCTGCTTGGTAGCACCAGGAGTGTCAGTACCGCCTTGAGCTACTGAAACTGTGTTATCACCCTGGTTGGCGCCTGATGAGGTTAGGGTATCGCACGTGCTTTCACACATTGTATGATGAAAAAAAAAATATATATATATATATATATATATAAAGACAAATACTTTGAGACATATACAAAAATAGGAGAAAATATGCAAGGCCAAAAAATGCTCATTGCTGTAATTAACCACACAACTATCTAAAGCATTCAAATGTCCACATATGGCAGAATCAAGTAATTTTGAATGTCTGGATGTTGTGTGGTTGTGAATATCTCTTGGAACATGCTGCTTAACTCTAACCTCAAGGCGTGTGGCCTTGCATAGAACTAGGATGAAACAACATCTAATTATTCTTGAGGCCATTTATATCTTACTTAATAGGCTTTCTCTATGCAAGCAAAACCCCAAACACTCTTTGGATTTATTAGGAGATATCTTTTGCTTGACTTAGGGTGGTTTTTATTTATTTATTTTTTCTCTCCGCTTCCCTTGTCTTGTTATCATTTTCTTTTTCACCCCACTTTTACTTAATCTTATTTTGTTTTTTAAATGACTTCTGAAAGCTGTCACTTGACAAATCTCAGATGAAAGAGCCCTTGCAATTTCAATAAAATTTCTTCGTATTGTAAATTTCCTATTTTTACATATGTCTCTAAATATTTGTCTTTTTAAATTTGCATGTACCAACAATTTATATATATATATATATATATATATATATATATATATGTATATACTTTAAGAAAAACAACGAAACTGGTCACATAGGATTATAAATTTATTTCCATCCTGTTACGCACTTGTCCCGATGGAATTACTTCCAACTCCGGTTTAACTGGACCAAAGAATATACATATATATATATATATATATATAATTAGCAGCCATTGCAAGCACTATCCTGTAAAAAAGTGGTGCTGTTTCTTATCTGGAAGAAATGTAGTTTATACTCCCACTGATATAGATAAGAAACACCATTGCTTTTAAACAAGTTATTGCTTTTTGCCATACTGTCATGTATGTCAAAAAAAAATGCTTTCAGGATCATAATATCAAGCTCCTGCAATGACTCACAACTCTGTGCAAATGCATGGCTTCATCTGTTCTCTCTCCATCTACAAGTAAATTGTAGGGTAAACTGGGTTCTTTAGCATTGGTTAGAAGAAGGAAAAGTTTGAATTCAAACCAGCTTTGCTCCACTTAAAAATTGACTATGTCACATCCTGCCTGTGGTGGCATGGTCAGAACTGGAGTCTTACCATTAGAGGCAATTTAATATCTTCTCCAGGATTCACAAATCTTTCTTTAATTCTATCATCTATCCAAGATTTAGTTTAGTTTCTTTGTTTTAAACCTTTCATTTCAACGTTTGTGGGTTTTTATCATTTGGAGTTTTTGGACTATGGTCTTCATCTTTATTGTTATAATTACAACATTTCAGCTGATGTGTCCTCTGACCTTCTCCAGGTGTTTCTTGTCGAACTTGAAAGCCTTCATGGAACTTTGAACCATGTTCTTTATTTAATCCACAGGGATCGCTCACTCTGACATGATTCAAAGTTCTATGTAGGCTTCCGTGTTTGACAAGAAACACCTGAAGAAAGTCGGAGGACACATTGGTCGAAATGTTGTGAATATAACAATAAAGCCGAAGACAATAATCTGAAAACTCCAGATGATAAAAATCATCAAGAAATTCAAACAACTAAACCTTTGTGGATTATTTAATGCCAAAGCCATCCTTGTAAAAGAGCATCAGTGATGATATTTAACCCAAACTTGGGGGTCATAAGGAAGTTCATACCTTTCTCAAGGGTATTAGTCTGAAAGTTAATGTTGTAGCAGAAAGAATTTTGTATTTTTGTTTGGCATGTAATTTAATTCGCCCGTTAGGGTCGACACATAATTTCACCCAATCAGGATGACTTATCCTATTCATCCCAGACCATCTTTCTGGGCAGCACAAATTGGGGAAAGCCACCAAACACTTTCTCTTTCTCAGAACTTCTTCGTTCAGGACAGACATAATGACTGTCTGCTCTCTTGAATAGCAGCATCAAACCACCATGAGGAAAGCCATCTAATTTATGGACCCCTTGCATCTATTCTCTTAGACCAAGGATTCCCAGTTGAATATGAATTAGATGAATTCAATACGCCACACACAAGAACAACTTTTAGTCACCTCCAGTATTGGCTAGGTCGACTGCGATGCAAAATTCCACTCCGTCATCCAGCTACTTCATCTCTGGACAACATTTTCTAGAGACATTCACGCTTCTCCCCAAAACAACCAGAACCACAAATCCATGGGTGACTACATTGTTTCTGTCCTCAAACAGCAAACACGACTTTTGCTACACTATAGCGAATATATTTCCCTCACACATTCAACAATGCCTTAACCTAATGATGCACTTTTCGCTCAGGTATTTAGCTGCTAAAATGCTTTCTCAACTCTATAACAACTTCAAATTTCGTTTCCTTACTTCTTTCCTTCCTACAAGACTTGCAGCATAAACGTAAACCCTTTATTCCATGCTGCCATTAAAACCTTACGGCATCTTCTTACTTCTTCATCCTCCTTTATTTTCCAACAACATTTAGTGAGCATATAAACACGCACAAGAATACATTTCTTCACTAAAAATAGTAATGACAATATTCCTCGACTAAAATATAATAGTGTGACTGGAGTTTGAACTTGTTTGCTATAATGTTGCAGTCCAGCACATTAGCCACTAAGCTACAAGGCCTTCCCACTCATCTGTCCTTAGTGGGCAGAAGTTTAACTTCTTCCAGAAGTTTATCATCTATTTTTAGGATTGTTTTTGGGTGTTACTGTTAAGTATAGATATATGCCTGCATAAAATGTGCAGAGAGAAAGCAGGTTTTTATGAAATCCTGATGGCTTGTTTAAAAAAATAAGAAAATGAGGATAAGATGGGTGGTAGGTAAGTAGGTGGGTTAGGAGGGGTGCATAGAGTGAAGAGTGTAGTGAGGTGGGGGATCAAAGCTGTCTTTTTCATCTAGTTCATTTCATACTCCAGCTCTTTTAGCGGTTGTAATATTAATTACTGGAGCAGAACAATCTTGCCTAGAAAATTGAATTAATTCATTCAATGGCTGATTTGTCTTATCTTTTTTTTTCCACTCGTATGATTCCTTCAGCATGAAACTAAAAAAGACAACAAAGTCTCTGATAACAAATTGAAGAAAAATAGTTTGGAGAAGGATTTAAAAAATACCTAAGGATATATATATGTCATGGAGTCCTGTAAAAGGAGTGGGTAATGTAAATTATCCCATAATTATGTGTTAGTAGTTGTTGTCTGAATCCTTTGTTCCTTTTTTTTACTAAAATAAAGAATTAGTAAGTAAAGTTGGCAACCAGAGTCGAGGGTGACCCGAAGGCTCCCTTTTCAATAGCTACTACACCAAGGTGTAAGGGAGGGTGCAAATCCTTTCCCTGGATTGCTCCACTTTCCCCTTGATCCTTACTTTATAATGCTGAATGTTAAGCAAGGTGGCATCAAGTACCATTTTTTGGGTCTTTGGTATGACTCGACCTGGGATAGAAACTTGGTCTCCTGGACCATTGGTGACAACAAGAAGACACATATTAAAATGAATAAAAATATGTATTTTGAAAAGACACCTTAATATAAATTTATTTTCGTATTTGTCTTAAATGTCTTTCTTGTAGTATGTGCATGTATAATTTTCTTTATTCTGAGAAGTTCTATGTTGAGGAAAGCATTTGAATTTGTCAAGCTTTGAATTCAATGTGTGACGTGGTATGCTACAGAGAGAGAAAGGGAGGTCAATTCCCTTACCCTCCTTCTATTTGAATCAACAGGCACTAAGACTGACCGTTAAAATGGTAAAGGAAAGAAGGTCAAGCTATCTGCACTCTGTGACCTGTAGTCTGTTGAACGAAGTCTAGGTCAATCGAGTGGCATGACCTGACTTGGTGGTGGAAGTAGGAAAAGTCAAATGATTGGCCCACAGACACTTCGCACCAAAATGTCATTACCTGTTAGAGAAATTTGAAGAAGAATCTTCAGTTTAAGACAGAAGTCAGCATTAGAAAGATGTGCTGATATCCGCTGACTCCAGGAAGGTCCCTCACCCATAGAAAAGAGAGAAAGAAATCTGAACATTGAAAACCCATCAAAGATAAGTTGTTGGAATCCTTTGTTCCTTAAACCATTTTCCTTCTACAATTCCTAAATATTGGAAAGTTATATGTATTCAAAAAAGAAAGAGAGAAACTGAAAAGGTTCTGTTTCATCAATAGTTAAATTAGTGAATGAACTTTGTTACATGCTTAAGTCCAGCAACTCAGACACTTTTCTCAAGTAAGAGAAAAAGAAAGAAAGGAAAAAAAAAGAGAAAGAAGAAGAAAGGACTGTTGAGAGACATTTCCATTTGATGCTTTCCTGTTGGCTTAACATTTTGTTATATTGAAAAAAAAAAAAAGAGAAAGGAAAAAGAACTGTTTCTGAAATTTCATCATTATTTGTTTGGTCATCGCCTATTAAAATTTTGTTGTATTTTAAATGCACCCTCATGTTGAAATTAAAATTTTGTTGTATTTTAAATGCACCCTCATGTTGAAATCTTTTGGTCATGTTATATCCTTTGTCGATTTGATTTCTTTTGCACATATCTGTTTCAGCCTCGTATCGCTTTCATTAATTTTCGCTAAACGTCTTATTGCCACCTTAAAACATTACAAGAGACTTTTGGAAATTTGATAACAGTTAATATTTTCTAACCTAAAAGTCCGTTCTTCCATTATCTGAGCGGGTAGGAAGACAAAGGATTTGGTGGTGTATGTGAAAGTGAATTGGCACCCCCTTACCAACATCTGAGATCAGTCTAACCCGAAAATAACCTCCACATTATTTTCCAGTTTACCGTATGCCCGAAATTGGAGTCTTGACAGGGACTTATTTTGCGGAGTGTCAAGTGCCAAACTGCCCTTGACGTTACATGCGCATAAAATGGGCTTTCACCCTGGGATAATTATTTATGCAACATCACACATGGAACAAAAATTATCTGGTCCATTCTGGTTCATGTCTGGTTTTACTACTGGTCCCTTACTCCTTCTTTGCCAGGAGGAAAGGGAAGTTGTTCCCTACTTTTTTAGACAGAATTTTAGCATCAGCTGAAAGGCTATTTTAGTATAAGGAAATATTGTGATTTTTATCATGGAACTGTTACATATATATATATATATATATATATATATATATATCTGAAGACCTTATGTTTTTTTCATATTTGTACATTTTTATATATATGTTAATATTAATAATATAGTTGCTATATTTATTGACAGTAGAGCATGTATATTTAAGTTAGGATAGCATGTACATAATCAACAGTGCTTGGTTTAGTTTGGTTGGGTTTATGGCATATCAACCATTGTAGATTATTTAATGCCAAATCCTCTTTATACATATATATTAAATGTATATGATTTGGTTTGGTTGGGTTTTATGGCATATCAACCATTGTAGGTTATTTAATGCCAAATCCTCTTTATACATATATATTAAATGTATATGATTTGGTTTGGTTGGGTTTTATGGCATATCAACCATTGTAGATTATTTAATGCCAAATCCTCTTCATACATATATATTAAATGTTTATGATTTGTAAACACAATTTGTTGATAACATTTTTAAATGAGCCTGAGCTAATTCTTTTCAACGTCCCCAGCTGACTTGGCTGGAACTCTGTACTGTCAACACAATTTGATGAGGATCATCACCATCATGATACATGTGTGCATGGGTTATATAAAAATTATTAAATTACATGGCAAGTAAAAACCAAAAAAAGTGCATAATACTCTTCAGCAAACACATTATACAATTAATATCAAATGTTAAAACTCATAAAAAATTTCCTATTCAAGTTTCGCATATTTGATGCTCAGGTAGGCCGCAAAAATTAATTTATATAGACTTAACCTCATACAACAACAACAACAACATAAGTGCAAAACACACAGTGCGGGTCAAGTTCACTTTACTGCTCTGATATTCTAGTTTGTGAACTGTTTTTTCTATAAATATGCCTTCATATAGATATTGAGAGATAATTCTGATTAGCTTGTTGGGATGCTAATCCAGATTCTTTCTACAAACCATTTCCCTACTGATAAATTCCCACATGTTATACTGAGTTTCATGGTACCCACATCATGTGGTGATTCCAGACTTGATCTGTCATTGAATACCCAAGATGGATTGTCTTTTACAGTACTAAATGTTTTTGTTTTTTATTTAACCATATAAAGTAGACCTCTAGCTAAAAATTTCCTTGCTACAAACCAAAGTTATCACTGTTTTCCTCATTTTGTATACAACTGGTTGGCTAAACTGAATCTTTATCTTTTTTTTAACCATATAAAGTAGTCATCTAGCGGAAAATTTCCTTGTTAGAAACCAAAGTTATTACTTTTTTTTCAATCATAATTCTCATTTTGTATCTACCTGGTTGGCTAAACTGAATCTTTATCTTTTTGTTTAACCATATAAAGTAGTCATCTAGCTGAAAATTTCCTTGCTACAAACCAAAGTTATCACTTTTTTCCTCATTTTGTATACGACTGGTTGGCTAAACTGAATCTTTATCTTTTTGTTTAACCATATAAAATAGTCATCTTGCTGAAAATTTCCTAGTTAGAAACCAAAGTTATTACTTTTGTTTTCAATCATAATTCTCATTTTGTATCTATCTGTTTGGCTAAACTGAATCTTTAACTTTTTGTTTAACCATATAAAGTAATCATGTAGTGGAAAATTTCCAAGCTAGAAGCCAATGTTGTTAACTTTTCGTACAATTTTTTTTCCTGACATTAGAAAATCAAAATTAAATCATATTGTATTTACATCTGGAGTAAAAGCAAGTTTTTCAGTGAGGGTTTGATTTGCAATATACGTATAAAACTAAAACAAACCCTTTCTGTGAAGTTAAATGAAAAGATAAAAGTTTGGTTTTGTAAACTGTATTAAGTAAACATTTTGCCAAAAAAATTTCCTACACAGAAACCATAACAGAATTATGATCTTTTTTATGATTATTTTTTTCTCAGTCACTGGATAATCAAGATTCTTACTTATTGTTATTTATCAAATGTGCAATGACTAGCAGGGGTCTATAATGTTAACCACTCACTGACATTTATTAACTTATAAGTCTTTGTAAAAACATATTTTGGTTATATGTCAATGTTAGTTGGCTTTATGACATTTGTAAGGTTATTTAATGTTGCAGTCAGTCTTTGTTTTTCCATGCAATTATATGGTTTCAGGTGACTATTCCTATTTAATAACTATTTGTTAACAACTATAGCTTCAAGCGACTATTCTTTATGCAAATTTGCTCATAGTTATATTTCAAGAGATTGTTATATACTCACATAATAAATATGCTTATATACACATATGTTCATGCAGGATACATACTGACGCAATAAATTAATCAGACGCACGCAATGACAAAGACGCAGGAAGACTTCTTTAACAAAGTATATACCTCTCACTTTATTGCAAGGGTTCAAAAGGGTTGTTCAAAGGTTTGCATGTGAGAGGGAGCTGGAGACCGAACATAACTGAAATATTTTGACCCCAAACTTATGGCCGTCACATTGTGTCTTTCTTGTTCTTCTGATGCTCAACCGGAGGTCCTGGGGTCCACTCTGCTGGGTGCTGGCTTTCTTTACTGCATCTTATCAGCATCTTCTCTGGACCCCAACTCATCAGGGCTTCCCGAGGGCCCCCTCAGCTGGGTGTGGCTTTCCCTACCACATTTCATCTCCAACTCCGTCCGATCTTCAACTCAACTCCAACTGGCCATCGAATTCAACTGAGTTATATAATCGTTCGACGCCCACTTCATCTTTGAAATCGAATGTTTAATCGTCATCAAGCGGAAATAACTGTCATGCAGTTCACAGGTCACTCTCTTCTGGTGCATCAGTCTATGAGTGTACCATGGGAATTTTCTAGCTCGTCCCATTTCATCAGCCAATTTCCGCCCACGCAATTTCCTCTCATAACTGCCATTAGAATGTGTCACCTCCTTCCGGTGCATCACCTTGGAATGGCATTTTTGGTCGGGTCAAAAGGTCAAAATATAACAAGATGTCATATTTAATAATTATAATTACTACCAATTATATATCTTAATTAATAATTCCTATCAAATACAAATGATTTGAATATAATTATAGAGTTTCAATTAATTGAAATATCAATGTTTTCAGATCCTATGTACTAATTCAGTTCAAAATCATTTAAAATATCTCAAACAAAACTATTTGATCCTTAGATGGAACCCTAACACTGATTCAGAGTTGACCTAGGAGTAATGGCAATGAGAGCCCAGTCGGCTGGAGCTGTAGAATACATTAACTGCTTCTCTGCAGAGGGGTAAGACGCCCTCCCCAACAACTGTCTTGGATATGACACTAAACAATCTGAGGGTGAGGTTCCAGGAATGCTGAGTACACCTTCATTGCCATTGCTCCCAGGTTCACTCAGGCCCAAAGTGGTAGTACTTGAAAGGGTCCTATCTATGAATCAAATAGAATTGTTTGACATTTAAACTGAGAACAAACAAATGACTTATGCTAAATTGAATTGTTAGAAATAGAACTGTTTGATCATTTAACTGTGTGAAAACAAATGACTGATGTTAAATTGAATTGTTAGTGGGGCATAGCAATATTTGGAACCATTTAACTTTGTTGACTTAAGCTAAATTGAATTACTTAAAAGAGAATTATTTGATCATTTAACTGTGTGTATCTACCAAATTTGTTCACAAATCAGATATTTCATATATATCTAAAAACAGGTTTTGGAATTAAATAACCTACAATGGTTGATATGCCATAAAACCAATCCAGACCAAATTATACATACTTAATACATATGTATAAATAGGATTTGGCATTAAATAACCTACAATGGTTGATATGCCATAAAACCCAACCAAACCAAATCATACTTTCTTAATATATATGTATAAACAGGATTTGGCATTAAATAACCTACAATGGTTGATATGCCATAAAACCCAACCAAACCAAATTATACTTACTTAATATATATGTATAAAGAGGATTTGGCATTAAATAACCGACAATGGTTGATATGCCATAAAACCCAACCAAACTAAATTCATCACTCTTTATGCTCAGGTCTTTTCCTTCAAGAATTGTTATTTTTTGGGCACCATTCTACTCACCTTTTGCATCATCTGTTAACTTCTTTTCTAGCTATCTATCTTGATAACTGCCATTTTTTTGTTTTGATAACTTATGTGATATGTGTAATTTAGTGACTGCCTTCCACCACCAATGACCCTGGTGTCCAGCTGTGTGACCAACAACAAAAGATCAATCCCAAGAACTCTCACTATAGATATGAAATAAATAATACATGAAGGTTGATATGTCATTAGACAAAGAAACCATATTAAATCTACTTATAAATTCTATTTGATGTTACAATTTGAAACCACACTTCTCGCAAAACAGAAGAGAAAATGTATGTTTGAATCTCATCAAGAGATAGTTCTTTATTTGTTTCTGATATCAATGTTCTTTGCAGTCATAACAATGATGACCCAAATTATTGTAGATCCGTTAGTAAACAAAATAGAATAACCATTTTTAATTATCTATTTAGACTCACATCCTTTTACTTCAGGAAGCCTATTATAGTTCAACTGATAGAGCAGTTTCCATGGTCAGACGTGATTTTCAAGGAAAAAAGGGATATCATTATTAATAAAGATTTTGACCAGAATTAATCCTTCATTGTTCCAATTTTAAATGCAGATATCCCACAGGCCAGTCAGAGATACTGAATGACTTCATTGGTATTATTTAGACTTCGGTGATATCATCCACTCTCTTGTGGCTTAGATGGTAAAGCGACTTGTATGTTGAAGAATATATGGCAGAAACAGGATGTGAGTTCAAGTCTCACTAGGAGCTTATTCTTGTTTCTTATGCATGATTTTCCTAGCATCTGTGACAATCTTAGTGATTAATGAATTCTATCATTTGTGAATCCAGTTCTCACTGGGTACTTTGCATTTCTAGCTTTGTGTTAAACTAAGCTAAGCTTAGCAAATGATTACCATTGTTGGTGAGTTCAGTTCGCACTGGGTACTCTATTCTTTAAGCCTTGGGCTAAAATAAGCTAAGCTAAACCAATAACTATATTTGTTGATGAGTTCAGTTCTCATTGGTGCTCCATACTTCTGGCCTTGTGTTAGACTAAACTAAGCTAAGCTTAGCCAATGACTGTTTTTGTAGATGAATTCAGTTCTCATTGGTGCTCCATATTTCTGTCCTTGTGCCAGACTAAACTAAGCTAAGTTTAGTCAATGACTCATTTTGTTAATGAGTTCAGTTCTCACTAGTGCTCTAGCCTTGTGCTAGATTAAACTGAGGTAAGCTTAGTCAATAACTATCATTTTCAGTGAGTTCAATTCTCACTGTGTGCTCCATACTTCTGGACTAGTGCTAAACTAAGTTAAGCAACAGTCTAATTTACCTTGTATTTCAATGAATGTCACTCAATTCCTGATTGGCTGAGAAGATTTTGCTTGTCCTGTGAGAGAACAAGATTCTCTTTGTCTCTCAGAAAACATTTGGACAGACAAAACATTTGACATGTCTATTTAAATTAACCAGCTAGCTAGACAGACAAGTGTAAGTCAGACACATTTCTTTTTTTTGTTGTTGTTTTTTTAGAATATTCATTCATTTTCTTCTTTTTTTGTTTAATAAGGATAATAATATAAAAGTGGTGTGAGGAGAGAAGTTGTGAGGTTAGACGACTGACTACTACAGGTTCAACTGTCTGATATACACTCTACTTGTTCGCACATGAAATACATCATTAATTCATGACTTCCTTTTAAAAAAGAATCAGAAAAAAGAAAAACGCTTTGCCTCTAGCAATAAATATTACATTGGCCTTCATTTGACGGCTGATTTCCCTCAGTTTCCCTGTCACCAAAACGATGACTCTGGCGGTAAGCTTTTACAGGATGACATTTAACAGGCTTGGTTTGGTTTGGGTTGGTTTATTTAATGGCATATCAACCCCACATGTGTTATTTAAAGCCAAAATGGGGGTCATTCATAAATATTCACTGATAATCATAACTATTTATATTTTCAACATTTCACTGAAAATATTTTTTGATTGCAAATTCTTTTTTTTTTATTTAGCTATAATGATAATAATAATAATTTGTTTGCACACAGTTATATGGTTTCAAGTATTCCTATCTAATACTGATAGTTTTCAAAATTATCTTTTTGACCCATTGACAGGACCCAAGCACGTACTACCCCTCTGAGTGAGAGCGGACCAAAGAGCAACAAATGAGTGCTCCACATTCTCCATAGCTCCAGAACTGAAGCCTCACCACCATACTCAGGTTTTCTTTCATTAGGGTAAAGTTTTACTCCTCTGCAAAGGATACAGTCAGCATATTCTAAGCCCTGTGTGATATTCAACTGTTGGCAATCAAAAATGTCAACTTAATTAAATCATAAGTGTGAATTCTTTCTGAAAAGCTGTAAATTCAAATTTATATTTTAAAGTTGATACAATACTTCCAAGAAACATTTCTCATTTTATATTGGCTACAATTGTATTCCCTTAAGATTTATCTTTAATTTACAATCACTACAATTACTTAAAGGTCTCTTGTGGCGACCTTTCAGCTCAGTGTCAAGTAACATTATATATAACCTTTGTGGGTTATTTAATACCAAACCTATCTTGTGGAAAAATAGTAGTGGTCCTATTTAACTCATAGCTGGGAGAGATACTTTCCTAAGGGTATTAGTCCATAAGTGAATGTTTGTTTGGATTTATGACACATCAACCTTTGTAGGTTATTTAAAGCCAAATCCATTTTTATACAAATAAACAGTTCTATTTCAAACAATTCAGTTTAGTATAAGTATGCAGTTTAAATGTAAGTACACTGTTTAATTGTTAAAAACATTTCTATTTCCAGCTATTCAGTTCAGTCACAGTTCTAATTCAAACAATTCAGTTTAGTATAATTATAGTTTTTGTTTATACACAGTTAAATGTCAAAATGTTCTATTTCAAGCAATTTAGTTTCGCAAAAGTATGTAGTTTAGTTCTATTTGACTCATAGGTGCTACCACTCCAGGCCAGAATGGACCTGGGAGCAATGGCAATAAAGAGGTGCATTCCCCAAAGCTCCAGCATAACTGGAATCTCACCATCAGATTGTTTAGTGTCATATACAGGATACTCGTTGGGGGAGTCTTACCCCTCTGCAGAGATGCATTCGGTGTATTCTACAGCCCCCCCCCAAGTGAATGTAATAGCTCGACTGGAATTTGAATTTGCTTACTGTGATGTCACTGTCCAGCATGTTAGCCACTACACTATGAGGACTTTTCCCAAATTTATGACAAGATGACTTTTGAACCTTTTGGGTTTTCATTGTAACATCCGTCCATGATGATATTGATACTTCTATTTTGGAAGGAGTTGTCGGGGTTATGAAGATTTGTTGTTGCTTATTTGTTTTTTGGGGTTTTGGGTTTAGATATCTGACTCAATTGGTTTTCTTCTTACTCATCTTATTTTGTTGGTGTCTTCTTCTCTGTAGAAGGCTGCAAAGGAACTCCTGAAGGAAGGAAGAAAAGAGACCAAGATACCTTTTGAATTTTAACTTTATTTCTACGTTCAACAACCATTCTATGGGTGAGGAAAATTCTTCTTGAATCCAATGGAAAGGGTCATGTCTCCTAAATAAAGCGTTAAAATATACTTATTGTCTCCAGCAGTTGATAAGTTCAAATTTAGTGTCATCATTTCAGTGGTATTTTTAATATAGGCTGCTGCCTGAGGAAATACGGTCTTATGAGGCTTGAGCCCACACATGCGCTGCTTGCTAGCAGCTGAGGGAAAGAAGGCCCGCCTCTTATCAAAAGTAAGGCTGAAGTGAGATCGAATTTCTCCTTTGTGCAGAGACAGTTCCTTTTCCAGGCATGCATGTATCACCCCCACTTCCTGTCAGGGGCTTCTGGGAATTACTGCACTCCTTGAACTTATTTTATTTTATTTTTTTATTTTCATTTTTCTAATCACTACAGAGTAAAGGATTCTTATTAGCATTTCATAGTTAATAGCTGTCCATGATGATATCAATGCTTCTGTTTTGGAAGAAGTGAAGGATTCTAATTATCCTTTCATTGTTAATAGCAGTCCATGAAAATATCAATGCTTCTGTTTAGGAAGGATTGAAGGATTCTAATTATCATTTCATTGTTAATAGCAGTCCATGATGATATTGATACTTCTATTTAGGAAGGAGTGAAGGATTCTAATTATCATTTCATTGTTAATAGCAGTCCATGATGATATCAATGCTTCTGTTTAGGAAGGAGTGAAGGATTCTAATTATCATTTCATTGTTAATAGCAGTCCATGATGATATTGATGCTTCTATTTAGGAAGGAGTGAAGGATTCTAATTATCATTTCATTGTTAATAGCAGTCCATGATGATATCAATGCTTCTGTTTAGGAAAGAGTGAAAGATTTTAATTATATTTTCATCATTATCTCTGTTATATTAAAAAATTTGGATGATTAACAAAATTATCATTCATTTGCAAACTAGACAGAAAATTGCTTTATTCTCTAAGTTGGAGTATTTTAAGTATATTGCTCAAATAAAAATCTTGCTATAGTGTGCAGATTTTGCTGGGCTATGGTTACATATATAAAAATATTTGTTTGGCAGAATAATCTTCCAGATTTCAAATTGCAGCTGCAAAGGTATTAGTAATGATGAACAGTTGGGTGGTATGTTTTGAGCAGAAGCTATACCATTTCAGTTACTATCATGGCATGGAATGGTGAATATTGAGTGTTTGTGATTGAAACTTATTTAAAAATGGTGACTATCATTGCAAGCACAGTACTAGTTTATTCATCGTATCATGCAGTGTATTTCACAATAGTTAATGTTAAAAAAAAAGAACTCAGACTATAACACTCTGCATACAGAGACGCCTTTATTACACCCTCCTTCTTACACTCTCACCTAAACCAATATGGCCGTTTGTTTACTTCCGGTCATCGAATAATGCCTCCTCTTATCGAGAGTATCAGGGGAGATAACTTGCATGCTTAACAGTTAAAACAAAGCAGCAACCTCTCAGATCTTCCCAATTAACTTTATTCTCTTTCTCTTTTCGGATTATTGCTAGGAAATTGTTAACATTTTGATATATTTAACTAAATATAGCGAAATAATACTTTGGACGATGGAGCAGAAGATTTTTTGTATGAAGACATATTACAAAACTAAGTCTTCCAAGATTGTTCATGCAAGATATAAAAGAAAGTTCAATTTAAAATCATTTCCAAACAGGAGTCAGATTTTTAAGTTGGTCAAGAAATTTAAAGCTCATTCCACTTATAAAGATCATAGGGCAATGGGTTCCTCACTATCTAGGCTAAAAGGAATGTGCGCATATCATCAATAACTTTGCACATTTTATTCAAGAGTACCTTCAACTGAGTGGCGAACATCTGGAGCTGGTACTCTTGGACACTTCTTGACATTTTTGGTTCATGTTTTAGATTAAAGGGGTTGCAGATCCTAAAATGCTACCCTTTGACCTTTTAATTTTCATTACTCTATCATTTGCGGTTCTTCATTTGTGCCCAATGATTTTGTTTTCAAAAATTGTAAAACACTGTGTATATGTGGTGATTACTGCCTTTATGGATACCTAAAGATTGAAGTCATAAAACATAGGATGTTGGCAAGTGATGAACTGAAAGATTTTATTTGTCATAAAATTGCCGTAATACCAAAGGCAATGAATCGGCAAGTACTTCAGAAGTTCAGGTGAGGCTTCAAGAGTGCATAGTTTGTAAGGACAAGTGTAATATAATGGTCGAGGGATTTTGTTTTATATATCTTGTTTTTGGGTTTAGTTAGGCTGAGAACCTTTCAGCTCAGCACATGGGTTAGTTAGGTGCAAACTTGAGCGCAGGTGTTAACGCACGCGTGGGGAGGATGTGTCATTCACAGACATCAAAATAAAAATCCCAGAGAGAGGATGTGACCAAGGATGTGAATGATATCATGCACCGGAAGCGTGCGCAGAGGATTTTGGGAGATTTGAAAAAGTCAGTTAGTTGGGTTCCTGGCTCGGAAGAAGAAGGTTGACTTTCGCTTGCTCGCCGAAGCCAGGCCAGTGGCCTTGTGGTAGGTGTCGCACGTGTTTTGGGGCAAATGGAAAAGCCAGCATAGAAAGATTGTGCCTCTCTCCTTATGTCGAAAAACCTTTTAACTCAAAGGTAATAAAAAGTTTTGTACCTGAACTAAGAAGTCGTAAGTGTTTTTCGTGTTTTGGGATTCCAATGTTCTATGTATATATGTTATGAACATTCTATGTACGTTTCACATATCCGTATCATGGGTACGGTACACAAGGACTTGAATGATATGATCTTCAAAAGCAAAGTGGCAAATATTATTATTTCTTATAATAAGATTAAATTTTGTATCAGATCTATGTAATCTATTTTTTATTTATGTTCCAAACCCGAGTTATCATTCCACCAGACCTTTGATTAAATTTAGAGTGAGACTGTCAGACTCTGCATAGTGAAAATTTTAGTCAAATAAATAGATCACCTTTAAACCAGTAGGTGTAACAGTGATCCATAATGATATTGATTATTTAGGAAGGAGTAAAATATTTTATTGAGTATTTAATGAATAATGATAACAGCAATAATAAGTTGGCAACCGTAGTTGAGAGCTACCCAAAAGCTCCCTTTTCAATAGCTACTACACCAAGGTTTTGGGGAGGGTGCTATTCCTTTCCCTGGATTGCTCCTCTTTACCCTCGATATGTACCTTATAATGCTGAGTGTTAAGCAAGGAGGTATCAAGTACCATTTTTTGAGTCTTTGGTATGACTCGACCTGAGATTGAACCCCAGTCTCCTGGGCCATTGCAAACACTCTATCACTAAGCCAATGGGCCCGTCAATAAATAATAATCTGTATTTAATCTTTTATTGATAGAGAATTATACATTCCAACCACGTCATTTTTGTATCATTGACAAAATGTAATCTGTTGGTAATTGCACAGTCAATGAAAATTGTAAATAATTGCTTTCTAAAAAAAAATGAATAGATAAATAAAAAAACATCAATAAAACCACACAGAAAAATACAATTAAAACCTGGTAAACTTCGCTTAAAAATTGACCTTGTATCACATCCTGCCAGTGTGTAATGTAATGGCCGAGGGATTTCGTTTTATGCCTTTGGGTTTAGTTAGGCTGAGAATCTTTCGGCTCAGTGCATGGGTTACTTAAGCGCAACATTAACGCAGGTGTTCACGTGCGTGCGCGGGTGGAGCGGACGTGTCACTCAGAGATGTCACAATAGCCCAGATGGGAAACGGGACTAGAAAGTGCGGATGACGTCACGCACCAGAAACACGCGAAGGATTTGGGGGACTTTGAAAAATCAGTTAGTTGAGTTGAGTTGAGAACTAGACTCCGAACGGGAAGGGTCGTCTTTCGGGGCTCACTGAGGCCAGACGAATTTGTGCGCTACGGGCGCTGCACGAGATGGGGGGTAGATGGAAAAGTCATCATAGAAAGATTGTGTATCTCTCTTCCTAATGTCGAAACCTTTAACTCAAAGGTAATAAAAGGTTTCGTACCTGAACTAAGAAGTCGTTATGTGTTTTTGTGTTTCGGGATTCCAATGTTCTATGTATATATGTTATGAACATTCTATGTACGTTTCACATATCGGTATCTGGCAAAGGTACAAGTGTTGAGGGGTCGAGAAATACACACACACACACACACAGATACTTACACCAAAAGAATATAATTACTTCTTATTCCTTCTTGAGGCCTCTGTACAAAATTTGTTGGTCTGTTATCAGAAAAACTGTGAGGATATTGAAGTCTACAAGGCAGGTCCTCTACATCTGGTGTGAGTATTTTGAATCATTATTATCCAGAAAAAAAAAAAGTTTGATGTGAAATTCATGGGAAAAAAGAACCGTAAATCATTTTGCTTTGCAGCTGTGAAAAATTAAAAAAAACAGCTTTGGTGTCTGATATTAGAAAAAAAGTTTTTTCTGGTGAGTATAATGTCATTATATACTACAAGTGCATTAAAAAAAATCATATCCATAGTGTGATGAAAATATGGATACGCACACACATACCCACACACATAGACTGTGATAAAGAGATGCTAATGAGATACGAGTTTGATTACCTCCCCTTGTTTGCGGGAGGACTTTCCTGATTGGCTGAATCTTTTATTTGGTTCGTAACATTGAGAAGTTTAAAAAGATTTTAACTGTTGATGTCAACTGAGTGTAATTGACAGTTCAAAGTCAGTTAAAAGCTTGGCTTTCATTTAGGTGACTAAAATACTTGAAGTTAGATTGAAACTTCACTTCAGTCAGTAGAGAAATCACAGATAACATAGTTTTCCATTTTCCTTCACTGGTCTAACTGGCTCCTAACTTGTTTACCATATTTACCATATTTACCAACCCCTCCACTCGGGCAGGATATGACACAAGGTCAATTTTTATGTGGAGTTTAACAGGTTTGAATTCAGAGTTTTCTTTCTCCTAGACTAGTTGCTTCACCAAGGCTGAAGAACCCAGTCTGCCCTACTATTTACCCATGCCGCGACCGGCCGATAAACCCTTGCCGCGACCGGCCGATAAACCTAAACATATCAAATTACACGCCCGCGTTAGGACGATTATATCCGAGTACGACCGGAACTGACTAAGCCCTTTTTTTTCTAACGACCTTGACATCTTGTTATAGCTAAAAGAAAAGGGAGAATTAAAATTAATAACATTCACAAAACACTTCGGCCAAAAATTACCTGATAAGACTTGAACTAATAGTCGTCGCCAGCCTATAGCAGGTTAGGAAAATACTTTACGGCTACACTCATTTTTTATCAAAGAATTTTATATCCACGCGGCTGAGCTGTGTGTCACAGCACTTCCGTGATATCAACAAGCCCTTTTTAACCCTCGTTGGCGCGCCCCCGGCGAGTGCCCCAGGGCCTGTTCTGGACTTCGGTCCGGAGCGTGGCCCTGGAAAAGGAACAATGGCAGACTTGGAGCCTTTAATTAGGCACCTAGTTTCGACTAGGCTACCTTCGGGTGGGCGAGCTGCATTTTTGTCTCCTTTGTCCCCCATGCACGGCACTAGACCATGCGTCTAGTTTAAGCCGTTTACTGGCATACGTGCCCGGACCCACATTTGGGTTCGTGAAACTGCTTGCCTCATCAGGCTCACATTGCACTAAGTGAGCCGATGAGCAGCACAGACAAGCAGGGTTCGAGTCTCGGCTCCTTCCCGACCTTCCCCTCCCCTTTATCCCCACTTTAATCGGCCTTCGGGCTTTTGACCTTGTGTCAAGTCGTGTCTGGTGGGAGGCAGCGACAAATATCTGGCGCGCTCCTGGCTTTTATCCTGGGTAGCGTTCTTTTGTGTCCTGTGGTGGGGCGCTCTCGACCGGCTGTGGTTGCGTGCTGCACGGTTCGGTCGGGTGTGTTCCACCACTAGATACATCACCTCTGGCCTCAGGGGGCCTTCCCCCCAGGCTTTAACCCTCTTCGGAGGGGTTGGGTTTATCGCCCGGCGCCTGAGGCGCCCCGAAAAGGGGAATGCCGACGGGGTCCGAGGCATTTTTGGAACTGCCTATCGCGTTGGGCTACGGCCCTGCGACAGGACCCACCTTAAAAACGGCCTTGTGCCATATTCGTACGTTGGTGGGACGTAGGATAAATACAGCGCTCCTGGCGAAGCTCATTAAGGAGGAATCCCGCATTCTGTGCGGTCGCATTCACCTTAACTTACGGCGTTGGCCCCACTTCTCGTGGTAGACCTGCCTTTCTCCCACCTACATAGGTATGCACAAAGGTCCTTTTTAGGACCATAAGAGGTCTCTGTCTGTGGGTCAGAGCATCTCTGACTGGTCAGTAATGATCAGTCGAAGTAGACGGCCAGGCGGCAAACATGAAGACGGATTCTAAGACCAACCGGTCTTAACTCTCACTCGGTTCCGATAGTCCGATAAGCTGCGCAGCGCTAATGGCACGGTCCAGCCTTTAGCTACGGCTTCACTATCTGCGCAGCGCTAAGATAACGCCCATCTTAGCCTCGGCCTCATGGCCTGTCCGCTCGTTCGCACGGCTTTGACCCGACAAAGCCTTCGTTCCCGTCAGCTCGCCCGCACGGCTTTGACCCGACAAAGCTTTCGCTCTCGTCCGCACGGCTTTGGCGCGAAACTAGCCATAGCCATTGTCCGCACGGCTTTGACACGGCAAAGCTTTCGTTCCCGTCCGCACGGCTAGGGGGCCCAGCAAGGCCCTAGCCTTTCCTCGACCTCGACACTCTTGCAAGGTACAACGCAGTCCACGTAACGACTCGCTGTTACGGACTGTTCTACCACTGCAACAACCGGCTCACGTACGACCCGCTGTACGAGCCAGAAACCAGGTTGACACACCCCCGGTTAATCCAACATATCGTCATAACCAAGGATGTCGATCTACCGAACTCGACGCTCTTGCAAGGTACAACGCAGTCCACGTAACGACTCGCTGTTACGGACTGTTCTACCACTGCAACACTTGGCTCACGTACGACCCGCCGTACGAGTCAACAACCCGATCGACACACCCTTGGTTAACCACAACATACCGTCACAACCAGGGATATCGATCTACCAACCTCGACCGACCATCTAGCTGTACTCAACGACCAGCATCGACCATCTAGCTGTACTCAACGACCAGCACCGACCATCTAGCTGTACTCAACGACCAGCATCGACCATCTAGCTGAACTCAACGACTCGACCGACCTCAGCTTACCAGCATCCAACATCTAGCTGTACTCAACGACTCGACCTACGCCAGCGACCCTCGAACACATACAACCGCCACGGACATTTACATTCACGCTTGTAAATACGACGAAATAAATTGTCATTTGATATAACTATTATCTCACCTTTGTTCCTTCATATTGCTTTGGCTGTCCTCATTCACATAACTCATTTGCGGGGTCAACATACTTATCGGCTCCGCAACACCCATAGCTGGAGGGAAAATAATTGGATTCATACCTTTCCCAAGGGTATTAGTGCTATGTGAAATGCAATCAGTCTCGTCCAGGATTTGAACTCGTGTCACCACGTCCATTTCCTACGACGATAACCATTACACCACAGGCACTTCCATACTTGTTTACGGTCAGTAAAATGTATTGAGGGTAAAAGTCATTGAAGCAATAAAGTTATGGGCACAGGAAAATATCACTGTTGTTCGTCCCCATTCCCGTAAAACTGTGGGGTCACGACAAAAGAAGACATGACAAGAAGATGACAAATGGCCCAAAAGAAAAACAACAAGATGACAGCAAGAGAACAACACAAAGATTGGCTATCATCTGAAGAAGACAATAATATGGCGGTGTAGGATGATTTTAGCCGGAGATTTTTGTTGTAGGCGAGAGGGAAGTGTTGTTTGTGTTTTGCGAAGAAGATGGTGTAACGTATGTGTGTTTACGTTGAGTTGTTTCCTCACTTAGTGTTGTTAGTTCCCTCGCTAAGTTTTAACGGTAAATAAAGGTAGAATGATGAAGAAGATAAGATGCCAAAGGTCGAAATATATTTTTATGGATAAGTTTTTATTTACAGCATGGAATATTGGGTTTGCTTTTGTGCTGCAAGTCTCGTAGCGAGAGGTTGTGAGTATGGAGACGAAATGGCGTTATGAGAAGTTGAGAAGGTTGAGATGGCAGCGTGTGTCGTCGGACGTGTGAGGGATTGTGTTCGTTGTGTTTTAACGAGAGACATGTTGCAGTTGTAGGAATTGAACTTTGGATGTCACCGTGAGTTTTGTGTGTCTGGTTTTTGGGAGAGTATGCGTTTTCTCCATTAAAGTGGCCCAAAGGTAAAATGGTAGCTAGGTGTCGAGAGCGGGATTACGCGTCGGATCGACATAGCCAATTTTGGGGTGACATAAAGTTGTGCCTGTGCAAAGCTTGTTGAATGTATCTAATTTATATTTAACTGGGATTCCTTGCAAGGAATCCATAAATTAGATGGGTTCCTTCGTGTGTCCATGCTGCTGCTGCTGCTATTCTAGAGCCGCAGTGAGACGTCTGCACTGGGCGGCATTGTCCGTCTAAAGAGAATGTTATTGAAGAACGGCCAGTGTGACATCTGCACTGGGCGGCGTTCTCTAGCCAAAGAAAGTGTGTTTGGCAGCTTACCCAATTTCCTGTTGCCCGTAAAGAAAGGCCCGGGCTGAATAGAATAGTTCATCCTGATTGGGTGAAATTAAGTGTTGAATTAAATCTGCGCGCCAAACCAGAATACAAAATTTCCCTTCACTACAGCGGTAGTTGCCATAGCGATACATTCAAGTGTTTAAACTAGGGTGAATTTATAAGTTTGCATTTATATATCTCTTTATAACTGAACAAGAATCGCGGATCATGTAGACAAATTGCCAGATATTGAAAACTAGCAAAATATCCCAAGCTTTCAAATAATACCTGGAGTGAAGGAATAACAATGTGTCAGAGCACCAACTACCATGATACTACTAACTACAGTTGATACCTTCCATCGCTTAAACTGCTTTAGTCACATGATGTATTCACCCTAGACTAGTAAAATATTGCAAAACCTTTGAGTGGTAGAGTGTTTGCCAATGGCCCTGGAGACTGGGGTTCAATCTTAAGTCAAGTCATATCAAAGACTCAAAAAGTGGTACTTGATACCTCCTTGCTTAATACTCAGCGTTATAAGGTACGTTTCAAGGGTGAAGTGGAGCAATCCAGGAAAAGGAGTAGCGCCCCCCTTACACCTCATTGTAGTAGCTATTGAAAAGAGAGCCTTCTGGTTGCCCATAACTACGGTTGCCAACTTTACTTTTATTATCTTGAAGTATTTGTGGAGTATGGTTACACAGTGACCTGGGTTCAAATCCTGGACGAAGCTGTATGTATTTCATATAGTGCTAATACCCTTGGGAAATATGTGAATCCATCTATTCTCTCTCCAGCTATGGGTAAATAGTAGGGCAGACTTGACTCTTTAACCATGGTATGGCAACTAGTCTAGGAGAAGGAAAACTCTGAATTCAAACCTGTTAAACTCCGCTTAAAATTGACCTTGCATCATATTCTGTATGTGGGGTGGGGCTGGTAATATACACATGTTGGGCTGTCCTTTTAGATGAGATTGGCATAACTTCAACCCCCACTCCCATTAATGAAAGAATAGGAGTTGCCTTTTTAAGGTCAAGCCAAAAAGGTTAACTGGTGCATATTACTGGCACTCAAGGCAGATGAAAAAATATTGGATGGGAAGTAGAGGTTGGTTATCAGGTAGGTAAAAAAAAGGGGGCAAAAGGTGGGGAATGTAACACGGAGAGGGAAGGTTTCCTGTCAAAACAAATGTCTTTCTGGGTGGTGGTAGTAACTGGAGTAACAGGATAGCAGCTTATTGAAAAGAAAATCATTCCTCTGGAGCAGTGGTTGCCAAAGGGGTTTTGAATTTTTTTTTTTTTTTAATTGGAAAAAGAAAGGGTTCTGACATGTTTGTAAAGTTTTACAGAAATATAATCAAAAATGTCTGTTGGTAAATATTACAATAAAATATTATAGAAATAAAATATTACAGAAATGAAATATTACAGAAATAAAATATTATACAAATAAAAGATTATACAAATAAAATATTATAGAAAAAAAATATTACAGAAATAAAATATTATAGAAATAAAATATTATAGAAATAAAATATTACAGTAATATAATATTATAGAAATGAAATATAACAGAAATAAAATATTAAAGAAATATAATATTATAGGAATAAAATATTACAGAAATACGTAAAATATTAAAGAAATACCTCCTACATTTTAAACTGTCACCAGTGTGAGGTAAGTGGATTTAGGCAAGTCGTAAAGGTAGCTCTATCTAGCTAATGGATCACCATTTTTTTTTATACAATCAGTTACAATCTGGAATGGATGGGTGAATATTGTGTTTGCTGCTGCATTGTCTTTTAAGATTGGTGAACCTGTTATCGCTACACTGAGAGCTTTTTGTGCTCATTTCATGTTCCATTGGAATGATGCTGTTTTGGATATTATCATTCTGATATGACATGATATGAACCAGTCTTAAAAATCGTTTCAAAAGCAAGCGCACCAGTCAAAATTATGATCATATGAGTAACTAATCCTGTAAAGAAAAAAAGTATTAGCTTGATGGAGCCACCATTGCAAGTTACCTAAATTTATTTGCTTCTCACAGGTGACAGTTTAAATAGTAGGAGGTATTTCTGCTTCATCCTGCATTTTGGTTTTAGAAAATTCTTAGAAAGAATCAAAATGGTTTTCAGAGAAAGCGTTTGTCCATTTGGCTAGGGGTGTAGAATACACCGACTGCACCTCTGCAGAGGAGTAAGACTTACCCTGAACAAGTGTCCTGGATATGACACTAGACAATCTGATGGTGAGCTTCTGGTGATGGTGGAGTTTTGGGGAATGCTTCATTGCCATTACTCCCAGGTCCACTCTGGCCCGGAATGGTATCACCTGATAGGGCCCTATCTATGGGTTAAATAGAACTAAACTGCATACTTATGCTAAACTGAATTGTTTGAATTAGAACTGTTTGACTAAACTGAATTGCTTAAATAGAAATTTTTTTGACAATTAAACTGTACTTACATTTAAAAAGCGTGCTTATGCTAAACTGAATTATTTGAAATAGAGCTGTTTCTGACATTGAAACTGTACTTATACTAAATTAAATTGTTTAATATATAACTGTTTTGACATTTAACCGTGTGAAAACAAAATCTTTACATATACTAAACTGAATTATCTGAATTAGAACTGTTTTGACAATTAAACAGTGTACCCATGCTAAACTGAATAGTTTGAAATAGAGCTGACAATTTGCATAAAAATGGATTTGGCATTAAATATCCTACAAAGGTTGATATGCAGTAAAACTCAACCAATCAGCCAACCAACAAAACCAACCAAGAGAAAGCGATCCAAAAAAATCATAGATTCAGATAATACGTTGAATGATAGAAGGAGTTTGTGCAAAAAACCTCGATACAACACTCTTCTTCATAGATTTTTCCAAGGCATTTGATTCCATACACAGAAAAAAGATGTAGCAAATACTTCTAGTATATGGTCTCTCCAAAGAAACTATTACAGCCATAATGATAGTCTATAATAATGCAGAAAGTCAAATTTTGCTCACCAGATAGAGAGATAGACAATACACATACACACACACACACACACACACATATATATATATATATATATACATGTATGTATACATAAATATATATATATATATTTACAAATAAATATATATATATACACATACATATATATACACACACAAAAATATATATATACCTATATAGATAAAGTTGGAGGTGCCCGTGGTGTAATGGTTATCGTCATAGGAAATGGACACGGCGACACGAGTTCAGATCCTGGACGAGACTGATTGCATTTCACATAGCACTAATACCCTTGGTAAAGGTATGAATCCAATTATTCTCCCTCCAGCTATGGGTAAATAGTAGGACAGACTGGGTTCTTCAGTCTTGATGAGGCAATTAGTCTAGGAGAAGGAAAATTCTGAATTCAAACCTGTTAAACTCCGCATAAAAATTGACCTTGTGTCATATCCTGACCAAGCGGAGGGGTTGGTAAATATATATATAAATAAAGTTGGTGACTGTAGTCGAGGGTGGCTCAAAGGCTCCCTCTTCAATAGCTACTACACCAAGGAGTAGGGGTGGGCAATACTCCTGTCCCTGGCTTGCTCCACTTTACCCTTGATACGTATCTTATAATACTGAGTGTTAAGCAATGTGGTATCAAGTACTATTTTTTGAGTCTTTAGTTTGACTCGACCGGGAATTGAACCCTGGTCTCCCAGGCCATCGGCAAACAATATAAATATCTATAAATACATAAACATACATATATACATGTACATATATCTATACATACATATATACATACATAAATATATATATATATATACATACATATTATATGTTTATACATACATATATATACATATTTTTATGCATATATATGTACATATATATCATCATCATCATCATCATGTCGTGCCGCCAGCACGGATATCCCTGACCCTCTCTCGCCACTTCTCCCTATCATTCATCGCCTCCGGCACTCGCACAAATATATATTGTTATGCTGCCATGTGCCTAGCGGGCTTGCAGGGTGCCAAGTCCACCAGTAAATGCCGGGAACCAACGTTGGCTGTGGTTTGCCGAACGCTATTTAATGTCACAGATACCACCAACTCCCAAGCAGAACCACATTTTAAGGCTACTAGGCGAGTTCTAGGTGAATTATTAAAAGTCAACACAGCTAACTGGCTTGCTTTTCCCCTCAAATACAAGGTCTTCGACAAACACAATTCTTTCACAAGAAAATAAGGACTTTGAACTGCCGTGTTTAAGTTAACAGGATTAATAACAATATCATTTTATTGCATAAAAGAAAGAAACAAAGAAAACAAAACAATTCAGGTAAAAGTCAGGAGCGAGAAAGTCTTTCTGTATCCCAGAGGAGCCTCCACTAAAATATCCGTATCCTGGACTAAGCCCTTCATAAAATATCTGTTAATGGCGGAAGGTGAAAAGGTAGTTCCAGAACGGTAGACACGGTCTGCTTTCCTTCGGACTATGGGATTTAATGGCAGGGCTCATGCTCCAAATCTCAAGTTTATCCTTTCAGTGTGAATGCAGCAGGATAAAGTTGAATATACTTAAATAGTATGTTGTTTACTTGGGATTTTGTGGAGTTTATTCTTCTCTCCTTCTTCTTTCGTTATTTGGTTTCCATACCACGTTGGTGGAAGGATACACGTCTTATTTCTGATAAAACCAGGATTAATTATTGTTCCTTACCTCGTGGACAAGTCTTTCCTTTGGGTATTCGTTTAACGAGACTTACCATGTCTCGGAGTGTTGGTTCATTCAAAAGGTAAGTTCTTTCTTTTCTCTCAGGGTTCTCTGCGCGGCATTATTTTGGAATTTGGGTTTCCTCATATCCCAAACTATGTTCTTGGTTTTTCGACGAACAAAGGCAATTCCTAATGCGTCTTCATCCCTCGAGGAATAAACGGCAACTAACTTATCTTCCGTAGTCTGAAAATTCACCACGTGCTGATTTTCTTGGCGGGCTCTTCCTCGGTACCAAATATGGTCGAAGGCCTGCCTCCCCGCCGACACACACATGGCTAATAGAGAGTGAGGCCCTCCAACGCCCACATCACCCTGCAATGATTGAGCGAGTGGGAAGGAGAGATAGTCTTTCTTTCTATTATTCTGCTTACTACTATCGTCCGCTGACGGACAAATGTATTAGGGTGTCATTATTCCTCGTCACAATATATATATATATATATATATATATATATATACGCATATATATTTACATACATATATAAATGTACATTCACATATATATATATATATGAATATCCATATACACACTCACATATATATATACACATATATATATATATGCTGTCTTCTCGGTTGTGTCAAAGTACTATAACCATCTTTTGATTTGAGATGAGAAAAAAATTGACTGTTGTGGCCCATACATCTCTTTGATAGTCTGTTAAAACAATTTTGAGGGTTTTTTTTTTTTTTTCTTTTTTTTTTAGTTTGTTGCGAGTTGTGCCTCTTCTACCTTCCTAAGCCTCAAATGATTTTGAATTTCACGCGTGCTCTTTTGTACTACACTTTAAAATCCCTTTTTAATAGCCCCTTCTTTTGCACGACAGGAAAGATTTACTGACAAGGTATTCTAGAAAAAATGACGTTTCCTTTCAAGAAGTGTATTAATTTCTTCCCAGTTTTCGGCAAACTAGTCCTGACACTTCCTTTTGCGAACTCCTACAGTGTTACGTGCAACTAAAAGTACCTTAACTTTAAAATCCTTCTATGTGTTTACTTCATTAAGTTCAATTAAGTTAATTGTATTGAGAAAGATATATTTTGTTTCAGGGGAATGTAACTTCGATACATCTAGCTGTTTTAGGCGTAGTAAAGTGGTATGCCTGGCTTTTAGACGAATTTTGAGTGTTAATTTAGCCCTTACAAGACGGCGGTCGGCTCAACAATCAGCACTTCTCATAGTTCAGATACTGTGGAAATCTTGGAGATAACGAGCACGAACAATGATATAATCTATCAAATGCCAGAGTTTGGAATGTGGGTTTTGCCATGTACCCTTGCATTTGTTTTTCTATCGGAACCATGTTGTAATAAGTGATATGTTAGAGCTTGCAATTAATTGAGGAAGTCAGATAAGCTTGAAGAAAAGCTTTATTCAACTAAGAACTGGTGTTAGTGGTAGTCACGGCTAAAATGGCCTTTCACCAGTCAACTAAACAAAAGGGGAACAATTCGTTCCCAGAAAGTAAGGGGGATTATACAGTTCCTTCCTTTATCACCACACATGTGTTTCCAATCACCAGATCATGATCGTTGTAAAACGGTTTGCGTTTCCTATTTCATGCGAGCCTTGACAGTTCCATCCTTCTCTACTCTAGCGTTCAAATCACCAAGCAGAATGATCTTATCAAGGTCAGAAATACTTAGAAACACTTGTCTTAGATCTGCATAGAAAGAATGTCCGATTCGGAAGAGTTTTTAGCGCTGATAAAATTGTTATTATTGTTTAGCGAGGATAAGTTGTAACGTACGTGTGTGTGTGTTTACGTTGTGTTGTGGTTTCCTCGCTAAGTTTATAAGGTCCTTTGCTAATTATTGTTAGGTATATAAAGGAGAGAGAAGTTCCAAGATGTCGAAGTTGAAATGTTTTTAGGAATAGTTCTTATTTGCAGCATGGAAAATAGAGTTTGCTTTTGTGCTGCAAGCCTCGTGGAAAAGGAAAAATGTAAAGAGACGAAATGGGGTTATGAGAAAGTTTAGAAAGCAGCAGGTATCGTTGGACGTGCGAGGGATTGTGTTCGCCGTAGTTTTGCGAATGTCTTGTTTGTCGTTGGAGGAAATAAACTTTGTAGTTACCGTGAGTTTTGTGTGTCTGGTGGTTTTGGAGAGAGGCGTGCGTGTCTCCATTAAGGTTGCCCAGAGATGAAATGAGAGCTAGGTGCCGGGAGCAGGATTAGGCATCGCATCGACATAGCCAATTTTGGGGTGACATAAAGTTGTTCCTGTGTGTGGCGTATTGAATGTATCTAATTCATATTCAACTGGGATTCCTTGGTCTAAAAGATAGACGCAAGGGATCCATAAATTAGATATGTTTCTTCATGTGTCCATGCTGCTGCTGCTATTGAAGAACCGCGAGAGAGACGTCTGCACTGGACGGCGTTGTTCAGCCAAAGAGACTGTGTTTGGCAGCTTACCCAATTTTTGCTGCCCGGAAAGTAGATTCGGTTTGGATAGGATAATTCATCCTGATTGGGTCAAATTATGCGTCGAATTAAGTTACACGCCAAACCAAAATTCCTTCTGCTACAAGTTCATGGTTGGAGCATATACAGACAGGAGAGTGAGATAACGCTGTAGTTGCAGAGATAAGCGTAAAGAAATAATTCGTTCTGATTTACCGTTTTTTACCGAAGATATTTTAAAGACAAAACCTACACCATGTTCCCTCATTTCATCAGCAGCTCTCTGATTTCGAAAGAAAGTATAATCAAAGTTTGTCTCGGTAAGTTGACCAACATCAACAAAACGTTATCTCAAAAAGACCAGCAATATCAATGTCGTATAGAGAAAGCTCTCGAACTAACAAAGCAGTTCTGCGATGTGGTCTTTCGGTCAAGTAAAGTTCCTACATTCCGGGTTGTAATTTTCATGCCAACGGAAGTGGAAAACTGATTTGAGTGTTTGTATTTTTGAACTGTTGCTGCCATTTTACACTTTACTTTGTTGTCACAGAACGAACATCCACCAGCTAAGGCTACTGGCCAGATTTTGAGGCAAAGCATTTTTTTATATCTTTTCAAATCTCCGTAGAAAACAAGCAGTTATCTCCTAAAAACGCTGCCTTGACACTTGTGGGGATTTAGGAATTAACAATAAAACTCCCAACCGGATGTTGACTCGTCGGCTGCCACATACAAAATATATAAACGCGTCGCCACGCATAAGGCTCCACGCATCCATCCGGTTAAAAATCAGAAAAAAAGAAAAATAATAAAAAGTAAAGTAGCCAATGGGAAGCGGTCGCGCCAAAATTAGAAGGATTTGGGAGTGGCGAATTTGGAGCCGGTGGAGAGAGATAAATACTCAGGTTTTCTGTCAACCGGGTCTTGTCAGGGAGTGTCCGTCGAACCAACAACATCATTTTGCTGTCTGGTGTTTTAGGCACCACGCTACGTCTTGGGACGTAGCGTTGGTTAGTCCATTCACCAAGTAAATAAAGGAAAGTATGGAAGAAATGTTTTCCTCTCTTATCTGTTTCTATCTTTTCTTTTTGTATATTTCTTTTGGGACTTTCTTTTGGCAAGGCATTGCGCCGGCCAGTCAACGTGGGGTAAAATAATATAACCAAAATATGGAGTCAGATATCTTACGGCAACACAGCCTTGCTCTTAGCCCCTGACCTTCAAAAGCCCTTTTAAATCCCACACACTCTTAATTCCACCGAGTCATGCCTTTTACTTCGATTAGACATGTTAAGATTAGTTAAGTGTCGCCACTGTGCATAGTTAAGGCTACATACTCTCAGTCTGTCATACTTGTATGAGACCTCAAAACATATGTCGCTAATGGACTTGAAAAGGTGATACATTTGTATCAAAGGGATGCGTTGGATGGTGAATTGCATCAAAACAGAACACACAAACCCTCAAGAGGTACCTGTGAGTGAGTTTATTTATAGTGTGTTGAGCTTGCACCACACGCAATCCACTTTTCGAGTAAGGTGCAAAATCTCCAATGGCACATAAAATGATACACCACACTCTCAGGTTTTACTTAATGGGTTACCGCCACTGTGGCTAACGAGTCCATATCTTCCCCCAAATAGAGTACACACGTGTAAATCACGGTGCAGTTTTATATCAGACCTTCCCTTGTCCTTGATGGGTTGCTTTCACCATAGATAAGGAGCCCCATCTGCCTCTAATATATACATATATGTATATATCAGAGTTGTCCTTCTCCTAGTTGAACAGCCTAAGAAAGAATAGAGTCCAGACACTCCCAGATATACAGATGTGCTAGATGGCCGTTAAGCAAAAAAGCTTCTACCGCCCTTTGACAGGTTTTGTTTTTTTGTCCAACGGGTCTAGCCATCCTCCGCAACAGAAAAACTGGGTGGGGTTACCGGTTTAGTCGTGATAACTCAACTATGAAACAGGTAGTACTGGGTTACATAGTACATAACACACACACACACACACACACACACACAAATCAGATATTTGAAATATAAGGCATAAAGACAGTTAAGTTTAAAATATGAAGAAATTTGATTTTCTATATATACATTAAGAACTATAGAATATAAAGGCAATCTTTTAATTTAATATTTTGTAGATTAGCTTTTATAATCTCAAAAATTTGACTAAGCATTCTATCAACTAGTTTCCGGTAGTACTGGGTTACATAGTACATAACACACACACACACACTCACATATACATACATACATACATTAAAAAATTCCTTCTTTTGCCGGTCCAAAGAGAGCAAAAATAAATATTTTAAAATAAATAGGCCCACAAGTTGAATCGAAGGTATTTTTTCCCATGTGTCAAAGATTGTGTTTTTGTGTTCAGAAATTGCTGAGTACTGCCAACCTCATTCATAAACTTTTGCAACAATCAATCCTCACAAGTTTTCTATAGGATTGAGATCTAGACAGCATGCTGGGGGGTCAAGAAGTCTTATTTTTTGTTCAAGCAAATACTTCTTTGTTATTGATGCATTGTAGATAACTGCATTATCTTGCTGAAGATCCATTCTTCTCCACATAGACGACGCCCTTCTTGAACGAGAGATAAATAATTTAGCATTTTCACATAATCTGCTGCTTTTTATCAACCACGGACAAATTGTAGTTTAAATTTTCCAGAAGGTGAGAAGCCCCCCCCGCTCTGATCATAAGAGATCCTCCTCCACTAGGCCTTGTTGAGTAATTCTCTTCTGGAAAATTTTTTGCATGTCAGTACTTCTGAAAACCATCTGAGCCGTCAAAAGTAAACTTTTCACCATTCTTTAATATTCATGGTTTGACATTGACGAGTATATTCCAGTTTTTGTGCTTTTAAAATACAAATCTGATTGGTCAATAAATGTCTACGCGTCAAAATTTTAGGACGATTCTTTGATCCAACTGTAGGATATAAATAACACAGAGTTAGGAAGCCATACACAGAAGACACAAGCTTACACACAAACGAAGACACAGATAAAGACAAGCCACTAAGCCAGTAAAGCAGTAGCCGATACATTCCGACAAATTCCTTTCCTTCCTCAACTAAAGTTCATGAACTCTCTTCAAATGGCGGAGAATTATATTCAAAAGAAAACCCGACAAACTTTCTTTCATCAACGCGACACGCTGTCACCACAGTCATAAAACCCGCTATAAACTTAATGTAAGTAAGAACGACTTATTTACGGACTCTGTTAACATGAACATACACACAGCTTTCAACAAATTTATTCTCTTCTTGTCAAACTTTATTTTCCAAAAGGCCATTTACACATCATGTATTTTATTTGTTTTCATATTCTGTTATATGCTTATTAAATTGTTTGTTGTTTAATGTTCGTTGTGTTCTATTCCATTTCTTTTGCTCGATTGTAAAGTTTTGTGTTGTATTTGTTGTGGGAATAATTTAGAGAGCAATCTACTGAAATAACCAAATTACATACTCCCCTCACAAAGCCAAGAGTCAAAAGTTGGTCAGTATAATATTGTCTTTAAGCCTTCTTTAATTTAAAATGCCAGAAAATTTTACAAAAATTGTATGTTCTTTTGTTTGTAAAATGACACTTGTACATTATCTGTGTTTTAAATGTAAAGGCAATTTTACCGTAAATCCAAATCTAATATTTGAACCTGGTCAAAGGTGCTAGCACGTTTGGTACATGAAACTCTCTTTTCTAAAAATTTAGAATTCCTAAAGACCCCCATAGTAGTTTAGAATATACAACCTAAGTAAAGAAAGTCCCCCATGCCAAAAAAAAAAAATCCCATCAAAACAAATAGTGAAATGACAACTCTTCCCCCCACACACACACACACACCAAGCAGTAGACCTACCAAAATTCTATCTAAATCCATTAATGACAAAACAGCAGAATCAAAGAATATCTATGTGCCCACTGGAATTCACTGTTGGACCGTGAAATCCTATTTTAGTAAAAAAAGTCGAACTATAACACATTAGGTCTAATTTCAGAAGACAGGGGAAGACAAACAAACAAAAGAAAGGTAGGAATCAAAATAGAATGTGAAGAGAAAAAAAAATTCTTTTATCAATATATTAGTCTTGGATTTTAACTAAGTTAAAACTTACTGGAAAAGAAAGAACTTTTTTTTTTACGTACCCATAGGAAGCAGCATAATGGACGTAAAGATATGCGAATAAACCCTCTGACAGCCTAATGCAATGCCTAACACGGTTCAGGACATATGAATCTCGCGGCTCAAAGGTCAGGATCGTCAGTTCAATTGGGGAACTACTGCTGCTCATTTATAAGAGTGGCTTCTATTGCTGAGAATAAAAACAGAAATCGAAAGATATCCATGACTCACACTCAGACCACATATATAAACTGCATCACTCTTTGCACAGGTAAAAATGGGGCATGTCCTGCTGAGGTTGGAGCCCTGGCCTCGGTGTTCAAAAAATCAGCAACAGAGCTCAAACAACAAAAAAAACCTACTAAAATGCAAACAAACAATAGAAATAGTGACATTCAACGTTAGAACCTTTATTAGAATAGGTCAACTACCGGAGCTGACTGCATCGGCCGTAGAACATAAACATAATATGCATACAAGAACACAGATACATGCACAACGAAGATATCAAATATCACAATACTGGCAATGGATGGACACTAGCCACTGTATCAGCATGGAAAAACTCTGTCAATGCCACGGTAGGAGGTGTAGGAATACTTATAGGACCAAGAGTGTTAAAATCACTTAATAGCATAGAGAGAATACAACCTAGGATGATGGTAGCTACTTTTAATGGCAACCGCAGAACAACAATCATCTCCTGCTACAGCTCTACTAATGTTAGTGAAGAAATGGAATTCATCACCTTCTACGATGGGTTATCCTCTCTCGTGCGTAGCATTCCGAAACACAACGTTTTAGTAACCATCATCAGGACTTGGATATCAAAATAGTTCACATCGCGATGGATTCTTGTTGAGTTGACAGGAGCAAATGAGAAATATACAACAAAAAGATACATATACGTGCACATAGTGTTCATAATTTAAAAGGCATTAGAATGTGTCTGGTACGCTATGTGAACTATTTTGACATCCATGTCCTGATGATGGTTACTGAAACTGAAATGTTAACATCGACTTTACATCATAATATATTCACCTATTTGGATTGTGTTTTTTTTCTGTCACCTTCATATATATATACATCTATATTAATATATATATGTATACATATAAACACATACAGATATATATATATATACACATATTTACACACATACATGCATATATATACATACATATACACACATACATACATATATACACATATGTATATATACACATATATACACACATACATACATATATATATACATACATATATATATACATACATATACACACATACATATATATATATATACATATATATACACACATATGTATATATACATATATATGGATATACACACATACATACACATATAAATTCACATATACATATATATACGAATATACAATTATACATATGCATATGTATACATATATATGTATGTACACATATATATATATACATATACACACATACTTATACATATATATGTATATACCCACATACACATATATATATATATATATGCATATACACACATACATATGCATATATATGTATATATATACATATATATTTGTATATACACATATACATATGTATATATATATATATATTCACACACATATATATGTACATACATACACATATATATGTATATATATATATATATATACACACACATACATTCATATATATATGTATACATACATACGTATATATATATATATATATATATGCATACACAAACATACATACGTATAAATATATATGTATACACACACATACATATGTATATATATATATTCACATACACAGACACATGTGTATATATATATATATATATATATATATATACACACATGCACATATATATATAGTACTGAGCATAAAGATCAGAACGCTGTTAAGAAAAGGTCTAAATGTGAAATAACTTTTTATTTTAAAGCTTTATAGAACATTTTATCAAGGAAAAATAAGGATATAAAGGTAAATTATATCATTCCAAAATATAAAGCTCAATAAACTCATTTTGATAAAGTTATAAGAATAATTATATAACATTCGGGAAAAATAGATGATCTAAAACATCAGAACAATTAACAAAATCATACTATTATAATGGATACATCATATCTAAATGAGAATAGCGTTCATAATTCATTTGTACTTGATGCATAGACATTCACTTTCAATAACAGCTTGACATTTTTTGCAACACAAGCAAATTAATGTCTTGCATTCATCAACGGATATTTTCTCCCATTCTTCTTTCAAATTAGTTAATAGACGTTTCTTGGATAATTTTTCTTAGCTCTTTCATTTAGTAACTTCCAAACATTCTCAAAAGGATTCATGTCTGGGCTATGAGCAGGTTGCTCCATAACAGTAACATCTTCCTGAGAAAGAAATATCTTAACAGACTTCACTGTGTGACATGGAGCATTATCTTGCATAAATACAGCTGGTTGATTAATTGCAGTTCTCAAATTCGGTACAACATTTTTCTTCAGTATCTCTTTGTATACAGTTGCATTAATTGTACATATAGCCTGACAAGAGGTTTTGTACCAGCAGCAGAAATTATCGTTCCTTAGGACTGTGTTGAACAAACCTTCTCGCATCACAATTGAATGGGTTAAATTTTGAATCATCACTGAAATGAACACAATCCCACTGTTCTTCAGTCCATATTATGTGTTCCGAGGCAAATTTCAATCAGATGATTTTCTTCTTTTTAAAAATGTAAGATGTATATATATATATATATATATATATAGTGAGAATAATTCTTAATGTAGTTGTTTAAAGATAACTTCCATCAAATTTGTGTCATCTCCACAGACCCTAAAATAACATTAATAATGAAGATTTTTCAGATTTGTTAAAAAAGAAATTTCTTCTGTGCATTTTTCAATTTTCTTTTCACAAAGACGATCATGCCACCATAGAAGTGAACACCTCTTCCCTCAAATAGGCGACATGCCAAACTTTATTAAAAATGAAATACAAAGTCACTTTCATTAATGATCATTCAATACCTTCTTTGTAATATAGATATGTACTGCTAGTTTGACTTCTTTAAATAAAAATAATTATCCTAAACTAATAAAAGTGATTCTACATCCTTCGTATTTAATCGTAATTTTCATCTTACAAATCATAAGCAATACAGTTAAGAGCTACTATTTTCAGTCCTTTAAATACAAAAATTATCTGAGAATTTATTAAAAATAATTCTGTCCTGTAATTTTTACAAATAATAACCATCTTACGACCTGTATACAATATGAGTAAGTGCTACAATTGTTACTCCTTTAAATATAAATACTGGACATTGGCATGATGGTTAGAGTGTTCGCCAATGGTCTGGGAGACCTGGGTTCAATTCCAGGTCGAGTCATACCAAAGACTCAAAAAAATGGTACTTGATGCCTCCTTGCTTAACACTCAGCAATATAAGGTAGTGATCAAGGGTAAAGTGGCGCAATCCAGGGAAAGGAGTTGCACTCTCCCCCATACCTCGGTGCAGTAGCTATCAAAAAGGGAGCCTTCGGGTGACCCTCGACTAAGGGAGACAACTTTACTTACTTACTTACTTGATAAAAATGATTATATGTCCTTTATTTTTTACTAATAATGACCATCTTATAGCCAGATGCATTATAGGTAATTAGGATAACCGAGTGGGAAAATTTGCCCAATATTTTCTCTATGCTGTATATAAAAAAAATAAACAAAACTGACAATATTGAACATGATAAACACTAAACCTGACATTGTAAATGTTATGTAAGAGAAAAAGTAAATCGATTGAATGGTTATGAAAAAACAGAATTGTTGTACACATATCTATACGAAGCATAAGGATTCTAATAAAGAGAATCAATCAAAAATAAAAATGATTTTTTAAAAGTCAATAATTATTTATTATCATAGTTTATCAATTATTGTCTAAAAATAATAACACTGGTTCCCCCAGCTAATTGGTAAAAATAGAGGTCTGACAGATTATTTCTTTTTTTAAAATGGACTCCCTTTAGGTTTTCCAAGTTATGAAAACACTGCTCTATTCAATCTTTGTGTTAAAGTAGGCACCTTCCTCTTCTTGGTCTACCATGAAAAATTTATTTCGGGGGTGGGGGGGTGAAGAGTGGTAAAAGTTGGCTAACAAAATGTCAGTAGTAAGAAAGAGGATGAAAGAAAAAGGAGAAAGATGAAAAAGAAAGAAAAAGGAAGAGAAAGAAAAAAGGAAAAGAAAGAAAAAAGGAAAAGAAAGAAAAGGAAAAATTAAAAGGGAAAAAGAAAAAAGAGAATAAAAAAGAAAAAGAGAAAAGAGGAGAAAAGTGAAAAAAAAATAGAGAGAAAAAAGGAAATAAAAAGAGAAAAAAGTTTTTTTTAAAAAAAGAGAAAAATGAAAAAAAAGAGAAAAAAGAAGAGAAAAAAAATAAAAAAGAAAAGTAAAAAGTGAAAAAAAGAAAAGAAAAAAGAAAGTAAAAAAGAAGAGAAAAAGTGAAGAGAAAAAAGAAGAGAAAAAGTGAAAAAAGAAGAGAAAAAAGAAAAGAAAAAAGAAGAGAAAAAAAGAAAAGAAAAAAGAAAGTAAAAAAGAAGAGAAAAAGTGAAAAAAGAAAGAAAAAAATCAAATGAGTACTACTTTCAACTCAGCAGGTGCCCTACTCCAGCCCATTCATTCAGTACAAGAAAGTTATCCCAATGAGACCCGTAACATTTGGTTTAACTAAATGGGGACAGTGTAATCCAATTGCATTATCATTGCTTGTAGACAGATTCACACAAGATAGAGCAAAGTAAATCTAAGGACAAACAGGTAAAACACAGAAAAGGGGATTTTTCATATTTTCCCCCAAGTTAAGCAGGAAAAATTTTTAAGATGCCAGGAAAAAAATCAATAAAACAAGTTAAAAAAAAATTCTTTTGGGAAAAATTAATACCATAAAAAAAAATTATGTCAAAACAAAATTTGCTGATCGACAGAAGTATCGCAAGTATAAGTTATGTCGTGATAGAGATGAAAAAGTTAACCACCTATCTGAAAGTAAATGCTCCCCTCCCACTTTTGAGCATTCTCATGAAAAAATTAACAGTTGCCACTCGCATAATCCAGAACTCTTCGAACAAATTCAGAAGCCGTTTGCGTAAAATATAAACAAATATCAACAAATATCAACATTGAATTCATATATGTTAAATTCCCTCCCTTCTTTTGGGATTGCTGGTGGCTGTGATATTATGTTATCGAGCTGATGTAAAGTTGGTTGGGTTTCAATCCCAAGGCATCTCATGTGTCTAACCACACTGATGAGTTGTGATATGACTAAACAGTCTGTCTGTGGATGACTATATATATATATATATGTGTGTGTGTGTGTATGTGTGCACATGTGTATGTGTGTGTGGTATCTTGAACTCACATATATATTTATATATGTGTGGTATCTTTGTTTAATGGCATATCAACCTTTATGAGTTATTTAAAGTGAAAGCCATCCTTGGAGAAGAACATTAGTGATACTATTTAAGCCACTGCTGGAGGGATAAGGGGTTCATACCTTTCCCAAAGGTATTCATCCGAAAGAGAATGTACAAGTGCAACTAGAGTTAGAACTCACTCACTTTGATTATACTCTCTATCACTTAAGCAATTACACAAGTACTCCTTATATATATATATATATATATATATATATATTGATAAGTAGATATATATTTGTTTTTATATAAATATATATAAAAACAAATATATATCTACTTATCAATTCATTTATATATATATATATATAGCATCGAAGCTTGTCTGCGACCATAGGTTTCATGCCATCTTATTACAATAATCATCAGGTAGAGAAAGAAAGATATTGGAGAAATTGAAAAAATCAAAAATAAGTTAAAAGAACATTGGAATTGTGTACAACTCTTAACGCATGAGTGTGAGTGTCTGTGTAGATTATATTTGCGTATTATTGGTTTGGTTTGGTTTCTTTGTTTAATGGCATATCGACCTTTGAAAGTTATTTAATGCCAAAGCCATTCTCCTAAAAGAACAGTAGTGGTACTATTTAACCCATAGCTGGGAGGATAAGGGGGTTCATACCTTTCCCAAGGGTATTTGCCCAAAAGTGAACGTAATAGAGCGACTGGAGTACGAACTCGCTTACTCCGATCCCGCAGTTCATCGCTTTAACAATTACACCACAAAGACACCTTCTGCGTATTATTGTGTGGTCGTATAAGCAATATTTAGTGTGTGTATGATGATACATGTGCTGCATGGCAAATTTGAGGTTATCTCTTGGATATATGAGTCGCGATGTGTAGCCAAAGTTGCAACAGTTTGACCGAGTAAAAAAATTTTTTTTTGTATTTGTGTGTGTGTATATGTGTGTGGTGATGATTTTAACTTAGGAACAAATTATCATCATCATGGCATTCTTTAGTTAAAAACATTACTACACACACACACATACACACATAAATACAAAAAAAAATTTCTTGACTTGGTCAAACAGTCACGACTTTTGCAACACATCAAGATTAATCCAGGAGACAACCTCAAATTTGCCATGCAGCACACGTATCTTCATTCACACACACACACATACTAAATATCACTAATATGACCACACACAATAATACACAAATATAATCTACACATACACATACATAAAGAGTAGTACACAGTCCTAACGTTCTTTTGACTGTGTTTTTCAATTTTTTTCGATTTCTCCAATATCTTTCTTTCTCTGCCTGATGATTGTCATTTATAAAACGTCATGAAATCTGTGGTCACTAACAAGCTTCCATGCTATTAGATATATAAAAAAACTAATATATATTTACTTATTATTATTAAATAATAACTCTATCACAGATATTGAGCACTTTCCAAATTATACTGAATTTGGTCTGCCACAAACCCATGAAGTGAGATAGTGACAATCAACATTGCTATAATATATATATATATATATATATATATATATATATATTTCCTTTGACTATCCCTCCTATCTGGTTGTAATGTATTCTATTTTCCTATTGGATCTGATGAAGTCCTGTTAAAAATTATTTTAGAGGCTTTGATTCATATCAATGCTCTTAACAGGATGGAAATAAATTCATTATCCTAATGTGACTGAATATTGTTTTTTTCTTGAAATAATATATATATATATATATAAATATAGAGTTCCATGGGAAATGTTAGTGGTTAGAGAAAAACGTGCACTTGTGAAAACTGCCTCCAAAAGCTATCAGAAGAACCCAACAAACACAAATGCCCGAAAACTAGAAAAGGCACAATATCAATTAGCAGGCATATATCTAAAAGAACAGGCGGAATACATACAAAATCAGATAGATAAGATTAGAGACTCGGTGGAAGATAGGCAATCTAGGATAGCTTGGCAAACAATAAATGAAGGAAGTAGAAGGAAGAGCACAGTCAAAGCAAAATTGAAAGCTGCAAACCAACAAGAAAGAGTAAAACTGTGGAAACAGCATTTTGAAAATCTACTAGGAAACCCACCGAAAGTAACGAATGAACCGATCACCAGAATTATCAGTAAGCAATTAGACATTAAACTAGGTCTGTTTACCAAAGAAGAACTCGACTCACTTCTTAGAAAAATTAAAAATAGGAAAGCTGCAGGGCTTGACAAGATCCCCCCAGAAGTATGGAAGACCAGACAATTCGACGACATACTGCTCCGACAATGCAATGCAGTCTATAATCAAAATAGGCTAGAAAGATGGATGAAGGGATGCATCCTTCCCTTCCCTAAAAAGGGTGACCTCGAATTAGCCAAGAACTAACGAGGTATAACACTTACATCCATAGCAGCCAAAATCTACTATGCCCTATGACAAAACTGCATAGAACCCAAAATCGACAACATCTTTAGGAAAAACCAAAATGGCTTCCAAAGAAATAGATCCATGACCTCACAAATATTGATCATCCGTAGAATCCTTGAAGGCGTACGGGCAAAAAACCTACCGGCGACATTACTATTTGTCAACTTTACCAAGGCCTTCGATTCCATACACAGAGGGAAGATGGAACAAATCCTACTAGCATATGGCCTACCAAAAGAAACCGTAGCAGCAATAACAATTCTCTATAGAAACACCAAAGTGAAAGTACATTCACCGGATGGAAACACAGAATACTTCGACATTGTAGCAGGAGTACTACAAGGGGACACGCTAGCCCCATACCTCTTTATAATCTGTTTAGACTATGTGCTTAGAACTTCGATCGACAAAATCAGAGAAAATGGCTTCGAGCTGACAAAGAAAAGAAGCAGAAGGTACCCCTCAAAAACAATTACCGACGCCGACTACGCCGATGACATAGCGTTACTGGTGAATACACCTAACCAAGTCGAAACACTTCTGCATAGTTTGGAAAGAGCCGCCACAGGCATTGGCCTCCATGCTAATGCACACAAAACTGAATATATGTGTTATAAACAAACAGGCGACATTTCCACACTAGACGGAACCTCTCTGAAACTAGTAGACAAATTCACCTACCTAGGAAGCAGTGTCTCATCAACTGAAAAAGACATCGACACACGACTAATGAAAGCATAGACAGCTATCGATAGGCTCTTGATCATATGGGAATCAGACCTGACTGATAAAATGAAACGCAGTTTCTTCCAGGCAGCGGTCATATCAATACTGCTATATGGATGCACTACCTGGACGCTAACTAAACGGCTGAAGAAGAAGCTAGATGGCAATTACACAAGAATGTTGAGAGCACTATTGAACAAGTCCTGGCGGCAACACCCCACAAGACACCAACTATATGGCCACTTGCCTCCCATCACGAAAACTATACAAGTTAGACGAACCAGACATGCAGGGCACTGCTGGAGAAGCAAGGATGAACTCATCAGTGATGTACTCCTATGGACCCCCACATATGGCCAAGCAAAAGCAGGAGGACCAGCTTGAACATACATACAGCAGCTATGTGAGGATACGGGATGTAGCCCTGAAGACCTGCTAGAAGCGATGAATGATAGGGAGAAGTGGCGAGAGAGGGTCAGGGATATCTGTGCTAGCGGCACGACATGATGATGATGATGATGATGATATATATATATATATATATGTGTGTGTGTGTGTTTGGTTAAATAGGACGGACATTTTGTGTTTGCCTATTCTGGTGGTTGATCCGTTCAAGTCTTCTTATAAGTTGTTTGACATCTGGATGGAATGAAATTCAGGAAGGTGCCATATTTTTCCCCCAAGTATTTTCAGTCCAAACAGGAAGAGGGAATAATGAAATGGCAAATGCAATGATGTGTCATATACTTTTATATAGAGTAGTAGGAAAAATAAGTCAGAGGGGAATTTATGGAAGAAAAGAATTTTACTCGAGGTATAAGGATTGGTTTGATTTGGTTGGGTTTTATTACATATCAACCTTTGCAGTTTATTTATTGCCAAATCCTCTTTATACATATATATTAGATATATATGACTTGGTTTGGTTGGGTTTTATGGCATATCAACCATTGTAGGTTATTTAATGCCAAATTCTCTTTTTACATATATATCAAATATATAAGATTTGGTTTGGTTGAATTTTATGGCATATCAACCCTTGCAGTTTATTTATTGCCAAATCCTCTTTATACATATATATTAGATATATAGGATTTGGTTTGGTTGGGTTTTATGGTATATCAACCATTGTAGGTTATTTAATGCAAAATCCTCTTTATACATATATTCTAAATATATGATTTCTAAACACATTTTGTAGATAATATTTTTAAACGAGCCGTAGCTTATTTTTTTCAAACAGTTAAATTGTTTCACTTATTTCTATCTAAAATGAATAATTCTACTTACTATTAATCATTTGTTTGCACACAGTTAAATATTTTCAAGTATTTCTACTTAATATGAACAATTTAATTAAATATCAGTGATTTGTTTACACACTGTTGAATGATCAAACAGTTCTATTCCAAACAATTCAGTTTAGTTTAAGTCAACAGGGTTAAATGTTTTCAATTATTGTTATGTATCACTAATAATTCAATCAAACATCAGTCATTTGTTTATACACAGTTCAATGATCAAACAGTTCTATTTCAAACAATTCAGTTTAGTATAAGTCAACAGGGTTAGATGTTTTCAATTATTGCTATGTATCACTAATAATTCAATCAAACATCAGTCATTTGTTTACAAACAGTTAAATGATCAAACAGTTCTATTTCTAACCATTCAATTTAGCATAACTCATTTGTTTTCACTCTGTTTGAATGTCAAACAGTTCTATTTGACCCATAGATATGACCCTAACAGTTGCTACCACTCCAGTCCAAGTGGAGCTTAGAGTGATGGCAATGAAGGGGTACTCTGCATTTCACAAAGCTCCAGTATTACTGGAGTCTCACCATCAGATTACTTAATGTCATGTCCAGGATACTTGTCGGCAGAGATACAGTCGGTGTATTCTACCGCCCCAGCTGACTGGACTAAAGAGGTAAGAGAAGGAATTTGTGGGAAAAGTGTTATGGACTTTTTTTTAATGTCGCTGCAATATTCTCAGTTGATCTTGTTTAAGGTAGGTTGGCTAATATTTATGTCAAGAGCTTCAAGAATTCAGAGCAAAGATATTCCATATCGAAATCAAACAACTCATATAAAGACATAAACAGATAAAAAAATAGAATAGAGCAGATACTTCATGTCTGCCCTTTTTAATCAAACAAGTTTAAAAGAGAAAATACCGCACATATATATATATATACACATTTTAATTCTGAAATAAGATAAAACAATAAAAACTCAAGACTGGGTTCCACATTCCTAATCTTCAGGTACAGACTTCCAACATGCTGATCGAATCTCACCAGAAGAATTAGCACATGAAACTTTATCATCAGTTCTTACTCTGTTTTATTTTTATAGTTAAAATGTCATGATATTGCTCTGCATTTTTATGCATAGACTACTATATTTTACAGATTTAGATTGTTTGTAGTAATAAATCTTAATTGTAGATATGCATATATATATATATATATATATATATATATATATATATATATATTATATATATTGTCATCCACAGACAGACTGTTTCGTTCTATTAGAAGTCTCCAGTATGGCTAGACATGTAGGACGCTTGAAGCCGGGATTGAAACCCGTCCAACTTTACGTTAGACTTAGCATCAGACTGCTCGGCCAACAAGCGTACCATGTTGGCTAAGGGAATTATAAGGTATTATGTACGAAACAGCAGCAATGTCATTGAGATTGGATTGCTTCAATAAATTTACAGAGTCAGTTCTCCAAAGTACGCAAGATTCCTTTGTTTATCTATATAAGTAAGGTTGGTAACCATAGTCAAGGGTGACCCAAAGGCTCCCTTTTCAATAGCTACTACACTAAGGTGTAGAGGAAGCAGCTGCTCCATTCCCTGGATTTCTTTACTTCTCCTTGATCCTTACCTTATAATGCTGAGTGCATCAAGTACCATTTTTTGAGTCTCTGGTATGACTCAACCTTGGATTGAACCCCTGTCTCCCAGACCATTAGATGGACACTCAAACCATTATGTGAATAGCCTGGTCAATATAGGTTGCTAGTTTAAAGAATTGTCATTTGATCTTGAACTACACTGAATTTTTTAACTTTCCAATTTAATTTGACATTGTCAAATTAACATCTTTGATGGCTTGGTTGGTTGGGTTTTATAGTATAGGTTATTTCATTTATTTATTCATTTAATGCTAAACCTGGTTTATACATATATATTGAGTATATGATTTATAAAAACATTTTATTGATAACATTTTCAACAAAACTGAGTTCATTTTTTGCACACATTTAAATTGTTAAGTATTTTTATCTAACACTAATAATTCTATTTACCAATAATCATTTATTTGCACACAGTTAAATGCTTTCAAGTATTACTATTCAACACTAACAATTCAATTAAACATCAGTCATTTGTTTGCACACAGTTAAATGATCAAACAGTTCTATTTTTAACAATTCAATTTAGCCTAATTCATTTGTTTGTTCACAGTTTGAATGTCAAACAGTTCTATTCGACCCATAGATAGGACCCTATCAGGTACTACCACTCCGGGCCAAAGTGGACCTGGGAGCAATGGCAATGAAGGGGTACTCCACATTCTTCAAAGCTCCAAAACTGGAGCCACACCATCTGATTGTTTAGCATCATATCCAGGACACTAGTTGCAGTGGAAGGGATGTCTTACCCCTCTGCAGAGATACAGTCAGTGTCTTCTACAGCTCCAACCAACTAAACTTTCTACTGTCTCCCAGACCATTAGACGAACACTCTAACCATTATACCAATAACCTGGTCAATATAGGTTGCTAGTTTAAAGAATTGTCATTTGATCTTGAACTACACTGAACTTTTTAACTTTCCAATTTAATTTGACATTGTCAAATTAACATCTTTGATGGCTTGGTTGGTTGGGTTTTATGGTATAGGTTATTTCATTTATTTATTCATTTAATGCTAAATCTGTTGCGGAGGAGGGGATGTCTTACCCTTCTGTAGAGATACAGTCAGTGTCTTCTACAGCTCCAACCAACTAAACTTCGACTGAAGACTTTCACAACACAGATGTTAGTTTATATATATATATATATCTCATAAAGGTTTATGTTTATTAATGCACAACTAAAAAAAGGAAAAAAAGTATTTTAAAATCTATTTGTATCATCTAATGGTTTCCCCTACTAGATGTGATGAACATTTGGTTAGGAGGTACCCGTGGTATAATGGTTATCGTCGTAGGAAATGGACACAGTGACACGAGTTCAAATCCTGGATGAGACTGGTTGCATTTCACATAGCACTAATACCCTTGGGAAAGATATGAATCCAATTATTCTCCCCCCAGCTATGGGTAAATAGTAGGGCAGACTGGGTTCTTCAGCCTTGGTGAGGCAACTAGTCTAGGAGAAGGAAAACTCTGAATTCAAACCTGTTAAACTCTGCTTAAAAAATTGACCTCGTGTCATATCCTGCCCGAGCGAAGGGGGCGGTAAATATGATGAACATTTGGCTAAAGTGCTTGACAGATGGTGGTCAAACTACAAATCCCCAGCCATATGGGAGATTGAAAAAAGCGAGTCAAGTTATAGATACCAAGAGAAACAGATGTTTATTTTGGGGCTATCTGGATCTGGTACTCTATACTGTGACCTAAGACCAACAAAGGTTGGTGATATTGTAAAGTTGTGCTAGAGCACTCTGGGTTTGTGACAATAATATTTTGGTCCTGAAAACCATACCTGACCCTTAGAGTCATTTGTTGATGAAGACTTTGTTGACTGCACAGAATTTCTTTTTATAGCATTATGCGTATATTATATAAGTTTTTTTTAATGATAACTTTTCTTATATACCTTTGTATTTTCCACTCAAACATTGATAATTATCACCTTACTACTAAGGAGCTCATTGGCCTAGTGGGTAAAGTGTTCACCAATGGTCCAGGAGACCTGGGTTTAATCCCAGGTCGAGTCATACTGAAGATTTTAAAAATGGTACTTGATGCATCCTTGCTTAACACTCAGCAATATAAGGTATGTATCAAGGGTAAAGTGGAGCAATCTATGAAAAGGAGTAGCTCCCTCCCCTACACCCTGGTGTAGTAGCTATTGAAAAGGGAGTCTTCTGGTCGTCCTCGACTACAGTCACTAACATGATATGTATATATATCTATATAGTCATCCACAGACAGATCTGTTCCGTGCTATCAGAACTCATCAGTGTGGCTAGACATACTAGCTTCCCTTAGCTGGGATCGAAACCCGGTTGACTCAAACACCAATCCAAGCCTCTAACCCTCAGCCACAAGGAACCAGTAGGAGCGAAGTAAATTTTAAACGGTTCTGAATCACAATTACTATTGTTTACATACATCTGTTTAATGGCTACCGAGACCTCAATCCATATATGAAGAGACTTGCAATAAATGCTAATGGCAACACGATTACTTCATTTGCTAGAGAATTCAACCCTACGGAGGTAGGGGAGTATATATCATATTTACCAACCCCACCGCCTGGGCAGGACATGACACAAGGTCAATTTTTAAGCAAAGTTTAACAGGTTTGAATTCAGAGTTTTCCTTCTCCTAGACTAGTTGCCTCACCAAGGCTGAAGAACCTAGTCTGCCCTACTATTTACCCATAGGGAGAATAATTGGATTCATATCTTTCCCAAGGGTATTAGTGCTATGTGAAATGCAATTAGTCAAATATATATATATATATATATATATATATATATATATTTTACTAAGGAGCTAATTAAACAACTGAGTATAATACTTTCCACATTGTTATACTAGAACTTTTTTCCTTAGAAAAAGTTCAAAGTGATAAAGATTTACCATTTTCTTTTCAGTCGCACTTGTATGAAAATTTATAATAGATCTTAAATCTTGGTTCAATGATTGCATTGGAGAGAAACTAACACTTACCAAGGGCCATTGACTGTGACTATGCTATACTTGTTGATAGAGCTCAAAAGATATCAAAGTGTGAACGTTTATTTTTCAATAATCAAGATTAGGTGGATAACTCCAAATTAAGGGTCACCAGGAACTTTCACAAGCACTTGGGGCTGTCAGTTTGTAATGAAAACAGTGTAAGTTGAATGCATCCGTGATTGAAGGAAGGAAAGGGAAGTATGTTTAATATTTCACTGAAGGATAAAGAGGACTTTAATTGTCCTCTCTCAAGAGAGAGGAGCGGTCAGCAGGATGAAGAGGGTTGGGGAAACAGGTTTATAGTGACTGGTGTCAAAACAGAGGTTTGCTGTGACCCTGAGGCTAAGAGGTGTTTTTTTAAATACCAGCTGCTGGTTGACATTAACAGCAGGTTTTAAAAGTACAAGGGAGACTACTAGGGCTGGCTTTAATTCTGACAAAGTATTCACAAATTGCAGTAATAGTGTTCAATTTGTGGGCGAATGTCAAATGAAACAACCGTGTATAATGCTTTGTGGAGGATTACTGAAGTCTGACAGCAAGTTCATAAATAAACTACTTAAGGCAAAGTGAAGCGTATTATGCTCTCGTCATGGTCACATGGATTTTTTTTTGTAGTTTCCCCTATTTCCTACCCTTTTTCTGTATAAAAGGTGGTTCTATTTTAGAGTTTTTAACCCAGTGTTATGCCTTCAGAGAAAAGTTTTTTTTCACTTAGATCAATAAAACCAGAATTTTATTTAAAAAAAAATATATATATATATATATATATATATTTTAAAGAACAAACTATAAACACAAGGTATTTTCTTTAAACCTTATCAAGATATCAAGTGCCAAGCAATCAGCCTTTATCGTTTACATACCAGTTTTTTTGTATGCAAACATGATGCTTAAAATCAAAAGGGTCGTTTCATTGACGTACAGTAGAATTGTACCATTCTCATCTACATGTTCATGCAGAAATATATACATATATATACTGGATACATACAGACGCAATGAACAACAGACGCATGCAATGATAAAGATACAGGAAGACTTCTTTATTAAAATATTTGCCTCTCGCTTTATTGCAAGGGTTTGAAAAGGGTTGTTCAAGGTTTGCGTGTGAGAGGGAGCTGGAGACCGAACAGAAACTGTAATATTTTGACCCCATTGTTATGACCGTCAATGTTGTGTCTTTCTTGTTCTCCTGACGCCGGGGTCCACTCTGCTGGGTGCTGGCTTTCTTTACTGCATCTTATCAGGACCCCAAACTCCATCGGGATTCCTGAGGGCCCCCTTGGCCGGGTGTGGCTTTCCCTGCCACATCTCGTCTACCTCCATCTCCAACTCTCTGCAACTCAACTGGCCGGAACTCAACTGTGTTATATAATCGTTTGACGCCCAGTTGATCTTTGAAATCTAATGTTTAATCGTCATCAAGTGGAAATAATTGTCATGCAGTTCAGAGGTAACTCTTCCGGTGCATCACTGTAGTGGCACAGTGGGATCTTCACCTTGTCCCATATTATCAGCCTTAATCCGCTCACGCGATCTCTTTCGATTACTGGCCATTGGAATGTGTCACTTCTTTCCGGTGCATCACCTTGGAATAGCATTTCTGGGCCGGTTCGAAGGTCAAAACACCACAGAATTCATTCAACAAATTCCAATAACTCCCCCAAATTTTAGAGTTTAAGTGGAAGGTTTATTGATTGCTAAAATGTTTTTGACTTTTTCTTTATTCTATTTGGTACCTGTGTAGAATATTGGACAAAAAAAAAAATGAATTAAAAGAATTAAGTTTATGACAAGTTAGGACAATTTATGACAACCTAGTATTTATCCTGGCTTAAAGAAAATAGAAAAACAAAGTAATCCAAACATGAGTTTTATCATAAAGGAAAGTCAACATTAAAATGTTTCTGTTTTAGTAAACTTTCATCAGGACTTCAAGATGGTGGGAAAAAAGTGTTGCTAGAACAATGATGGATGTTTTAATAAAATACAACAAGAGAAAAGAAAAAAATTATACAAAGAAAGATCACATCACCATACAATGATTCCATCAGCATTCTTTACTGGAAAACTATTTTATCATGTTGTCTTTAATTGGAATCATTTTGAGATGAGGCTTCTTAATCTGAGAATTAATTTTTATTCATTGCAGACTTTTTGTCCTCATCTTGGTAGTTTTTTTGTGTTGTTTCTTCTTTCACTATGTTTCAGCCAAATTTCACCTCTGGCCTTCTTTTATTTTATCATGGTATCCATTAGCATCAACTATTGCCTGACAGCATCTGGTCATGATTTCAACAAGTGAGTGACAAAGATCATATCTTGAGGAAAAGATGGCGATTCAATTTCTTTAAAATATCACCAAGTGACAGTCCACAATCAATGTGTGCAATAATTTCTCCTTCAAAGTGACAACTATTTACTTGTCACTAGCAAAGGAAAAAAAAATCACAAATGAGGATACCATTGAGAAAAAAAAACAAACTAAAATTTGATCTTTCTGAAAAATTTCTTTAGAAAATTACTTGATAACTTAACTATTGATACTATATCACATTATTCCTTCCCAGCAGCAGAAGAGACTTGAATGGAGACTGAACAGTTATTTGTCACCGAGTACTTACCTATGACTTTCCTGGCCACCTCGGGTGGTGTAATGGTTAACAAGCTAGACAAATAAACCTATATGAATGAATTTGTTTCTCATTGGGCACCCCATTCATATAGCCTTGTGCCACATCTAAGCAAAAAGCTAAGTAAATTACAACTATCTATGACCTACCTGGAGGTACTGTACCAGACCTTTACAACTTAACCAAGGAAACTAACAATAGTCAAGGAAAACAATCACTTTCAATGTGCATCTAAACCATTGAAGTTTCATTAAAATTACTAACAATTGGGTTTTCCCCATCCAACTGTTTTTTTTTTGTTGTTGTTTTTAATTTATTCCAATACTCTAAGTCAAAAATGTTTCTTAGTGGTTGAGAGAGTTTCACATCATCAAATGGGCTCATGAAGTATAGTAAAATAGTACCAAGTCCAATTATTGGTATTAAAGTTGAAATAGTCACTCCAACTTGGCTTCTTTCTTTAAGATTTTTTGCATATCTACATTGAAAGGAATTGTGAAATATTTTTGTTTGCATTTATTTAAAAATTACATAAACGTTTTAAATAGTGTCATTAAATCATAGAATTCTCCTCACTCTTCCCCTCCCAGTTAGAAAATGAACATTTTGAACTATAAACATTACAATCAATAGAAACCAGGCAAAGACTTGCAACAATGAACACATTTATTTTTATTAACATAGAAAAGTACACAAGATTCAGCTGTTTTACACGTATGAGAAATACAAAGACGAACATTAACCTGCAAGAAATATATATATAAATAAAAGATATATATAGAGACATTAAACAAAAACCAGATAAATTTTGTTGTCAGGTTTTCTCAAACATCAAAGAAAATTTCCCTGGATGCAAACAGCACTTCATGATGAGCATGAGAAAAAGAAAAGAAAAAAAGTTAAGAGACTTAAAAAATACATTTCAGAATTGAATTCAAGTTTATCAAGAGAAGAGCAGGGGGAGTTTAAAAAACCAAAAAAAAAAAAAACCCAAAAAAAACACAACAACAGCATCAGAAATTTACAAAATGTTTGCCTAAACATAAGTAGCAAAAATGGACTCAGGAAAACGACATTAGTAATGACTTATGTTGAAGATCAGGCAGTCACAACAGAGATCAAATTGTACATATTTAACCCCCACCCCCAAATATATAATATAATATAATATATATCCAAGCCTTCAGTACAGGAGATCTTTTGCACCTGTTTAGATTCACTAGATATTGGATTTTATTTCATCTTTTTTCAGATTTGCTCCAGCTGGCATATGAAACATGTCAATTGTTTTTAAATATTGGAATAGTTTATGCATTACTTGCAGCTAAAAAAAAGCCAAACAAACAAAACATTTTGTCATTTTAAAGAAAAGCAAAGATGCCACAAAGCAAGCATTTCCCCAAATTCCATGATTCAATCGAGTTATTGAAAACAGCCACAGACCAAAGGAACAATTATGAGGATACTTCATTTAGCAGACGTCATCGATGATTGACTGACAGCTAAAGAGTACAACAATTCTCCATAGCTTTATGTAAAGCCAAAAAGAAAACCCTAAAGTTCATACAATTTAGGGACGATATCACAAGATAATTCAATTGATTGGGAGACCCTTGATCAATAATTTTTTTCTCATTGACCACTTAAATCATTTACTAAAGCTTTACTTAGTTTGGTATAAATCCAGAAAGCCAATATCACCCAGTAGAGAAGAAAAAAAAGAGATGGGTGAGTAGTTTAAATTTGCACAAGGTCATCAGTATATGGCATCCAGTGAGGAACAAACTATTATTCAGTAATTGGTCCGCAAACCTAGCTTGCCCACCAATCTTGTAAATGAATATTATTTAAATATAAACTGAGGAAACAGGAGATATGAAGCTGTGAGTGGGGGGGAAAAAAATTCAAGTTCCGGTAAGTAAATATGAGAATCACATCTATAGCTTAGAGAAGAGGAAAAAAAAATTTATATATCATTCTAGATTCTTTTCATTTTGCTGCATGAATTAAAATGTACGTCTAACAGAAGTATTTGTGTTCATTTGATATTTTCAGTTTATTCACAAATATTCTTCTCAACAAAACAATTGGTACTTGTGCCAACACACTTTATCACGGCTTTTCAGATCCTTAGCCCTTTTCTGAAAATGTTTTTGTAGAACTTGCTATTTAGTTTTTCTCTTAGTTTTAATAATGAAATCTTAGCAAATAGTTTATAGGGAGCAATTTAGGCTTCATTTTGGCAAATATTTTTGTAGGTAAAAATAAGATAAAATTAAAAAAACAAAAAACCCCAAAACCCTGAACATTTACTTAAAACTTATTGCTATGCAAGATATTTGCCTCCTTTAACTTATATGACAAGGCAATGAAATTTTCAACATTTAAATCCCCTCCATTCATCTTTGATATTTACAATGGAGTGGAGAAATGACGATGTTGCTTGATCCCACTTAGGCCTTTTAATTCAAAGATAAATACATTGTTTGGTTTTTAGCATACATATGAAACCTTCCACAAGGTTATATGTCAGTTTTGACTCTTTCCTAACAAAATTTTAAAATTAGCTTAATAAAACGTCTCACTTACTATGCTCTCTTGATTTATTCTGAGCCTAATTTGAGGACAGAACTTAAAATTACCGACACCTTTATTTCTAATGATTACCCTAAAAGGGTCATTCTGAATGAGAAACAAAATTGCTAAGTTCAATTGTGATAAAATATTTAGTTTCCCAAAATACCTAGGTTATGTTAATATATCATGGACTGAGATCAAACTTTCACCGAAAAAATTTCATTGACCATTTCATTTCTACTCTACCATAGTACGAGTGATTTTTAGTACTAAGAGTGCTGTTCTCTCGTTTTGTAAGGAGAAAATGGCTTGAAATGTCAGAGTGAGGCTGACTATATAGGTCAAGCCATTCAATACTTTGAGGTTAGAATCGTACATGTTCCCAGTTTCATTTGTAAAACACACAGAAGTACAGAGTGGAACGATAAAATTTTCACCCTAGAAAAGATGATTCCATTTCCGTTTAATGAAAACTGGTTTTCTTTTTTTGTTGCAGACCATCTACTAGTTGGCCAGTTGTGTACAAATCCCAAGAGTGATAGGAGCCTTCTATCATGTCTGAAAGTGACACAATGTTCCAAGAGCAAGATTGGAGATGCACTGCTGTACAACTCATGCTCTCTACCGATGCAAGTTATGACAACAGGACCATTGTCAGCACCCTCAAAATGCATCACTGGATTGCCACGAATAACAGGGACATGCCCAGGGTGATGAAAACAAAGTTTCCGGCTACAGTTATGGTCTTTGGTGTGGTTTCAAGTAAGGACCACATCATACCACCTCACATCTTCAAAGTTAACACGAAAGTCAACACCAAAGTGTACCTGGATGTGCTGAAGAGTGTGGTGATCCCCTGGTGCAATTAGGTGGCAGACCCTGGGTGTGGCAGCAAGACTCGGCACTGGCCCACAAGTCCAAAGAGACCCAGGCTTGGCTTCAGAAGGAGTGCTATGACTTTGCACCCTTCTCCCCCGACCTGAACCCGCTTGACTATTTCGTTTGATCATATGTCAAGAACATCACCAACATGACCTCCCACAATACCAAAGCCAGCCTGATCATCGCCAACTGCTGAGTATTCGCCGAGCTACCACCGGCGCTTATGAAAAAGGCATGTTCCCAGTTCCGGATCCATATTGAGACGGTGATTGAGGCTGAAGGTGGCTACATTGAATAGATGTCAGCTCTACAACGTAATCAAGTTACCTGAATTGATTTTTTTTTTCAATAAAAGTTTTAAAATAAAGCTGTAGTGTTGTTTTCTTTTGGACGACAATTTTATCATTCCACCCAGTAAATCTGGGCACTCACAAATCCACACATGGCAAACATTTAATAAATAAAAAATGTGACCATTATTCAAGAGTTTTGTTATTCTTCTTGTTTTGCACATGACTCAGTCTAATTACATCAACATCCTTGAAGCTGTTACAATCCATATTTAGCGACTGACCCTGTGTTGATGGATCACTCACAAGTTAGAATTTCCTCAGCAATTAACTTCATGCCCACTCCCCATTCTTTAGAGACCACACTCCAATATTCTAAATTGTAAATTCATATTTGCTAAAGATATCTATTTCCTTTAAAAATGTGTCAGTCAAAAAGATACCTAAGACTTTAGATTATTAAAGTAGGACTCAACTTCTTTTTTAAGTACAGATTTTATTGGGATTGTACAATATACATACACACAAGCTGTTTCACTCATGCATTATATATATTACACACACACATACCTTAATTGGTCACTTGACTGGGCGATAATGTCCAAGGGAAGTGAGCAATTGGAAAGATTAGCCGAGGAATTCCTCGTAGAGAAAGTTAGCAAGAAAAAAAAAAATTCAACATGAATATGTTGTTATGATAAAAACAAGAGAATACATTTAACTTACCAAAACATCATTTTAAAAGGCCAAAGAATGAAAAGTATAAGTTCTACCTCAAAACAGAAAATTAATCATGGGCAAGTTTAAGGGAAGTAACTCTTACAATATCAAGTTAGAGTGCCTTACTTCCCTTCATTGAAAAAAAAAAAAAAAAAAAAAAAAAAAGTAAAGATAATGAGGTCAGATTTCAATCTGACATGCCGGCTAGACGGGATAGGTTCTGAAGATGATTGTGGCATAAACAGCAGAGGGATGGATTCAATACCGTTGAAATTATAGAAACATTTCCCCCTACACCAAGGCTGGCACAAGGATATAGAAATATTTATAAATCTAACTACTAAAAGATGATTTTCTCAATTCTTCAGCATAATAATCTGAATAGTTGTAACAAATTTTGTATTCCCCCGCAACAATCCCACTCCAGACAAAAAATTGACCTTGTGTCACATCTGAACTGGAGTAGAGCTGGATTGAATGCAAAGTTTGCATTCTCAGACTGGTTGAGTCATCAAGAACACAGTCTGCACTACTATTTACCTGAAGTTGGGGGATGGAGAAAGGATTTGTACCTTTTCTAAATTACATTAGTATAAAGCGAAAAAACAAACAGCCTACTCCAGGATTTGAACTCTAGTCACTAATTTCATTTCCAACAACAACAGTTTCTCCAATGTCGGGGGGGGGGTAAATGTAAAACAAACATTTCATTTCGTCAAATTACTTGAGCTACTTTAATTCTGACAAATCTCATTGAAGGAATAGAATAAACCATCTCCATGGCCGAGACATTTCACGAGTTTTCAAAAGAAATATTTTGTGGTTAGAAAATTGATAAGCAAAATAATTTTTCAGCTGATTAAATTTGTGTTTCTTCTGTCAGATGTAATTCATAAAAATTGGGGATAAAATCTAAAAGCCTTTTTTCTTTTTTAGAAAAAAAAAAAGAAAAAAAAAAAAAAAAAAAAAGTTATTTATTAGATTTTTTCATTTATTCTAAGTTCTATGGACAGTAATTAAACAAGTGATCTTATAAAAAGATGGTCGATTGTGTTTTATGGCATTTCAACCTTTGTTGGTTATTCAATGCCTAACACTTTATACATACAAGTCAGAAGTGAATAGTTTGTAGGTAACTATTTTTCAATGAATTCGAGCCCATTAGTTGTCCCACAGTTAAATGTTTAATGCAATTCAAGACTAACAATTCTTAGAAGACTGAACAGTTCTATTTTGCCATTGGTGGAAAAAAAAAATGGTTGTTTGACTGACCAATAGTTAGGACACTAACAGGTACTGTAGGATTGTTTCAAGAAGAAACCACAACTTCCTGCCTAAAATAACCAATTTTGTATAGGGAGGAGGGATAAAAAAAAACAAAAAAAAAAAAAACACACTTGTAGATGCTGTACCAAAAAAGTTATTTTAAATATCTTCAGAGCCAGTACAGCCCCCAATTCATACATACCCTGAACAATGTTATCTGGTTGTAGGGTAAATTTACTTCCCTTAAATGAAAGATCAGTTTTCTTCAGTCTTGCATAAGTAACCATGTCGTTCCAGGTTACATTTTCAGACACATCTCAAAGATTAAGTGGCATAATTCTTCAAATGTTGAACATGTTTTTTGAAGAGATGAAATCTTATATTACTCACTCATTTAAAACGTTAAAATCCCAATAAAAATTTAAAGTCATGCATAGACTACTCTCTTTGATAAAATCTGTTTCTTGGAATATTATCCATTGGTGATAATATGAAGATTAAAAAAAAAAAAATTTCTTGAATTTATTAATTAGAAGGACTTTGGGTCTTGGATAACATCAGAAGACCATATATTCAATTTTTTTTCTTATAGCCTGTCTGAAAGTGACAAATTAGTATTGTTGGTGGGAGGGGGGACTTTCATATTCACCCCCTCCACAAATATCAATAGAATTCATAACTTTTCCGAGTTAGTAAATTCCCCTATTGATTCAAAAAGGTTTTTGTCAAAAGAACCATTTACAGACAAATAAACGGCTGAAAACCAATACTGATATCTACCAAACAAGACCCAATAAAGGAACAATTGTCATTATCAATGCAATTAGAGCAATTTGGGATAAGATTTCATTTTAGACTGTTTTAAAATTCCACAAATTAGGGGATCTGTCTTGTGATGATACCCTAAAAACAAAAATTCAGAAATGGTTTCTTCAATTATACAAAGGAAAATTCCTTTCAAGAGAAATTTATGAGAGAATTTGTCCAGTTGGTTCACAATCCCCCAGGATGTAAAGTTTACTAAAAATCTACCCACCTAATATCCCACTCAGACCAATTTAGTCAATGTGCTGATCTGTGCAATACGGGTTGGCAAAATGGCTTCTTGAAATTCTGTCCAGCTATTTTATTCTAGTTGTATTTCTGATTCATTTTGATTTGCATCAATTGATCCATCAACTTTCCCATGCACATACCGAGTTCCTTGTATCGTTTGACTTATCCCTTTTGTTTGCCGACATCCCTTTAGATGAGACTATTTGTATTTGTGCCAATTATTTATACTATAACCATTTAAAATGATCACCATTTCCAGAAAATATTTCATTGAATTGTAGTTGGCTACAAAATTGGTTGGTTGGTTGGGTTTTATGGAGTATCAACCTTTGCAGGTTATTTTACACCAAATCCATTTTTATGCAAATAGTTCTATTTCAAACAATTCAATTTAGCATGAGGACACACAGTTTAATTGTCAAAAACATTTCTATTTAAAACAATTCAGTTTAGTCAAACAATTCTAATTCAGTTTAGTATAAGTATAGATTTTGCTTACACAGTTAAATGTCAAAACAGTTCAATATTAAACAATTCAGTTTAGCATAAGCACACAGTTTAAATGTAAGTACAGTTTATTTGTCTAAAACACTTCTATTTCAAGCTATTCAGTTTAGTCAAACAGTTCTAAATCAAACAATTCAGTTTAGCATAAGTATGCAGTTAGTTCAATTTAACCCATAGATAGAACCATTCTGAGCTAGTGGACCTGGGAGCAATGGCAATGAAGGGTGTGCTCTACATTCCCCAAAGCTCCAGCACCACTGGAACCTTACTGTTAGATTGTTTAAAGTCATATCAGGACTGATGGGGGGGGGTTACACTTCTGTAGAGGTGCAGTCAGTATTCTATAGCAATATGAAATTGGTCTCTTTTAGCTTTAATAATACTAAGTTGATGGAATGTCTATGAGCAGTGCTCTTAGCCCCATTATGGCCAATGTATCCATGGGGTTTTTTTTTGTGTTCCTCCTCTCCATGATTATTATTCCTTATCTCGTTTTAAAGTGATTCTAATGAATTTTACTGGGTTTTTTTTTTCTATTGATAAAGCACTGGTCTAAAAGGGCTGCACAGTATTTTTTGTTATTCATGTTTTTTTTTTATTTCTACTTAAAATAATCACTCGTATATGCTGTACTATATATATATATATATATATATATAGATATATAGATATATATATATATATATATATATAAAAACAAAAAAACAAACACGCCTTAAGTCTCCTTGTCACAGCGGTAAGTACATGGGGCATGAGGATTTAACTAATATATTTACTATTCTGACAAGCAGCTGGTCCTGAGTAAGACTGACTGATTGTATGGATCCCAAATATTTGTGAGTTGTGGTGAATACATACATATAAAGTCATATATCCGACATAGTATTCATCCGCTGGTCGGTATGTCTAGTTTAGCCTGGGAATTTTCACTGAAATCAAATCGCACAGCTCCCTTTTTTTGACCTGAAGGAACCACCGCTATTCGGTAAGTTGTGAATTTTTTGATCAGAATAACGGTGTTGTGGTTGGTCCCCCTCAGATGGGTTCAATTTGGCTGGAAACTACGTCAGGTGGGGGCGGAAAAACAAAAACGCTGTTTATGGATAAAATAGTTCTTGTCGCAACCACAAGAAGTGACGAGCAACACTATCGATTCTTGTATAATAAAACTTTTTCAAGACTATTGTCTTTATCTCGCCATAACAGAAATTACTTCAATGCGTAGAGTACAAAAGAAAAGGTCACACGAGATTTACTTGCTCGGTTAGAAAGCGACAGAGAAAAAAGAAAAAAAAAAAACACCAAAAAGGTGTAAGGGGGACAACTACGGATTCACTTTCACTTAAAGGTTTGTTTTCTTGGCTTCGTTGACAAAATTATCTGGATTCGCAAAGTTTCTATTTCCATCTCTTTTTTCTGGTCTGGCCAGCCGTTTCACAGTGTTTGACGTTTCTGTCTGACCGCTCAAAACATGTCTTTCCTCCAGACTCTGCAGTTCTTTTCTGCCCCCCCAAAAATGTCTATCTTGGACTTTGTCTTCAGACCGCTCAAGATTCCATTCACCATAGGATTCAATCAACAAATCCATCTCTCCACTCCCTGAACCATCACCTTACTTACTAAAGACTCAACTCCAGGAATGTTATTCCAAACGGAAGGAAAAAATAAAATAAAAAATAAATAGAATAGGAAATTCCTTTTCAACATTCTCTGTATTAAAGAAAAACAAACTTATTTCTAAAATAACCCTTTCATCCATTCAATTAATAAATTAATTCCAATCCCTTAGAATTGTTACTTGATAAATCCACCGAGGGGAGGCTCTGTCACACATATTGGATTGGTGATGGTCTCGAGTTTTTCCGTGTAGAGTCGTCGAAGCTCCTGGTTACATTCGGGTCACAGAGTTCTTGAACCACGTGTCCGGTTTCTGACATTTAGCTAAGAGTTGCAGCACCTTCAGTGTCGCCCTTTACAGTGTGTTACCAGCCCCCTGTAGAGTTATTTGGTCAAGGTATAGATAATCAAAGATTATTAACAGCCTCTAAAGAAGGGGTCAATTAAAGGACTAGTGAGAGAAGGTTTGGGTGCAGTCATTGCACCGATGCATGTTAGTTTGGGTCCACAAGTGACCTGTCGCAACATCTAAGGTAGGCTCACCCAAAAAGAATATAACCAGACTAAACAGGATAGAGACTTGGAGCGTTGGGAGTGCTCCAGGCCTTTGAAATGTTGGACCGATGAGGAGATGGAGTCCATGGCTGCTCTAGAGTTAATGGCTATGTAGATTGGAGTGAACAACATGAATTGCCACTTGGGTCAAGCTTTTAATTCAGTGGATAAGAAGAGGAACATTACAAGATCATTTGAAGCTGCTTAAGTGATCATAGTTTGGACAAACTGTGCATCCTTGTATCGTGTGTTAGAAGGGGTGGAAACACTTCAAGCTTTGTATGCCTTCGTACTACTGGATAGGAATAAGTCTTGGAAAGGTATTGGCAGGCCATTGGTAACACTGGGACTAAGATTGAGAAGGTTTCAGAAGTCTGAGGTTTACCGATGCTTGAAAAGGACTTACAGGCCCAGTCCTAAGACGGTTGCCAAAAGGGGTATTGAAGGGTACAGCATCTTATGATGACTTGTCTACACAGGAGGGCTTTTCCACCCAGGATTTTGCGGAGGCATGGAGACCCATATTCAAGCTATCCGACAACTGTGACATACTGGAATTGAAACCAGGTGAAGTGAAATGGGAGCTCATGGACCTCATTAAAAATTCCAGATGTGTGTCTTACAGAAAGACGAAGAATTTGGTGCAGGGACCTGATGTGTATTGACTGCGGGATCTTCTTGCCAGGCCTATAGAACAAGTTACTGTCCTGTTTGAGCCTAGCCAGCTACCTAAAGCAGTTTCCAACTCTTGTTACATTCATCAAAAAGATGTGTACACCATTGTCACCCCTTGACTATTGTCCCAGTGTGGTCAGTAATTTACTCCTTAAAGTTCTTTTGATTATATATCAAATTTCTTCACCAACCTAAAATAAATATCTAAAAAGTTAAGACAATTTCACTTATACCAAGAGGAAGGGAGTGTTGGATTATTGTCTTGGGTATAAGCCATAAATAACTTCCAGTTCAAAATAGGTAAGCAATGACATTGCACTCTGAAGAAAAATGAATTTTTATTAGAAAAAAAAAAAAAAAAAAAAATCATTTAATGCCGAACCTTCTGCAAGGAAAAGAGCATTTGACCTGTTTAGAACTTTACCCTTTCTGGGTTTAATATTAAACTAGATTATATAATCTCAGTCTGGACTTCATATTAATCATTTGTAAATGAACTGGAACTAAATCCTTTTAACAAATTTATTTTCTGTATTACCATTTAAGATGTCACATCTTTCAACAGTTACTACCACTTAATCAATAAAAAGGAGCGATGATCAACTATCACTAAAGCCTTGACACTTCCAAAGTCTTCATAACTGGAAACTCACCATCCAATGCAGTTTAGGGTCATATCCAAGATCCCCTTTATTTAGTGGAGAGGTCTTATTCCTGTGCAGGGAGATAATCAGCCAAACCTTGCCAACAGTTATTAATAAAGAATCAAATTTATGTAAAAATCAACATTTACCTTTAATAATAAATAAATAAATTAAAATGGTAAATTTGTGTTCTGCAATTTTTTTTTTTTTAACTAGAAAGGTCAAGAAGGTTAGCACTAATTTATTACCAATGATATTAGAATATTTCTGAAGGAACCCCAGGATACCAATTCCAAATATTACATCTGTTTTGCCAAATTTTTTATGGAAATATTTGAGCATTCAATATAGCCTTCACTGTTATAAATATATTTGTTGTAAGACTTGTTTGGTTATCCAATTCAGACAGAAATTTACTCTATTTTTGTCAGGTGGTATGTTTTTGTATATGTAACAGGTCATATATTTTAGGTTTGGTTTAGTTGGTTTTATGGCATATCAACCTTTGTAGGTTATTTAACGCCAAATCCATTTTTATGTAAATAATCTATTCTATTGAAAACAGTTCAGTTTAGCATAAGTACACAGTTTAATTGTCAAAAACATTTCCATTTCAAACTATTCAAGCAGTTATATGTAATAATTCAGTTAAGTGTAAATACAGTTTTAATGTCAAAAAACAGTTCTATTTGAAATAATTCAGTTAAGCATAAGCACGTAGTTTAAGTGTAAGTACAGTTTAATTGTCAAAAACGTTTCTATTTCAAGCTATTCAGTTTACTCAATTCATTTTAGCATAAGTATGCTGTTAGTTCTATTTAACCCATAGATAGGGCCCTTATCAGGTGCTACCACTCCGGGCCAGAGTGGACCTGGGACCGATGGCAATGAAGGGGTACTCCGCATTCCCCAAAGCTCCAGCATTGCTGGAACCTCACCATCAGATTGTTTAGTGTCATATCCAGGACACTCGTTGGGGGGGGGTCTTACCCCTCTGCAGAGAAGCAGTTGGTGTATTCTACAGCCCCAGCCGACTGGGCAATCATACATTTTAGTTATTTGACTATCAAAAAGGCTGGCAATTGAGAAAAGGTTTTAGCTCGAAAATCTTTAGGATAGAATCCATCATTATATTGTGATTATATATATATATATATATATATATATATATATATATATATATATATATATATATATATATATATATATAGTGTGTGTGTGTGTGTTTTTCTGTCCTACATAGAGCTAGGAATAAAGTCCAATTTAACATCTTAGAGGCGATCTATATTGCTTTAGATCGCCCCTCTCTATGTAGACAGAAGTAGTCATACATTACATATATTGGGGGGGGACGTTTTAAGTACTGGAGTGACAGTTTTTCCTGATTTCTTTTTTTCTCCCTGTCATATAGTTCTCTCATACTTTAGAATAAATTACCCGTTTTTATTGTTCTTCCAGCGCTTTGCATGTATAGATCCGAATGAAAGGGCCCTTGCAATTTTTTAGAATGGTTGTCTCCCTTTTACTGATGATTCCCTTAATCTTTTGTATATATATATATATATATATATATATATATAAATAAATAAGAGAGAGAGAGAGAGAGAACACATACACACAGCCCAACTTTCTTATTCAGGATCTCAAAAAAGGGCTTGTCAATTATTTAAAAAATTTTCATTGAGTTGTGATATTTCAATCACATTTTAAAAGTGAAATTTGGATGACAAATTCAAAATTTTACTTTTCAAGACAAAAATACAGGAAATAAAAGTGAAGAACAAATGAAGTCTATTTGATGAATTAAGAATAGACCCCCCACCTCCTCGCTAAAAATAAAGACAAAAAACAAAGGAGCTTTAAGCAAGATTCTTCACATTAACATCAAGCATAAAGCTTACAAAAAAGTTTAAGTAGAATATTACGTGGATAAATTTAGAATAGAGAATTTCTCAACAGAACAATTTAAGGAATCATGAACTGAAATATGAAAGAATTAAAAGTGAATGTAATGGGTAAAAATTAAAAAAATTAAAAAAAAACCATACAAATAGCTTTAATTCATGATAACATTTCCACTGACTCATAATTAACAAGTCTGTTACACACACAAAAATTACCTGAAAATTGGGTGAATGATTAATTTGGAAGCCAGTAATATCAAAGCTAAATTAAAACCAAGTAGCCTCAAAGTGGTTAGACTAGCTTTTATAGTACAAGACGTTCAACCCCAACAAAAATTATCAGCAAAATAATGAACTGAGTAGAACACTGAAGGTAAACCAGTGGGGAAGGGGTTCATAAGTAAGTAAATACTGATGATAAAGGGTTATCCCCCTTGTCCTAAAGTTGTTATGATCCCTAGGGAATGCCACTGGGGGAAATGAATAAAGTTAAGAGATCAACACGTGTTTGTGGTTTATCTGGCACCTTCTCATTTTCAGGCCTTACTGGCAGCCCACCAAGAACAACCAACGCTCATGTATGATACATGGTGTCAGGTGTGGGATTTTAAAAACATAATACCAATATTTTAACAAAGGGACTCCTAAACCAGTAAAAGAAAAAAAAAAATGTTCAGACTTCAACCCCCCCAGAGAATTTTCACTTTATAGCCACAGGGAACTAGCAAATATGGCGTCAGAGATTTCAAGGGTTCAGAATAGCTTCAAAGCTAAGTGAAGAATCAGCAGAAACCCAGGTAAGTACACTGATTTATTGTATGGGAACAGAGGCTGAGCAAATTTATAAGTCACTGTCCTTTAAGAAGGAAGACAAGAAAAATTTTGACATCATATTAAGCAAATTTGACGCATATTTCATGCTACAAAAAAAAAAAAAAAAAAAAAAAAAAAAAAAAAACATGATCCATGAGCATGCTGAATCCTACCTAAGAACACAAATTGATGGACAACTGATAGAGAAATTTGTCAGAGGATTGTATGAACTGGCAGAAAACGGATTTCCCCTCAGAAAAATGACTAGACAAGAAACTGTTTAGTCATTGGAAAATTAAAAAGTTTGTTTGCCCGGTGGGGAATCCTGGATGAAATTGTAAGTGACAATGCCAGACAATTTACAAGCACACATTTTAAAGAATTTGTGCATAAAAAAAAAAAAATAAAAAAAAAATATGGATTCACATGCGCAACAGTGAGTCCTCATTTTCCACAGGCAAATGGAGTGGCTGAAAGTGCTCTGAAAATTGCAAAAAGAATATTAAGACAACCAGATACATTTCTCACATTAATGGCATACCATAGTACGCGTATAACTGCCACAGGAGTTCGCCCAGCAGAACTCTTGATGGGCAGGAAAATGAAAACTATCTTACCCAGTCACCCAAACAAACTAAAACCAAAATGGCCAAATCTTAGGAAAATAAAGATGGATCATATAAAGCACAAAACAAGACAAATTATGACAAAAGACGTGGAGGAAAGGATCTAAGACTACTAAAGGTTGGTGATAGAATAAAAATAAAAAAATTAAAAAAAAAAATGGATGAAGTAAAGGCTCGGGAAAATACTGGTACAATCATAGCCGTAAATAAATGTAGAAGGTACACAGTAAAGTTAGGCGAGTTCCAGAAAAGAAATTGAAAACATTTGCTGCTTATCAGAGGAAAAGAGTATGGTTTCCAGGAAAGAGAACAGGATCCAGTAAAAGATAGGGATCCAGGATCAAGATAGATAAAAGGATGGTTAATTAAAAAACCCAAATAACTTAAAGATGTAATTTTCTTTTTTAAGTAGAGAAATTATATTTTGAATTGGATTGCCATGACCAGAAAATCCAGTGAACATCTATACATGACATATGGAAACACTGGACAACTGTTTCGACCCTAATAAGGTGAAAACAACTGTCAAGTGTTTCCATTTCTCAGACTTTATATAGAAATAGAGAAAGAGTGGGGGGAAAAAAAAAAAAGAAAAAAAGCTGAACAAAAAGGTGTTTCATCAGTCATTACTTATTGATTATAATACAGGATCAAGGGTTATCCTCCTAGTTTTGAAGTTGTTATGATCCCTTGGGAATACCACTGGGGGGGGAGGTGAATTAAGTTAAGAGATTAACATGCGTTTGTGGTTTGTCTGGCATCTTCCCATTTTCAGGCATTACCAGCAGTGGACCAAGAACAACCAATGCTCATGTAGGATACAGGGGAAGGAGTCTCAGGAAGTGATTCGCTGGTTTAGAAATAACAATGGTAAAAGGAAGTTTATATTTATTCAATATAAAGGGATTTTATCATTCAATAACCAAAAGCTTTGGACCTAACTAGTCAATTTGTCAACATCAAAGAATAAAAATTATGTTGACAAAAGTTCATATTAGAGCACGATATGGACAAAGAAAAAAAACAAACCCTGTTCTGCATTGGTAGGTTTTTCCCAGAGGAATATTTACAATTTGTGTTGAGGCTGGGTAATTTGTGCTACTTGAAGCTTGAGATAATTCCTGTTTGTTAGTTATAAAGCTAAGAACAAAACTTTCTGTATTAGTTCATATACTTCTACATATTTACTGTGATATGCACATTCATTTTGATAAATAAAGTCTCCCTATCTTGACACTATTTCATTTAAGCACTTCAACTAGTGAAAAACTGACCTCCTCAGGAAAGGGAACCTTTTGTCATCATCAAGGCTGAGACTTTTGCTATAGAAAGCATACAATACAATTAAGGGATGATATCACAAGATATATCTATCTGGATATTATTGCTCTGCGTTCCAGCTAAAAATCACAGACAAGACTTATTTCAGTACAAATATAAGGGAACAAATATCAAGAGACTTAAGTCAGCAACAAAAGTAACCAAAAATTAGCAACTAAATTAGAAATCAGTCATATTTCAGTCAGATCAGAAAGCAGACGGTTTTTCCATATAATCAACCAATTACATCTGGCGTTGAAATTTGCATGTGAATTTGAAGACAACAGCTTTCCTTTTTTTTTTGATGCCCAAGTTGAGTGCACTAATTTTGGCATTCAGACCCGTTTACTGTAAACTCACATGAACCGGTTTATATACATGGTGAGGGTCATTTTGCCCCCTCAGATGCAAAAATCAACATAAAATAACTAGTTTCCTGTGCCCTAATGATTTGCTAAAAAACTTACTGATGGGCTCAACCTCATTAAGAGCACATTGTTGAAAAATGGATATCCAAAAGCTACAATTACCACCACCACAAGATAAATGTATGCAGTTCTCTACCAATCCAAAATTTGGACCAGAGAAGAGTACTTTATGTCTTAAATTACCTTGGATAGGCAACATTTCAATGTAGTTAATTAAACAAACTAAAATATCTGTCAGTCACTGATTTGATTCTATCAACTTATTAGTTATTCTCAAATCTAAAGCAGTTTTCCCATCTTAAGGATAATATTGCCATTTATGGAAAAAAAAAAAAAAAAAAAAAAAAAAAAAAAAAAAACTCACCTTATTTATCAGTTACTTTACAAATGTCACATTTGCTACATCGACAACACTACTCAAAAATTGGAACTCAGAACTAACCAACATACCTTCTGTTGTCAATGCAAATGATTTGGACTACTCCAGTCTCAAGCAATCAAAATTGGACAGTCTGGCTTGCACCGCCACATACAAGCCCAAAATATTCAATATCCCAGAGACTTCAAATAATGAATTGCACTTATCTGTGCTCAAAGCCATCCTCATCACAAAATTTCCAACCTGTAATGTGCATACAAAAGCAATTTAATAAATTACTTTTATTAAACACCACTGTTAGAAAACAAAGTAAACTGCACCGATTCTTCTGGTTTATGATAATAAATTTTTTCGTCTTTGTTTTATTTCCTCCTCCCTGCTTTTCATCGGTCACTACCTGTTTCGTCATTTGTCACAATTTTGACAGATGTAAGGGAAGTAACTATGCACGTCTTAAAATTATACATATTTATTCCCCTTTATTCCCATATTAAGTTCTGACTTCAACGAGATCAGGTCAATTTAATCAAGTTTTCTGAATAATTTAAACAAAATATTGCTTTTTAGCCGCACACGAAGCTTTGACAGTAATCACTTAAGATGACAGTTTGTCTAATGCGTCCAGGAAAATTTAGTACTAGATATTTTCTGCTTAAGTTAAAAAAAAAAAAAAAAAAAAAAAAAGCCGTGACTGAAGTGACCATACTTGAAGGTGACCCGAAGGCTCTATTTTCAATTGCTACTGCATCGAGGTGTAGGGAAGGGCTCTACTCCTTTTCCTGGATTGCTCCACTTTACCCTTCATCCATACCTGATAATGGCGAGTGTTAAGCAAGGAGGCATCAAGTACCGTTTTTTTGAGTCTTTGATGTGACTGCCTGGGATTGAACCCTGGTCTCCCACGCCATTGGTAAATACTAACCACTATTAGCCTATTGGGTAGAGTGTTTACCAATGGCCCGGGAAACTGGGGTTTAATCCCAGGTAGAGTCATACAAAAAAAAAAAAAAAAAAAAAAAAAAAAAAAAGGTACTTGATGCCCCCTCGCGTAACACTCAGCACTATAAGCTAAAGTTGCCCAGTCGGCTGGGGCTGTAGAATACAGTGACTGCCTCTCTGCAGAGGGGTAAGACCCCCCACACACACACACAAACCAGTGTCCTGGATATGACACTAAACACTTTGATGGTGAGGTTCCAGCAGTGCTGGAGCTTTGGGGAATGCGGAGTACCCCTTCATTGCCATCGCTTCCCGGTCCACTCTGGCCCGGAGTGGTAGCACCTGATAGTTCTATTTAACCCATAGATAGGGCCCTAACAGCATACTTATGCTAAAATGAATTGAGTAAACTGAATAGCTTAAAATAGAAACGTTTTTGACAATTAAACCGTACTTGCACTTAAACTACGTGCTTATGCTTAACTGAATTATTTCAAATAGAACTGTTTTTTGACATTAAAACTGTATTTACACTTAACTGAATTATTACATATAACTGCTTGAATAGTTTGAAATGGAAATGTTTTTGACAATTAAATTGTGTACTTATGCTAAACTGAACTGTTTTCAATAGAATAGATTATTTACATAAAAATGGATTTGGCGTTAAATAACCTACAGGGGTTGATATGCCATAAAACCAACCAAACCAAACCTATAAGCTAAAGGATCAAGAGTAAAGTAGAGCAATCTAGGGAAAGGAGTAGCGCCCTTCCCTACATTTCGGTGTAGTAGCTATTGAAAAGGGAGCCTTTAGGTCACCCTCAACTATGGTTGCCAACTAACTGAGGCTATCGCACAATAAATACACAGAAAAATAATTTCATATAAAATTGTTCAATTGAATATCTAATATCTTTAAATCGATACCTTTTGCTCTATTAGATATTACTGTAAAATGTTATTTGATATCTTCAGATCTCATCTAGAAAATGAGAGTAAACCTCCATCCCACCCGCCAAAACACAGTAGGGGCCTTTTTTTTTTTCTTTTAACTTGAGCAGAAAATATCTTGTACTAAATAGTTATAAATTTTTTCCAGTCACCTTAAAATCGTCATGGCTTTATAAACAAAATCTTTGTGGACTTAGATATTTTAAAATATTTTCATTCTCTCTTTGGACCTACAATATATATATATATATATATATATATATATATATATATATATATATATATACCCATTACAAAGGGAGAATGCCACAAGAGAACAGAACAATGGAAAAATGATAAAAGAAATCCTCGAAAACTTAGAAAATATAAGAGAAAACAAAAATGCCTGGAAGAAGTAGTAAAAGAAATTCATTCAAAGAAACATCTTTGCAAACCGACAGACACCACCACCACCAAAAGGAACCCGAAGAAAATACAAACTCCATAATAGAGTATCTAGAAAAAAATTACAATTACCTACGGAATATGGGAGAAACCCAAACAAAGAAAGCCTAAAAAACAAAAAATTTAGAAATATGGGGAAACCTGTTAAACCAATGAAAAATAACCTTTTTGATGCTATAAAAAATGAGGAAACAGCAAAAATCTACAAGGAGTTCATGAAAAAGGATGAAATATTCATCCCTAGAAAATTCAAAGAAAAAATAACACCCCAGGACATGGAAGAACAGAAAAAAAAAAATACTGAAAGACAAAACTACCCATTATTAAAGCAAATACCAGGAAATTGACCAAGAACTAATTACAGAAATTAGGGAACACTGTCCCATAGAAACAACCATTCCTAAAAGAACTATGCAAAAAAGAGGAAGAAAAATCCTGAACGAAAAACTAGATGGCTATAAAACCTACATCAAAAAGGAAAAAGAAAAAACACGAACCAACAAACCAAAAACACAATACAGTGACACACAAACAACAATGTATAAAAGAAAAATTAATGCTCCAAAATACCAGATACATACAAATTGGCCAAAACATCCAAGAACCAGCAACTTCCCCCAGTAAAAAAGACACTTTTCAAATGAAAAACATAAAGAAGAACCCCCTTATAAACTATTACACAATACAAAAATGGCCAAACTACTACACATACAACTCCAGAAGTGACAAAAACATTCATATGCAGCAGAAGCCACCCTATAAGTGACAACACACAAAAAAAAAAAATCTTTATTTAGAAAATACAAGCAAAAATAAGTTTTTTAAGAAATACAAACAAAAACGATTTTTTAGACAAAATGAATGGGAAGAAAAAATCCCATATAAAAAAAAAACAAAAGTAACATTAAACTGAAAGTTATAAACTTATCTACAAACAAGTTACATAAAAACAAACTTCCTCAAACTAGGTCTTGAAGTGTGACACTATGTTGGCCATTCATTGTGTTGGTGTGTGTGCTCGCCAGTTAGAGAACCTCTTTGTCTGCTTTGGCACAAAACCCACACAAAGGGCCTGAGTATGAGATCTCCAATGAGACCAGAAGTGAACGAGGGAAGGAAGGTCAGAGAAAAGACAGAGAGTCAGTTGACAAATGAGGGCAGAAGAGAACAATCGGCTTGAGATAGCTGTCCAGAGAAGGATACAGTCAGCAGCAGAAGGCAGTGAGAAGATGGAAGCAGGGCAGTCAAGAGATGAGTCAGCATTCTTAGTGGCTTTGTGGAAGTTTCACGCAAAATCCACGCCTGCGATAGCCTGCAAATGCATGGAGAGCTGCACAAAAGCATCATATAGACTTCCCCCTTCTTGTGCTTAGAGCTGACCCAAGTCAGTGTTTGTTCTTTTCTTCCACCCTCTCAGTTGTGTTTTGTGTGTCCATAAACAAATGCATAATGCCAATGGTCGGAGATGAGGGGAAAAAAAAACCCAACAAAAAAACACTAGATGAATCATTGGCCATGAGTAGTTTGGTTTAAGGAACCTGATATAGTGGGGGGGGTCGGCCAGCCAGGGGTAATGTCAAAATTTTGCCCTACTCCAAGAAGTAAGATAGAACTTAAAGACCTTAAAGAATTTGAAAGGAAATTTTGACTAGTAGAAATATTAAAAAATAATGAGATACAGAGGTCTCCGAGTAAAGAATAAGACCAAATTCTTCCCAAACAAAAGCAATTATGGAATATCAACCTAAGAGAAAAAAAAAATAACCTCACAAAAACAGGCGTTAAAAAAATATACAGGAAAATGAAAACAATTATTAAAGAAGCAGACAAGGGAAGTGTCGTTGTCATCTTAGATAAAACATACTACAAAAAAATCCAAGAAATATTGAAAAAATGAAACCAACTACAAACTAATAGATACAAACATAGACAATAATATAATGTCAACAAAAAAAAAAAAAAAAAAAAAAAAAAAAATCAAAATTTTGCAAAATATACAACAAATCACTAACCAAAAAAGGAAGACCTCTTCTACATTCAGAGAAAACAACACAAGGAGTTACCAAATGCAATAATAAACGATGCGAATATGTGATAATTATGGAAGGTAAATCCTATACCTTAAAAACCCAGAAACCAAATTCAAAATAAATAAAAACTTAAGCTGCAACTCAAAAAACAGTCTACATAATTGAATGCAAAGAAATATATATATAGGGTCAACACAGGCCCTTAATACAAGGACATCACTACACATTACTTCAAATAAAAGGAAAAGAATTTTATAGATAGATTTAAACCAAAGTTGAATAAAACGTGAATCTTACATTCACAAATGGAATGATATATATATATATATATATATATATATATATAGTAACGATAATTACTAAGTGAGTCAGGAACTAATCAACTATAGTTTTGCCTAAGCGGCTCATCAGGGTACCTAATCCCAACTTAAGAAGTATGGAAAGAAAACTATATTGTTAAAAAAAAAAAAAAAAAAAAAAGTAGATTAATCAATCCAGCAAAAAAACACAAATGGGTAGAGTTAGTAAAATTATTTTGCAAGACATCTGTGACACACTTAGAATAGCATTAAATATCAATCAATCAATGGTGTACCACCCATGATTGCATTAAATGGTTCCAAGAACATGACAAAAAATAAATGTTCCTTTGTAAAGTATGACAAAGATTTTTCCCCATCCATAACCAAAAAAACCTTGGACAAAGGATTATATCTAGCAAGTGAATATATATTGATACCCCAAGACAAAATTGGGGTTATCAAATACTGCCGTGAAACACTATTATATTATGATAATAGTATATGGGTTAAAAAAGGGGCTGGTGGTAATTTTGATACCCCCATGGGAGCTGTAATCTGTGAGCTTGTGGGGGTGCTTACTTCTATATAATCTTAACAATATAGTTGATCCCTATAGTCACGGGCTTTATCGTAATGAGGGGGTGATTATCTTGGACTATTGTATCCCTAAAAAAAAAAAAAAAAAATAAAAAATAAAAATAAAAAAAAATGTGATACCATTAGGAAAAAATAGCATGGGTTATTTAACAGATTTGGGTTCAAATTGGAAATCCAAATGTATCTAAAAATTACAGATTAGGATATCACACTAGACCTATATAATGGGACTGTGTCCCCATTTAGGAAGCAAAATCAAAACCCACGTTATTTCAATATGGAGTCCAACCATCCAATTCAGGCGTTCAAACATATCCCTAATGGTATTGAACATAGGCTATCAACAAATTCCTCCAATATAGATATATTTGAGCAAAGTAAACGGGACTACGAAAAGGCACTAAAAGAGAGTGGCGATAATGTTAAGCTTAGTTATAAAAACACAGAAACATCCAACATATATAAAAGGAAAACAGACCAAGCATAATTCTTTGGTTTACAGCTCCGTATAATATGAAGGTAGTTAATAAACTAAGTAGTGAATTTTTTTTTAATTATCAAAAAGAAATTTTCCAGTAACAAATGCACTAAAAATATTTAATAAAAATAATATTAAACTAAGTTATAGCTGTATGCCAAATATCAATAGTATTATCAATAAATCCAATACAATAAAACTTAATATAACAAAGCCCCTAAATGTAAGAATTAATTTTTATTTATTGCGGACTTTTCCCCCCTCATCTTGGTAGTTTTGTGTTGTGAAACAATTCTCAGATTAAAAGCCTCATCTCAAAATGATTCCAATTAAAGACAAGCCCCTAAATGTAATAAGTCTCAGTGTCCCTTAAAGGGCAAATGTCAGTATGAATGTATAGTTTACAAGGCGGAGGAATATAATAGCGAACCACAGTTTTAAAAATAAAAAGGTATACTTCGGATCCACCCAGGGAACGTTTAAACAAAAGGTACTATAATCATAGAACTAGTTTTATACATGAAAAATATAAACATAGTACTAGTTTAATTATGTGTGGGAAATCAAAAATAGGCAAGGCATTGATCCCATATTAAAATGGGAAATAGTAAAAAAAAAAAAAAAAAAAAAAAAAAAAATGTAAATACAGGGCTGGTGATAGGGATTGTGTACTCTGCAATGAGGAGAAATTAGCTATAGTCTCTTACAATAATAAAGATTTGTTAAACCAAATATCTGAAATATTGAACACCTGCAGGCACAAAAGAAATTGGCTCCTCTACAAATTTTTTTTTTTTTTTAACTAGTTTTTTTTTAAACTGCCATTTTATTCCATGCTTTCATATTTTTTTTAATAATAAACTTAATATTTTGTACGCTTCTTTTATACCATTATTGATAATTATAATTTTTTTTGTATTGATATGCTAATTTTCTGTCCAGTGTGAGGGTTTTTTTTAACTATAAATATAGTTTTCTTTCCATACTTCTTTAGTTGGGATTAGGTACCCTGATGAGCCGCTTAGGCAAAACTACAGTAGGTTAGTTCCTGAATCACTAAGTAATTATCAATACTATTTTGCTCTACTTAGTATTGAGCATTTTTTTGCATTGTAGCTTAGCAGCCCTAACAGTGTTTTTTTTTCAATATATATTTTTTCTCCCTTGACAGTGATTCATTGTATATTTTCATCTTCAAATAACTTGCCGTTTTTTTTTTCCCTTACCATGAGGGGTATTATTTGAGATATATATATATATATATATATATATGTGCGTGTAAAAAACATTCACACAAAAACTATTAGGAAAAAATAAGTTACCAGTAAATTTCAAACCACACACATAGAAAAAATCCAAGACACACAAAGACAAAAACATATCAATGAGGGGTAAAGCAGACTAAGCTAAACACGCTTTAAGAAAAAGAGAGGAAAACCTCTATATAAACCCATAACTAACTGAAAAATCATTAAAACTACAAAGTGAGTTCAAGTCTCATTGAGTACCCCATTAACAAGGCCTTGTGCCATATATGTTTTCTGATGAAAATAACAAGCTGAAAACATACATATACAGAAGGATAAAATAAAATACAAACCTGTTTGTGGACCTACCTATTTTAAAATATTTTTATTCTCTCTTTGGACCTACAACAAATATATAAAAGAGAGAGAGTACAACAAATAGACCCAATGATTTTATTCATCATGAGAATAAAAGCATAAAAAAAAAAAAAAAATAAAATAAATAAATGATCAGTTTTGATCCTTACTCAACAGAGCTAAATCGAGTGTAATATAAAAAATTCTTTTGAGAATATATTGAAATGATATTAAGTCATAGTAGACATTCACTGTTTACAGAGAGATGGTCTGCCAGACAATATGAATTGTCTCCAATACTTTAAGATGGAATGAAGAGTGTGACTTGCTCAGTAGAAGAAAACAAGTCAACACTTAAATTTCTCAGCAGATCGTCTTTTTTGATAAAAAAAAAAAAAAAAAAAAAAAAAAAAAAAAAAAAAAAAAAAAAGGTTTTACCATTATGTTGCACTTATTCATGAACATAGGCGTAAGAGGCTAATTGTCTAAACATAAGTTATATTTAATTTATAAAGAATTTGGGTGTTCGGCTAATCCCAATATTCGTACGAATGTTCTCAATTTCTCCTCTGCAGAGTTATCTAACCTTGAAGTCACTATTCAAGCTCATGGTTTAGATTACTGTATCCCTCCCCGCCCAATTAGTTACTGAACATGAAGAGATCTATTCTAAGTTTGAAGTTTTCTTTGCCCAAATTTTAAGACTTCAACCCATCTACTACTTATCCTGGAGGATACAAATAAATTCCTTAAACTTGGGGATTTGTCTTTTGATGATACTCAAACTTGAAATCAAATTACAAAAAACGATTTGATTTATTTAGGAAAAAGATTATATCTAAAAGAGGTTAATGAGTTTATTCATCCTTTCAAGGAAATAAGTTTTTCTTTCTCTTGAGATATCAGATAACTGGGTGAAAGGCCAGAGCTGCCACTACGTCTAATTTTGACTTCATGCCCCAGAGAGATCAAACAGGTAGATTTTTTAGTACCAATAAATCTTAGATTCTCAGCCTGATAAAAAATGTTTCTTCAATTGGTGGAAATTTAGTCCCGGATTTTCTAAATAAATAGAGGTAGCTTTTTGAGAGAAAGGGGAGTTGCCTTCACACGTGCTTAGGAGGTAGTTGTGATAGCAGTCGGCCCCACATGTGCCGTGGGTCTTAGCATGCACTGACAGAAAGAGAAAAGACATTGTGTCACATTGCCCCTCTTAAGTTCAACTGAGAGAAATAAAAGAACATTCAGATTAAAGAGAATCTTGGACTTTCTTTTTTTTTTTAGTAGCGTGGGAGATGAAACGGCCAGAGAATTGTTAATATCGCCTAAAAAGAGGGGGGTATTACACTAGATAAGGAAACTAACTTCATATTGCCCTTTCTAGATATTTTGGTTTATATGACTTCCATATGTCACTTTAATATATCAAACTTACATTTACAATTCTTTATACCTGTTGCGATTCTTTCTGTCCCACTAAAACAAAAAATTTAATTAAAGACTTTGACATACAGAGCATTAATGATTTGCTGGAAATCTAAAAATGGTGCAGAGATCAAGTTTATTTCTATTGTAATATAATTGCCGAGGGATTTCATTTTATATATCTTGCCTTTCGGTTTAGTTAGGCTGAGAACCTTTCGCTTAGCGCATGGGTTAGTTAGGTGCAACATTAACGCAGGTGTTCATGTGCACGTGGAGAGGATGTGTCATTCAGAGATGTCAAAATAAAAATCCCAGATAGGAATTGAGACCAGGGTATTTGGGTGACATCACACACTGGAAGCGTGGGCTGAGATTTGAGAAAAAGCAGTTAGTCGAGTTCCTGCCTCGGAAGAAAAAGGTTGACTTTCAGAGCTGGGTGAGGCCAGATGACTGTGCGCTATGGGCACCGCGCGTTGGTTGGGTTGAGAGCTGAAGATGTAAAAGCAGTCAGCATAGAAGGATTGTGTCACTCTCTCATGACGAAACCTTTAAACTCAAAAAGGTGAATAAAAGTTTTGTACCTGAACCAATTTCGTAAAGTTTCATGTTTTTAGATTCCCTATGTCTATTGCACATATCCGTATCATGGGTATGTTACATTATGAATCTTTAATAACGGTTTTCTTCTGAATGTTATGCAAACAAATGCGGAGGTATGTGACACTGTCATTTGGGTTTGTGTATTGTGATATACATCTGCAGAATATAACAGAGTCTAACAAAGTACGCATCCTGAGAAAGAGAATGGGCAGTAAGCCAAGTGGCTTCATCACATTTGTTTAAGAAAAGACGTCCTTACTTAACTGCACCCTTCTTGGGTACAGTATGCAACATGGGGTCAGTTTAATGAGGGGATCCAATGTGCATACCAAGTTGGCAATGCCAAAAATATGCCCGCAACCACTATCGACCAATGTTATGCAAACAGTTATTAATAGAATAATTGACTTTGATAAAATCAAACTAGCATCAGTACAAAGATGCTCTGTTTATTTGCGTCTCCCTTGGCTGGATGGAATTAGTGAGAGATTTGCTAACCAAATCTCACAAACTGTACAGAGGTGCTATTTTTTCACTAATGTATGTGTTGTCTTTAACACTAAACCTATTCTGACATCTATCCATAAAGATATTCTTTCCCCTCATCATAATTCTCTTATTTAAGTGTAATTGCAGTTTGTGCTACATAGGAAGAACTACTCAAAGGCTGGATGCTAGAATTAAACAACACATTCCTATGAAAATAGGAGACTTTGTTGGCAGGACTGATAGTCTTGAGAATACATATGGGTCTTCAAGTTGAGGTGTATAAAGATGGACCTATAAAAAAATAAAAACCCATAGAAGTAATTTCACATTCAAAATATATTATATCTAAGAGAAAGAAAACTGAATTCAAATCTGTAAGAAGGTTGGCTACCAGGATGCACATTTGGGTTATTAACTTCTGCCAGAGAGTAAAAAAAAAAAAAAAAAAAATCACATCAAAATTTGTACAGACTCAATAGCAAAGGCTAATGGAGCTTATAAAACAAAAACCAGCCAGGATAGACATATAGTGAAAAATGAACAGGGGGGGGTCAAGTCAACATAACCTCAAACCTTTCCGATATCTACTTGACTGCTATAGAAATAAGATCATCTTCAATCTTGCCTTGACAAAAATTTAGCTCCAGGTTATATAGTTCGACAAATTATGAAAATAAAATACCATAATTTTACTAACGTATTACGTGCATTTTTAAAGGACGAAATTTCTTATTTCATGGACTCAATAGAGTCTGTGAAATCTTGTTTATATGTTAAGTGGAGATCATGTTGGTCTTCCCTTAGCTTTTTCGATCTCTTTCGATTTTTAAAGTATCTAACCAATAACTCTGCTCGATTAAATAGCAAGTTATTGAATAGCACCCGTCATTTTTTTAACCTCTTGATTAAAAAGAAATACGGTTCAATTACAACTACTGACAGGCATATTTTTAATTTTTCTTCATATGTTTTGTCAGATAGTGAAAAATTTGTGTTATCTAGGGGGCTAAATTTTATTGAAGGAGATCTATGAATTTATTCGTCCAGTTGGTTCGCAGAGACAGAGAATGTATGGATTACCAAAAATTCATAAATCCGGTATTCCTCTGTGGCCTATTCTTTCCATCTGCCATTCTGCTCAGCATTCTTTGGCTAAATGGTTGGTGGACGTCCTTAACCCAGTTTTAGAATTCTATTCCGTGTGTTGTGTTGAGGACTCTTTTACATTTTCCTCCATCATTCGTCGACTGCCCGTTTGTACGGAGTCCGAATTCCTGGTCTCTTTTTACTAATATCCCTTTAGATGGGACAATGTCTATATGCGCTTTTTGTATTGCAGTTCATCTATTGCCCCTCTTCCCTTTCCTGAGGATGTTTTTATTGAATTGATGGGCATTGCCACAAAGTCGGTGTCTTTCAGTTTTAATGAGACCATGTTTCGCCAGATTGAGGGCGTTAGTATGGGATCTCCCCTGGGCCCCATTCTGGTGAATATTTTCGTTGGGTTCCATGAAAGACATCAGTTTGATAGGTTTCCTAAGCCCTTCATCTATTTACGGTATGTGGATGATACTTTTGTTCCCTTCAAATCACGTAGCGATGCCTTAGTATTTTTTGACACCTTGAATCAGCTACACTCTTCCCTATCATTTACTATAGAGGAAGAAAATGGTCAGCTACCATTCTTAGATGTGTTTCTTCTTTTCTCACATCTGTTTATAGGAAACCCACATTCACCAGGCTATATTTGGATTGGCATTCTTTTGCCGCTAAATCTAAGAAGCTTAACCTAATTAGATGTCTCTCTTATAGAGCTCTTAACATTTGTAGTGACTGCAAGATTGAGAATGAACTTAAGGCTATCAAGGATATCTTCATTAACAACAGGTACCTTGAGGATGTCATTGATGTTAATATTAGGCATACAGTGACAAAGTTCAAAAACACGAACAAAGTCTTTGGTCCTCCGAAGTGTCCTGTATACTTTAGACTTTCCTAGCCAGTCTTTTGCCAATAAGATTGCCTCTTCTGTGTATCATTATGCTGTTAACCTAAGAGCAATATTCACTATGAGGCTGGCCTTTAATTCTACAAATAAAGACAAGCTGCCTATCTTTAAACAAAGTAATTTAATATATAAATTTGTTTGCCGATGCAATTCGACATATATAGGTATGAATTATCAACGCCTTGAAGTGAGAATTAGACAGCATATACCCAGATCTCTTTTGTCAGGCCGATTAACATCCGGGCACTCTCAAGCAATGGATTTGGCTATTGGGGAGCATTTGCTTACTATAAATAGTTGCAGAACCAGTCATGAAGATGATTGCTTCTCGGCCTTTCGAGAGGCGTTGTATCCAGTTGATGAGACATTCGGCCGGCCGTAATGTGATGGGCGGTTCAGGTTGGATGTGTCTTGTCACTGGATGTATCTCTGGCCTCAGGGAGCCGTCCCCCCCAGGCTTTAACCCTCTTCGCAGGGGTTGGGTTTATCGCCTGGCGCCTGAGGCGCTCCTTTTAAGGGGAATACAGACGGGGTTCGAGGCATTTTTGGAAATGCCGGGCACATGTGGGCTATGGCCCCACCCTAAAAAAGGCCTTGTGCCATACTCGTCCGGTTGGTGGGACGGAGGACAAATACCATTGTTTCTCTGTCCTGCATAGAGCTAGAGATAAATCCCACCTCAAATTTCTAGAGGCGATTTATATTTCAAGGAATCACCCCTCTCTATGCAGGCAGTAAAACAATCATACTTTAAATATTTTGGGGGAACTGCTAGATACTGGGGTGACTTAAGTTTTTTTTGTTTTTCACCTTGTATCTGGCAATCCAAATTATATAATATATACCCCCATTTTTATCTAATTTTCCAGTGCATAAAAACTTGAAAAGCGCTGGACCAAAGGGCCTTTGTTTGTTTTATTAGAGTTGCCCTTTCATTACCAATGATGTCTTTGTTAATCACTTAAATACATATATATTTTGGGAGACATTTTAAACATTGGCATGACAAAGTTCACCTTTTTGTTTGCCACATTTTTTCCCCAATTTAAACAGCCCGTTTTTAATTGTTTCTCCAGTGTGATTGTTTGAAGAGAACCAGACGATTTTTTAAATAAGTTGTTAACCCATATACATACGATTCCACTATCAGTTTGCCTATATAATTTCTCCGGTACCAAAAACTTGATTGTGTGTGTGTATATATCTCCTGGATTTTAGATATTCCTAAATCAGAGCACGCATATATAAAAATGCTTAGCAAATGGGTATCATAGATTTTACAAGTACTAGACTGAATCACGTGAAGATAATCAGATTTAATTTTAACAACAAATTTGTTAAGCACTTCAAATTGTTTTGAGTTGGTTGATTGGTTGTTTTGTTTTATGGCATATCAACCTTTTTGGGGTCATTCAATGCCGAATTAAATGTCAAACAATCCAGTTTAGGATATGTATTTACCAACCCCTCTGCTTGAGCAGGATGTGACACAAGGTCAATTTTTAAGCAAAGTTCTACAGGTTTGAATTCAGAGTTTTCCTTCTCCTAGACTGGTTGGCTAAAGAACCCAGTCTGCCCTATTATTTACCCATAACTGGAGGGAGAATGATTGGATTCATACCTTTCCCAAGGGTATTAGTGTTATGTGAAATGCAATGTTTCATCCAGGATTTAAACTTGTCGCCAAGTCCATTTCCTACGACGATAACTATTTCACCACGGGCACCTCCAACCCAATTTAGTATAAATATAGTTTTTGTTCACAAACAATTCAGTTTAGTATAAGTACACAGTTTAGTTCTATTTGACCCATAGATACGACCCTATCAGGTGGTACCACTTTGGGGCCAGAACGGACCTGGGGGTGATGGCAATGAAGGGGTACTCCACATTCCCCAAAGCTCAAGCATTACTGGAACCTCACCATCAGATGGTTTAGCGTCATATTCAGGACACTCAGGGGGGATTTACCCCCCCCCTTTCAGATAAGCAGTCAGTGTATTCTATAGCCCTGGCAGAGGGGGCAAAAATTATTTTGAGAAAGCAAAGTATCATTGCACATATTGTAAAGCAAGTTGTGTTAAACTGCAAAAATTTGTGATTGCAAAATACAAGGATTTTAAGGTTGACAAGAAGTGAATTTCTTTGTGAGACACTATGAACCTTTTGTGTGTTAGTCCGTAGGGTTAGCTGTATGGATTTGTATGCATATATGTAGTTGTAAGACGACTATAGGTGTAGATTATCTAGGAGCCTATGTGCACCTATGCAGAGGTAGGTGACACTGTCATTTGGGTTTGCGCATTGTGATACACATCTGCAGAATATAACAGAGTCTAACAAAGTACGCATCCTGAGAAAGAGAATGGGCAGTAAGCCAAGTGGCTCCATCACATTTGTTTAAGGAAAGACGTCCTTACTTAACTGCACCCTTCTTGGGTACAGTATGCAACATGGGGTCAGTTTAATGAGGGGATCCAATGTGCATACCAAGTTGGCAATGCCAAAAATATGCCCGCAACCACTATTGACCCAGGTGTCTGACCACTGACCCCTACCCCCTTGATGCAACTGGAAAGGTGTTGATGCAGAAATAGTATCCTGTCCTCAGACAAAATGATGACAGAGAAAGATACTGCATTTTAAATCAGCAGTAAAGTTGCTTGGGAAAATAAAAATTTGGTTTGAATCGTGAAAATTACCATAAACAACTTTTCTGGATTGATTAATGTCACCTGGACTGTTGCTGCTCATACCACCATAAATTAGGCGTCACACGGAAGTTTATTTTTTACTCAAATTATAAATGGTCAGCCCAACCGAAAGAAGTATCCTTGTTTAACTCATTCAAGAAGCATAAAAATACTAGATATTCTCAATTACATGCACATATAGAACAGAAAAATATTATAGAATTTATAGAAAATTATATATTGAATATATAGAATACAATATAATCAAATGACTGACTTACATGAAACTTAAAAGTTGTAATTTAGATAACTTTGCCTTTAATTTAAAAAAAAAAAAAAAAAAAATTCCCACCACATACTTTATTATTGCTTTTATTTTTTAGGATTTAGTTTTATTTATTTCTCCTGTTATTAATTTTGTTTTGTTTTTTTAAACTGATACAACCAGTTCTTAGACTGTGACACTATGTGGCCATTCATTGTGTTGGGTGTGTGTGTGTGTGTGTGTGTGTGTGTGCACGCTGGTCAGAGAATCTTTGTCTGCTTTGGCGCGAAACCCACACAAAGGACAAGATCTCCCACGAAACCCAAAGTGGAGGAGGAAAGGAAGGTCTCAGAGAAGACAGAGGGTCAGTTGACAAAAGGAGGATGGTGAGAGACAGTTGACAATGGATAGCAGAAGAGACCAGTCGGTGTGAGATAGCAGTCCAGGGGGAAGGACGGTCAGCTGAAGGAGGCAGTGAGGGAAGACAGTCAAAGATGAGTTGGCATTCCTTGTGGCTTTTGTAGAAATTTCGAGCAAAATATATGCCGGTGATAGTCTACAGATGCACGGAGGATGCAAATGTCACAAACTCCTTTCTTGCGCTTGTTCTCTTATTCTTTCTTCCACCCTCTCGGTTGTATTTTATGTGGCCGTAAAAAAATGTGTGATACCCCTGTCGGAAACCACTGGATGAATCACTGGCCATGAATAGTATTGGTTTAAAGAAGCTAAGTCGAGGCCTGGCCGGTAGGGATGTTATCACAAAACAAATGGTGTATTTTTTGTGTAATTTACCAAGCCTTTTGCTTAGATGTGGCATGAAGCTGTATAAATGAGTTCAGTTTGGTTTTATGGCATATCAATAGATAATTTGTCAATAATACAATTCCACTGTACCAAAAATTTGTTTAAATATGTTCGGGGGTTGGTACAGTCCTTATATATTTTGCCCAAGTTCATATTATTGAGCACTTTTTAGCTCCATTTGCAATGGAGAAAACCAATATTAATTACTCTTATAAAAACATCCCCATACCAAATAGACACCAATACAAGTTAGATTTATTGAGGAAGATTGAATCTTTCATAAGGAATAGGAGATAGAAGGTCTATTTTTTCTTAATTCAAATGACAATTCTTATAATGAAATGCAGGAAAAGTACGGGTTTAAAACCAAGAAACATATTAAAGAAATGGATAATTTTGAATCCAATTTAATAGGGTTGGTTAAATCCATAAAATCTAAGGAAATTCACAACAATATCCAACAACAAATGAGTAGTGATTCTAGAAGGATTAGAGAGTCCAGCAACATATTCACCAAATCTGATAAGTCAGGCAATTTATACAAAGTAGATAGGAATAAATATAAGCAAATGATATTTAAAGAAGTTATTAAACATTACAAAAAGCCCCCCCCCCATCTAGAAAATGAGTTAAATAATGAAGCCAAAATGCTAGCGACCAAGCTAGGTATAGTAGAAAGGGTTGAAAAATATATAAAAAATTGCTTTATCACTATTAAAGTCCATAAAAGTGATTTTAAGGAGAACCTTGAATGTAGATTAATCAATCCAGCAAAAACACAAATGGGTAGAGTTAGTAAAATTATTTTGCAAGACATCTGTGACACACTTAGAATAGCATTAAATATCAAAGGCGTACCACCCATGATTGCATTAAATGGTTCAAAGAACATGATAAAAATAATAAATGTTCCTTTGTAAAGTATGACATCCATAACCGAAAAAAAACCTTGGACAAAGGATTAGATTTAGCAAGTGAATATATATATATATATATATATATATACACCACAAGACAAACTTGAGGTTATCAAACACTGCCGTGAAACACCATTATATCATGATAATAGTATATGGATTAAAAAAGGGGCTGGTGTTAATTTTGATACCCCCCATGGGAGCTATAATCTGTGAGCTTGTGGGGGTGCTTACTTCTATATAACCTTAACAATATAGTTGATCCCTATAGTCACGGGCTTTATCGTAACGAGGGGGTGATTATCTTGGACAATAGTACCCCTAAAAAATGTGATACCATTAGGAAAAAATTGCATGGGTTATTTAACAGATTTTGGGTTCAAATTGGAAATCCAAATGAATCTAAAAATGACAGATTATTAGGATATCACACTAAACCTATATAACGGGACTGTGTCCCCCATTTAGGAAGCAAAATCAAAACCCACGTTATTTCAATATGGGGTCCAACCACCCAATTCAGGTGTTCAAACATATCCCTAATGGTATTGAACATAGGCTATCAACAAATTCCTCCAATATAGATATATTTAAGCAAAGTAAACAAGACTACGAAAAGGCACTAAAAGATAGTGGCTATAATATCAAGCTTAGTTATAAAAAAAAAAAAAAAAAAAAAAAAACCAACAACACCGAAACATCCAACATACATAAAAGGACAAAGACCAAGCATAATTCTTTGGTTTACAGCTCTGTATAATATGGTTTTGTCTGGTTTGTTTTTGGCCTTCCCTGGTATTAGAAAACAGTCAGCAATTAATGCTTTAGGAGAGCAACTCATTGGGCTATTCTTTGGTAGAATCTTTCATGGGAGGGGGTTCTTCCCTCCCTCATACCCTATAAAACATTTTCAAAACCATTGTATAAACTCCTAAGAAAGGGGGGGGGAATCACAGGACTTTTTCCGAATTTTTGCTATACTCTTTGTCATTCAGGGTTTGTTTATTTTTTTTTTATTTTTTATTGAGTCCGTTCATATAAAACATGATAATTTGATGAAAGTAGCAAGAATGAACAGCATGATTGTTTTCATTGTACCGTATGGATTGGTCAGCAACTGTAGCTAGCTAGGTTTCCAAAGAGCATAAGAATATTGTGACGGCAAATTGATTAAAATCCCAAAATGGGACTTTATTTTTCGCACGTGTGAAGACGGGGCAGGTTGGCACTTGATCCCCTACAGAAATAAGTCCTGTTCAGAGTTCTTTTCTCAGGCAGATAAGAACTGGCATATTACGTGAGGGAATAATTTAAGGCCAGACTGACCGCCGCTGGCAAGGGGTTCCAAATTTCACACTATCACACACCCACCAGGTCGCTTTCTTCTTTCCCCGAGATAATGGAAGAAAGTGAGCCTATAGGTCTTAGTTGTAATAATATTAATACTGCTATAGTGGTAGTCGGTAACTCCGGTTTCCCGTGTGATACTTTAGGAATTAAGAGGACAGTTCTAAGCAAGATAATATAAGGCGAATAGAAGCTGAAAGGAAAGCATGGAATAATAACATAGACCACATGGTAAAATTAAAATACATAAGTTCTTTACTACGGTTATATACATATATATGTTCAAAGTGTCAAAAATATATAATAGGATAGTCCATGAATATAAATGTCTTTTCTTGGCTTTTATCCTTTTCCAAATTGAGAGAGAATGGTAACAAAAATTTGGGAGTAAAGGGAAAATGTCCCAAAGTTACTTATCTTATTTTTTTGACGGGGTTCCACTGGAGAATTTCTCTTCTTTCACGGGCTAGTAGACTTTGTATTGCTTTTAATGCTGGCTTGAGAGATTCAGGTCTCTCATGTCTCAGTCTTTTGTCTTTAGCCCGGAGTGAAATGGCTGTCGTCCGTCTGCCACGAGACTTGTCCAAAAACTGTCTTTTTTTGTATTTCCTCCCGTCGAGGGGAAGGGAACCCCACTTCCGTTTGGGGTCCCCCCACCAATCATTTGGCTTCATTTTCTCTTTCCCCTTCCGATGTCCGGCGACCCAAGGTCACTTAAGTGCAAACATCTGTGTGACCCATAATCATTTCTAACGGTCACTTTTTGACTGCTAGATAATTTTAGTTCAACAGGGGAAGAGTATCATTCCCACTCCTCATCTCTGTGAGCCATCACGTGACACCTCCCTGCTTAAGAGAAGAAAGGGAGATGAATAGAAATACCATAGAAAAAAAAAGGCAATTCAATTCACTATTCTTTCTCCTTTTCTTTCACTTTTTTTTTTTTCACTTTACTTTTCTTTCATCCCCTTTCTTCTTCACGCTTTGACGAATTCTTTCCTTTTCTTTTTTTTTTTCGTCCTTCCTTTTTTTCACTATAGAGGAAAACAATTTCTCTTCTCTTTCTTTCTCTCTCTCTCTCCCTTTTCTTTTTCTTTAATCTTGTTTTCCTTTCTTTCTTTTTCTCTATCGGCTTTTGGCCGTATCATATTTCAAACCTTGAGGAGGTAAGCCCTTCTTTCTTTCTTCGTCACTTTTGACGACTTTATAAGCTTGGTTATTAAGCTCTGGGGGAGGAGGCTTCCTTTTCTTTTCTCTCTTTCCCCTCTTCGTCACTTGTTGACGAACCACTTTCTCGTCCATCTCATATTTCAACATTGGGGACGAGAATTCCTCATTTCCTGTAGTTTCTCTCTCTCTCTTTCTTTCTCTCAACAACTATGAAAGAATATTCTGCTACTACATTTTTGTGGGGCGTTAGAGAAATAAATTTGGGTACTTTTTTATTAATTTTTCTAAGCCCTCTCTCTCTGAAACAGACAACTGGCCTAATTTTTCCTCGAATTTATTCGGCATTGCCGAGTTCTCAATTTTTCGAGGTTGGCCTTCTTGACGGACATACCTCTTCAATTTGTTTGTGTGACACACTTGTGTCTTCTTTCCCTCGTTGGTATCAATTCTGTATGTCCTCTTGTCTATTCTCTGTGATATTACGTAGGGACCTATATATCTTCCACCACAGTGGGGTCCTTTATTCGATGATAGTAGCAGGACTTCGTCGCCCTTCTTAAATTCTTCCTTCGTAGCCACTTGTGAGGGTCCTCTTATTTTCCTCTTATCCTCTCGATAAGTATTAGGGAATTTATTCCTAATATTTGTTGGACCTTCATCCTTTTTCTGACGACTGGTCCTTTTATCTTCTTGTTTATTGAGGGGTGGAAGGTTCACTTCTTTTCTTTCCACCTTCTCACTTTGCGAGCGACTGTGTCGTTTATATCTCGCACGTGGCTCAGCCGCCATCTTGTCTCCATGCTGGGCGTTCGTTCTCGCCATCTTTCTTTCTTCATTTATGGCGCTTATTTTCGCCATCTTTTTTCCATGTTTGGAGTTCATCCTCGCCATCTTTCTTTCTTCATTTATGGCGCTTATTTTCGCCATCTTTTTCGGGTGACACTTTTTTGTTCTTACTTCATTTCCCAGTATGAGGGAAATTCCTTTCATAGGTAGTTTATCTACCACACCAACTTTCATAGGTCCATCTTTCCACTGGGACTTTAGGGTTATTTTACACAGCGGTATTTTTACCCTCTTTCCGCCGATACCCTCTATCATCACAGTCTCACGTGTTGCTTCTATTACCCTTTTAGGTAATTTACTTCGTAGAAGTAACGACTGAGATGCTCCGGTATCTCGTAAAATTGAGACTTCCACTGGTCCTCCTTGTGGGCCTCTTATCATCCCTTTTTTCGTCCAAGGTCGATAAGACTTGTCTACTCTAGCGGTCGTGACAGCTCCCTGTGGTTTTCTCGGCTGGGTCTGGTTTCTTTCAGGACCTTTTCCTAGCTGGCACCTTATGGCTATGTGACCAGCCTTTCCACACTTGTAGCAGACCACTGTTCTGCTGCTACTTTGGAAGGTCCTTCTATTTCCTTCCTTAGGTCTTCCTTCAGGACTTAATTCAGCTTTAAACTTCACTCTGTTTCCTGTGAAGGTTTTTTCCTTCGTCTTTCGGTGTGTGAGGATGTATTCGTCTGCTAGTGCGGCCATTTCATAGGTCACGTCAGTTTTTCTTTCACTTAGGTGAACCCTGACTTCTTCTGGCACACAGTTTAAAAATTCTTCAGCTAATATTAGCTGCCGGAGTTTCTCAGCATCTCCGTCTATCCTCTTAGAGTCACACCACTTATCCAGCGCGTTCTCCTTTTCTCTCAGAAATTCCATATAAGACTGGTTTTCAGTTTTTCTCTGTGTTCTGAATTTCTGTCTATAAGCTTCTGGAACCAATTCGAAGCTTTTAAGAACCGCTGCTTTCACCAAATCGTAGTCGGCGCAATTTTCTGTCGGCAGAGTTGCATATGCTCTCTGTGCTTTTCCTGTCAGCACAGTTTGGAGTAGCATCGACCAGCATTCTTTCGGCCATCCAAGATTTAGTGCAGTTCGCTCAAAATGTGCGAAGTACCCGTCCACGTTGGCTTCTTCAAATTTTGGGACTAGCCTCGCTTGCTTCGTTACTTCGAAACTGTCATGGCTTTCTTTGCGTCCTCTTATTGCCAAGTCGACTTCTCGCAGCCTTGTTTCTTGCTGAATTTTTATTTTCTCCAGTTCTATTTTATTTCTCTGTAGTTCCATTTGTGCTTGTATTTTAATTTTCTCCAGTTCAATTTCTTCTGGAGTCATTCTTATCATTTCCGTTGGTAGCTCTTCTAATACTGCTTCCTCGAAAACATTTTCGTCCACCATGTGACTTGCTATCTCTCTCACGAGTTCATGCTTTCTCATAGAATTCTGAACATTTAACTCAAGCTTCTCGCCAATTTTTATTATCTCGCTTTTTCTCAGCCTCTCCAACTTTTCCATGGAGGGTTCTTTTAAAAAGTTCTCTATTTTGTCCATTTTTTAAAAAAATTTTTCCAAACAGTGATATCAACCAGTAATTTGACTGTTTCAGCAATATTCCTTTTTTTTCTTTCACGGTCTCCCAGGGTAGATTTAAACGGCAGGAATTGTCACACGACTACTAGCAATAAATATTATTAATAATAATCATTCCGGAAACGAGCCCCCATAAAAGGTCTGTGACGGCAAATTGATTAAAATCCCAAAATGGGACTTTATTTTTCGCACGTGTGAAGACGGGGCAGGTTGGCACTTGATCCCCTACAGAAATAAGTCCTGTTCAGAGTTCTTTTCTCAGGCAGATAAGAACTGGCATATTACGTGAGGGAATAATTTAAGGCCAGACTGACCGCCGCTGGCAAGGGGTTCCAAATTTCACACTATCACACACCCACCAGGTCGCTTTCTTCTTTCCCCGAGATAATGGAAGAAAGTGAGCCTATAGGTCTTAGTTGTAATAATATTAATACTGCTATAGTGGTAGTCGGTAACTCCGGTTTCCCGTGTGATACTTTAGGAATTAAGAGGACAGTTCTAAGCAAGATAATATAAGGCGAATAGAAGCTGAAAGGAAAGCATGGAATAATAACATAGACCACATGGTAAAATTAAAATACATAAGTTCTTTACTACGGTTATATACATATATATGTTCAAAGTGTCAAAAATATATAATAGGATAGTCCATGAATATAAATGTCTTTTCTTGGCTTTTATCCTTTTCCAAATTGAGAGAGAATGGTAACAAAAATTTGGGAGTAAAGGGAAAATGTCCCAAAGTTACTTATCTTATTTTTTTGACGGGGTTCCACTGGAGAATTTCTCTTCTTTCACGGGCTAGTAGACTTTGTATTGCTTTTAATGCTGGCTTGAGAGATTCAGGTCTCTCATGTCTCAGTCTTTTGTCTTTAGCCCGGAGTGAAATGGCTGTCGTCCGTCTGCCACGAGACTTGTCCAAAAACTGTCTTTTTTTGTATTTCCTCCCGTCGAGGGGAAGGGAACCCCACTTCCGTTTGGGGTCCCCCCACCAATCATTTGGCTTCATTTTCTCTTTCCCCTTCCGATGTCCGGCGACCCAAGGTCACTTAAGTGCAAACATCTGTGTGACCCATAATCATTTCTAACGGTCACTTTTTGACTGCTAGATAATTTTAGTTCAACAGGGGAAGAGTATCATTCCCACTCCTCATCTCTGTGAGCCATCACGTGACAATATCAATGAGCGCTTGTCTATTCCCTTGGGCTTCATGCTCAAAAGAACATATATAATGTCTTTAAATAAATCACCTTAGACAAAACCAAGGGCATTTGTATGGACTTTATATTAAAGCCAATTAAAACCTCCCTTTCCAAAGAAGATTTTGATTGAGCAGATGGAGCTGATTACTAAGTTTCTTTTGATTTCCATTATGTAATTTACAAGCAAATTGAAGGGTAGTCCTTTGGGACAGCTAATGGCTAACATTTTGTAGCCTTCCAGGAAAAATGATTATTCAATAAGGTTCCTAAAAAAATCATACTGCTACATACATTATGCCATTGATACCATTGCTTCTTTTACATTATGTAAGGAGGTGAATAGATTTTTCCAGCATTTAAATAATCTCAATCCTTTACAAATGGAAAGGAGAAATAATATGCCACTTTTCTTAGATATTTTAGTAGAGAAAACTCCATCTTTTGTCACAAGCATATTTTTTTTTAGAATACCCACTTTTACAAGGCTATATTTTAGTTTTAATTCCTTTGACCTCCAAATCTGGGAAGACTAACCTCATCAAAACCTACTGTGCACCAATGTAAATTGGACACTGAATTCAAGATCAAACATTTTTCTTGCAAATGGCTACCCTGAAAGCTAACATTAAATTTCTGAATTTAATTATTTAAAAATTTTTTGGTGCAACAAAATTTAAAAATTGTTTAAAAAGAGCGTACATTGTGAGTTCTAAAAAAGTTTCCAATGATGAATTATAGCGGTTTCAATTCCTACCCAAGGTGGTCAGAGGGTTACTTGGTCAAAAACGTGGTACAATAGACAACAACTATGGAAGGCAGTAATTACTGGGGATATGGTTACAAGACTCAGCATTCCTATCCGAGGTTGCGGTTAATCACTTGAAGACAGCCAGAGATGAAATTTGGCTGAAACGTAGTGAGGAAAAAAAAAAAAAAAAAAAAAAAAAACTACCACGATGAGGACAAAAGTCCACAATAAAATTAATACTCAGATTAAGAAGCCTCATCTCAAAAAGGATTCCCAATAAAGACAATGAATTACAACTATCAGTACTCGAGACTCCTTATTACCTCAGTAAGCAAAAAGGAGATTTACAAACTTTACTACTACAGATTTTAGTACAATCAAACTGGACTTAGCCAAAGGAGGAAAAAAAAAAAAAAAAAAAAAAAAGAGACAGAATCAGTCCTTCAAGGTAGATTTTTTTTTCTCTCGTCGCCTCCCGCCTGTTTTTTTGCCTTTAGTCAGGAACTACTTTTAATTGATACCTCCTTGCTTAACACTCAGCAATATAAGGTACATATCGAGGGTAAAGTGGAGCAATCCAGAGAAAGGAGTAGTGGCCTCCCCTACACCTCGGTGTAGTAGCTATTGAAAAGGGAGCCTTCTGGTTGCCCTCGACTATGGTCGCCAACTTTACCTTTTTACTTTTACTTATTTCCTTCACACTGTTTGCTGTCAGTGATTCTCTGAAGAGACATAGCCAAAAAAGGTTAGTTTTTTTTTAGAACTCATGAGGCATGCTCTTTTAAAAGCTATTTTAGAATCGAAATATATTAAAAAAAGTCAGTCCTCCTAAGTATTCATTTACATCAAACTACCACAGAATGGATCTAACAGTTTTTTGCTGAAAAGATTTGTCTGTAATGCAGTTTTAATTTTACTGTAGTATGCACCATCTTCACAACTAAAAACGCATTCCCTCTCTTTCCATAGATATTCTACCTACCTGCCAAGAAAATTTAGCAATGCACTGACATCTAAAATGACCGAGTATGTAGGTAGAACTACCCAAAGATTAGAAATAAGGATTGCCCTTCACGTGCCAAGTTCTACTCATAAGCATACAAAAATAATATCACTTGGACAAAAGTTTGTTTCTTTCATTTAAATGGTATATCTATTTTTTTGGGTTATTTAATGCCAAAGCCATTCTTGTAGAACAGCATTGGTACTATTTAACCCAGAGTTGGAGGGGGATAAAGGAGTTTATACTTTTCTTAAGAATATTAATCTGAAAATGAATGGAATAGTGTAACTGGAGTTTAAACTTGCTTATTTTGGAGACTATAGTCCAACGCTTTAACCACTATGCCAAGGAGACCACTCACTCCCTTCCATTGGCGAATATTTGTCAAGTCATTTTTCAGTTGTGTTATTCTGTTCAGCACAGAGCTCAGACAAAACACAATCTTATCCGAGAAGCTGTTGTGATTAACACAGCGTCCAACTGTGTAGACAGAACTCAAGTACAAATTGGAGTAAACAATTTTTTTTTTTTTTTTTGGAGTCTCGTCTACATTTTTATGATCCTTTTTTAAAATTAAGGAGGGGATGAGACCTTAATATATTACACACAAACAAAAGTGTACAAAGTCTTCAACTTATTTAAAATAAAAAAAATTTCAAAAACTATTTCCATTGCAGATTTGAAACAGAATGCCACCAACAGAAATAGAATTTTTAAAACAATTTTTTTCATTTTATAATTCATATGCCTTGATAAAGGTTTTCATTTTAAAAATCCAAAGTGTTTAATGTTGGCAAATAATTCAAATTAAATAAAATCTTCTGAAGACCTTGTGTTCTTTCTTATTTGTATATTTTTATACTGCTGGATGTATTTTCAGTTCCCCCTCCCCTTTCTATCAGCCTCTAAGATCTAGATACAACACTGTCAAAGATTGATAAATCAGGCCTACCAGATTTAGTTAAATCTTTGATATTCCAACTTGCTTTGTTATCCCCAGTGCTATGCCCTCTGCTGCTCTATAAAGTCTTGATTACTATTACAGAAACATTAGAAAGAATGATTTCCCATATGCTTAAGATGGCTTGGCTTATCTAAAAGTTTAAGCAGTACAGCACTAGAGAGTAACACTAACACATTAAAACTCTTAATCTGCAGTCTCAGGAATTCATAGTAAGACAGACAAGGAAATATCTACAATATAAGAGTAAAAAGAGCAGGTATAGTTATCATTACTGAGGATCAACCCTGAATTTTTTAAATGTATTTCAAGATTGTACAAAAAATCCTTATACCTTACTAAATATTAGTTAGCAAAGGTAAGTGGCATAATAAGAACTTATTCTCAAGTCTTGATTTAAAGAGACCACTTCGGATTTTTAATTTAAAAAAGACTGTCTGAAAGAAAAACAAAACCATAATTTACAACTCTTGCTGAAACCAGTGTGGTGATAAAGGAAGAAACTATATAATCTCCCTTACTTTCTGGGAACCAATTGTTCCCCTTTTGTTTAGTTGACTGGTGAAAGGCCATTTTAGTTGTGACTACCTCTAACACCAGTTCTAAGTTGAATAAAGCTTTTCTTCAAGCTTATCCGACTTCTTCAATTAATTGCAAGCTCTAACATATCATTTATTACAATTTATCCAACTAAGAACCAGAATGGAAAAGTACCTCAAACCGGAATGACTGGAATTAGACCCATCTAAGCCCGAAGCTGCAGACACGTGGAGACATTGGAAAATGACTTAATATCTTCCTCGAGGCCGTCTGTGAAACTCAACAACCAACTTCCATGACAGACAGATTGAAATTGAAACAGTTAATCTTCTTTCTCCAGCTATTTTCAAACACATATCTGATATACACAACTACAGTACAGCTATGAATGTTCTTGAAGAAATCATCATGAAGCCCAAAAATAGCATCTTCTGTAGACATTTGTTAGTGACTTGCTGGCAACAAATGGATGAAAGCATAGACCAGTATCTACAATCCCTAAAAAGACTCACTAAAGACTGATTTTCAGGCTGTTACGGCAACACAAGTGAGAGACGAATACATCAGAGACGAGTTTACCAATGGAATTACGTCCAACCATATCAGAAAATAAAACTCTAGACCTGAAGACAGCCTATGACCAGGCTCTCACACTAGAAATGGCGCAAAGGCAACTAGCGTCGTATTCTCAACAGAACTCCCTAACTGCTTCAGTATTTACTGTTCGGACAGAAGAAACTGACGACTGTATATCCGTGTGCGATGAGCAACCTACTGTAGCTGCTATTTCCAGACAGAAGTATTTCTTTTGTGGAAACCAGAGGCATGAAAGGTCCAAATGCCCAGCCAGAAACTCAGTTTGCAAAAATTGTAAAAAGAAAGGGCATTTTGCTTGTGTCTACAGATCCCATATGGCGGCTGCTACCAACTACGGTAAGTCCTTGCTTGCTTCGTCTACTCTTAACTTCTCAGTTAGTCTCTCTCATTTATCCATGTGTGGAGAAATTAAAGAAGAACCTGTAAAGATACTCGTTGATACAGGAAGCTCAGAAAATTTTATCCACCCCGATAAAGTTAAAAGGCTCGAGTTGGCAGTTACGCCAAGTTCTGAAAGAATTTTAATGGCTAGCAGTTCCCATTCTTCTACTATTCTTGGACATTGCATAGTATCTCTGCACCTGAGTGGTAGAGAATACAAGAATATCAAGTAATGGATAACCTTTGCTGTGACGTCATTCTTGGACAGTTTTCTATGCGAACATTCTTCTGTGGAAATACCTTTTGGAGGGCCGCTTCCACCTCTTACTGTTTGTAGACTTACCGCCATTAAAAATATCCCCTACCCATCTCTATTTACGAACCTAACCCCGGACTGTCGTCCAATAGCAGTTAAATCCCGGAGACATAGCATACCAGACACTAAATTCAGTCTGAGATCTCCCAGATGCTTAAGGAAGGCATTATAGAGCCTTCTTAATCTCCATGGCGCGCCCAAACACTTGTATCCCCTGAAAATCACAAAAAGAGACTTGTGGATTACTCCCAGACCATAAACCAGTTCCCTCTCCTGGATGCTTATCCTCTTCCGTGGATAGAGGACATGGTAAATGAAATTGCCAGTTACCGAGTATTTAGTACCCTTGACTTAACCAGTGCCTATCACCAGGTCACTATTAAACCAGAAGAGCGAAAATACACTGCATTTGAAGCTGCTGGATCTCTATACCAATTTTGTTGAATCCCATTTGGAGTGACCAATGGAGTAGCGAGCTTTCAAAGGGTTATGGACGACATCATCAAGCGAGATGACCTCAATGGAACCTATGCCTAAATCGACAATGTTACCATCTGTGGGCAAAATCAAGCTGAACATGACTTAAATCTGAAAGAGTTTATGAATAGCGTGGTAAAGTACGGTTTGACACTGAACAAAAACAAGTGTCTTTACTCGCTTACCTCCATAGACTTGCTTGGGTATACGATAAGCAAGGGTTCAGTAAAAGCCGACCCTAATAGACTAAAAGGATTGATGGACTTACCGGTACCTCAAAACCTTCCTTCTCTTCAATGAGCTATGGGGATGTTCTCTCACTACTCTCGGTGGATCCCGAACTTTTCTGAAAAACTACATCCCCTAACAAAAGTTACCCGTTATCCTCTCTCTCTCTAAGGAACAAACAGAGGCCTTCAAGTGCCTGAAGCAGGAGATTGCTAAATTGTCCCTGGTAGCTATAGACTCTTCTCTTCCTTTTGAAATCAAAACTGATGTTTCAGAACATGCTATCACTGCCTCCCTAACCCAAAACGGTTGACCTGTAGCTTTCTTTTCAAGAAAGCTAACTTCTGCTGAGCAAAAGCACTCATCAGTTGAAAAGGAGGCATACGCTATTGTAGAAGTGATTCGAAAATGGTAACACTTATTACTTGGAAAGCACTTTAAGTTGATCACCGATCAAAAATCAGTCTCATTCATGCTCAATCCTAAAAGTAAGAGCAAGATAAAAAATGAAAAGATCACAAGATGGAAATCGGAACTTGCTTGTTTCAGTTATGATATAGCATATTGTTCAGGAAAACAGAATGCAGCCGCTGATGCCCTATCCCGGATTTGCTCTTCTACTACTACTACTACTGCGGACAAGTTACATGGCTTGCACGAAGATTTATGTCATCCAGGAGTAACCCAAATGCTACATTTTGTCAGAAGCAGAAAATGTAAGAGCAGTAGTCCGGGCATGCCAGGTCTGTTCTGAGATTAAGCCTAGATTCTTTAGAAGAGCACCTCAGACACTCATAAAAGCGAGTCAACCCTTTGAGAGATTGAGTATAGACTTCAAGGGACCTTTACCGTCAAGTTCCCGCAATCGCTACTTACTAACTGTGGTTGACGAATACTCTGGTTTTCCTTTCGCTTTCCCTTGTGTCGATGTAGCTGCTGCAAGTGTCATTAAACACCTAACTAATCTATTTTCTGTTTTTGGAAATCCTTCTTTTGTGCACTCAGATCAAGGAATAGCCTTCATGTCAGAGGAACTAAGAGGATTCCTACATTCTCGAGGCATCGCTACCAGTCAAACAACTGCTTTTAACCCTCAAGGCAACGGACAAGTAGAGAGATACTACGGCATCATCTGGCAAACAGTGAGTCTAGCTCTTCGATCAAGAAATCTATTGCTAATTGGGAAAAGGTGCTGGATGTGGCTCTCCACTGCATCTGCTCGTTACTTTCCATTTCCACTGACTGTACTCCACACGAACGTCTTTTCTGTTTTCAGCTTGATCAAAGGCATCTACGTGACTCATTTAATTGGAGATACCCTTTTGAGAGTCACTGAAACCTTCCTCTCTCGACAAACTGACGAACCCGAATTTTCCTGGGTGGCGGAGAATGTGGTGATAAAGGAAGGAACTATATAATCTCCCTTACTTTCTGGGAACCAATTGTTCCCCTTTTGTTTAGTTGACTGGTGAAAGGCCATTTTAGCCGTGACTAACACCAGTTCTTAGTTGAATAAAGCTTTTCTTCAAGCTTATCTGACTTCTTCAAGTAATTACAAGCTCTAACATATCACTTATTACAACCAGCTACATTTTGGATGAGCAAGAATTAGTCTATATGAATGGTTACTTCACTTGGCATCATCACTGAAGACTTGAGATTGTCCTCATCACATCAGCAGCTGATGACAGACACAAAAACAAAAAATGAAATAAAACCTTGTCTAAAACATCAACATTGAGCATTTTTGATAACAGGGGATGAGAGAGAAGAAAAACTAGTTTATATATATATATATATATATATATATATATATATATATATATATATATATATATATATATATATATATATATATAAAAACTTACAAACAGCATTTATGGTGACAGAGAAAAAGAAAAACTCGCCAGAATTCGGAGATAACAATATATCACAAATCACTGTCTGGGGAAAAAAGAAGTTGGGGGGGGGGGCAGAGAAAAGGCCAACCTTGTCCCACCAACTGGAAAAAAAAGAAAAAAACCCCAAGAGATATGCAATCAGTTGGTCAAAAGAACAAAAACCTACCATAAAATGCTGCAAAGCTACAATTACAAAGATATAAAATTTTTTTTAAGATATAAAAATAAGTTTTCTCCAATTGTCGTCAGTCAGAATTAGATACCCTGAGGAGTCATTTAGGTGAAACTGTAGTAGGATAGTTCCCGATTCACAAATTAATTTTTGTAACTTTTTGCTCTACCTTGTATTGAGCACTCTTTGTAATTGTAACTTTGCAGCATTTGACGATGGGTTTTTGTTCTTTTGACCAACTGATTGCGTATCTCTTGATTTTTTTCAATTGGTGTGACAAGGTTAGCCTTTTTTTTTTCTTCTCCCGATAACTTTTCTACCCCCCCCAGACAGCGATTCGTGATATATTGTTATCTCCGAATTCTGGCGGGGTTTTTTCTTTTTCTCTGTCACCGTAAATGCAGTTAGTTAGTAAGTTAGTAAATATTTCGGCTCTAGTTTATACTATTGAGCACTTTTTTTGCTTCATTTACTATGGAGAAGACAAATATAAATTATTCTTATAAAAAATATACCCATACTGAATAGGCACCAATACAGATTGATTCTATTGAGAAAAATTGAAGCCTTCATAAGAAATACGAGATGGAAGGCTTATTTTTTTCTTAATGCAATTGACAATACTAGTAAGGAAGGACGGGATAGGTACAGATTTAAAACTAAGAAGCACCCACCCCATATAAAGGAAATGGATAGGTTTGAATCAGAGTTAATAGGGATGGTTAAGAATATAAAATTTAAGAAAATACATAATGATATTCAGCAGCAAATGAGTAATGATATTAAAAGAGTCCGACTGCATATTTGCAAAATCTGATAAGTCAGGCAACCAATATGAAATTGATCAGAGGAAATACAAACAGATGATATTTAAAGAGGTAATCAAGCATTATAGAAAGGCACCCCCCCTAATCTCGAAAAGGAATTAAATAGTGAAGTTAAAATGTTAACGTCTAAATTAGGTATTGTAGATAGGGTAGAGAAATATACTAAAAATTGTTTTATGACCATTAAAGATCACAAAAGTGACTTTAAAAGAAACGCTGAATGTAGACTGATTAACCCAGCTAAAACGCAGATAGGTAAGGTTAGCAAAATAATTGTACAGGATATATGTGCTTCGCTTAGACCAGCATTGAATATCAATCAATGGCGTAGCACCCAGGATTGCATCAAATGGTTTAATGATTATGACAAGGATGGTAAGTGTTCCTTTATAAAAATACAATATTAAGGAATTCTACCCATCAATAACTGAAAAAACATTATATAAGGCTTTGGAATTAGCTTGGGAATATATAATAATACCCTAAGACAAAATTGAGATTATTAAACACTGTTGCAGGACGTTGCTATATTATGAGGATAGCATATGGATCAAGAAAGGGGCTAGTGGTAACTTCGACACCCCATAGTGGCCTTTGATGGGGCCGAAATCTGTGAGCTCGTGGGGTGTTTACTGTTATATAATATTAATAATACAGTGGATCCATATAGCCACAGACTTTATCACAATGATGGCTTAATTATCTTGGATAAAAGTACACCTAGAAAATGTGATAATATTAGGAAGAAATTACATAAGCTATTCGACAAATTTGGATTCAAATTAGAGATACAAACAGACCTTAAAATTATTGATTACCTAGATATTACCCTAAACCAGGACTGTATCCCCATTTAGAAAAAAGAATCAGAACCTACGTTATGTTGATATGGGATCAAACCATCCTAACCAGGTATTCAAACATATCCCTAATGGCATTGAGCATAGGCTTTCTACCAACTCCTCAAATAGAGACATATTGAACAGAGCAAGCAGGATTATGAAAAGGCTTTGAAAGATGGCCGTTATAATGTTAAACTTAAAAATAAAAATAGCAGGGAAGTAAACAATACACAGAAAAGAAAGAATAGACCTAGGAAGATCCTATGGTTCACTCCTCTGTATAACATGGAGGTGGTTAATAATTTAGGTAAGGAATTTTTTAAAGTTATTAAAAAGAAATTTCCCCACAACAGATCCACTGCACAAGATATTTAATAGAAATAGTATCAAATTAAGCTATAGGTTTGGTTTGGTTTTATAGCATATCAACCTTTGTAGGTTATTTAACGCCAAATTCATTTTTATCTAATCTGTTCTATTGAAAACAGTTCAGTTTAGCATAAGTACACAGTTTAATTGTCAAAAACATTTCCATTTCAAACTATTCAAGCAGTTATATGTAATAATTCAGTTAAGTGTAAATACAGTTTTAATGTCGAAAAACAGTTCTATTTCAAATAATTCAGTTAAGTATAAGCACGCAGTTTAAGTGTAAGTACGGTTTAATTGTCAAAAACGTTCCTATTTCAAGCTATTCAGTTTACACAATTCATTTTAGCATAAGTATGCTGTTAGTTCTATTTAACCCATAGATAGGGCCCTATCAGGTGCTACCACTCCGGGTAAGAGTGGACCTGGGAGCGATGGCAATGAAGGGGTACTCTGCATTCCCCAAAGCTCCAGCACTGCTGGAACCTTACCATCAGATTGTTTAGTGTCATATCGAGGACGCTCGTTGGCGGGGGGGGGGTCTTACCCCTCTGCAGAGAAGCAGTTGGTGTATTCTACAGCCCCAGCTGACTGGGCAAGAATTAAGCTATAGTTGTATGCCTAACATTAATAGCATTATAAATAAATGTAACATAATAAAACTTAAAGAAAAATGTAAGGAGACCCCAAAATGTAATTGTAAGGATAAGGCAGTGTGTCCCCTTAAAGGCAAGTGCCAAGAGTATACAAAGTGGAGGTGTATAGTGGTGAACCATTTAATAGTAAAAATAAAAAAAGTATATTTTGGATCTACCCAGGGAGCGTTTAAACTTAGATACAATCATAGAACTAGTTTTTCCCACGAAAAATATAGACATAGTACCAGTTTATCTAATAGTGTGGGAGATTAAAAAATAAAAAAGGTTGGTTTGGTTAAGGGCATATCAACCTTTGTAGGTTATTTAATGCCAAAGCCATTCTCCTTGAAGAACTGTACTGGTACTATTTAACCCATAGCTGGAAGGATAAAGGAGTTCATATCTTTCCCCAAGGGAATTTGCCCGAAAGTGAACATAATAGCGTGACTGGAGTATGAACTTGCATACTATGATTCCGCAGTCCATCGCTTTAATCATTACACCACGAAGACACCCACTAATATAAACGGGATGGATCCCATATTGAAATGGAAAATTGTAAAAAGATGCTGCAAGTATAGGGCTGGCGATAGAGATTGCATGCTTTGTAATGAGGAGAAGTTAGACAGTTTCTTATAGTAGCAGGGATATGTTGAATCAAAAGGTCAGAGATACTGAACGACTGTAAGCATAAAAGGAGTTGGCTTCTCTATAATTAGATTTTGTTTCTACTGCTTTTTCCCATACTTTGTATGTAAAGGCGTTTTTTTTTTTTTTTTTTTTTTTAATATTTCTTGATAATAAACTTGGTTTTGGTTTTGTTTTGTTTTGTTCATGCAAATTTTCCATTAGGTGGGTTTCTTTTTTAAGATATAAAAATAAGTTTTCTCCAATTGTCGTCAGTCAGAATTAGATACCCTGAGGAGACGTTTAGGCAAAACTGTTGTAGGATAGTTCCTGACTCACAAATTAATTTTTGCAAATATATAAAAGGCCCCATTCATATTTACCAACCCCTCCGCTCGGGCAGGATATGACACAAGGTCAATTTTTTAAGCGTAGTTTCACAGGTTTGAATTCAGAGTTTTCCTTCTCCTAGACTAGTTGCCTCACCAAGGATGAAGAACCTAGTCTGCCCTACTATTTACCCATAGCTGGAGGGAGAATAATTGGATTCATACCTTTCCCAAGAGTATTAGTGCTATGTGAAATGCTATCAGTCTCATCCAGGATTTGAACTCGTGTTGCCATGTCCATTTCCTACGATGATAACCATTACACCACGGGCACCTCCACTAAAAGGCCCCATTACATGTTGAAGAAGCAGAAGGTACCCTGCAAAAACAATCACCGACGCCGACTATGCTGATGACATAGCGTTACTGGCAAATACACCCAACCAAGCTGAAACACTACTGCATAGTTTGAAATAAGCTGCCGCAGGCATTGGCCTCCATGTCAATGCACACAAAATGGAATATATGTGATTTAACCAAACAGGCGACATTTCCACACAAGATGGAACCGCTCTGAAACTAATGGACAAATTCACCTACCTAGGAAGCAGTGTCTCATCAACCGAAAAAGACAGACACATGGCTAATGAAAGCATAGACAGCTATTGTAAAATATTGTATTGCACTGTAGCGAGATTGGGAAAGAAGGCCCCTGAAAAAACCCAATCAAAACACTGGCACACTCCCACCTGTTTTGGCAAACAGGTGAAAAGGAGGCTCCTGTAGTCTCACCCCCAGTCAGAGAAGCAGAATCAGAAATAGTTGGGAAGAAATCCCCCACTTCCCCTTTGTCTTCTACGGCTACCACCAAAGAGTCAAGGGCAGAGTGGCTGACTATGGGAAAGGTGGGAGGAAGATCCAACCCGCAGGTCCTCATTCCCAAAAGTTGTCTCAGGTGGACACCCACAGTTCACCCCCCTCACAAAGTCAGTCTAAAACCAATAGTTCCTCTCCAATGTATGCACAAACATCAAAATCCTCCAAGTCCAAATACCTGCCCAAAACTCCTATACAGCCCACTCCTAAGGTCAGGTTGTTCAGTCCGGGCCGGGAGAAGTTTGAGAAGCTTATGGAATTCAAAAAGTGGCTGGACCAGCAGCAGAAATTTTCATCCGAACCAGGACCCTCTTGATCCAACCCTTCATCTCCCAAGCAGCCCAGAACCATCAGACCGCCTACCACTCCACCTCAGAGATCCATGCTGCCTCCTTAGATGACCAATCTGAAACAACTTAAAAAGAGACCTCCCTCCTCTGCCGTTAGATTCGCCACCCACAAAACTTTCACCACCAGCAACAACTTCAACTGTTTCATTCCCCACTACAACTCCCAAGAAACGTCATCCCTGTAAAGGCCTTGTTGGGGGAGGGTCCCTGTTGTTCTTCACCCCTCCCTTTATAGGAACCTTCCCGCAGGACATTGGGGGTTTCGCTCATGACGGAGCCAGCACAAATGAGAGGGCTACAGGTTCCATGAGCCAGACTGTCGGCATCCTGACCCCAGCCATGTTCAGTCCAGACACTCTAATGTTCATGATGGATTTAAGGCTCGCTAGTTTAAATGGCCACGGCCTGAGGTCGGATTCTAGAAGATCCCATTTGCGTTTATACTGCCAGCGCTGCGGAATTGATATATGTTGTTTACAGGAGACTTGTGTTGACTCCAACTTCCATGAGGATATTCTCTTGAAGGACTATTTGTCCTTCTCAACATATTTTGATGGTCATTCCAGAGGTGTCAACTGACTGGTAAGTAGACGTCTGGTCGCTAAGTGTGCTCTTGTTCTTTCAGATCCGGCAAGCAGACTTTGTGCTCTGGACGTTACCATAAAGGATAAAGCGTTTCAGCTGATTAGGGTTTATGGACCCAATGCTACTAGTGAGCTTCCTGCCTTTTTCCGGCGCATCAAACCGTTCGTGATACCATCAAAGCAGGTAATTTTAGTGGGAAATTGGAATGCCATCCTTGATCCCAATTTAGACAGAGGGGCTATTAGTGTGGTTACTAATACTTTGGGTGCCAGATATTTTCACGATTTTGTCAAACAGTTGGATCTCGTTGACAAATTTCGCGAAAGGCATCCAAGTAAGATAGCTCGGACTTGGACTGGTAGGGGTGCCTCGGCCCAGCTTTACAGCTATTTGGACCAAGTGTTAGGTGAGTCAACCTAGATTATTCAGGTGGTCCAAGTTTTGAGCCATATAAAGATTCCGACCAAAAATTTTTATGTGTGTCTATTAGGTTAAATAAGGTAGGATGTCTGGTTACTGAAAGTTCAACTCTTCCCTTTTGGCTGAGGATGACTTCCAGAACCAGCTAGAACTAATAAAGCGGGAACTGACAGGGGTTATTATTGGAAATAGGTGGTGGGGTAACATTAAGGATAGTATTAGATCCTTTGCTGCTGACTATAGTAGGAGACTCAAGTTAGATATGGTAGCGGAGCAAAGATTGATTAAGAATAAGCTAGATAGGGTGGTTTTGGCGGGAGATAGTGGGCAAGTTAACATATCTAAGGCTGAGCTGGCCTCCTTGCAAGTTAAGGAGCACCAAGCTCTGGTAGTTAGGGCTAGATTAAAAAGAATGTCTTGTGAGAGGATGAATATGGCCCAAGAATTACAGGCCGAGGAACTCAGGCATGCAGCTGATCGGCACATCGCTGGACAGGCAGCGTTGAAGTACTAATGAAGCCATTTGTAAGGAGTTCTGGCAGTATTTCCTGAAGCTTTTTACTAGGGAGCCTAGACTGAGCTCTGCTTGTTAGATACCTATCTTGCCGACTTCCCTCGCCTCTCAGTGACAGAAGCGGCTGGGTGTGAGGGTCGCATAAGTCTCCTGAAATCGATGGTCTGCCCTACGAAGTGTACTTGAGGTTGTCGCACATGTTTGTCCCCTTGCTGGCTACCATCTATAACAACTGGATGAGGCAGGGTTCCATACTCAGACGCTTCACCATAGTGAAGTTGTTGGAGGTGCCCGTGGTGTAATGGTTATCGTCGTAGGAATTGGACATGGCGACAAGAGTTCAAATCCTGGACAAGACTGATTGCATTTCACATAGCACTAATACCCTTGGGAAAGGTATGAATCCAATTATTCTCCCTCCAGCTACGGGTAAATAGTAGGGCAGACTGGGTTCTTCAGCCTTGGTGAGGCAACTAGTCTAGGAGAAGGAAACTTTGAATTCAAACCTGTTAAACTCCGCTTAAAAAATGACCTTGTGTCATATCCTGCCCGAGCGGAGGGGTTGGTAAATATGGTATAGTGAAGTTGTAATGCAAGAACCAACATGGTGGGGGATGGGTTTAGTAATTTTTGCACAAACACCTCCCCGTCGATTCTGAACTTTCAGAATTGTTGTGATGTCATCTCTGAATGGAGCTGGGGAAGTTTGACTGCAGGGGCCTTTGTGTAGCAGTCTGATGTTAAAGGCTGCTCCTTTGCTAGCTTAAAGATGGCTAGGGCATGTCCCATGGTTGTGACACCGAGTTCTTTGAGGACTTCCCGGTCTATCATGGTGAGGCTATCCTTGGTAATGCTTTCTTCCACAAAAGTTTTAGCACAAGTCCTGTCAGAGTCAGCTGGAATGCCATTTTTGGTAAGTAGCTCTTGCCAATCATAGGATCCTGTTCGCAGCACCATGATGAATATTGGTCGACTTGTAAGTGATCTGACACATAAGTAGACTGATACAGATCACATTGCCATCTAATGGATGAATATATGGGTAAATAGACACCACTCATGCAAATGTGTTGGGCAGGTCATCCTGGCACCACAGAACAACCACCTGCTGCATTAGGTGCTCTCCTATTAACGAGGTAAGCTTAGTTCGTAAGCCATGTTAGAAGGCGAGTCATTTGACTTCTACAGAACCCATCTACAACTCTGCACTGATACAGGATATAGCAAGGAAGACCTGAGAGCAATGAAAGATGGGGATGAGAGGTGGGAAAAGGGTCAGGGAAATCCATGCTAGCGGCATGCCATGATGATTGTTTCCAGAATACATATTTATCAAATTGATGGAGTTGGCTACTAAGTATCATTAAAACTGAACGAGACAATGTATCAACAAGTTGACGGAATATTGAAAGGTTGGCCGTTTGAGTCAACCAGAACATTCCATGAGAATTACTTTGACGGTCCCAAGAAACATCAGTCTTCACAAGAACAAGATTCACTGGTACAAACTACTTGGACAATTGTTTATCTTGCGCAAGGCTAGATGCAAGAAACATCTGGCCGTTCTCAGAGCCATAGCAGTTATACCATTTCACCCTAGCATGTGTAGATAGACAATGTATAGAATTGTCTATTTGGGGAGTCTAGTGGGAATTTGGAGAGTTAAAGGATTTTTTTTACCTCCTCTCTAAGTTTTTATTTATTAATACGACCCCGCTTGATCTTCAATTTTAATAGATTCTGTCGTTCCTTTTAGAGAAGTGTCAGATGAAAAGGTTCCTTTAGTGTTTAATCGTTTTAATAAAATTATTCCCCTTCATAAATCTAATTTTCATAACTATTTCTATACATCCGTACTTCCTAAAAATAATTAACTGGTACTACAATGACTAGGCAGAATTATCCTGATCCGTTAGGTGAAACCCCGGGTAGGTAGTTTCTGGTTATTTAGGTATTCTAGTTTTGTTCTACTTAGTGTATTGAACACTTTTACGAATTAGCTTAGGTAACTATGTTTTTTTTTGGCTAGTCATTGCAGTATTAATTGATTATTTTCAGGCGATATGGACGTTTCAGGATTTTTTTTCTTTATATATATCTTTTTTCCTCCAGATATCAGTTTGTAAATCCCCTCCACCATGCTGCAGGGTAATTAAAAATAAAAAAGTTATGAAAATGAAATTATAGCTCTAGTTGCTACTATTGAATACTTTCAAGTTCCATATATAATGGAGCTGACACATATCTCTTATTCATATTCTGCTACCAAACACACCAATTTAAACCAGCATTATTAAAAAGATTGAATCTTTCATCTCAAATACAAGATGGAAAACATTTTAAATTCCCCAACTAAATCCCAAAATTTGCAAGAGTTCTACGGCTTTAAAACCAATCCCCACCCCACATTGAAGAATTTGTTTTGAATCAGATAAGACAAGTTAAATCTAAACTACAGAAGTGTTAATAGCATACAATGGCAAGTAAAGAATGACCTTGAAGGCATCGAGAGTACAAACAAAATCTTTGTTAAGGCAGATAATTTATATAAGATGAGCCCAAGTAAATATCAACAAGTGTTGTATATATAAGTAATATCATAAAAAGCTCCACCTAATTTAGAGGTGGATCTGAATAAGGAAGCCGAATTATTAACTAGTAAATTGAAAATTGATTGTCTAGAAAAATTTAATATCAAATTGTTTTATTTTAAAAAGGACCACAAAAATGATTTCCATAGTAATCTGACAATCTAAAACAAACGGGTGAAATCAGGTGATTTTTCAGTTTATTTGTGCTAAGCTCAGAATAGTTCTAAATATAAACGTGTGGCATCATACTAATGATTGTATTAAATGGTTCAAGGAATATAAAAATAAATGCACTTTCATAAAATATGACTTTAAAAAGAATTTTACCCGTCAATTATGGAAAAAAAAAAAAAAAAAAAAGTGCATTGAAGCTGGTTTGAGAATATATGTTGATATCAAAGGATAAAATCAAAATCGAAAAACATTGCTGTACTATGAGATTTTGTGGATCACAAAAAGGAGCTAGTGGTAATTTTGATATCCCTGATAAGGGTTATATCTGTAACTTAGTGGGTTGCTTGCTTTTATACAAGCCCAACAATATTATTGACCCCTGCAATTATGGTCTTTGAGATGTTTGATTATTGTAGACAGTTGTACCTCTTGAAAAAAAAAAAAAATCATGTAATTAGGAAAAAATTGCATTGGTTATTTAACAAGTTTGGATATAAATTAGATATCCCAACTTAAAAATTATAGATTATTTGGATATTACACTAAACATTTATAATGGTATCGTGTTCCCATTTAGGAAAAAATAACTAATACCCATGTTACATCAATGTAGGTTCTAACCATCCTAGACAAGTTTTCAAACATATCCTGGATGGTATTATGTATTATCCTGGATGGTATTATGTATTATCCTGGATGGTATTATGTTTAGATTATCTACTGCTGGTGCTAAAGAATAATGGTTATTACAAAACCAAACTTGTCTATAAAAACCACAAATGAAATGCCTTAATATGTGTGGTAGAAGGAAAATAGGTTCAGGAAAATTCTATGATTTATGCCGCTATATATCATCATGTCGTGCCACTAGCACTGATATCCGTGATCCTCTCTCGCCACTTTTCCCTATCGTTCATCGCCTCTGGCAGGTCTTCCGGGCTACATCTCATATCCTCACATAGCTGCTGAATGTATGTTTGTGCTGGTCATCCTGGGGGGTCCATAGGAATACATCGCTTATGAGCTCGTCTTTGCTTCTCCAGCAGTATCCTGCATGTCTGGTTTGTCTAACTTGGATAGTTTTTGTGATAGGAGGCAAGTGGCCGTATAGTTGGTGTCTTGTGGGGTGTTGCCACCAAGTCTAGAGCTCAAACAACAAAAACTACTAAAATGCAAACAAACAATACAAATAGCGACATTTAACAATAGAACCTTAAATAGAATAGGACAACTACCAGAGCTATATAATATAGCCGTAGCTAATTAGGGAAGGAATCTTTCAAGTTATCAAAAAGAAAGAAAGAAAGAATTTCCCCCCCTCTAACCAACTAAAAATATTTAACGAAAATACAATTAAATTATAGATACATGCCCAATGTTGTCAGTTTAATAAAAGCAATGCTACAAAAACATTGAGCTTCCAAATGCAACTGTATCAATAAAGCAGTATGTCCCCTTAAGGGTAAGAGTCAATATGAATGTATAGTATATAAAATTGAGGTGTATAATAATAGACCTAATAGTAATGGTAATAATAATAGTAAAAAGTATACTTGGGCTCTATCCAAGGAGAACGTTCAAAAGAAAAGAAAAAAGCCATAGTAGTGGTTTTATATACAAAATATACACTGGCACAGCACTAGTTTATCATATTTACCAACCCCTCCGCTCGGGCAGGATATGACACAAGGTCAATTTTTTAAGCAGAGTCTAACAGGTTTGAATTCAGAGTTTTCCTTCTCCTAGACTAGTTGCCTCACCAAGGCTGAAGAACCTAGTCCGTCCTACTATTTACCCATAGCTGGAGGGAGAATAATTGGATTCATACCTTTTCCAAGGGTATTAGTGCTATGTGAAATGCAATCACTCTCATCCAGGACTTGAACTCTTGTCGCCATGCCCATTTCCTGCGAGGATAACCATTACACCACGGGCACCTTCACAGAACTAGTTTATGTGTGTAGGAAATTAAAAAGAAACAAGGAATAGATCCTATATTAAAATGTTGGAAGAAAAAAAAAAAATGCTGAAAACATAAGGGTGGTGATAGATTATGCTTCCTATGTAGGAAGGAAAGGGTTAGTTATAGCTTGTTATAATAACCTCTGTGAATTGCTCAATCAGGGGTCTGAAATATTAAATGCTTGCACGTATCAAAAGGTTGGCTTCTTAGCAAATAGAATGTGGGTTTGTTTTTTTTATGCTCTCAGGTGGCCTCTTTATAAGTTAAAGTAAAGTTAGCGACCATAGTCGAGGGTGACCCGAAGGCTCCCTTTTCGATAGCTACTACACCAAGGTGTAGGGGAGGGCGCTACTCCATTCCCAGGATTGCTCCACTTTACCCTTGAACCGTACCTTATAATGCTGAGTGTTAAGCAAGGTGGTATCAAGTACCATTTTTAAAGTCTTTGGTATGACTCAACCTGGGATTGAACCCAGGTCTCCCGGGCCATTGGCGAACACTCTATTATAATAAAATGTTATTTGGGCCAACCCCATTTTGTCAGAATTATTCTGAAGAGATGTATAAAAGAACCACTATGAATAAAATAGCATTCACCACAAGTATAAACATTAACTGTATTCAACAACTAACCACCCATCCTAACAGAATAAACCAACCCCCATCTATAGTTTATTCTTAAAAAAAAAAAAATAAAAATAAAAATAAAAAAATAAAAAAAATAATAAAAAAAATTTATTATATATATATATATATATATATATATAAACTCACAATTTAACACTACCCCTGAAGATGACCAGTGAAATGGTTGAGAGTGCTTGGGCTAATATCTTTTTTTTCTCTCTATCTTGACCTGGAAATATGAAGAATCGTAAAAAGACTTGAATGTAATCACGTAAAAGATCATGAAAAGAGGTAGCCTGAAGTATTTAACAGAATTTTTGTGTGTGAGTCAATATACATGGGACCCATGCGATTGCTAATAACTACTGTGTTGGTCTTTGTTAGAGATTTGAAAATAGTATACTATAACAACAACAACTATTAATTCTCGATCACAATGCCTTGAACAAGAGGAAAAAATATCACTACTTATTTGGAAACAAAATCATTCATAAATGTGCAAGGCAAATTTCACAGGAAATTTAACTTGAAACAATTATCCCCAGAAAAAGCCAAATTTATCATTGGGTACACAAATTTCAAGCCATTGGCAATGCAGATGCGGTGAGAAATTGGTAGGAGTTTGACAAAGTCCATCCAAAGACGCTGCCAAGAACTTGGTCTTTCATGTTCCCCGGAGGATAAAGTCAATCAATTTCTGCCATGATAAATTTCCTGTATTGTCATATTCATTTTGTGTTAATAAAAAAAAAAAAAAAAAAATTAACTGAATATGACAATGCAGGAAACTAATCACAGCACACACTGCCAAAAACAGAAAAGACTTCCTGATAAACTATCTTCATAAAAGTCATTCCAAACAGCATATACAAATTTCACGGATCCTCTCACCATATTTTCTTGAATTACATTGTATTTTTCATGGAATCCTCTATAAACAAGCTTTAGATTTTCTGAAATTTCCACTTTTGAAAAAGCTAAAATACTAGGACAAGATTTCCACTTAAACATTATTTCATTTTTTAAGCACAACCCTGTATATACTATGAAATCCAACTACCCCAAAGTCATGTCTGTTCAGCATGGCTAAACTGAATCATGGGCAAGGGGCATACATGTTTGGTTTTATGGTATATATCAACCATTATTGGTTATTTAATGCCAATGAAAAGGGAATTAGTCCAAATAAACCTGAAATCTACTTTTGGTATGTTAATACTTTTTGTCTCTAGTTGACTCATCTTTTAATACCCAACTAGACCTTAGATTTACACTGGGAGCACATCGAGCCTAAATACTTGTGAAAGCTATTCCGATGAGTTGTTCTATCTCACATAAGGCCTGGATAAAAACACCATCTAAATATCTGAGGTTTTTGTCAATGCGCAGTGTCTGGCTTTGTGTAGGCAGCAAGAACTTGCCTATAAACTTATACCATTAAGGGACATTTTGATTGGTTTGGTTTCTTTGTTTAATGACATATCAACCTTTGCAGGTTACTTAATGCTAAAGCCATTCTCCTAGAAGAACAGTAGTGGTACTATTTAACCCGTAGCTGGGAGGATAAGGGGGTTCATACCTTGCCCAAGGGTATTTGCCCAAAGTGAATGTAATAGCGTGACTGGAGTACGAACTCGCTCACTATGATTCTGTAGTCCATCGCTTTAACTATTACACCACGAGGACATCCCCTGGGACATTTTGATTTCATGGAGATTTTTTTTTTTTTTTCCCTTCATCTTAAGATTTCACCCTATCATTTGTTCAGTTATTATATTATCAATATACTTTTGTAAAGGAGATGATTAAAAGGCATCTCGGTTTTACTTTAGTCAATCTCTAATGAAAAATTATGACTCAATCTATTTTAACTCGCACGTTTGCCATGAAGGAAAAAGAAAAAAATCATTATGAAAATTAAAGCTTAAAGAGCCAACTAACCGGTTTCATTCCTTGCACTGAACTAAAAATACACATACAATCAAGAAACATTGAGTGGAAATAGGAAGAAACAAAAGGATTAAAAAAAACAAAAAAAAAAAAAACAATACACAAAGTCCAAGCAAATAGTCCCTGTTTATAGAGGGAAGGCTGCCTGGATCTAATATAGATAATTTCTAAAATAAGGAGCTGGAAGAGTTTCTTTTGCTTAAGATGGAAAACAAGTCAATACAAGTATGAACACATTCATATGCTCCTTTGATATATCCAGTCTTTTCACCTGTCTCCTTATAGAGACTTGACATTTTATATCGCAGTCAACTGGACAGTTGACTGTGATATGAAATGTCAAGTCTCTCCGAGTATATTTTTTTTTCAATCAATGAAATCCACTGTCTATTGAATTTAGTTTTGATGGCATGTACAGGCAAACTGATGGTTTCTATGGGATACCCCTTCAGGCTAGCATTAGTAAATACTTGTGGGTTTTCATGAAAAGCAGCTACAATCTAGTCCTGAAAAACCAGTAATTTATTTCCATTATGGTGAGTACACTGTTTCTTTAAATAGCAAGATGGAAGCCAACTTATTTTTTTTCACTTCTCTCAACTAATTCTTCCCCACCCTTTCTTGATGTCTTAGTTTGTAGAATTACTTCCCGTGTTCTCATGTCGGTATACAGGAAACACATTTACTAATTTGTATGCTCGCTGCGACTTGTTTAGCCTATAAAACACATTTCATACATATAAGGCCTTAATGATTTCCTCCAAGTCCAAAACATGTAATTTCTAATTAACTAATCTTAGGTTAGGTTTCTTTGTTTAATGGCATATCAACCTTCATGGGTTATTTAATGCCAAAGACATCCTCCTAGAAGAATAGTAGTGATGATATTTAACCCATAGCTGGGAGGATAAGGGGGTTCATACCTTTCTCAAGAATATTTGTCTGAAAGTAAATGTAATAGTGTGACTGAAGTTCAAACTTGCTTACTACAATTCCACAGTCCAGCGCTTCAACCATTCCACCACAAGGGCACCTCCCTAAACTAATCTTAGCATCTACCGCTAAAGCATGTTCTTCCTCCTGACCGTAATGGTTTATTTTTATTCAATTGTAGTTGTAGATTGTACTACATAGGAAGAACAAGTTAAAAGTTAGATTTTGGTTTGGTTTCTTTGTTTAATGGCATATCAACCTTCGTAGGTTATTTAAAGCCAAAGCCCTCCTTCTAGAAGAACAGTAGTGGTACTAATTAACCCATAGCTAGGAGGATAATGGGGTTCATGCCTTTCCAAAGGGTATTTGTTCAAAAGTGAATGTAATAACACTACTGGAGTTTGAACTTATGATTCTGCAGTCCATCGCTTTAACCATTACACCAGATGTTAGGATCAAACACATGGCAGAACATCTTATGGTCTAGGCAGCCTTGTCTCTAAACAGAGGTGCTTGCTTGGACTTAGTATAGTTTCACTTGAACCCTTTTCTTTATTTCTACTCCCTACAGGTTTCTTAATCGTATATTTACCTCAATTTTAGCTTGGACAAGATAGCGTGCTCTTTTATCTTTTAAGTTATCTTTATTGTGGTTAATACTCTTTTCAAAGCAATCACTTTTTGTACCACAAATTAGACCCAAAGAAATCAGGCAAACTAAAGATTGGTCTTAATAAAAACAATTAGTAGTAACTAAATTACTATTGTCAGTACAACCCCCAATTTATATACACCCATAACAACACCATTCATTTAAGTTAATTGAATTCCCTAAGATAATAAATAAGCTTTCTACAGTCCTGTCTTAGTAACCATGTTGTTCCAGGCTACATTTCTTGTATCTCAAGAATTAAGTGCTGTAAGTCATCTAATATTGAATGAGCATTCTTGAGATAGGAAATATCAAATTATTCAGATTTAATCAAGTCTGTAAAGCCCCATTACAGGTTGGTTTGGAGTTCTATTTGGACTACTTACTCCTTTTTTGACAAATCCATTTTTCCAAGTACCAATCTATTGGTGATGGTTTTACTCAAAATAAATTTCTTTTCAATAATAAGTATTCAAATGTTGATTCGAAAGAAATTTGAGCATATAATTAATCCTTTTTTCATATAGGATCTCAGATAGTGAAAAATTAGTATTATTGAAGGGTTGTAGATTTTTGTCCCCCCCCCTCCGAATATCAATTGAGGGGCAATATTTACCGAGTTTGAGATGCTTTTTTCGATTACTTAAGCATTCAACTCCTGGTGTTGACTCAGTATTTGAAAGCCCATTTATACGAGTGAGCACAGAAATCTGTAAACTCTCAGATTCCAATTTTTTTTGTGGCAGAAAACCCATTTTGAAACAGTTAAGCGGCTCATATTCACCAACCCTTCCGCTCGGGCAGGATATGATGCAAGGTCAATTTTTAAGCAGAGTTTAACAGGTTTGAATTCAGAGTTTTCCTTCTCCTAGACTAGTTGCCTCACCAAGGCTGAAGAACCTAGTCTGCCCTACTATTTACCCATAGCTGGAGGGAGAATAATTGGATTCATACCTTTCCCAAGGGTATTAGAGCTATGTGAAATGCAATCAGTCTCGACCAGGACTTGAACTCTTGTCGCCGTGTATCTCCTACGACGACAACCATTACACCACTGGCACTGAAACAGCTAAGCGGCTGAAGACATACTAACATTTATTTAACAAGACCTGACAAAGGAGCAGATGTTTTAAATTGCTCTGACTATATTGGTAAGATGGCTGTCATTTTGGATGACATCCCAAAATTCTATTTAGGTGATGTGACAGCACCCTAAAATTTGGAAGTGAAAATCCAGAAACAGCTTTTCCAATTATATATAAGTAAACGTCTTTCTAAAGAAATTTGAGAGAATCCAACTTGTTGGTTCACAATAACCTAGGATGTATGGTTTGCGTAAAATTCACAAACTAAATGTTAAATTGGGGCCAATTCTTTTAATGTGCAGCTCAGTGCAACATGAACTGGCTAAATGGGTTGTTGAATTACTGGACCCAGTTTTACAATTTTATTCTGGTTGTTGTGTTACAGACTCCTTCCAATTTGCAATGATGATAATCAACTCGTTATGTTGACACCAAGTTCCTTGTTTCGTTTGATATATCCTTTGTTCAACATCCCTTTGGATGAGACTATAGGTATTTGTACCAATTACCTATGTTGTGGCTATTTGAGGCCACCATTTTTTCCAGAATCCATATTTATCAAATTGGAGTTGGTCAAGTAAGTATCATTAAAACTGAATGAGACAATGTATCAACAAGTTGACAGAATATTGATGAGTAGTCCCTTGGGTCCTCTTATTGCTAATGTATTTGTGGGGTTTTTGGAACAACAGCTTTTGACAAGGTTCACAAACCATATTGTTACTTCCATTGTGTTGGATAGTTTTGCTTGTTTTCTTTCACGTAATAAGACATTAAAATTTTTTCATTGACTAAATCTTCATCCATCTTTGAATTTTAGTATGGATCAAGAAAATTACTATCTTTTTTTGATGAGTTGGTTGTGAAGAGTCCTTCTTCCGTAATTACAAGTGCTTATAGAAAGCCAACTTTCACAGGGCTATACATTAGTTGGGATTTATTTGTCCTGAAATCTAGGAAGATCAACCTTGTCAAATGTCTTTCTCATTGGGCACTGATGATTTTTTCTAATAGCAGGATTGACGTAGAAGTTAAAAAGTTACTGATATTTTTCTAAGGAATTGGTACCCAAAACAACATCATGTCGAGTAGTATTAGATTAACAATATTTAAATTTAACACCATTAAATCATTTGGTCCTTCTAAAATGTCCGATATACGTGAAGCTTTGGTAGTTTAGGTCTGTTAGTCAGCTATTTGCTGACAAAATCTCTGGGTTGATTATGCACTGTTTTAACTGTTAAGATGAGGACCATCTTCACCATCAGATCTGTCTTTTTGTCTTCCCAAAAAGATGTCCTACCTATACTTCAAAGCATGATGGCATATAAATTTCAATCAGTGTGATGCTGACTATATATGTAGGACTACCCAAAGGTTGGCCGTTTGAGTCAACCAGAACATCCCATGAGAATTGCTTTGACGGTCCTAAGAAACAACATCAGTCTTCACAAGAACAAGATTCACTTGTACAAACATATATGCCAGACAAACTACTTTGACGATTGTTTGTCTATCTTTCACAAGGCTATGCGCAGGAAACATCTGTCTGTTCTCAGAGCCATAACAATTACACTACTTCACCTTAGCATGTGTAGATAGACAGTGGAATTGTCTCTATCTGGGGAGTCTAGAGGAAATTTGGAGAGTTGAAGGATTTTTTTTTTATCTCTAAGTTATTTATTAATATGACACCCAATTGTTCTTCAATTTTACTATTTTAATTGATTCCAGTTGTTGCTATTGAAGCACTGGACAAAAGGGTCCATTTTAAATGATCTAATAAAATGATTCCCTTCTTAAATTAATAACATATGTTGGCTAACTATTGTCAAGGGCAACCCAAAGGCTCCCTTTTCAATAGCTACTACACCAAGGTATAGGAGAGGGCACTACTCCTTTCTCTGGATTGCCCCACTTACCCTTGACCCATACCTTAAAATGCTGAGTATTAAGCAAGAAGGCATCAACTGTTTTTTTTTTGGTCTTTGGTATGAATTGACCTGGGATTGAACCCCGATCTCCCAGGTCATCAAACACTATTATACCAGTGGGCCGGTTAACATATTATATAAGTGTTGAAGTGAACATTTTCATACCTTAAAGTCATTTCGGAATTATAAATCTTTGGTAATCACCAGACCTGAGAAAAGGTTCTGGAGTTGCCATTTTAATTTATTACAATCATGTTGGCAAAATGATTATTCTAGTGGATATCTCCATATTTATAGAGCTTGGTCCAGTTGACACAAATAAAGAGTTCCAATTTATATTCACTCTTTTAAAAGGGCACTAAAATTGTATCCCATGAATGTTGGGGCATAACCAGAGATAGCAGAGTGACAACTAAAGTGGACCCCTGGGACAAGCTGTTAGAATACTCACGATTAAAGAGTTCCAGTCTGTATTTAACACTAAGATAAGTTTGTATAACTTAATCTTGCCAGTATAAATGCAAGGGGAATGAGTGATGATGGCTTCACTTGGCAAGTGTTTAGTCAACTCAAGATCGTGTCGATATTGCTATGATGCAGGAGACTTCATTTGCAAGAAGGATGAGATGCTGAAGTCATGATTTCAGCATTTAGCCATTGTTTTAATACTGGGTCTGTCAGCCAATTGGATGCAGCCTTTGTGTGGATGTTAACGTCCTTACAGATGAAGTGGGTCATCTGGCTGTAGCAAATGTTGCTGTGAAAAGTTACAAGTTCTGGATGTTTGCAATTTACATGCCTAATGTCATGTGGGAGAGGCAGAGCTGTATCTTCGGCCCGGAACAATTAGTTCTAGTGAGGGATTGGAATGATATCCTTGACTACCAATTTAGATAAGATTGACTGGGGGGTGCTAGCGGGCTGGTCAAGGGTGAAAGCAGTCCGACTTCATGACTGTTCAATTTCACCTGGATCAACTTCAAAGGGAAATGTGAGGAGCCCTCTGATCCAATTTTTAAGAAATCTAATTAAATCGTTACCCCCCCCCAAAAAAAAATCAAAAGAATTCTTCAGGTCTGCCCTTTTTTCTGTATCACAAATCATGTGGAAAACTTTAAATTGTCATATTTTATGAATTTTATATAGTGGTCTAATATTTTTTTTACTGAAGGTGTAGACTATCTTAAATTTCCTGGGTATAAAGCATTGATATTAAGAGAACATTATTTATTGAGAGGAAAACCAAATATCATTTCCCTATACACAGAGCTAACGTGTTTGAAAAGATTGGAATCAGAATCCATCACTAGCAACATAAGAGCAGAAAATATCTAAAATTCTTTAAAAAGAAAGCCAGTAAAGCGATCAGTGATCATTATTTGCCATGGTTTTAAAGGAATTGCCTTTAATTTTAGGCCGTTTGTAACAGTTATAACAAAGAAAAAAAGCTTAAACTTTCTGTAATTTAAGGTATGCTTAAGAAGTTATGATGATATAGGGTGTATACGTTACTCTTCAGATGAATCCAACAATATTCTATAAATGAAAACTACACGCACACAAAAAAAAAGAAAAGAAAGATGGGAATAAAAAAAGGAGGCTAAATACCCCACTCATGTTAGGATTTTAAATTAAATTATAAACCTCACTATGGTCGTAAAACTATAATACTTCCCTTTCAGGGAAAACAAATATATATATATATAAATAAAAAAAATAAAAAAAAAATGATTTTATCAGAATGTTGAAACTTAAAGACTGAATATTTTTTGTCTTTGGACATCATTATGGATAATAATTTGTTGGTTGACTAAAGGGCTACAGAACATGCAATGAATGACAAATCAAAATTTATCAATTTTGATCTAATTTTAAGTTTTGTTGAACTTGCCAAGGGTAGTCGAGTGTAGTAAACATTCATTCTCCTCCACTTTTCATTGTACAATGTACTGACTGCTCTTGACCCGTTTGACTAACAAGTTTGCGAGTTGAATTAAACTCAAATAAATGTTTCTCCTCATTAAGTCTTCTATTCATTACAATTTATTCAACATATCCTATGGAAAAATTTTCTGCGACCTCAGATCTTCTCCCCAGTCCAAGTAATGCTGTGAAGAATTGAAGGCACTGGCTTTGCTACTTTTGAGAATTTCCAGCAAAGTATAGAACACGCAACAACCCCCACCATTCCAAAAGTGCTTCAGTGTAAGAGTTAATTTGACTGTCCAGACTATAAGATGTTGGTTATGTTTTATGGCACATCAACCTTTGCAGATTATTTAATGCCAAATCGTATTTATTGTAATAATAGCTTTTTTCTAAGATGTGGTACAAGGCCAAATGAAGGGGGAACTTAATGAGATGAACTCACTCTTGCAAGTTTGCTAGTCAAGCTTGCTAACTATTACACTACCTGAAGTGTCCCCAGACTACAAGAGAGCCATCAGTAAAACTCCAGTAATTATTTAACAAGCCTAAGAATGAAATCCTAGTGAGGTATATACGATTGACATACTGGCAAAAACCAGAAAAGACACTAGACAAATATCTTCTAAAACCGAGGTGTTTAAGCAAGGGTTGCAACTACAAGGCAGTCAGTGCTGAGGAACAGGGCAAAATCCATAAGTGATGCCTTCATAAGAGAATTTCTGCCCATTAATATTTAATAAAGATTACTTTAAAATGTGACCCTGGACCTTATCACTGCATTTGACCAAGCCAGAGCTCTTGAACAAGCTCAGCGTTATACCATCTCTTGAACAGGTTTTAGTGCTGTAGTCCCCATGACCTGAATAGTAATGCAACATCCACAGTGGCTTCTTAAAAAAAAAAAAAAAAAAAAAAAAAAACACATCCAGCTCAGAATGCCACATGTAAAAAAAATGTGGCAAAAATCAAGCATTATGCAGAAGCCCCTAAAACCAGGATCTTCCAATGCAGATTGAGCCAATTTGAGCAACTGAAAAAGTTTAACTGGATATTGTTTTAGATCGTCAAATGACAACCCAATGATTTCATGGAAATCAAAAACAGAAATTGGTTGCTTTGTCAACCTGTGAAGCAGAATTCATAGGTATCATATTGATAAGTCAGGAAGCACTGTATCTTAAAGTGGTATTTGGAAATGGGATAAAACCAGAGTTCAGAGACCCTATAATTATTTACGATGATAATTAATGCAGCATTATTTCGGTAAAAGAACCAGTAATCCACCAATGCTCATAACCCTGATATAAAGTACTAGTTTATTAGAGACGAAATTGAGACAGGATCTATATTTTTGAAATATAATAAGAAAAAATATAGCTGACGTATTTACAAAACCAATGACAAGGATTTTAACATTTTTATTATTTTCCATTCTACTGTAACCAGTGATGTTTCCCCATCTGCAAAATAAGATTCACTTGTAGGAATGCATTCAGGAAGTTGGAAACCATCTGGAAGACAAAGATCAAGCTAAAGTTATTTCCTAAAATAAAATAGGGATCAGAGTTCTGGTTTATCCAGAAATCAGAATGTAGACCAATTGAAGTCTAAACTTTTACTCATGGTGTAAACCATTTTAAATTTCCTGGTGACAAAGACAATACATCTGATACCTTGAGGCCAATTGAGAGGGTTCTGTTTCTTTGTGCACATCTGTCATACACAAGACCTTGGAAAATGATGTCCCGTTTGGCCATATTGAAGGTTAGAGAAAACTAGACAGATAAAAAAACTCAACAAATGCAACTGAAGTGGAGGTTCTTCCATTAGCTTGGAATACATCTCAAGGGTCACCAGGAATCAAATACAACCATATAGTACAAGGCAAACCAAATAAGTACCATTGTCCCATTTGTGGGATGTTTACAAAAATTGCTATATTTATATTTTAGATATAAACAGTGGAATAAAAATTTTAAGTGGCTAGATCTTTAAGGAAAGGATTTACCCAGTCTTAAACTATGTCTTCATTACTTTTGGAAGGCCTCTATGCTAATTAAAAAAAAAAAAAAAAAAAAAAAAAAAAAAAAAAAAAAAAGCCTCCATTGAATAATTCTGATGGGTATCAGATAAATGGAAGCATTAAATTTACAATTCTTATCAATAACTTTAAGGTAATGAAGAGGGAAACATACATGTGAATTTTCCCAGCCTAGTATATTTTGCTTACCATTTTCAGATGGGGTTGTGGTCTTAGAACAAATCTTTTGCAATGAGATCCAACTATTCATTTGCTAAAGTCAAATGCGTTACATGCTGTGTAAGATACAATAAAAATGTTGGCACATGGTTTATACACACACACGCATGCACTTGAATAAAAACCATATAGCCATTAAAAATAAAGTTTTGATACAAATTATTCACTGATGCAGTGAATAGATATTTTGATTAACAAAGCAAAAATACAAGCTTCTATTTAGTCCAGAGGCAAATGTTTCTCCAATTTAAAAATTGTCTTTATCACAGATTACAGGCATTCAGAGGCCAGTCAAAAGGGGCATACTTTATAGCAACATTTCCTATTTTATCCAGAGTAATGAGTAAAAGATGGGCCCTTTCTTGTTTTTCCTGAGAAAGGTAAGGTAAGGTTGATCTGCAAAGAAAAATATAAACAATGTAAAATGTTTTTAAAAATTTTTAATTTTTGTCTGAGACAAAAGAGGAATCATTAACTGTAGCAGGAATGATCATAGGCAGAAACTAATTTTGATTTTCCAAAAATATCTAAAATGTTAAATTCATCTAATTTACTTTAGGATGAATAAGATTAAAGCATTTTTGCATAGGATTTTTTAAAATAGAAAAAAATTTGTAATTGAGAAAGGAAAAAAAGACTTAAACCTTGAAAAAAAAAACAAAAAAACAAAAAACAATCAAGCAAAGATATAATAGTAAAATTGGCAACCATTGTTGAGGGTGACCCGAAAGCTCACTTTCCAATAGCTACTACACAGAGGTGTAGGGGGAGGACGCTACTCCATTCTCTGGATTGCTCCACTTTATCCTTGATCTTTACCTTATAATGCTGAGTAGTAAGCAAGGTGGCATCAAGTACCATTTTTTTGAGTCTTTGGTATGATTCGACCTGGGATTGAACCCCAGTCTCCCGGACTATTGGCAAACACTCTACTAATTAGGCCAATGGCCTCTAACAAGTTTATAACATTCACATCAACAATCTCATTTTATAGTAATGTTTTGAAACTAAGTGGAAAAAAGTGCAATGAGAAGGTCAATAAGTTAACCCACATTTTGAAAATTGTTTTAATCCCTTTGTTCCAGTTGGGACAAAGGTAGCATCTTATTCATTATGCAAAGATATTTGTCAAATAATTATAGCTGCTTGGTTTTATAATAAGCAAATGTTTAAATAGTTCTCAAAGTCAGATCAGATGGCACTGCATTTAGAGAAGAAAAAAAAAAAGAAAAAAAAATTGTTACTTACTTGATAACATCAATGTCCTGTTTACCAAAATCTTTGAGGTACCATCTGAAGAAACCTGGTAGCCATATTTCATTAACCTCAGTGTACATACACACTTCTTTCTCACAAAACTTCTGGGCAGCCTGCTCCAGGGATTTGTCCAGGTTGGTACCATGGTACACATTTAAGACAGGACTTGACTAAAGAGGGGGGAAAAAAAAAAAAAAAAAAAAAAAAAAAAAAGACACTTTGAAGATTCAGATTGAAAAAGAAAAATTCATGTACATAAATTTCATTCTTGGATAAAAAACAAAACAAAAAAAACAAACAAAAACAAAGATTATTAATATTTTAAGACTGTATGTAAATATGAAAGCTATCTGGTATATGAACAAAAATGTAGCATGACATTTTATGCAATCACAATTCAGTGGCCACTAGCTGTGTGTGTGTGTGTGTGTTACATACTTGCCTTCGAGGCATTTCCTCCTGGTTCTTACAGTAGTTGTAAGATTTAAATTTACTTTTTTTACATGAGGGGAAAAACTGTGGCATTGTGGCTACTGTGCAGGTTTGATTAGGTTTTATGGTATATCAATCATTGTATGTCATTTAATTCCAAATCCATTTTTATACATATATATTAAATGACATCTAAACATTTCGTTGGTAACATTTTTAAACAAGCCCGAGCTCTTTTTGTACATAGTTAAATATTTCATTTAATTTTAAACAATTCAGTTTAGCATAACACAGTTTAAATGTCAAAGTTCTATTTGACCCATAGATAGGACCCTATCAGGTACTCCCACTCCAGAGGTACTCTGCATTAGCCAAAGCTCTAGCATTACTGAAGCCTCAACATCAGATTGTTTAGTATCACATCTAAGACACTCATTGGGCGAGTCTTACTCCTTGACAGAGACGCAGTTGGTGTATTCTGTAGCCCCAGAGGACAAGGCCAGCTAATGTGGAGTAAGGAGTAAGTTCAAACTCTAGCCTCATTATGCTCACTTTCAGTCTAATACTCTTAGGAAGGCTATGAACCCTTTCACAAGCTGTGAGTTATAGAACCACTAATGTCCTTCTATAAAGATGACTTTGCCATTAAACAAAGACGCCCCCCCACCTCCAATTGTTTAAAACTGGTTGCTCAATAAAGGAGTACCCAGTCTACTTTATTATTATCCTATATTGGGAAGTGGAGAGAGGAGAGATGATTCAGGATTTTCTCCATAACATTAGAGCAAGTGAAACTAAGTATTTAAATAATGTATTTTTTTTTTTTAAATTTTCATCATACGTGAGAAAGCACATGCCATACCCTGCCCTCATCAGCTGTCAAGCAGGGGTGATAACAGTTTGGGTAGCTCGAGGCAGTACTGTCACTCCTGGTGCTATGAAGCAGCTTTCGCCACCAGACAGGTATTTAAAAGTATATATATATATATATATATATATATATATATATATATATATATATATATATACACACACACACACAAGATCAATTAAGAGCAGAGATTACATAGAACATTCATCTTCATTTTTAGTGTCCAGTTTGTGATTTTTTAAAAAACGCGTTTACTTTCAGCTGTTGATGTTATTACAGCATTTACAGTAACCATTTCTTAATGTTTTGTCTATTCATTGTTATTTTTATATTATTAATGAGGATCTTTCTTATACTAGAGGTTTTGAGTTTGTTAGTGTCTATGCTTTGTCAGTAGATGCTTTATGGCACACCTGTCAGAGATGGTATGCAAGGCAAAGAGCGTAGTTGTAGCATGGTCAATGTAGGTATTAACTTTTGAGTTATTTCCTCAAGAGACTCAAAATGGGCATGTAAATTTATAAACTACATTGGTTTAGGAAAGTTTTTTTTTTGGGAGGGGGGAATTTAACACTGATTTAAAAAAAAAAAAAAAAAAAAAAAAAAAAAATTTATATATCACACACACACACTAATCTAATATCTACCAGCATTCACGGTGCCAGAAGAAAAAAACCCCGCCAGGAACAAGAGATAAAAGTATCTCGAATCACCACCCGGGGGGAAAAGAAAAAAATTATAGGTCAAAAAGAAAAAGGCCAACCTCGTGCGACCCCTTGGAAAAAAAAAAAAAAAAAAAAAAAAAAAAAAAAAAAAAAATCAAGGGATATGCAGTCAGTTGTTCAAAAGAAAACTAAAACCTTCTGTGAATCCTGCAATGCTACAATTACAAAAGTGCTCAACACAAGTGGAGCCAATTATAAAATTAACTTAAATCGCGAGTCGGAAATCTTCTAAAGTTTCACCTTATCGGATCATCAGGAAGCCTAACTCCAACTGGCTTCCTGATGATCCAATAAGGTGAAACTTTAGAAGATTTCCGATTTAAGTTAATTTTATATATATTTTTCCCCCACTATGTAGATGATATCTTTACTATCACAATCCTACAATGAAATTCAACTAAAACAAACCCTAGAAGCAAACTGTACTAAATTTTACACTTGAACTCCACATTAACTAAAAATCCCCTTTCCTAGACATTCTTACTGACTCCAGCAACAATGACAAATTCCTTATATTCCCATACAAAAAAACAAAATCTATAGAGCCTATCACATCCTCCTCTCAGACAATATTCTACAAAAAACTCACTAACAAAACAAACCCAAGTTAATAACTTCCTAATAAACTAATTGACCAATAAATAAAACTAGATCTCTATAGCATCTATACCTTTTCTAGTTCAAAATTGGAATAGTTCAGTTCAAAATGAAATGAACTACTCCCATTTTGAACAGGAAAAGGTATATAAAACTAATTCTAAAATAATTTACATATTACATAAATCAAATGCATAAAAACTACAAATTAGATGAGCAAGTAATAGCCAACATCATACTGTTTAGTCGAAATAACTCCAAGACTCATGTGTGACAACACACATGCTTTATTGCTGCCATCTTTTTCTGATTGTGTCACAGTAAAAAGGCCCCTTAAGGCATTACCAATATTGGGCCGCTTATGTATAAGTCGACCAAGATCATACAGACACATTAAACTTACCAAACAACTAAAACAAATAAAATTCAATACACTAAATTTAAAACATTAAACCTCATTAGTTAAAAATAAACTCAAAACTTTCTAAACCAAACTAAAATAGTTAATAAATTTACATACCCATTTTGAAAATGTCTCAGAAAATAACACAAAAGGTAATACTTACATTGACCATACTATAACTACACGCATCACCTTACCACCTCTCAGTTATGAGTACCATAAAACAGCATCTAATGACAAAGGCCGACATATTCTCCGATATAAGATCCTCATTAATAATACAAAATCATAATTGCCTAGAAATCCTTGAAGCAATAAGCATAAAAACCTACTACAAATAAAATAGTATTCAATACAGATATTAACATCTCAAACATATTCAATAACTAACCCTAGCATCCCTTCTAACAGAAGGAGCCAACTATAAAATAAAAACACACCCATTCAAAAAAAAAAAAAAAACTGAGGACAACTAGCAAAATGGTCAAAAGCACTTGGGCTAGTATGGGGCAATTTCTTCTCCACCTTGATCCAGACATGAGGAAAATAGACTCGAATGTCTCCACTTAAAGAGACTTAAAAAAAAAAACAAACAAAAAAACAAAAAAACAAAAAAAACATAGTTCTTCAACAGAACCTGCTTAAATAATGATTTTCTGCATATATAAGTGTGTGTATGAGTTTATCTATAGGTTGCCATATAGTTCAATTTGTAAAATGAATTATATAAAGTTACCTTACAGCCCCAGACTATAGCAAAATGGATTCTTGCATCAAGTTTTTGAACAAACTCTAAACGAGGATCTTTCAAATCAAAATGTGGCTTGATGGATGCTGGCTCTGGTCGGTTACCTTTTAGAGGAAAAAAAAAAAAAAAAAAAAAAATTAAAAAAATTGAAGTACTAAATGATTATCAAAAAACAATACAATGTTGATGTTAAAAAAAAAAACAAAAACAAAACAAACACCCCACCCCAAGTTAACCACCATTCAATTTTGTACTTATTAGTTAACACCTTAGCCAAGAGAACTGAACAGGAACAGTTTTGTTGACTGAAATTTAGACTCAAAGCCGTTAGCCACTAAGCAATCATTCTTAAACCATATCAGGAAAAGGAATTTTATTGTCATATGTAAAGACCTTTTTCTTTAATTTAAATATAACAATTTAAAAAATAACCAGATATATAAATATTGAAAGAGAAATTAAAGTTTCAAAAAAGTCTTTAAATGATCGATGCCTAAATGTAACTTTTACAAATTACTTGTATGTTGTATCAGTGCGTTTTACTTCGATATTAATGCAACACAATTTCAAGAAATTCAAAATTCATCAAAACAACTTACCCCTGAGAATTCCATGTTCAATATCTTCTAATGTGAAGTTGTGTTTACCAATTTGGTAAGCAGAAATGTTCCAGAATTGCTGAAGGTCACGTATAGAGCAGGGAAGATTTGGCTGGCTGACAATTGCATGGATTGTGAGAATGTTGAACACATCTGTTAAAGTAGTTAAGGTTAAGAACAGCAATTTTTTTTTTTTTAATTTTCTAGATTGGTTAATTTGTATCAAATATTAAAACCATATGATTTATATCCTCAACCCAAGAGCATTAAAATCTGGTGGGGGGGGGGAAAGTGAGAAATAATCAATATAAGGCTGAGGGAAAATTTAGTTAACTGTTCAAAGCCAATGTTAAGATTCAGTATTCCAAGCTGCAGACTGCACTTAAGTTCATGAATAACCTTACACTTGATATATTTGCATTAAAAAAAAAAAAAAAAAAAAAAAAAAAATCTTATGCTAAAATAGGTCCAGGTTGTCCAGACACTAAAAAGTCTTAGAAAAATAATGAGCAACATTCAGCTATTCTGAATACCAAGTATATTATGCAGTTATTTGCCAAGTTTAGTTATGGCACAATACCAGAAGCATGGGGCACTAGTAATGGTCAGTCTAGGTACCTCCTATAGGTTGATTAGATGTAACAGAATTGCTTTGATAAGAAATTGGTATGTAAATAGCAACAAGTGTCAGCAGGTAAGCTGGGTAATGGTGTTAGAGTATATTTGAAAGCACGCTTTGCATAAAAGGTGATCAAAAGAAATGGAATTATTGACTGGAGTTGATTGGTTGGTTGTTTTATGGCCTATCAACCCTTCTATAGTTGTTTAATGCCGAATTAAGTCAATTTAATAAAAATTGGCAAATTTCAAGATCTTCCCATCTTCATATATGCAAAAGTACAGTTTATATCTACACATAGTTAAATATCAAAACAGTTCTATTTCAAACAATTCAGTTGAGTATAAGCGTACAGTTTAGTTCTATTTGATCCATAGATAGGGTCTTATCAGGTGCTACCACTTCAGGCAAGAATGGACCCGAGAGCGATGGCAATGAAGGCATACTCTGCATTCCCCAAAGCTCCAGCATTATTGGAACCTCACCATCAAATAGTTCAGTGTCATGTACAGGGCACTCAGTGTGTGTGCAGTCTTACCCTTCTGCAGAAAAGAAGTCAGAGTATTCTGCAGCCCCAACAAACTGGGCCAGACTAAAGTTATAATCCTGAAAGAATCTTTCTGTTCACTTTGCAATCTAGTAAGGTAGACTGGGTTCTTTAGCTTTGGGTAAGGCAATCAGTCAAAGAAACTAAACTGAATTCAAACCAGCTGTATTCCACTAAACAAAAAAAAACAACACCTTTGTCACATTCTGCTTTATGACAGAAGGGTTGAGTAACTATACACAGGAAGTTAGAGTATATTATGAGAATTTCAGCATAGTAATTCATGATTTTTTTCCGCCATTCTTTACACAAAAAAGTCTTTGTTATATTTAATTACAAACCATTGTAGACATTTACCCAACCCTTCTGCATGAGCAAAATGTGATGCAAGGTCAATTTTTAAGTGGAGTTTAATAAATTTGAATTCAGTTTTCCTTCTCCAAGATCAGTTGCCATACCAAGGTTAAATAGGCGCCTCTGGTGGTGTACTGGTTAGCAAGCTCGACTAGCAAACCTACACGAGTGAGTTTGAGTCTCATTGGGTGCCCCTTTCATATGGCCTTGTGCCACATCTAAGCAAGAAGCTTAGTAAATTTCCAAGGTTAAATAGTCCGGTCTGCCCTACTATTTGCCCATAGCTGGAGGATGAATAGTTAAATTCATACCTTCCCCAAGGGTATTAGCATGAACGGAAATGCAAACAGCCTCGTCTAGGATTTTAACTCGGGGGGGGGTCACTGCTTATCCATTTCCTCTTATGATAACCATTACACTAAGAGTGCCTGAAGACTTTTAAAATCATAAAATCAAACAAGACCAATTTACTGAAAGAAATTTATAAAGTAGGGGGAGAGGAAAAGAAGTGATGAGAAATACACTGCAACGAAAGTAGTTTCTTGGCTGAAAAGTTGTCTAGCCTTCAGTTTATCAATAACGTGTTCGATGAGAGAGTTGACCAGACACAAAAAGTCTTAGAAAGGTAATGAGCAAAGTTCAGCAATTCTGAATCCCAAATATCCAATGGAGTTATTTACAAAGCTTCGTAGCAGTTCAATACCAGAAACACGCAGGAACCAGTGGGAATTGAGTTCACAAGAAATGGTCTGGCTAAGAATCTGATGCATGTATTTACCCAACATCTCCATTGTGGACAGGAAGTGATTCGAGGTCATTTTTTTTTTTTTAAAGCAGATTAAAGCTGGTTTTTAAGTTTTCCTTCTAGACTGGTTGCCTTACTAAGTCTAGAGAACCCAACTTAGCCCACCATTTACTCATAACTTGGACTCCTCCAGAATTTGGACTTTGGTCACTGATTCCATTTCCTATGGAAATGAGTACTTGATGTCAGTTGAAGATCCGATGAGAAGTTGTTTAGTAATCAGTCTGTAAATAGCAATAAGTATCTGCTGGGATTCTACATATTAAAAAAGACATCAACAATTTAAATAGCTTTAGAAATTAACCTGTTAAATACCATCAAGTAATTTAAGTCTTAGCTATAATAGAAGGCCAAAAATATGGGACATCCAGTGAAAAATAAAACTAGGTCTTTCCTGGATGGATCTAGCATCAAACACATTAGTCCAGAAGTGCTGCTTTCATAGGTTTGATAGGAATTTGGGAACAGCTAGGAGTTGAGATTAAGTGAAATATTTTTCCTGTGATAGAAAAAAAAAAAAAAAAAACAAAAAACGAACAAGACAAGTTATTTGGGAGGAGGATAAGGAATTATTAGAAAAGTTGTCACTTAAGCATGCATTGTCAATAATTATCTCACCTCCCAATATATTCCCAACTGGAAGTGAACCTCTTCAGATTTACTGTCAAGTGTAAGACACTTGACAGAGTCGCTTATCAAGTCAACAGGACTGTATAGATATAAAAGAATGCTATTTTGGAGTGACTAACATTTACCAGCCCAAATAAAAAACATTGTTGACTGGAAAGTTTATTTGAAAGGTAAAAAACTCCAACACCTGCTCAAGTTCACGTGGCGGGGGGGGGTGTTCTTTGAACTAATTAGACATTTAGACTCGCTGTATTTTCTTTTTAATAGAAAATCATTTTATATTCTATAAGGGGGTTCAACTTTCAGTTTAATGTAGAATAATCACCCATTTCTAAAAATGGGCATTGGAAAAGAGATTTAACCAGAGAACAAATTACTTTAGATTTTTTCTTTTTAATTTCATTAAGAGAGGTAGGAATGATTTTTTGAAAAAAAATTTGTCCTAGACTTTAATGGGTGACCATCCTACATAGAATTTAAACACTCAAAAATGTCAAATGATTTTTTTTTGAAAAAAAAAAAAAAAAAAAAAAAAATCCGAGTTTGGAAAAAAAAAAAAAAAAAAATTCTAGGAATTCCCCCTCTCCTAGTGTACCATAGCCAGATACAGTTATGTGTGAAATGGACATACAATGTTCACATACATACACATTATATATATATATATATATATATATATATATATATATATATATATATATATATATATATATATATATATAAAAACAGAATCTCGAAACACAAAAAAAACACGACTTCTCAGTTCAGGTACGAAAGTTTTTATTAGCTTTGAGTTTAAAGGTTTTTCAACATAAGGGGAGAGAGAGGCACAATCTTTCTATTCTGGCTTTTTCATAACCCATGCACTGAGCCGAAAGGTTCTCAACCTAACTAAACCCAAAGGCATGAAACGAAATCCCTCGGCCATTATATTACACTAATGAACTTTAACGAGTGCACATGTAGAATAAATCTAAACAACTCCTTTTATATGCCCATCCCTATTGTAACCCTATAGACAATCAGGGACCAGTACTAATACCCTTGGGAAAGGTATGAATCCAATTATTCTCCCTCCAGCTATGGGTAAATAGTAGGACAGACTGGGTTCTTCAGCTTTGGTGACACAACTAGTCAAGAAGGAAAACTCTGAATTCAAACCTGTTAAACTCCACTTGACCTTGTGTCATATCCTGCCCGAGTGGAGGGGTTGGTAAATATGATCAGAGACCAATCTGAGAAATTTTATTAACCAGAAGAGGGGGAAAAAAAAAAAAAAAAAAAAAAAAAAAAAAAAGCAAAAGTATTATTATTGTTTAACCTAAAAGCAATCAGAAGATTGCTTGTTTTGACGGATCACTGTGTTTGGATGGCTTGGAGGGGAAAAGCAAATCCTGGTCAAAAGCCCTAACTGTCAATCATCAAGAACAACTGATCTAAAATGAGAATAACCTATTTCCTAAACTTGAAATATGGAATTTTATTTTCTTTAAAATGATCCCAAAATAAACATCTGCAGAAAATTGAGATCCAAATTAGAAGAAAATTGATCCTATTTTGGTTCTGCTTCGTCCCTACCCTCAGTTGAAAATATACATTAAATGACAGGGTTTGTACCTCATAGGTAGAAAGCGGCAAACCAATGACAGATGAGTAAGAGGCAGCTACTAGATTTCATTCACTGAGCTCTGACAACCTAGAGTGGAGAGGTGACGTGAAAATAGAAATGCTAAGTGAAGCCTGAGAATGCAACACATTGAGAGATGCCCTTGTGTCAGACCTGAGGAGATAAAGTGAATAGAAATAGAGATATGATTCCTTAGAGACCAGCATAGAGCAGACGAAAGATGACCTTGTGCCAGATTCAGAGAGATAAAGAAATGAGTAACTCAGATAACAGTACCTGAAGGGGCCTCTTATGAGATCAACCTGGGTATAGAAAACATGAAGTGAATGTGATAAGAGAACAAGAGTTGAATTCCTTGTTGCTCTGAGACTTGACCTTCTACCAGACTACCCTGGGTGTAGAAAAAAAGTGAATTCAGAAAACAATTGCAGAGATACAGAAAAGCCTGAATTAGTGTGTCAGTATAAAAAGACCACTGCTAGATTCCACATCTTTGACCTTGTACCAGACTGCCACAAGTATAGAAAGTGAATAAAATCCGACCAAAATATGGCACTTTGAAAAAGCAAAGCTTAATATAACAAGCACTTGTGAAGTAATACCAAGGATTGAGGAAATCAAACATAACTGCCATTTAAGATCACCTTGTGCCAGACAATAGACTGTGAGAATTGAAAAAGCCTAAAACTTATACAAGGAATTGACGGACTATTAATTTGTGAACTGGTCCGACTAAAACACGCCACTTATTTTGCAAGCAATGTTCTGTTTCTTGGCATCATTTTATTTTTTTTTTAAACTTTCTTAATTGTATGGCTTCATTCATTTACTTGCTGAGGGCAACTCTGATTAGTGACTGATCTGTTGTCTGGATCTAAAAAAAAAAAAAAAAAAAAAAAAAAAAAAAAAAAATGTGGGCAGATAATGAATCGGTTGTGTCATCCTCAGATATATTTGACCAACGGAACAATTAGTGGATTGGAAGCAGAGAGAGATCTCTTACTCCAAGCAGGGGATAAAAAAGAATTTTCCTTCTGTAGAAGAGAGTTTAGTTTTACAGCATGTCAACTCTTGTTGGGTTATTTTGATGCCAAAAGATTGTTTTGGCACAGCAATGTTTCAGTTAACCATTCCTATCTAATACTAACCATTTGCTAACAATTATACATCTTTAATCAATTATTCCCATCTAATTTGTAAACAGATGTGGTTCAATTATTATAAACAGGTAAACTTAATATCAGAGTTTTAAGAGCTTATATATTAATGCAATTCAAAACATCTCAGATCTATTTGACCTATAGACAGGACCCTAATAGGTACCATTCCAAGTCACAATGGATAAGGGTGTAATGGCAATGAAGAAGGTACTCCACACTCACCAGAGCATCATAGTGCAGTAGGCTGGGGCTGTAGAATATACTGACTGCATCTCTGCAGAGGGGTATGACTCCTCCAATGAGTGTCCTGGATATGACACTAAATCTGATGGTGAGGCTCCAGAAATGCAGAGTACCTCTTCAATGCCATCACTACCAGGTCCATACTGGCCTGGAGTGGCAGCACCTGATAGGGTCCTATCTATGGCTCAAATAGAACTGTTCGACATTTAAACTGAATGTAAACAAATGACTGACGTTAAATTGTGAGTTATACATAACAATACTTGGAACTACTTATGGTCAATTGAATTGTTAGAAAAAGAATGGTTTTATCAATTGTATTAAAAAAAAAAAAAAGCATTCACAAATCATTTAATATTTACATAAAAACAGGATTTAGCATTAAATAACCTACAATGGTTGATATGCCATAAAACCAAAGCAAAGCTCCAGAATTGGAGTCTCATTACCAAATGCAATAGAAGAGAAAGCAATTCTTTGATTATTTTTACAAGAAAGTTACCATGGCACTATACTGCTAAGCGTTTTCATCATCATATCGTGCTGGTAGCACGGATATCCCTGACCGTCTCTCGCCACTCCTCCCTATCGTTCATCGCCCTAGGCAGGTCTTCAGGACAACAACCTGTATCCTCACATAGCTGCTGAATGTACGTTCGTGCAGGTCGTCCTGCTTTTGCGCGGCCGTGTGTGGGGATCCAATAAGAGTACATCTCTTATGAGTTCATCTCTGCTTCTCCAGCAGTGTCCTGCATGTCTGGTTCGCCTAACTTGAATAGTTTTCGTGATAGGGGGCAGGTGGCCGTACAGTTGGTGTCTTGTGGGGTGTTGCTGCCAGGACTTGTTCAGGATTGCACGCAGCATTCTCGTGTAATTGCCATCTAGTTTCTTCTCCAGCCGTTTTGTTAGCGTCCATGTAGTGCATCCATATAGCAGTATCGATGTGACCGCTGCCTGGAAGAAACTGCGTTTCATTTTATCGGTTAGGTCTGATTTCCATATAGTCGATAGCCTATTGATAGCTGTCCATGCTTTCGTTAACCTCGTTTCGATGTCCTTTTCGGTTGATTCGATGCTGCTTCCTAGGTACGTGAATTTGTCTACTAGTTTAAGAGGGGTTCCTTCTAGAGTGGAGATGTCCCCCGTTTGGTTATAGCACATATATTCCGTTTTGTGTGCATTAACATGGAGGCCTATGCTTGCTGCTGCTCGTTCCAAACTATGCAGAAGTGTTTCGGCTTGGTCAGGTGTATTTGCCAGTATCGCTATGTCATCGGCGTAGTCGGCGTCGGTAATTGTTGTTGCGGGGTATCTTCTGCTTCTTTTCTTCGTCAGTTCGAAGCCATTCTCTTTGATTTTGTCAATCGATGTTCTAAGTACGTAGTCTAGACAAATGATAAAGAGATACGGAGCCAGCGTGTCCCCTTGTAGTACTCCTGCTACAATGTCGAAGTATTCTGTGTCTCCATCTGGTGATCGTACTTTTACTTTAGTGTTTCTATAGAGAATCGTTATTGCCGCTACGGTTTCTTTAGGTATGCCGTACGCTAGTAGGATTTGTTCCATCTTTCCTCTGTGAATGGAGTCGAAAGCCTTGGTAAAGTCGACAAATATTAATGTCGCTTGTAGGTTCTTTGCCCGTACACCTTCAAGGATTCTGCGGATGGTTAATATTTGTGAGGTCGTGGATCTATTTCTTCGGAAGCCATTTTGGTTTTTTCTAAGTATGTTGTCGATTTTGGGTTCTATTCGGTTTCGCAGGAGGGCATTGTAGATTTTGGCAGCTATGGATGTAAGTGTTATGCCTCGGTAGTTTTTGGCTAATCTGAGGTCCCCCTTTTTAGGGAAGGGGAGTATGCATCCCTTCGTCCATCTATCTATCGGATTTTGATTGTATACTGCGTTGCAGTGTCGGAGCAGTATGTCGAATTGTCTGGTCTTCCATACTTCTGGGGGAATTTCGTCCAGCCCTGCAGCTTTCCTATTTTTAATTTTTCTGAGAACCGAGTCGAGTTCTTCTTGTGTGAACGGTCCAAGTTTAATGTCTAATTGTTTGCTAATTATTCTGGTGATTGGTTCATGCGTTATTTTTGGTGGGTTTCCAAGTAAGTTTTCGAAGTGCTGTTTCCACAGTTTTATTCTTTCTTGTTGGTTTGCTGCTTTAAGTTTTGCTTTGGCTGTGTTCTTTCTTCTGCTCACTTCGTTTATTGTTTGCCAGGCAATTCTAGATTGTCTATCTTCCACCGAGTCTCTAATCTTATCTATCTGATTTTGAATGTATTCTGTCTGTTCAACCCAACAAACACAAGTGCTAAGCGTTTTAAAAAACACTAAATTCTTTGACAACTGAGTGTTGTACATTTTGCCCAGTTGGCTTGGACTGTAGAATACACTGACTGCACTTCTGCAGAGAGGTAAGACCCCCCCCCCACTCACCCAAACGAGTGTCCTGGCTATGACACTAAACAATCTGATGCTGAAATTCCAGTGATGCTGGAGCTTTGGGGAATGCGTAGTACCTCTTCATTGCCATTGCTTCCAGGTCCACTCTGGCCCAGAATGGTAGCACCTGATTGTCCTGACCCTATTCAAATTGCTTTTTTGACAAACACCCATCTAACCTATATCTTAAAAGGTGCTTGATGGTGGCTGAGAGTCAATTGCATTAAAAAGACATTGAGAGTCTTGGGTATGACACTAAACTGCATCTGATGGTGAGGCTCCAGCCCTGGAGTTTGGTAATGTTGAGTACCTCTTCATTACCATTACTTTTGGGTTCACTTTGACCTGGAGTGGCAGTACCTGTTAGAGTCCCATCTATGCGTAAAATAGAACTGTTCATGTACTAAAGATTATTATAAGTTACTTGAAACCATATAACTACAAATTATTTGTATTAGAAATACTTAATAGAATTTACTAATGTTAAATAACAAGTTTATTCTTTAAATTGCTCTTATTGCAAACAAGTACACAACTCTGGTAGGGTGAGATGACCAAGGATCAATTACACAAATATGGTAGTACTTGAAACCATTTTAAACTGAAAACAAATGATATCAAATAGAATCATTAGTGCTAAATTACTGTATTTGAAACCATTTAACAGTGTGCAAACAAATGAGCTCTGGATCATTTAAAAATGTTATCGATAAACTATTTTTTTACAAATTATATAATAATGGATTTGGCATTAAATATTTATGCCATAAAACAACAAACCAACCACAAGATTAACATGTGGAAAAGTATTATCAATGGGCTTGTCATGACCAGTTGATTAATTGGGTCCAGTTTGGTTTTATGGCATATCAACCATTACAGGTTATTTAATGCCAAATCCATTTTTATACATAAACAATTCTATTTCAAATATTTCAGTTTAGCATAAGCACACTGTTTGACCCATAGATAAGAAACCTATCAGGTGCTACCACTCTGGCCCAGAGTGGACCTAGAACTGGCCTCTTCAACTGCCCAGTAAGAACTAAAGTGTAGTGCAAGTCACATGACCACTTGGTTGCCTATCATGGAATGCTCAGTCAAAAAGAGCAGTTAACCATGTGGCACTGAACTGGTGAGAATGCTAACATAAAATACTGGGCAAGGAAATGCATAAGACACCAAAGTCTTATTCAAGTGATGTAAAAACTGATTGTTCTTTCCAACCCAATAAGTTTCACGAATTAAAATAGAAATCTGAATTAGAAAAAAAAGTGTATGTATATAAATAAATAAATAAAAATAAATGATTTTGCGTATTGAATATTAATAATGACAAACAAAAAATATGAGTTTAGTTATGAAACAAGGATACTAATAAAGAAAGCTTTTTGTTGGTCGGTAGTCAATTCACTCAGGCTGATGTATGGTAGTTTAGAGACTTCCTGTTTTAATTTGCCAAGTTCTCCACTTTTCTTTAGTTTTGTGTAATCAATACTGGTTCCATCTTTGGAAACAAATTTTTTGATTAAACTGAAAAAGAGAAAAAAAAAAAAAAAAAATTAAGCATGTATTTTCTCCTTGCAAATGAAAAAGGTCTTCAAGTTTAAACATTTTTTTTTTTTTTAACTACTAATACCCAACTTTGAAACACTAAAAACCAATCAATTTTCTGTGTGAGAGTGACAACTTCTTTGACTTAATCTTATTTAATAAATGGATGATATTTTGAATTTATGTCCAACAACTCCAAGAAGTTCAAAAACTTACAACTAGAGAGCTTAGTGCCTGACCATTTTATCATAAGCAATCCTAGCAGATAATTAATGTACAAGAAGCTTCATTCAGTGCTTCTACACCTTTACAATACTCAGATATAATATAATCATAGATTTGTTCAAATTTTTACTTTTTCATTCTATGTATAAATTTCAAGTCTAAAATATTTCTCAGATTTAATTAGAGAAAGATTTTCAACAATTATTAAGAGATGGTAGATCAACCCTTGTCTAAATTTCTAAAATGAAGCTTGACAATCTTTATCACTTAGAATATTCAGACTATTGTCTTCATTGTAATACATCTTGGCCGATTCGTCTTTTGGACTTCAAATGTTACATGTCAAACTCTGGAGCCTACACAGAACATCAAACTGAACACTTTAATCCATGGAGGTAGACTGTTCTAATTCTGTTAACCATGAATAGGTACAAGTATTCCTTATACTACTTGTAGCTGGGATTGAACCTGCAACCCCCAGATGTTTCACTCAAAAGCCAATATTTGTTGCACCGTGTGTCCTGTTGGATAATTTAAAGGATTCAGTTTGAAGTTCAGTGTGGTAATTTACAAAGCTTTTTGCTTAGATGTGGAACAAGGCCATATGAAAGGGGCATCCAATGAGACTCAAACTCACTCATGTAGGTTTGCTAGTCGAGCTTGCTAACCATTATACCACCAGAGGCGCCTGAAGTTCAGTGCGGGCTCCAGAGTTTAACAGGAAATACCTGAAGACCACATCGTCTGAAATGTATATATATCTTTTTTTTTTGTAGAGGAATTATATTGTGAATTGAATTACCATGACCAAAAAATCTGGCAAACACTTATGCATGACATACTGAAACATTGGACAACCGTTTCGACGTTATTAGGTCGAATCAGCAGTTTATACCGTGATCTCCACCACTGGAGCTCAACCAGAAACCACAGATTGCAGAGCCAAAACTCTACAACCGAGCCAATAGTCCATATTGCACACAAGTGACGCCAAATCAACTAATCATGGTAATTGCGCAGCCAAATAATAAGGTCAAAACAACTGTCCAGTGTTTCTGTATGTCGTGCAAAAGTGTTTGCTTGATTTTCTTGTCATGATAATTCAATTCACATCTGAAATGTGTATATAACAATGAAGATGAAGACAATAGTTCAAATATTCTAAATGAAGAATAATGTCAGCCCTTGTTGAGTTATTGAATACTGATGGCAGTCTTTTTTGCAAGCAATTACAGTTTCAAGTCATGGCTTCAAGTAACTATTTTTAATACCAATAATCTGTACTAATGGTTTCAAGTAACTATTCCTATTTGTTTGGACAGTTATATAGTATCCAATATTACTATTTAATAATAATTTTCCAACATCTATTTGACCAATATGGGATTTAAGTACTATCAGTTCAAGTTGGAGTGGACCTAAGAGTACTGGCAATGGAGGAGTACTCCATATTCTAGAATTGCGATGTAGCTACCAGATGCATTTAGGTTTCATAACTAAGATCTTTTTGGGGGTAGGGAGAGTGTCAGTGTATTTAAGATCTACCAACAAAGTGGTAATTATATATAAAAAAAAAAAAAAAAATCAAGACCCTTTCAAAAATTTCAGTTGAGAGCACATTAAAAGGTTTCCTTACTGCAGTTTTAGAAGTTCTGTCGTTTTGGATGTACTGCATACACTCGTTTACCGAGATCCTACTTGTGAGTCACTTTCACATGAAGATAGGATTCTAAATATGAGAACTACAAGAATAGAATCGGGCCTGATCACAAATGAGCAGTACTGAGTCGAGAGAATTTGACATTCTCCAATTTGTCACATATCATTTTACATACGCATTTTGATAAGTCAACCTAAATATATTACAAAGAGGCTTTGTTTCGAGTTGCAAAAATATTCAAGTCTTAAATAAGAATCTCAGAATGTTTGAGTCAGATTTCAACATCAGTAAAAACTATTGCGATTAGTAATTTCAAAATTCACATACATATAATCCAAGGAAAACAGTCAAAGGATTAGACTATTAAGTCATAATCCAAGGGGTAAGAATATTCAGTTGAGTGTTCAATGCCAATCGACTGTATAATTAATTTCCGATTAAAAATACATTGAAACTCACATGCAGAGAGAAAACATTTTTCACAAAATTGAATTTTTTCTTTCATATAATCACACACACACACACACACACACACACACACACACACACACACACAATAATATACAATAATTTCTCTTGTGTTGCTGATCAGTTATCAAAAATACTTTTATATTAATTTACTGGACATTTACCATTACTTTAACAGAAAGTTCTTTAGGTTTAAATGTTTCAATTAGAGGCTGTCTACAAACTATTTTTCCAGATTATACTGCTGCAGCAATGGTATTAATTGTGTACAGTGTTTTTTTAAGCACTGCCAAGTCAGACACAAGGCCACAAGTTTTGTAGTACTAAATGTTACTAAGTGATTACTCATTTATGAACTTGTGGACACTTAGTGTAATATTATTGAAATAAGAAATTGAATTGAATTGAGACCAAAGTTCATATCCTTGACAAAACTGTATTGCATTTTGTGCTCATGCCATAGGAAAAGGCACAAAATATCTGCCCCCCCCCTTTAGCGTGGAGTAAATAAGGCAGTTTGAATTCTTTAGCTTTGTGGCAGCATTTAAGGATAAGGAAAACAAAACCAGCTGTACTCAAGTTAAAAATTGACCTAGTGTCACATTTTCTTTATGATGGCAGATTTGGCAAGACACAAAAACAGGATTAGGTTTAGGATGGGCAATTTTCCTACAATAAGAACCTCGACTGAACAATAATGTACATCAAGAAAAATGAACACAATACAAAGAGATAAAATTTAATAGGTTAAAAAAAAGGATTAAAACAGTCTTACTGGATAGAACAGACATTCCTATTAAGTCTTTCAGATATTGGGCACTGATAGTGCTTCTCAAATGAGGTAAAATTTTAATTCCCCTCCTAGGAACAAGTAATTTTTTACATCAGCTTTTGATATCTTACATATAAAAAAAAAAAAAAAAAAAAAAAAAAAAATCAAATAGCCAGCTTCGATATCAAGTTCCTATACATCAACATACTAACAAAAATAGTTTAGTATACACCTTGCTCTACTGGTCAAAGTTAGATCTACAAACTGATTATAAAATAAAGTCTTTTCTTTTAATAAAGACTTACATCAGCTCTGTGCCAAGAAGAATGCATGAAATGGGAAAAAAAAAAGGGAATCCCTGCTTTCAGTACAACTTTGAACTTCCATTTTAGCATGCCTCTTTAAAGAATTAAGAATTCTAAAAGGAATCATCCTCCAAAACATCATACATAGACAATGCACTAACAATATACTCATGTAAAACTAGGTTACTAAGTGTCAAAATTGAACCAATATTGAATTTATATAATGATACAAACACTTCCTAGACATTTTACTAATTTGAAAAAAATCATGGCTTAAAATTCAAAGTTTACTGAAAACATTAAAAATCTGAAAAGTTTAAGAATTTTTACAAGACAGTTAAAAGGCTTTTATGTGAGAACTCTTAAAATTTGCAGGCTCCAAATACCTATCTGACAAAGTAGTGTGCATTGAAAACAATATTCTAATTACTTCATACACAATGCAAAAAAGGTATAAAGTTTAAAAGCCAAAATTGATAACCAAAAACAATATTTACAAACACCATAACCAACAACTTTGAAAGAAATCAAACCCAACTAATAAAGAAATTAACCAACTCGTCCATTTGGGGTGAGGAGGAGAAAGAGAGAAAGGCTGTTACAGCCAAAGCAGAAATTTATAAAAATATATTGGCAATACTTTTAGAAACTTTGATAACATCACAGGAAAATTTTAGAAAATGAAGATGCTTAATGCCATGAGTACACCCATGACAAGAATTGTATCAATTTTAAAATAAGTTTTAATTCGTATGACAACGTGGCATAGAATCCTCATCCGCAATTTACAGTTGGTTTTGTTTTCTCATTTTAACAAGAGAATGTGGGTGGGGTTTAAAAAAAAAAAAAAAAAAAAAAAAAATCTAATGCATGTTAGAGTTGATCTGAGATGCGATGTCAGTGATATTTCCGAGTCCATTAAGGTTGGTTATGGGAGGTGCCCGTGGTGTAATGGTTATCGTCGTAGGAAATGGACACGGTGACACTAGTTCAAATCCTGGACGAGACCGATTGCATTTCACATAGCACTAATACCCTTGGGGAAGGTATGAATCCAATTATTCTCCCTCCAGCTATGGGTAAATAGGACAGACTGGGTTCTTCAGCCTTGGTGAGGCAACTAGTCTAGAAGGAAAACTGAATTCAAACCTGTTAAACTCCACTTAAAAATTGACCTTGTGTCATATCCTGCCCAAACGGAGGGGGTTGGTAAATAGGATCAAGGTTGGTTATGTTTTATGGAAAACCAAGACTTGTTGGTTACTTAATATTAAATCCTGTGCATATGTATAATAAGTGTGATTCGTAAAGGAATAGTTTTTAAGTAACATTTTTAAACGAGGCAGAACTGTTAAATGGTTTCAAGTATAGTGAATGATTAAATATTTCTATGGAACCCTAAGGAATACTACCACACTGGATAAGAGTAGACTAGACAGAAATGGTAATAAGGGGGGGGTACTCTACACTTCCAAAAAAAAAAAAAAAAAAAAAAAAAAAAAAAAAAAAAAAAAAAAAAAAAAAAAATCCAGAACTGGAGCATAACCACAAGATGCAGTTTAGTGCCGTATCCAGGACAGTCCAGAGAGGAGCGTATAACTTTTCTTCAGAGGTGTAATCAGTGTATCCTAAAGCCCCAGTTGACAGAGCAAGGTTCATTAAGGGCTTCATGTCTCATCAAATGCCTCACTCATTTGAATCAGTTTGGATTGATTTATTAAAGTCACAGTGGCATAAAAAAAATGAATAAGATGGGTGGCTGATGCTATCTGAATAACAAATATAGAAATTTTAGTATCTACAAAAGGGTCCCCCCCCAACATACACTAATTGAACTAGAAGAGAAATTCAATCATGATAAAGCATTATTTAACATTATCAGGTCTTGTGAACAGAATTTCTTGAAACTCAGTAATATTGTAAAATGCTTCTTATGGCTTCAATATTTGCAGAATTTAAGTAAGATTTTCTTGCAGATTGATAAATAAAGTAACTAATCTATTTTGGATTGAATTAAGGATCGGTATAATTTTAATAGAGTGTTTTTGTCATCTCCCCAATTTGTATGGGCTACAACACGAAGAAGTTGTAATGCTTTATTGCATTTTGTTTTTATGTAGTCGATGTGTGGAATGAAGTTCAGTTTTTTGTCAAATATAAGTCTGAGATGCTTATGCTGGTCTACAAATGGGATATTTTCTTTTTCAATAGTAAGTGTTGGATTGTTGTGAAGTTTTCATTGGTTACAGAAGTGGATGCATTTTGTTTTAGCTTTTTATAATTTAAAGCCATTTTCTGTAGCCCATTTGCTGATTTTATTGACGTGTTTTCTTTCAAGAAGAGGGATTTATTTTGATTTATAGCTGATTGAGCAGTCATCAACATATAAAGATCCATATATGTCAGGTGAGAGTTCTTTTATTATATTGTTTATCTTGATGTTGAAAAGAGTGGTTGATAGAACGCTGCCTTGTGGTACACCTAGTTTGTTTTTTTTTTAAATTGGATAGAGTGGATCCGATGTGTACTTGGAAGGTTCTATCTGCTAAAAGATTAATAAATTTTGGTAATCTGCCTCTTAGTTTAAGATCATATAGGTCTTTTATGATACCAAATTTCCATGTGGTGTCATAAGCTTTCTCTAAGTTGAAGAAGATGGTTACGATATGTTTTTTTTTCATAAAGCCTTCTCTTTTATAATTTTCAAGGTTTGTTAAGTGGTCTATGCAACCTTGGTTTTTTTTGTAGCCACATTGTTTATTTGATATTAAGTTATTGGTTTCTAAATACCAGACTAGACAGTGATTAACCATTCTTTCTAGGGTTTTGCATAGGCAGCTGGTGAGTGCTATTGGACAATAATTTTTAGGGTATGAAGTATTTTTTCCTGGTTTTGGTATGGGGATTATCGTGGCTTGTTTCCAGGATTTAGGGAATTGTTTTCCTATCCAAATGTTATTGTATGTTTCAAGTAGGAGTTCTAAGGATTTTGGGGGAATTTGTTTTAGGAAGCTGTAGTGAACTTCATCAGGTCCTACTGCTAAATTGTGAGATTTTTCAATGGTAGTTTTTAATTGTCATTTAGAAGTTCTCATTGGATACTTCTTGGTTTTTTTGAATTTAGATTTATTTTGTATTTTTTAATACTTTGAAATTGTTTAGTGGAGGTATTAATTTTACTTATATACTCCTGCCAGCATTTTTGTTTTGTTTGTTTTGCAAGCTTTTGCTCTCTTTTGTTTATATTTTATGCAATTTTTGATGGTAGGTTCTTTTTTGAATTTTCTTAAAGCTGCCTTTCTTTGTTGGATTGCTTTTTTTGCATTCTGCGTTAAACCAAGGTTTATCTTTTTTTGTTAGGGATAGAGTTTTTGGGAATACATACTTCAGCTATAGTGATCAGAGTTTGTGAATCTTTCTATTGTATGGATTTTTCCTTTTATGAGTTGGATTGAGCAGAGTTGGTGGAATTTTTCCCAGTTTGCTTTATTTGTGTTCCATCTAGGAGTGTGATTATATTATTTTGGATGATAATTGGATAATGATCACTTCTGCATACATCGTTATAGGTGCTCCATGTATATTCCATGAAGCTGGATGGTCACACAAGGTAAGGTCAATGGAACTTGGTGATCCATTTGTTGGATTTATATGTGTGGGCTCTTTTTGATTGAGAAGGCATAGATTTTGATCATTTATTAGTTGTTCAATTTTGCTTCCTTTTGTGTCTGTTTGTTGGCTTTCCCATAAGGTGTTATGGCTATTGAAGTCGCCTAAGAGGATGAAGGGTTTAGTGAGCTGTTTAATTAGATTTTTAAGTTCAGTTTCATGGATTTGTTCATGTGGAGGTATATATATATATATATATATATATATATATATATATATATATATAGCAGATTGTGATGGTTTTATGTCGCATGACTTGTGTTGCAACTGCTTGGAGTTTCAACTTTATAGGAAATTGGCTTTGAGGTATATCATTTCTTACAAGAATCGAAGTGCCTCCATTGGCCCGATGTCCTGTATTATGGATGTAGTGGTACTGTTTGTAGTTTAGAGTTTTCAGATTGTGGTTTTCTTTTAGGAATGTTTCCTGAAGGCAGATGGTGGCAGGATTTAAAAGAGATATCAGTATAAGTAGTTCATTGAAGTTTGGTTTGATACCACGACAGTTCCATTGAATAATATTGCACGTTTTAGATGAACTAGTTTGTTTGCTGTTGGTGTTCATTTGTGTTATGATTTCTGCTGGTGGAGGGGTTTTGAACTTTGGTACTTACTGTTTCGCTGTATGATTTTATTTGTTTTGTATGTTTGTTTTGGTCCCATTGTAGTTCCTTGTAGAGATGTTTTATGAGTCATGTTTGGTTTGTGGACTGGTTGTGGTTGGTGGGTATAGTGTCTTCGGTCTCCATCCTATCCAAGGGTGGGGTGGGGTGGGGGGTACTTTCGGTTATATTTTTGTAATTTTCAGATTGTTTCGTTTTTCCTGGGGATGATTTCATTTTGCTTTTTAGTTCTGGTTTTTTGAGGTAGATCGATGACTTGATTGGCTCCTTTTTTGTTTTGATGGTTCTTTTTGGTTTGCATTTTCTATAAGGTAGGTTTTATTTAAAGGTTTGGTTATGGTCTTGTTTTCCATTTGGTTTTGTTCCGTTTCAGTGAGGGATGTGGTTCTATTCTGTGTATTTGGACAACTTGAAGTAAATTCTTTACTCAGGTTTTTGGGGTTTGGTTGGTTTTTATTCGGGTTTTTGTGTGGAGAGATGGTTCTTATTTCTTCTCTTGGAGGTTGCTTAGAGGGATTTGTTTCAATGTATTTTGATGTTTATTCCGGTTTATGTTCAGTCATAGGTTTAGGGTTTGTACTGTTGGAGGAGAGTTTTAAGAGTATGGGTTTTATTTCTTAGATGAATTCTGGCCAGTCTTTAGGTCCGTCCTAGTATCAGTAGCTTGGAGATTAGTTCTGGGTAGTTTTCTTCTTTTTTACAGTTTTTGGGTCGTTTTGGGAATAAGTTTTGTTTTTTTATGTAGCCTTCAACTATTTTCTGGACTTCTGGATAGGGATGTTCTTTGTGTTTTATGGTTAAAATTTTTTTCCAGGCTGGGCATGATCTGGTATAGGATGGATGGTTTTCACTGCAGTTGGCATATCTATTGACATTGCAGTTGATGGTGGTATGGTTTGGTTCTCGCTCTCCACATTCACCACATATAGTATGTCCATTGCATACACTCCCATGATGGCCAAACTTTTGGCATTTAAAACATCGGAGTGGATTTGGGATATATTTTTCAGTTTTTTCATTGATGTAGCCAATTTTTTTTTTATTTCTTTCGGAGTTGTAGGTTAATATATACATGTTTGTTTGTATTTGGGTTTTCTTTTTTTGATGGTAATTCTTTTTATGTCAGTTACACCTTGGTTTTTAGTTCAGCTAATATTTCTTCTCTTGAACACAGAGAGTTCTTTATTTTTTATAACTCCTTTAGAGGAGTTTAGGGTTTTGTGGGGGTATGTTTTAATTTCTAAGCTGGGAAATGTTTTCATATTTAGTAAAAAAGTTTTATTTTCAGTTTCAATCATTATTGTTCCATTTGAGTTTTTAACTGATTTTGGACTGATATTTGAAGAGATTATTTTTTGTATGAGGAATGGTGATAGTTTGGTAAGTGAGGTATTTTCAAGTGATTCCAATATGATGAATTTTGCGAATGGAGGTTCAGGCTGTATTCTTTCTTCGTCAGAGTTGTCTGATTCTATGCAAGGTCGTTTTAGTTTTTTTTTGTTCTTGCCTGGGTTTTATTATTGAGCTCCATGGATAAGTTTCATTGGCTATGCTCTCCACCACGGAGCCCCATATGGGGATGTGCCTAGGGGGAAACCCATTTGCGTACTAACATCAGGGCTACATAGCCAGTATACTCATGCTGATGGTAGACAGTTTTAATTTTGTCTCTGGGTTTTCATTCCCAAGATAATTACTTACACAGGGACAGAAAGGAGAATAGGTCTTTCCTCAGCATGATTGACCAGATCGGGCCTCTCCAACCGCCCGTCTAGCCCAGTAAGCGCCAAAGTGGAGTGTTGCAAGCCACATGACCTCTTTGGTTACCAGGTCATGGACTGCTCAGCCACCAGGATCCTGTCCTCAAGCATTACAGGTCACCACCCACGGCCAACAGGTAGCCTCATTGGGAGGGTTTTTCTCTTCTGCAGAGGTGCAGTCAGCGTATTCCACAGCCCCAGCTGACAGGGCGAGAATTTTTTAACACACACGTGCGTGTGTGAAATTTCATTCACACACATTTATGTGAGCAAATGAAAATTTTTGTTTTATATATCCTGAAGAGAAACTTCACTTTAATCCTATTATAAAGACTAGGGTAGGGTGGAAGTGATCCTCTTATCTTAGAAGAGCTAATCTATACATAATTCCATCATTGTTATAAGAATTATAAGGCTTATTTAGAAGTATCTACAAAGACAAACAACATTCATTTGCTTCAAAAGGATCCCTTTTACCAGTGAGTTTTACAAGGCACCTTAGAAATTTCTTTGATACCTGATGCTGTACCATATTTCTGTTAATGTCCAAGTCTCACTGCCAAAATGAATATTCAGTTTAGGAAATAAGTTACAGAGCTAGGTTTGGTATTAAAAAAAAAAAAAAAAAAAAAAGGCAGGCTGCTTTTACACAATCCTATAGATCTATTCTACAAGAAATGCTTGTACTAATTTCTGATCATTACAATCCAATTGTTAAATTGCAGAAAACAAAAAGTGATAGATTAATAAATCCTACCTTGCAAGTTATATAATGAAGATTAAAAACCTAAAAAGGTTTTAGAAGAAAAAATTCAGGGGATTTTTTTTTTATCATACACAAACGTATATAAGACAGCTCATTTGTTCGACATACTAGCTGTATACTATTGTATCAGAAATGTAAGCCACACCTATAACATCAAATACTATCATGTCGTTGTCACCTTTTTTCTAATAATGTTAACATTTGATATATAAGAAATGACAAAAATGTTGATATCTAAGTATTAACATCCAAGTAAGTAAAGTTGGCGACCATAGTCGAGGGTAACCCGAAGGCTCCCTTTTCGATAGCTACTACACCAATGTGTAGGGGAGGGCGCTACTCCTTTCCTGGATTGCTCTACTTTACCCTTGATCCGTACCTTATAATGCTGAGTGCTAAGCAAGGAAGCATCAAGTACCATTTTTTGAGTCTTTGGTATGACTCGACCTGGGATTGAACCCAGGTCTCCCGGGCCATTGGCGAACACTCTAACCCCTAGGCCAATGTCCGGTAATAACATCCAAACTGAACAAAAAGGCAATGTATGAGTCAGACTTTATAACTTGTAAAAAAAGTCTTTATTTCTGCATGTCTCTTAAGCTTAAATGGCACAATTTTGTTCACACTAAAGGCATATATTAAAGTTAAATGTTGAAGATGAGAAATAATTACAGCCCAATTTCATCAAAAAGTTGGTACATAATTAAATAAACTAACAGGATTGACGAGAGTAAACATACTATTCGTGCCACAACATTTCAATTTAAAATTCATGTAAGAAAAGTTTTTGATAGAAAAACATCAATTTTGAACAATTCTGTAAGAAAAAAAAAAAACTGATTAGTCACTACACCCATTACTGATATTCTAACAACTTTACTATTACACTTCAATGTAGATTAAAATACCCCCCACCAAAAAAAACCCCACAAGGAAAATAAGTCTTCTATAATTATAGAAAAAAAAAAAAAAAAAAAAAAAAAAAAAAAAAAAAAAAAGCTATAAAAATAAATGTCCAATATAAGGAGAGTCAACCATTGAGATGGAGTAGAATGGTAGTCAACAATTCAATTTATTGGAGACCAATAGCCCAGTACCAAAGAGATGCATGGAGAGCATCGGGAATATACTAGTTAGGACAATATTTCGGATGTACAACTTGTTAAGTAGCCTGAAACCATAGACAATTAGATTCTAACAAAAAACAAAACAAAAACACAACCCCCCCCCCAAAAGACAAACACTAAACCCCCCCCCCCAAAAAAAAAACACGAACACAAAAAAAACAAAAAACACAAAAACAAAACACAAAAAACAAAACATCCAAACATCACCTAGAATAGAGATTTTTAAGATATGCAGACAGTAAACATATATAGTAGAAGCAACAATTAACTTGCCAGAGTCTTAATTGAAGACTTGTCATTAATTTGACAAAACATAATGTTTTACAGTCTTTAACAATGAAAAAAAAAAAAAAAAAAAAAGACCCAAAACAAAAGGATTAGTCAACAATTTGGTTTCCATCCAATAAACATTTTGCTTAGTTTTATAGTTATAACTAGTCTTAGTTATGGCACAAGTCCAGACTTATAGGAGTACCAAGAAATACACCCACACTTTTTGAAGTCGGTCAACTTAAAGCTTCAAGTAAAATACAATTTTTAGAAATAAGACATGATGCAGATTCACTGCAGTGGATGACCGCAATGATAGATTTTGAAATCACTATACAGGGAATATGGTATGGTATGGTTCTATCTGATGCTCACAGCTTTATGCCATACATAAAATCCAGTTTATAGATTTTGGCCAACTGACTAATTTTATAGTTTATCTTGTACATGTTAACTATACAAGACAAAACATACTGGGTCTCTTCATTTACTCTTTCTACTGTGAAAGTCTCTACTAAATTGTGGTATTTATACATAAACCAGGTTAACGTGGAGCAAAAATATAGCAGGTACAAACAACAAAAAAACTTTCATTGCTTTAAGAAGCAAGATGTATTTGCTCAACCCATCAAGCATAGATAGGATATGATAAAAAAAAAAAAAAAATTTATTATTGCAGAGTAAAGCTGGTTTGAATACAAAGTTTTCTTTCTAAACTACCTATCCAAAGCTAAAGAATCTAGTCTACCTAACTAGACACCAACAGATGATGAATACAGATAGCTTTATTCATCTCCCAAGGGCATTAGCACAAAGTGAAACACAAACAGCCAAGTCTAAGATTTGAACTTGTTGCTGATAACCATTATGCTAAGTGCACCTCCAACTTTTTTTGTATTTGTTTTTATTTATATTTGGTTTAAATTCTTTCAATTTGAACCTGTGAAGCTTTTTGCCACTTGGTCTCACAACTGAATATTGAGAAATTAGTTTGTTATAACATGACCGAGTGGCCTTTTATGGTAATATCAGAATTTATTCTCTAGTGAGACCAGGTTGTAGGACTGATATCTTACTACCTACACAACTAGTGTTTACCCTAATATAACTCAATAATAGCTAAAACTATAGCCATCAAGTTGTGCATGCTTACTAATGGGACCCTAAGGCATGTACCCATTTCATCTTTGACAATTCTACAAGTTTTAAGAGCCCTAAAACCTAACTTAATCTGGTCTTTCATCTTCATCTGTAATACTCTAGCTTTTAGGCTTCACATTGAGCAGCTTTGGGGATTTTTAACCAAAGTTACTCACTAAACCTGTGAGGAGAGGGTAGATTAGTCTCATTCTACTATTTATACTAGAGAATAGTTCCATTAATTTTTCAATTATAAAAAAAAAAAAAAAAAAGAAAGCCTAACAGAGATTGAACACATGACCACCAAATAATTATGAGGATACTTGTCCAAAGATTAATGCATAAAAATTGCTATCTTATAAATTAAAGGAGAAATTAGAATATTACAAGGGACAGTTTAAGCCACCCCACCACTAGTAAAAGTCTTCATAGACTATGAACATGGTAAACAAGTAGTGTCCACAAATATTCTAGCAATTAATTAACACCTCATACAAGTAACGATAAAGACTAGTCTTAGAGAAAATTAAAATCCTCTAGTGTTATTTTAAGATTGTTTATGTGTAGAGGAGCTAAAGAGATAATTGAAACCTTAAAACATTAAGCAAAAATCTAGAATATTAGATAAATCTAACCTTTATAAAGACTAGATAAAAGGTTTCAATATAAAAAACTTTAGAGATTGGGAGAGGAAAGAAAAACCTGGAAAACTTGATAAGACTAACATTCTCATGAAAGTTATTTTGGCACCAGAGATAAGCAGCAATAGATAAAATTAGATATTGAATTCTGTTCATGACTGAAATTAAAAAAAAAAAAAAAAAAAAAAAAAAAAAGTCAAAACATGAATACAAAGAAAGAGGTTCATTTTAAACTACAAAGAAGTGTGGTTAATATTTTAACTTGTACAGTTTGATTATAAAGTATGATCAAGTCTTTAGCTGAAAAACCACAAGATGATTACTTTTGACAAGCAATTTATTTTAATTACAACTCACTGGTCATTATTTATACAATAGCAAGCTAACTTGCATCCCTTTTTCCTCGGGTAAGCCCATCATCCCTACTAGCTGCTATACCAGCATAGCTATAGGGATAATTGCTATCACAGAAGCCAAAGTCTTTTTCAAACAATTTCTATTGTTTCAAATAATCATCCATAATACAAGTTATTTGCATTTAATTATGATTTGAAGTCTAATACTCAGTTTTCAGAGAAGAATTTGATCCAGCAATAGGAACTGAACAGGTACTACCACTACAGATTGGAGTGGACATGGGAGTAAAGCAGTAATTCCCACTGGTGGGGCATGCAATATTTTGGTAGGGTTTGCTTAGAGACCAACTTAATGGCCTTTTATTAAGCTTCCTTCTTGCCCAGTCAGCTGGGGCTGTAGAATACACTGACTGCACCTCTGCAGAGGGGTAAGACCCCCTCCCAACGAGTGTCCTGGATATGACACTAAACAATCTGATGGTGAGGTTCCAGCAGTGCTGGAGCTTTGGGGAATGCAGAGTACCCCTTTATTGCCATTGCTCCCAGGTCCACTCTAGCTTGGTATGGTAGCACCTGATAGGACCCTATCTATGGGTTAAATAGAACTAACAGCATAATAATGCTAAACTGAATTGTATGAATAAACTGAATAGCTTGAAATAGAAATGTTTTTGACAAACCGTACTTACATTTAAACTGCGTGCTTATGCTAAACTGAATTATTTGAAATAGAACTGTTTTTCAACATTAAAACTGTATTTACACTTAACTGAATTGTTACATATAACTGCTTGAATAGTTTGAAATGGAAATGTTTTTGACAAACTGTGTACTTATGCTAAACTGAATTGTTTAAAATAGAACTATTTGCATAAAAATGGATTTGGCATTAAATAACCTACAAAGGTTGATATGCCATAAAACCCAAGAAACCAACTAAGCTTTCTTCAAGTGAATTGCAATAAAATTTTGAATGTGTAAAAGTTAGATATTACAGAGGAGCATCAGAATGTTTGAAATACCAAAGTGGGCCAAGGCCCGAAATCAGTTCGGAACCACTGGAGCAAAGGAAACTAAAAGTTCCTCCAGAGCTCCAAAATGACAACCTCACCACTGGTTGTAGTTCAATATACTCAGAAAATTTTTCTTTTTTGAAGAGGAATGCAGAATGTTTTAGGGCCTGACAACTGAATACTGTGTCAGATTCGTAAACACTTATTTAATGAAATAACTACAATATATAATTAGTAGGAATGGTATATCATGTTTCATCAATCTTCCAATCAGAAAGAAGATACCAGGCTTAAGAGCATTTGAACTTAAATCTTATTCAAACACAGGTCACCAGGTGCAAAGGGATTTCAGCCAAAAATTAGGCTCAAGGAGAATTCATCATTGGAACAATTTGATCACAGAGCAGTCAGATTGCTAGTACAGGTTTTTCAAGTATTTTTTGTGGGTAGAGTGTTCGCCAATGGTCCAGGAGACCTGGGTTCAATCCCAGGTCGCGTCATACCAAAGACTTTAAAAATGGTACACGATACCTCCTTGCTTAACACTCAGCAATATAAGGTACCTATCAAGATTAAAGTAGAGCAATCCAGGGAAAGGAGTACCGCCCTCCCCTACACCTCTGTGTAGAAGCTATTGAAAGAGGAGCCTTCTGGTTGCCCTCGACTCCGGTCGCCAACTTTACTTGCACTTATTTAGGTAAAAAAAAAAAAAAAAAAAAGTATCACGAGCCATTTTGAGTCCATGGTTAATAAAAGCCCCCCCCCACTTACTATGTTGACCGTCTTACAAGAAACTTCACTACCTTACCTCTCCATCTTTAGATTCTTCTCTCTCTCCCCCATCACATTTCTTGGGCACCATTTTTGCCCAGTTATCTTCTCTTCTAGTCAGGTGCCCTGCCTACTTTCAGTTTTATGTTTAAGGCTTTTTGTGATATGTTAACTTTGTTTACTCTTTGATCAATATTGATCCAGGAGTTATTCCCAGTATTGCTCTTTCCACCGATGTCGGTTATTTAATGCCAAACCCATTTTTATACATAAAAACAGTTCTATTTCAAACAATTCAATTTAGTGTAAGTACAGTTGTTTTTTAGTTTACACAGTTAAATGTCAAAACAGATCTATTTCAAGCAATTCAGTTTCACATAAGTACAGTTTAGTTCTATTTGACCTATAGATGGACCCTATCAGGTGCTACCACACCACACCAGGCCAGAGTGGACCTGGGAGTAATAGCAATGAAGAGATGCTCTGCATTCCCCAAAGCTCCAGCATTATTGGAACCTCACTATCAGAGCATTTAATGTCATATCCAGGACACTCGTTTACGTGGGGAGGTTTTCCTCCTTCGTAAAGAAGCAGTGTATTCTACAACCTCAGCCAACTGGGCAATTACAACATTGCACGAGAATAATTTACAGGTGATTTAAGAATAAAAAAAATCCAACCAGCAATCTCCCACCCACAAGCGTCAGTACCAGACATTTGAAATTCAGATTTTATATTGGTGACATTAGTTTTAGATGGTGTATCAGTTTACTGGTTTATAACTGTTAAAATTCTACGTACTAAACTAATTAAAAAAAATAAAAATAAATGGCCAGAGCTACCCAATAAAAAGGTGTAGTCTTAGTGAAGGTAATTTATGGCCACTCTTTCTCAATGAAAGGAATTCCAAGTAGTGAACAAGCATAACCAATGTAAGAATAAACACCGTTTTACAGCAACAAATGATGGTATCAACTTTTCAAAAAGATTTACTAATGTTGCTATAAATCACAAAAAGGAAAGTTTCAGTATTTTCTGGTTTGTCAAAAGACGTCTATAACACCAAGTGTTATAATTTTAACAGATTTAAGTTCAAACTATTAGTATAGAGTGGTGATGAAGAGTAACAAAGGTTTGAATTTAAAATTTAGCATAGCCAAATTGTATTTAGAGCTAAAAACCAGTTGTTTTATTTGATGAGAAACTATTGTCTTAAACAAACAAAAAAGAAAAAAAAAAAAAAAAAAAAAAAAAAAAAAAACTGATTATAGATATTTCCAGGAAAAGTAATCAAAAAGAAATTAATGCATGCCAGTAGCCATTTTGTCTGAGGAATAAAAACATTAAAAGGTTTCATTGAATTAGTTGACCATTATTCAGAATCAGATATCAAGTTATCACTCTGAAAGGTGATAAAAAGAATCACCTTACAGAAAAAGAGAGGTTAGAAGGATATTTTTCTTTTTAGATTATTTTGATCTCTCATCACACAAAAACAATTTGGCAATTTGGCTGAACAATAAAAACTAAAAATAAAAGATTTACTATAATTCTTTAATTACCACTTCTATTAAAGTAACATCATGTTTGCAGACTGTCCATGCATGCCTTGTGTTATCATAGTGAATTTTCTCACTAAATTCATCTATCTCTTTGTAATAGAAAATTACAATTGATTTTAACAGCATGTCAAATCACCTAGAGTTATTTTATGCCTAGAGGTTTGGGAATTGTATTCATTGTATATTTACATTGTGTAGTTAAGGATTTTGTCCACTCTATCAAATAGGAATAATTTTGAAGCAGATAGATGGGACCCTCATAGGTAATTGATCAGAGTACCTAGGGGTAACAGCAATAAAGGGTTACTCCACTCCCTAGAATTAGAGCCTCACTATTAGTGACATACCTAGACCACCCCTTTTTTACTGCTCTGCAGGGGGATACAATCTGTATAATTTAAGCCCTGCTGAAAGAGCAATAGAATATTTTGGTAACAAAAGTTATATAGTATTGCTTTTATTTCAAGTTGTATCCTCCATACAGTTATTCCCTTTCATAGTTTTCTGGAAAGATTACAAATATCTAAGTTTATGATAATAATTCAAACTTATTTAAAAGATAATCACCCAATGTATGAAGTGGTATTCAGTAGAAGAGATTTCACTGATCCAATGTTATCTAAAAGCTTTGATCTTAAGATAATGCCTTTTATAGATATAAAAATCAATTTAAGAATATAAAGGGCAAAGATATTTTATAATAATTGTAGATTTTGTAAAAAAAAATCTGACTATTCAAATCTTTTGTGAAAAAAAAAAAAAAAAAAAAAAAAAAAAAAAAAAAAAAAAAAAAAAAAAATTAAAGTATAAACATTATGTACAAGGAATTGTTTATAGAATTGCCAAATAACTTTTTTTTTCAATAATTAAAAGAAATACAAGCATTAATAGAAATGTTACTTGAAATAAGATTCCCAAGGGTTGTGCACAGCAAGCAATAAATTTCACTTGTTGCCACAAAATTTCAAGCACTACATGGATCAAAGGTAAAGTGGAGCAATCCAGGGAAAGGAGTAGCACCCTTTCCTACACTTCAGTGTAGTAGCTATTAAAAAGGGAGCCTTCAGGTCACCCTCAACTAAGGTCATCAAGTTTACTTACTTTTATAATAGAAGTTACATTTAGTATATCAAATTTGTGTGCCAATATAACTTATGAGGCAAGTAGCATAGATCTGTCAAATACAAGGTTAAGGAATTGTCAGAAAATATATTCCTTTTAATAACTGTTAGACAATAAGAAAATTTTTACTCAATTGGCACAAGCAGGGAAGTAGGTAATAAAAAAAATTACACCCAATGTAACCCTTATTAGAAGTTATTAAATTCATTAAGTCGCATTATCTTTAGTGTATACCTATTGTTCGTTGCATTAGATCATAGATTTCAATTGAAGTCATAAAAATTTAGAATTGTTAGTTTTCTATGTATAAATTCTTTGCTTTCTCCTCAAACTCGACATGCTCAATACCAAATGCAAAACTAAAAGTTCTATCTTTTCAGTTGATCTTTTTAAATAGAATTGGCAAGTGACTTGTTGCTATGGGTTAATTTCAGGTAACCAGTTTTGTTTTAAATAACAAAAACACTTTGACCCTAAGTTTTGGTCACAATGTTAAGACTGAACACAATCATTTCCACTGTAAAACCCAATAGTGAAAACGTTATACAAGGGTGCCTTCCATTGCTAACTCACTTTTTAGGGAGACCTTACTGGTTTGAAGAAAATTTTTTTATTATCAATTGATTTTTTTTTTATGGACTCGGAAGGAAAGAAAAAATAAATTGTCTTCATTTGTATTTAACTAACTTTACTTCTCATACTTAAACCAATTAGTATAATCATCATGTTGTGCCGCCAGCACAGATATTCCTGACCCTCTCTCGCCACTTCTCCCTATCACTCATCGCCTCCGACAGGTCTTCAGGGTTACATCCTGTGTCCTCACATAGTTGCTGTATGTAAGTTGAGCTGGTCGTCCTGCTTTTGCACGGCCATATGCGGGGGTCCATAGGAGTACATCACTTATGAGCTCGTCCTTGCTTCTCCAGCAGTGTCCCACGTGTCTGGTTCGTCTAACTTGTATAGTTTTCGTGATGGGGGGCAAGTGTCCGTATAGTTGGTGTCTCGTGGGGTGTTGTCGCCAGGACTTGTTCAATACTGCTCTCAACATTCTTGTGTAGTTTCCGTCTAGTTTCTTCTCCAGCCATTTAGTTAGCGTCCATGTAGTGCATCCATATAGCAGTATCGACACAACCGCTGCCTGGAAGAAACTGCGTTTCATTTTATCGCTTAGATAATAAATATATAATAGGAGTATTACATACTTTGAACACAAAATATATACACAAAAACCCAATTAAACATTTCTTATAGAATTCTGTATAGTCTTTGATGTAAAGTTTTGGCTCCTGGCCAAAAAACTAGATTGACTAGAGTTTAGCAGAAATAAATACATTAAAATAATGAAGTGAATTTTGTTCTGAAACATTAGATGGAAGAGGCTTGTGGCCATGCAAAAACGAACACCAAAAGACAAAAGATATTGTTTTGTTTAAACAATACCTATATCAAATGTTGAAATGAACTATATATATATATATATATATCTAGAGAGAGAGAGGCAAAGGGGGAGATAGAGAAAGGAAATTTTAAACATGCCTCAATTGTTCGCTTATAGTGACTTGTTTTTTTTTTTTTAAAACAAGGAACAACTTAATGTATAAAGTCATTAGCATACCAGAAATTATTCAGAAAATTAAGCTTTTTTTATATTCTCGTTAACATTTTAGTTTGCTCATATTTCATCTCTAAAATTAATCTGATCCTAAACCAGTTGAGTACAGATTTGTAAAGACTGAATGATAACCAACTCAAAGTAAACAATGGTTAAAAGTTTCTGTGCAAATCAAACTGATTGTGATTGAATTGTGGCAGGAGGTATCAAACTTTATAGCAATAGGGCTAAAGGCTAGCTTGTTAACAGTCACCAACAATAGTTTTCATTGTTAATATTACTAGAGCTTTGACAGACTATTCCCTTTTAAAAGTTGAACCAATTAAAGTCAAGATTAAATAAATTTGCAACATAATTCTTTCAATTTAATAATTGGTTAAGTTACAACCCCACCAAAGTTATAACTTCATTCAAGGATAGTTTGGTTTTATGGCATATCAACCATTGTAGGTTATTTAATGCCAAATCCTGTTTTTACAACTATTGAATACAATTTGTAAAATATTTTGTAGATACACACAGCTAAGTGATCAAAAGTTCTATTTCTAGCAATATAGCATAAGTCAAAGTTAAATGGTTCCAAGTATTGCTATGTATTACTAACAATTCAATTAAACACTAGTCATTCGTTTACACAGTTAAATCATCAAGCAGTTCTATTGCAAACATTTATCATAAATCATTTGTTTTCAGTTTAAATGTCAAAGTTCTATTTCATCCATAGATAGGACTATCAGGTGCTACCACTCCAGGCCAGAGTAGTAATGAAGGGGTCCTCTGCATTCCCCAAAGCTCCAGGATTACAAGAGCCTCACCATCAGTTTATTTAATGTCATATCCAGGACACTCATGTGTGTGTTTGTAAGAGAGAGTAATCCTTGAACTAGAAGGATTATGAAGTCATTTCTTCTGGAATGTGGCCAGATTTTTAGAACTAAGACTGGTGGCAACTTAAAAAAAGACATTCCAAGAGTAGATAACTCATGCTTACTTAAAAGAGAAGCCATTACAAATAAGTGAACATATAAACTTAAATTTTTCAGCCAGTATATTCAAGACAGCATGTTGGCTACCAGTATAACTTAATTCTAATCAAACTGGTTCATATCCACTGGGTACAAATATAAGTTTTTACAATTAGATACTGCCAGATCTCTTGACAGAAGCCTCTAATTATTAGCATTCCATAATGACTGACAAAGTCTAAGTGAGCATTTTGATAAACGGATTAATGACAAGCTGTAACAGGAATCTGGTTAATTAAAAAGACAAAACCTTAAAAAAGGAAAAAACCTAAATATAGAAAATTAAAATTACGTCCCCCACTCCAGTCTATCTTAAGATTGCCATGATGAATATACTGCAAGAAATACCGCAGTGAATATTAAACTTGGATAATTTTGAGCAGATCTCAGTTTAACACATGCACACACTCAAGATATAAGTTAAGAAATTTTGAAATCTAAGAAAAAAGTTTTAAATTTTCTATTAATTGGAATTTAATACCTGATTACCACAAAAATTAGAAAACCTATTTTTTCAGTTGTATAGTTCAAAGATTTAATTAAAAAAAATAAAAATTAAAAGTTGTACTTCATCTACCCTAAAAATGAAGAAAAATTTTCCAGTCATCAGAATTTGAAAGAAATAAACATTTTGATCATCAGTTTGAGTTCACAACTGAAAGTTATTGCCCAATTTCTTCCAGGATGAACGATTAAGTGTTTGCCATGTATTACCAGCAAACTCCACTATATCATCTTTCCAGTTTCATCAGATCTTTTCCTATGATGCTCATTACTTCTTACGTACAATTCTATAAAATTTAATACTATTTTTATCCTCTCATACCCACATGTCCTGCCTACTTACATTTGTTTTATCATTTCCATAAAATCTCTTACTCTGATCAATGTTGCCTTGTGATACTATGTTTGTTCATGGACCAAATGTGATACTATGCTTGTCAGACTGAATGTGAAGAGTGCAACACCATGGCACCATCTGACATCAATAGATCTTACACTTCTTGAGAGAGGGATAGAACTTGTAAGGGTCTATGAATGGAAACCCACTTGTTGCTACCCTGAATGTGAAGAGTGCAACACCATGGCACCATCTGACATCAATAGATTTTACACTTCTTCAAAGGCAACTCACCTGTTCCAAATATGTAGGTGTTTTATAATTATTCAGACTATATACAGTTTTCAAACAGGAGAGAGAGAGAGAGAGAGAGAGAGAGAGAGAGAGAGAGAGAGAGAGAGAGAGAGAGAGAGAGAGAACTTGTAAGGGTCTATGAATGGAGACACTTTTTGCTACACAGAGTTACCCACCTGTTGCTGCCCTGAAGGGCTCTGTGGATCTCAGCTGTCTAAATTACTTCAACTGACTTTTAAAAATTCACTAATTTCTATATGTTCTGAAATAAAGTATATCATTAGTGCAATGTTATCTCACTAAGTTATTGTGTCATATCACACATGTCCCAAACTTTCATTGTTTTATTTTCCCTCAATCAGACTCATGACATGACACGAATCCATTTTATTTACATTTGGCCTTCCAATGTTATTTTGATGTCAGATGTTAAACCTTGGCCCCCACCAATCCATGCACTTGTTTGATCTTTCCAACCTAACTTGCATTTCCACTCAAAGATTTTAGCTAACTAAAATAATGTACAACCTAACCAAAATAATACAATTAACCATCACGGTAATTATTCTATACTCTGTACCTTAGTTATTCCTCGCATTCTTTCTATTGATTAAAAAAAAAAAAAAAAAAAAAAAATATTTATTTTCATGACCGACTTAAAATGTTCAAGCTGGACAAAGATTAAATGTATAATTTCCCTTTGAAATGCAGTTTCTTCCAGGCAGCTGCCATATCGATGCACTACATGGATGCTAACAAAACGGCTGGAGAAGAAGCTAGACGGCAATTACACAAGAATGCTATGAGCAATATTGAACAAGTCTTGGTGGCAACATCCCACAAGACACCAACTATACGGCCACCTGCCTTCCATCATGAAAACTATCCAAGTTAGACGAACCAGACATGCAGGACACTGCTGGAGAAACAGGGACGAGCTCATAATTGATGTACTCCTATGGACCCCCCCACATATGGCTGGGCAAAAGCAGGATGACCAGCTCGAACATACATTCAGCAGCTATGTGAGAATACGGGATGTAGCCCTGAAGACCTGCCAGAGGCGATAAACAATAGGGAGAAGTGACGAGAGAGGGTCAGGGATATCCATGCTAGCGGCATGACATGATGATGATTTCTATAGAATAGATGATCTAAAATTAAATTTTTTTTTTTTAGCCCAGTTGGCGGGGGGGGGGGGGGCGGTAGAATATACCAATTGTATCCCTGCAGAGGGGTAAGACCCCACTGATGAGTATTCTGAATATGACACTAAACTGCATTTGATGATGAGGCTCTAGTTCTAGAGCTATAGGAAAATGTAGAGTTGCAAGTCTCGTAGGAAGGAAGGAAATAGTTATAGTTTTGAGAAGGCATTTTAGCAGCTATTTGCTTGAGTGAAATGTGCGTCTCTAGGTTAAGGCATTGTTGAATGTATGAGTGAGATATGGTCGCCATAGGTGTAGCTAAAGTCGTGTTTGCTGGTTAAGAACAGGAACATTGTCATCATCCATGAATGTTTGGTTCTGGTTGTTTGGGGAGAGAAGCATGTGTCCAGAAAATGTTGCCCAGGGATGAAGTAGGTGGATGTCTGAGCAGAATTTTGCCTTGCAGTCGACATAGCCAAAGTTGAAAGCAACTTAAAGTGGTTCCTGTGTGGCGGATTGAATTCACCTAATTCATATTCAACTGGGAACCCTTGATCTATGAGAATAGACTCAAGAGGTCCATAAATTAGATAGCTTTCCTCATGGTTTTGTGAAGGAAGGTTTAGAAGGAAGAGAGTGTTTAGCAGGCTCTTCTCAATTTGGTGCTGCCCAGAAAAAGGGTCTGGGCTGAATAGGATAAGTCATCTTGATTGGGTGAAAATATGAGTTGACCCTAATGGCCAAATTAATTAACATGCCAAACAAAAATATCAAGTTCTTTCTGCTACAAAACCATTTGTATATAAACAAAATGACTAGTATTTCACAGCAATACATGGAACCATTTAACTGTGTGGATTGCTTAAAAATTGTTACCAACAAATTAACAAATCATTTAATATATGTATAAAGAGGATTTGGCATTATATAACCTACAGGGGTTGATGTGTCAAACACAAAAATCAACTGATCACAAGTTGTTTTGTGAATGTTTAATAGAATCAACTCTTGAGCTCTTTAATGACAAAATTTGATTAATTTCCAAAATGTTCCAATGCATTTTTACAAATTCCACTCGTTTATAATCTTTGTACAGTTATAAAATTTCCTGTTTAATACAAATAATTTGCATATAGTTGTATAGTTTCAAGTAGCTAATGATAATCATTAGTAAACAATTATAACTTCAAGTATATTCTTAATACAAATTTGCAGCGTTATATAGTTTCAAGTATTCCTAATACAAATAATTTACAAACATTCTAGGTCAGAGTGGACTTGGGAGTAATAGCAATGGAATGACTCCCTGTAGTTTTGGAACTGGAGCCTCACGACCAAATGCAGTTAATATACACAAGAAACCCCTGGGGACGGGGGTCTTACTGCTACTGCAGAGGGTAGTGTCAATGCATCCTAATCCCTGTCAATTAGGAGTTGAGTTGTGTTGGGTGAAGACTAGACTAATCTTGGAGTTTTGTTAAAAAAAAAATCAATAAAAAAATAAAAGTAAAATAACTATTTCTGTACAAAAAAAACAAACAAACCACAAGTCAGATAATCTCTTGACATAGTAGTTTAAAATGTCAAGCTACAATTTACAGGCACTTGTTATATACATTTCAAACTAAAAAAAAAAGAAAAAAAAAAAAAAGTGTTTTCAGTTGAAGTAAATGTAAGTATGAGAATGTTTACAGCAGGGCAACAGTGTCATTCTATCAAATTACTGTTCAGATCTGAGATTTCATTTATGAAACTGCTTTACCAATACATTTTTGCTAAATGAATTAGTTCTTTGATGTTTCTAGAAGTTAAGCAGTTAGATTATTTTGCTTAATAGTATATCAACCTTTGTGGTTTTTTTTTTTTTTTTTTTTTTTTTTTTTTAAAATGCCAAAGCCATTCTTATAGAAGGACAGTTATGGAACTATTTAACCCATAGCTGGGGGTTAAGTGAAGTTGAGCAGTGTTGAACATGGTAGTACTTAATTATTTTGGCAATTCACTTAGTGAAAGTAGTTTGTAATCCAGTCCAAGACTATACAAGGTTTGGTTGGTTGGGCTTTATGGCAGATCAACCTTTGTAGGTTATTTAACACCAAATCAATTTTTATGTAAATAATCGGTTCTATTTAAAACAATTCAGTTTAGCATAAGTACACAGTTTGTCAAAAATATTTCCATTTCAAACTATTCAAGCAGTTATATATAATAACAATTCAGATCAGTGTAAATACAGTTTCAATGTCAAAAATAGTTCAATTTCAAATAATTCAGTTTAGCATAAACACGTAGTTTAAATGTAAGTACGGTTTAATTGCCAAATATATTTTCTATTTCAAGCTATTCAGTTTAATCAAACAATTTAGTTTAGCATAAGTATGCCGTTAGTTATATTTAGCCCATAGACAGAGCCTTATCAGGTACTACCACACCAGGCCAGAGTGGACCTGGGAGCAATGGCAATAAAGGGGTGCTCCATATTACCCAAGGACCCCAGTATTACTGGGACCTCACCATGAGACTGTTTAGTGTCATATCCAGGACACTCGTTTGGGGGGGGTCTTACCCCTCCGCAGAGGTGCAGCCAGTGTTTTCCACAGCCCCAGCCGACTGGGCAAATACAAGTTTTGGTTTAATTGTTTAATGGGATATCAACACTTTAATGGTTATTTAATGCCAAAGGATATCAACACTTTAATGGTTATTTAATGCCAAAGTTTGATTCATGGGTAAAGGTTTGATTGTAATAATTATTTTCAATGTTAATTTCATTTTTTTGTATATAATTAAAGTATTCCTGTCTAATAATCTAGATAATTATATAGTTTCAAGTAATTAGTAATAATCCTTAGTATACAATTTCAACTTCAGGTAACTTAATAGAAATAAATTGCAGTTATATTTGAACTATATACAAGATCCTTATAGATACAACAATGAATCTGGGAGTAATGTTAATAAAGGGTATTCCATACTCCCCAGAGCTTCAGAATTAATATCATACCAGGACAGATTATATAAAGATTCGTTAAATATCACAAATTTTAAGTACGTGTTCCATTCCATGTGGATAGAAGATAAGGCCAACTTTGTGGGTTCACTCATGCATACATGTAGGCGAGACAAAATTGTTCCACTCCATTAAAATTTCAGTATGAGGCACCTTAGATATTGACCCTCTCCACCCCAAAGTGGAGATATAGTAAGTAGCAAGTAAAGTTGGCGACCAGAAGGCTCTCTTTTCAATAGCTACTACACGAGGTGTAGGGGCGGGGGCTACTCCTTTCCCAGGATTGCTCCACTTTACCTTTGATATGTGTGTTAAGGAGGTATCGTGTACCATTTTTAAAGTCTTTGGTATGACGCGACCTGGGATTGAACCCTGGTCTCCTGGACCATTGGCGAACACTATCCTCAATTCTGTCATAATAGCTAGTATGCAAGTTAACTATTCTTTAAATTAAAATGAGTAGTCTAATAATTTGAGGGAGTTCCTTGTGAAAAATTTGTGTATATGAAAGTGATCTCTAAATGAATTTTTGAAGCTTTAATAAAACCCGACTGAAAGCAAAAAGTTATTTTAAGTCAATAGTTTAATACACAAAGATAATACATATTACCAAAATCATTATCCTATCTGTTGGGATTTATAGTCATTTCTTGGCATTTTAAGACAGGACTCCTCCCAGCAAACCATATAATTAAAAATAAAAAATAAAATAAAATAAAAATAAAAAAATAAATAAATAAAATAAAATAAAAAGCAAAAAGAAAAATGTATTTCCTATTAACCAAATGTCAACATTTTATCTCTAAAAGGAGATATTAGTAAACATTACATTCAGTTCATTTACTGAAACCAAATACTGCTTTTGACAAAAGCTTTTTTTTATAGCTCTCATATATATAATAAATAAATTAGTTTTATTGTAGTTTTCATCTATGCCAAAGGAAAAAGGCAGACTATCAATTGTCTTTAGTTTGATATCCAGAAAACAAAACTCTAGCATTAAAAAAATTTGATATTTTATAAGTACAAAGCAAAAATTACTCAAGTTCATATTGTTGGCCTTTTTATTGCAACAGATAAACTAGTGCCAAAAATGTCAAACTTGTACCAGTTATGTATTTTATATACTATCCTATTGTATGACTTTCTGAGACTTAATTTAATATGGAGTGGGGGTGGTCTCACACCATAAATGATAGAGACAGAATAGTTGATCAAGGCTAGTCTTAGTTTGCATTTCATGTATGGTGCAACAGCTCCAATATTAGGCGAAAATTTAGGTCTCAGAAATAAGCATGATACACGAGTATATGCAGTAATTAACTTTAGAGTGCGAGTTTTGTTTAATGGCACATCAACCTGTGGGTCATTTAATGTTAGAAATGTGAGATTGGTTTTGTCTTCTACATGGGTTTTTATTATCCATATGTACCAACCCCTCCACTCGGGCAGGATATGACACAAGGTCAATTTTCAAGTAGAGTCTAACAGGTTTGAATTCAGAGTTTTCCTTCTTCTAGACTAGTTGCCTCACCAAGGCTGAAGAACCCAGTCTGCCCTACTATTTACCCATAGCTGGAGGGAGAATAATTGGATTCATACCTTTCCCCAAGGGTATTAGTGCTATGTGAAATGCAAACAGCCTTGTCCAGGATTTGAACTCTTGTCGCCATGTCCATTACCTACAACGATAACCATTATACCATGGGCAACTCCAAAATATGGGTTTTCATTATAGTATTTGATTATATTTGGCCAGATATTGATGAAAAAGCATTTTTTTTTAAAAAAATAAGATGTTCTCTGGTTTGGTTTGTTGGGTTTTATAACATATTCATCCTTGCAGACCACTCAATGCCTAGTTTCACTTATACACATTAAACTTAAGTTTCTAAAATACTCAGAAGATAATATTCAAAATGAGCCAGAGCCCATATGTCAATATACAAATGGCTCCAAGCACTGTTCTGTAATACTAACAATTCAATATCAGCAATTTGGTTGGTTTGGTGGGTTTTATGGCATATCAACCTTTGTAGGTTATTTAACGCCAAATCCATTTTTATGTAAATAATCTGTTCTATTTAAAACAATTCAGTTTAGCATAAGTACAGTTTAATTGTCAAAAACATTTCTATTTCAAACTATTCAAGTAGTTATATGTAATAATTCAGTTGAGTGTAAATACAGTTTTAATGTCGAAAAACAGTTCTATTTCAAATAATTCAGTTAAGCATAAGCACTCAGTTTAAGTGTAAGTACGGTTTAATTGTAAAAAACATTTCTATTTCAAGCTATTCAGTTTACTCAATTCATTTTAGCATAAGTATGCCGTTAGTTCTATTTAACCCATAGATAGGGCCCTATCAGGTGCTACCACTCCGGGGCCAGAGTGGACCTGGGAGCGATGGCAATAAAGGGGTACTCCGCATTCCCCAAAGCTCCAGAATTATTGGAACCTCACCATCAGATTGTTTAGTGTCGTATCCAGGACACTCGTTAAGGGGGGTCTTACCCCTCTGCAGAGGTGCAGTCAGTGTATTCTACAGCCCCAGCTGACTGGGCAAATCAGCAATTTGTTTGCACACAGTTAAATGGTTATACATATGTAAACATTTCACTAATATTTTCAAACAACCAGAGATCTTTTTCTTCACTTAAAAGATTTCAAGTATATCCATCCAATATGAATCATTCTATTTACTTTTAATCATTTCTTTGCACATCGTCCAACTGTCTCAAGCATTGCTATATAACAGTAACAATTTATCAGTCATTTGTTTGCCAGTAACAATTTATCAGTCATTTGTTTGCCCACATTTAAATAAATATACACAATATGCAAGATATTAGTTTGTCAGTAATTTCATTTTTACTTTTTAAGTGGATTGTTTGTAAGTAACATTTAAAAAGGAGATTGAGCTTATCTGGTGGCACACAGCTAAATGGCTTCAAGTATTTTAGTTATTTGCTATATAGTCTAGATCGAAGCTGGCAACTATGCAGTCCGTGTCATTACCCATATTTTCAACACAGTAGAATCTTTGTTGGGATTTTGTCGATCCCTGAGCATCGCACTGTTTATTCATTCCTAAGGGTGAATGTTCTGGATACTGAAGGGACTGCATCGAATTTGGCGGGGGTGGGGCAGTTTGAGTGAACCACCTGGTCTTTTGTTCATGTGTACTCGTCTAGCCAGGCCAATGAGAGCTTGTGGTTTCTGTTTAAGTTGTTTCAGCTTTTTAATTGTAGGTATTGAGTCCACTTCAATTTGCTCTATATTTTTAAATTTGTTTTTAGTTTCTATAAAGGGGGCGGAGTTTGTTTTCCTTTTGTTCTTGAATTTGATCTATGTGTACTTTTTGTGGGGTAGTGGTTGCTTGGTTTATTGAAAATTTTTTCTATAGATATTGTGATTTTTAATTAGGTTTCGTAGGTCATTTATTATTTTATATCTTTTTTGAGTGTTCACTATTTTTATTTGGAGAAGTTTGTGATTTGTAGCAAAAGTTGACTTAATGAAATCTTGCTTCTGAAAGCTAATATTTTGGGTGACCAGCCAACAGTATCCTATACACACCTCAAGCATTATAGGTCAACCTCATTAGGGGTAGGTGGGGTGCGGCCTTACTCGTCTGCGGAGATCCAGTCAGCATATTCTTCTGCTTAACTTTAGACATCTCTTGCAAATATCTTATAAAAGTATATTCTTTCCATTTGAATTTATGAAATGAGGAATACAACTTTATTTGAACTAATCCTCCTTGTAGTTCAATTCACTGTTTTAGCCATTCTACTTCTTCAGGTGCTTACTATATTTCATAACATTCTGGGAATTTAAGCCTAACAATCCATTATAAATCCAATTCCATTGTCTATAGAAAAGAATATTGTTTAACAATCTGTCCTTGTATTTAGTTAATTCCAGGATTTTTACTGTCAGTCCCAAGGATTAAAATTACAGCCATGAGACAAGATTTATACACCCACAAAAGCTATCCTATATTTTAGTAAAAAAACACCCCCCCCCAAATTTTACTCCTGGGTGAAGACATTGTCTTCCGCTATCTTATTTTATTAAGAGATAAATGTGAAAGGTTGCCATCATCAAGTTGTGCTACAAGTATGGATTCCTTAGACTCATCATCTATCCTTATCAGCTATCACTCTTGGTAAGCTCTCAAAGTGGCAGCAGGTTTTTTTTTAGTGATCAGCCAACACTAGTGTGTCTACATGTTGAGTCCATAGAACGTAATTGATGAATTCATCTTTAATTCTCTCCAGCAGTGCCCAGAATGTCTTGTTTGTAAGATGGGAGGTAAGTGGCCATACAGCTGCTATTTTGTAGAATGCCATTCCCAGGATTTGTTCAAAGGCTTTTATTAGTATCTTATAAAGTCTCTACAGTTCAAAAATAGAGTAAGGATTGGCTTGAAGTACCAGATTTAAGATTAATAATCATCAGGTTGATGGGGCGGACTTTTATATTGAGAAGGAAAAGTCTATAAAATTACTTAGAAGAGGATCATTGTAATGTTTATATAGAAATTTGGTATAAAAAGGTAAAGGAACATTTCAAAAAATAATGTTAATTCTGTAAACCAGAAACTTAATTTGCAGGCTACACAAGAGTAAAACATCCATATTCTATTTCATGCCATAACACTTCAGCTACTATAGTAATTTTAAGACTTAATTAGCTTAATACCTGTTCTACAGGCAAGACTTAAGCTAGTAAAATTAGATGGTTTGGTTGGTTTGGTTTTATGGCATTTTGTAGGTTATTTAACGCCAAATCCATTTTTATGTAAATAATCTGTTCTATTTAAAACAATTCAGTTTAGCATAAGTACACAGTTTAATTGTCAAAAACATTTCCAACTATTCAAGAAGTTATATTTAATAATTCAGTTAAGTGTAAATACAGTTTTAATGTTGAAAAACAGTTCTATTTTAAATAATTCAGTTAAGTGTAAGTACGGTTTAATTGTCAAAAACGTTTCTATTTCAAGCTATTCAGTTTACTCAATTCATTTTAGCATAAGTATGCTGTTAGTTCTATTTAACCCATAGATAGGGCCCTATCAGGTGCTGCCACTGAGGGCCAGAGTGGACCTGGGAGCGATGGCAATAAAGGGGTACTCTGCAAAGCTCCAGCACTGCTGGAACTTCACCATCACATTGTTTAGTGTCATATCCAGGACACTCGTTAGGGGGGGGGTCTTACACCTCTGCAGAGGTGCAGTCAGTGTATTCTACAGCCCCAGCTGACTGGGCAAAGTAAAATTAGAAGTCTAGAACTTAAATTGAAAATCTTAATTGTATTTATAGACCATCATTGCATAAATATATCTGATCATAGAAACTTCATGCATACATTTTAATATAGTTAATTTTTGAGGAAAAAAAAAATAAAAAAAGTTACAATTTCAATACTTCTATAGCAGGTGGCATGTCAAGTTACATAGACAATAAAAAAGTAGGTAATAAATAGTATTAATATATAAATACTAATTAAATTTTTAGCATTTGGTTACAAGAACCAAATTACAAAGCCAAACTTACATAAAAGTTTGGTCTGTGATGTTTTATAACAAGATCATTTTGATAACGTCAATTAAAGATTTTGATAATGCTTATGTTTGGTAGTTTAATTCAGTACAAGAGGGGAAGTTGTTACCTTTCTATCCATGAGGAAAAACATAATCAAAGTTGGTACATATGTAGGGAACGAATAAATAAATAAAAAATTAAATTTAAAAAAAAAAAAATAAATAAAAATAAATAAATAAATAAATAAATAAATAGATAAAAAGAAAACTATTAAATTTGAAGAAACTCCCAGAGATCTCTAACGGAAAAGGAGATGACGCATGTGTAAAAAGAAAAAAGGATTTTCCTCTTGAAAAAGGAGACGATATCTTTTTCAGGCAGTGTCTGTCGAACCGACAACACCAATTTTGCTGTCTGGTGTTTTGGGCACCACGCTGCGTCACAAGACGTAACGTCGGTTAGTCCCTTCACCAATTAAATAAAGGAAAGTATGGAAGAAATGTTTTCGTCCCTTATCTGTTTCTATCTTTTTTTCTATATTCTTTTGGGACTTTCTATGGGCAAGGCATTGCGCCGGCTAGTCAACGTGGGGTAAAATAATATAATCAAAATATGGAGTCAGATATTTACGGCAACACAGCCTTGCCCTTAGCCCCTGACTTTCAAAAGCCTTCAAAATTCCATACATACTACCACAGAACACTGAGGAAGGAAAGCCTGATTGAACCCACTGGAAGGGTAGGTTTCATGTTTTCTATGAAGCCTTGTGGAAAATTGACATGTAGTAATATGGTAGGAGGCATAGGACACTAGCACTAACCCTGATTTCAATTATACTTGAAGATGGTTTAGTTTAGTTTTAGGGTATATCAACCATTGTTAGCTATTTAATACAAAATCCTGTTTTTACATATACACATAATTTGCAAACATTTTTTAGATACAGTAGAATGATCAAAGTTCTATTTGACCCATAGATAGAATCCTATCAGGTGCTACAACTCTGGGCCAGAGTGGACCTGGGAGTGATGGCAATGAAGGAGTACTCTACATTCTCCAAAGCTCCTGTATTACTGGAGCCTGTGGGGGGAGTATGTAATTTGGTTATTTCAGTAGATTGCTCTCTAAATTATTCCCACCACAAATACAACACAAAAACTTTACAATCGCACAAAAGAAATGGAATAGAACACAACGCACATTAAATAACAAATTAATATGCATATAACAGAATATGAAAAACAAAATACATGATGCGTAAATGGCCTTTTGGAAAATAAAGTTTGAAGAAGAGAAATTTGTTGAAAGATGTGCGTATGTTCATGTTATCAGAGTCCGTAAATAAGTCGTTCTTACTTACATTAAGTTTATAGCAGGTTTTATGATTTGGGCGACAGCGTGTCGCATTGATGAAAGAATGTTTGTCGGGTTTTCCTTTTGAATATAATTCTCGGCCATTTGAAGAGAGTTCATGAACTTTCGTTGAGGAAGGAAAGGAATTTGTTGGAATGTATCGGCTACTGCTTTACTGGCTTGTCTTCATTTGAGTGTAAGCTTGCGTCTTGTGTGTCTGGCTTCCTAACTCTGTGTTATTTATATCCTACAGGTGGATCAAAGAATCGTCCTAAAATCTTGGCGCGTAGACATTTATGGACCAATCAGATTTGTATTTTACTATTTTATTTTCGAGCCTAAATATTTTTTGTTAGTTCACTTCCGATCCTAATTTTCTAGAATGTTCTATTCCATGTTTTTAGCTGATTGGTTGAAAAATATAAAAATGTAATTTAAATGCTAATGCGGTTTTGATCCTAAATTTCTAGAATGTTCTTAAGTATGTTTTTATTGCTTATTTTAAAGCTAGAAAAATTTGTATCCTATAAGCCTCACCAGTAGATAGTTTAATGTCCTATCTTGGACACTCATTGTGGTGGTGATGGGGTCTTACCCTACTGCAGAGATGCAATCTGTGTATTCTACAGTTCCAGCAGACAGATTCTAGTTTGAATATTTTGTTGATAGATTAATTTAAACACATCAACCCATGTTTAGAGGTAAGTGAATTAATTGTTTGTATTTCCATTGTGTAGCTTAAAGTTTTCTGCACAGTCCTATCAAATAGGAATAATTTTCAAACAGATTTCAAAGATAAGATCATAACAATTACCATTCAGAATTTGTTCTAGAAATATGTGAACCATTTGGGAGGGGAATTATACAGAGTCTGCAATTACTAAGTAGACTAACAAAGTTGAAGTGTTTTTTCCACCCCAGTGTAACAGTTTTGTTATAATTAGATTTGTCACTGTCAGGCATCCAATATAAACAAGATGACTTGTTTATATTTAGGATCGGTCTCTTCATATTCACTCGGATGCTTTCCCCACCCTCCCATTATCCATTTGCAGAATTGGACGTTTTATGCATAGAACCGTATGACGACGTTCCAATGTTATAAGGTTGCTCTAATCTACGCATTTATATGCAAATATCAGATTTGTTTGGCGATGTTAATCCTTTCGCAGATGATATTTAATACTTGTAGAGTGCGTGAATTAGGTTCAATACATTATTAACATAGAATTGGTCAATGAACAGCTAGTAGGAAGATGCCTTACATTGAGCTATCGTCGAAACGAGAAATTGAGTTTAAATGTAAGTAAATATGATAAAGAGGGATGAATATTTTGTAAAACATTAAATATCTTCGGCTAGGCAGAGTTTTGCTGTAGGGCTTCCCATAAAGACCTGGACCAGCCTTAGCTTAACTTTTTAGAACATACCACACCGAAGTTCTCAGTAAAAATATTTTGAAAGTAAGTTAAAGTTTTCACGTCATTCAAGCCAAGGCTTAATCAATTCTCATTCATTACGTTCGACAACATTCTGTAGTTCTTGAGTGGGTACAATGCCTGACAGGGAATAGCTTTTTTTTTTCGCATTTGTTGTACTCGGATGACGGGAGTAACTCTAGAACAAGAGTCCAAACACGAAAATTTGTTAAACTTTAATATAATACATTCAAGCCCGCGAAAAGGAACTTTAAAGCCACGCACACTTCGGTAATATTCGTCATCTTTCATTCCCAACTACAAAAGGTTGGAGCAAGTGTGAGAGAGGAAAAAAAAAAACCCACTGAGACTTAGCCTTATTTGATGATAAGAGAACAGAAATGCAGCAAGTTTCTTCTTGGGCGTATACATTGTCATATATGACAGAGTTAACTGAAAAATTACCTCAAGTCGTCAAAATTAGTTAATACTCTAGTGGAGTCCCCTCCCCAAGGGATTCTTAACGTCACAAAACCGAATGCTTGAAAGAAATTACTGAAAGAAAAAAACATCAAACTGTAGTTCTGAGTTTCGAGACTGGTGACTCAAAGAAAATAAAATTGAGTTGTTTACAACTTTTGTTTCCTTATGACGTAATAAGGGTTAGCAAAATTATTTCGTAGACTTATTATCAGGTGAGTGTTTGAACATCCCGTGTACCTCATCATGGTCTTGTGCAAAGGCTACCCGAAACTCTCCTGCAACAATGACAATATCTTGAAAATTTTAGTCAGATAAGCATTGATATTCGTTAATCAGTTTAATTCGCTAATGCATAAAGTAAAGAAAAAAAAATTGTTGGGAGGTTAGGTTATATGACTTGCAATTCTTCGATTTTAAATCATTATGAGTGAATTATTTTAAGTTGGAAAGAAAAAAAAAAAAAAAAAAAGTGGTTCCAGGTATTAGAAACTTGCCACGATAGCGGGGTGTTTTTATCAAGTAGAGAGAAATGGTTATAAATAAGATGAAATAAAATAAAAATCCCGTAAAATAATTAGTCGCAATTAATTTGTGAAGCAGTGAAATTTTCAAACTATATAAGGAGGGCGGAGTCGTATGTTACACGAATTTCTTGCAAATAAGGAAATTAAAATAAGCCAAACGAACGAAGAAAGTTTTGAAAAAAAAGTTGTTTAGTCTATTGGTTTAAAGTTTAACTTAAAAAAAAAAAAAACAAAACAAAAAAAAAAAAAACAGGTAAAATTAAGATGAAATAAATGATTAAGGAATTTAACCGTTGACAATTGTCCGTCGCGAATAATAGCCGGTATTGGCAGTTAAATCTGCTGGACTGCACAAAGAGAAAACTATGCAAAATTAAAAGTTTTAAATTTCTCTATCACCTGATAGCCTAAAAACAAAAGGGGAAAAAATGCTCAAATTCAATTAGTGCGTAGCCAGAACTAAACATTGTCATTTAATAATATTTACCAGAATATTTAAGAAATTCACTAGTTATCGGAAAATTCAGTTTTTATTGAGACAATTTGTAATCGAGCCAGTTTAAAAGAAAAAAATAGATTTAAATGATACGGGAGACGAATTGAGAACGATAAATTCAGTCAATTGTTGACAAGAATTTCGTTAGCATCCCACCTCAGTCGAAGCAAACTGTTGCAAGAGACTAAAAATAAAATAAAAATATGTATATATACTTACTTGCTCAAAAATTTCTCCAGTGATTCTGTTACTTCTGAGGCTTTTAAGTTTTCTTTTGATTTTTCATTAATTTGCGTAGAAGCAGGAATGTTGTAAACGACCAAAACAGGCGCAACAGCCTTTTTTACGGGCTTAGCCATCTAGTACGGTTTATTGTTGACAAAATTATTTTTTGTTTTTGAAAAATAAGACAAAGATAGATGGAAAGATAGAGTAAGAGAAGAAGGTAAGAGGTATTTCTGGAATCCGTAATTTCACTACATTTGGATTGTCATTATCTACATGCTGAACCAGTTGTAACTAAAACCATTCAGCAACAACGACGAATGACTATAAAACATCATCGTCGTGTTATATATACCAATGGCTACGAAACTAAAACAACTTGTTAATATAAAAGAACTACATGGAAAAAAATTACATGCATATAGAAATATTTTTTTATCAATATTATGAAAAATTTCTGTATTAAAAATTTCATCATCTAAATACTTTTGTAATTCAAACATTTTTTGTAATAAACTAAGATAATAAAAAAAGCTGTTTACAAATAACCATTTAACTACAAATACGAAAGTAAAAGCTAGCACGATTCTCCTACGACGAAGTAAGCAAGTCGAATTGTTTTATTATGGCGTATAGCTTACCTGGAAGCAGGAATGTGCCAAAGATTTGACAAACGACAATAACGAAGCCATCCATTATTTCCACCTTGAATATGGATTAAAGCCTTCTACATTCGAAATTTTTTGGCGATATGTAGACATTTATGCGAGGCTAGAGAGAAACAAACAAACAAACAAAACAAACATCGAAATCTGTTATTTATTTCTTATTCTTATTCTCCTCCTCAAGGAAGGTGGGGGGAAACTGAAAGCAATTTTTAGAGAACCATGGCAGATGAGAAAGATCGCAACTTCAGAATTTATTTCTACACTAAATTCGGGGTGTCTGCAGTAGAAGAGAAGAAACACATCGAATCTCTTTTGAAAGAGGAACGGGTAGATGTCGAGAAGCTCAAGTTCTTTTTACTGAGATTTCCATTGCCTTCTGTATACAGGCTGGATGTATGGAAAGTTTTGCTGGGTACGTTTCTTTCTTTCTTTCTTTCCTTTTTTTTTTTTTTTTCTTTTTAATAAGAAGATGAGGAAGAAAGAAACATCTTTTCAAACTACTACTACATTTCATGAATGGCTATCAAAAAGAGGAAGAACTGAGTTCTAATAAACAATTTATGTCATTGTACGCGTAAAAATATTGACGATAATGTTACTGTTGTTTCATTCAATGTTCTATTTTATTTTCGTTCAAAACACGCACTCACCATAATGTTACCTCTGATTTTTTTTTTTTTTTCGAAGATGGAGATTATTAGGAAAAATATTCGTAAACAACAATCGTGATGCAATTTTACTCTTTCTTTCTCTCTCTTGTTTGCAATTATGCGTATAATGGTTTAGTATTAATAATAATATTACTTATATGCATTGGATAGTTAAATAAGTTTGCAAGAACTGAAGGGTTCTTGTTATATTTCGTAAACAACTCAACTACAATGATTTTTGCCATTAGCATTAATGTACACTCTCAGCAGTACAAAATAACAATAATGATTGTTTCTGTGTATTTTTCTCTTGGAGAGTAAAATAAATAGTTTAATCTTGCTATAATTAATAGTTTGTATAAATATATAACGATTTATAAAGTAAGTACGCATTTAATGGCTTTTTATTTTTATGCATTGGAATTGGCAGTGATAGGAAGAATGAGGAATTGTAAGTCTAGTTAATTCGTCTGTTTTTAAAGTAAACTAAATAATAATAGTTTATATTCAAATGAAAACATGAGTATTACTTATAATTTAGTTGGTCATTCATTAAAAAAATCAGTTTTATTTACATAACAACGGTTCGTAGTTATGGTTGATCAACCACAAGAAAATAGGAGTTAAATATTAAATAACCTTGGTAGATGTGATTTGGTTATAGTTTCACACGTATTTAGTTTTTTAATATCTGAAGTTAACTTACAAAATTTAATTGTAAGAACACACACACTCATATATATATATATATATATATATATATATATATATATATATATATATCTTAAAGACATTTTTTTTATTTGAAGAAAGAAAATGTAAATAAATTACTCTGGGAGAAAAAAGGGAGCAAATATTTTATTTTAACTTTATTTAAAGAACTTGTTTATGGAAAAAGGTTCCGTATTAAAGGAGAAAATGTGGATATTTTGGTGATATTTATTTTCCACGTCAGGGTTATTGCAATGAATAACAAAAAAAATAAAATAACTAAAACAATATTCGTGTTTTAATGATAAGCAAATAAAAGACCAGTTCACCCGACGATCGTATCATGAAACCCTGATTCCTGTTTTTTTTTTATCCTGTCATCTATAATATATTGTGATATTCCTCTGCTTTTTTGTGCATCGAGCACTATAAAGATTTTACAAATCAGAGTTAAATATCAATCATGATATATAATTCTAGAAGTTTATTTTCTTTATCTTTGATAAAACATGCCTAGAAAAAAAAATTTCTGCCTTATCTTATCACAAAGTAAAAGGCCATGATTATTTCCGTTTCTTAAGCCTTTCTTTTTTTTTGAGGTTGACTATAATTGTTGTATGAAAAATATTTGAACCCCAATTAACATTCACCTATTATTTTACACGTTGCAAACATTATTTGTTATTTTGATTAAATGAATGAATCGGGACAATTTTATGTCGTCGTTGTTGAAAATTGAACAAGATGGTAATAATTTTAAGTTGAATAATGTATCTATTCCAATAAAAATAATCTATATGCTGAAAAATAAAGTGATTTGTAGATTTTGAATTAAAATCTTAAAATAAAAGCAGTGGATGTCTTGTTAAGATGTAAACATTTTTTTTTTTAAATACCCCCCCCCCCGAAGAAGTCTACGTTAAATATAGATATCTAAAGAAACACTCTCTCAAATCGTCATTTTCTTCGTATCTTTTTTGTACTTATCCAGAATAGTCCACTGAGGAAAATTGATGTATTGAAAGTCGTTCAAAGTCAGCCATTGTACATCACCACAGATATTTCTTCAGTGGACTATTCTGGACAACTATCTTACTTTTAAAATGTTTATTTGTTTTTGAATTCACTCTAAAATGATGAACAATTTTCTGTTTTTCTCTTTCTTTCAGTGATCTCTTAAAACACATCGATTTTTGTTCAATGCGTATGAAATACCCTATTTTAATCGCCAGTTTCTTTACTTTTATGTCCTCGACAACAGCACTAAACAAATTTGAAATATTTTCTAAACAGTGGTCATAACATGTCGTCATTATTTTTTTAATTCCTTATGTTGCAAAAAAAAAAAAAATCGCTTGTGAAACTTGGATGTGGTTTCTGGATCCATAATCAGAACCTTTTTACCTTCACATAAAATGCATTAAAGAAAATTAGTTTAAATTATAGAAAAAAAAAAAAAAAATAATGTAAATTAATGTAAGAAATAGGAAAAGATAAAAATGAACTCGTTCTGTTTCCACGGCTATATTGCCCGGCTTTCTTCTGGTTAGGTGAAAGGAAAACACTTTTATTCTTTGACCTTCGAAGTGTTGAGCAATTTTTTAAAAGCCGTTTTTACTCTACACTAAAGAGACAAGAAGAAGGGTCTCTTTATGGCAGTGAATATTATACCTGAAGAAAATCGGAGAATGTAGCTGTCGAAACGTAGTGTGAACGACAGAAACTGTCCAAATAATTCTATGAATGTTAACGACACTTCTTTAAGGACATTGATCTTTGACTAATTTTTATTTTACTTAAGTTCTCAAGCCTTGATTTGTTGTTTACGATCAAAAATATCAACAAAGTGAAAAGTTTCATGTGACGATAATTCTAACACAAATTCACTTAAATTTTTTTCTCTTTCGCCATCCGTTCCTATGGGTCATCGCACTTGGTAAGTCCTGTAGACGGCATTCAGTGTCCGCATAGACCTAGTTAGTGAAAATTTTTGCTGGTCGACCAACACCGGTGGGTCAATGTGTCGGAACCCATAGGAGAACATTGCTTATTAGTTTATTCTTACTTCCCTAACAGTGATGACCCTGTCGGCTGGGGCTGTCGAATACACTGACTGAATCTCTGCTGAGGAATATGACTCCCACAACTAGGCCCAGTTGGCTGGGGTTGCAGAATACACCGACTGCATCTCTGCAGAGGGATATGACTCCCCCAATGAGTGTCCTAGATATGACACTAAACAATCCGATGGTGAGGTTCCAGTAATGCTGGAGCTTTGAGGAATGTGGAGTATCCCTTCATTGCTATCACTCCCAGGTCCACTGTGGCCCGGAGTGGTAGTACCTAATAGGGTCCTATCTATAATTCAAATAGAACTAAACTGTGTACTTATGCTAAACTGAATTGTTTGAAATAGACCTGTTTTTACATTTAACTATGTGTAAATAAAAACACTGAACTAATGCTAAACTAAATTGTTTGAAATAGAACTGTTTATAGGTATAAAAATGGATTTGGCATTAAGTAACCTACAAAGGTTGATGTGCCATAAACCCCAACGAAACAAACAAAAACCCTAACAGTGCCCAGCATGTTTTGTCTTAGATGGTTTGTGTGATGAGAGGTAAGTGGCTGTACAAATGCTATATTGTAAGGTGCTGCTTTCAGAATTTGTCCAAAAAAAGTATGCAGTATCCTTGTCGTTCCCATCTACCACCCTGTCCAAGTGGTACAACTACACAGTAGTACTGACATGGCTAAAGGTTGGAAGAAATAAAACTAATTCTTTTGAGCTCGATGTAGATTTTATAAAGTTGAAAAAAAATAATTACATACACTTTTGGACCCAGCCATAGGTGAAATATTGGCTCTATACAAGGATGGCTTTGGCATTAAATAACCCAGAAAGGTTGATATGCCATTAAACAAAGAAACCGGGTCAGTTATGAACCCGCTTATCCCCCCCTGCTATGGCTTAAATAGTATCACAGGTGTTCTTCTACAAAGATGGCTTTAACATTAAATAACCTATGAAGGTTGATATGCCATTAAACAAAGAAACCAAACAAACCAATTTTTATTACCTAATAAACATTTTTCATTACATTATACATTTTCTATATAGCATTAATGTGTGTGTATATATATATATATGAAGAAAAATTGACAACAAGTAATCCAAATAGAAAGGGGAGATTTATTGAGAAACAAAGTTGACTATGAGGGGTTATAATAGTGATGTTAAGTGTAGATGGATGTATAAAAAGTGTAAAAATATATAAAAATTTGGAAAAGTTGTATAACAAGAAAAGTTGGCTGTTAATGACAAGAAAAATTGGCCGTTTGATCAATGAATTTTAAAGAAACGAACGCTGATTCATTGATCAAACGGCCAATTTTTCTTGTCCTAAACAGCCAATTTTTCTTGTTATACAACTTTTCCAAACTTTTATATATTTTTAGACTTTTTATACATCCATGTATACTAAACATCACTATTATAACCCCTCATAGTCCTGATGATGGTTCAGCAGAACCGAAACGCTATAGTGTCGACTTTGATTCTCAATAAATCTCCCCTTTCTATTTGGATTACTTGTCAATTTTTCTTCACAAACTGTTGGATTACTATCCATTATTTTCTTCCATATATATATATATATATATATATATAAACAACCCCTCCACCATGAGCAGGATGTGACACAAGTTCACTTTTTAAGTGGGATTTAACAAGTTTGGGTTCAGAGTTTTCTTTCTTCTAGATTAGTTGCCAAACTAAGTTTAAGGAGCTGAGCTTGCCCTACTTTTTACTCATAGGTAAGGTTATTAGAGATATATGAAATGCAAACCACCTTGTCCAGGCTTAGAACTCTGATTGTCGTGTCTATTTCCTCTGGCAATAGGCAATACACCACGAGTGCCTCCTGTGTTGTCAGTTTCTTGCCTATACAGTCATAAATAACATCTTCATATATTTACTGTCCCAGCTATAGGTTAAATAGTACTACAAGTATGGCTTTAATGTGTTTTCTTCCAAGCAGCAGTGGTGTTGGTACTACTATATGGATGCACCACATGGATGCTGACAAAATGCTTGGAGAAAAAGCTAGACAGGAACTGCACAAGAGTGCTATGAGTTATATTGTACAATTACCGGGAACAACACCCCACAAAACAACAACTGTATGGCCACTTACCTCCCATCTCTAAAATCATCCACGTAAGACAAACAAGACATGTGGGATACTGCTTGAAAAGCAAGGACAACCTCATGAGTGACATTCTTCTATGGACCCCTTCACATAGATGTACTAGTGTTGGCTGACCAGTAAGAACTCACCTACAACAGCTCTACATGGACACAGGATATAATTTGGAAAACTTGTTGGGAGTGATGGATAATAGGGATAGAGAGAAAGAGAGAGTCAGGGAAATCCATGCTTGTAGTGCAACTTGATCATGGTTGATATGACATTAAACAAAGAAAGCAAATCTATATACTTTTGGTTTGTGGTTTAAAAAAATATATTCTAGTTATTAACTTTGTGTAAATATTGATATTCTAGTTACTAAGTTTAAGTTTTAATATGTAAAGTAAGTAAAGTTGGCAACCATAGTCAAGGGCAACCAGAAGGCTCCCTTTTCAATAGCTACTACACTAAGGTGTAGGGGAGGGCGCTACTCCTTTCCCTGGATTGCTCCACTTTACCCTCAATAAGTGCCTTATATTGCTGAGTGTTGAGCAAAGAGGTATCAAGTACCATTTTTAAAGTCTTTGGTATGACGTGACCTGGGATTGAATCCAAGTCTCCTGGACCATTGGCAAACACTCTACCCACTAGGCCAATGAGCCGGTTAAACGAGTAAGCCTCCCCTGTGTGGAATCAAATCCTGGTCTCCCGTGTGACAGGTGGGCTTGTACCTTGTCACAAATACTGAAAATATTTAACAACATTAGTTTTGATTTTTTTTTTTTTTTTTTTTTTTTAAAGGAGAGAATATTGCTTTTTATAAAAATGTGTAAAAATGACTTAAATTAAAAAGTTAAATGATTTGAAAACACTTACTAATTAAGTAGAAAAGAAACAATCTTCTCTTAGATCAGAGGTGGGAACTTTTTCAGGTTGATCTTATTTTAAGGCTACATTGAAGGTCACTCTCAAACTTTTACGATTTTTACCGAAAATAGTCTGTGCTCTGTCAGCAAGCCCAGTTGTGGGTTTGGCATTAAATAACCTATGAGGATTGATATTCCATTAAACAAAGAAACCAAACCAGAAAATTCTATCGCCTTGTTGGTGGGGCTTAGAATATGTTGATTGTACCTCCGACCGATGGGTAAGACCCCATCTCCGCCAAAAATAATGTGTCCTGGGTATGACATTAAATTGCATCTGATGATGAGTCTTCAGATCTGAGGCATGTGGAGTACTCTTTCATCGCTATTACTCCCAGATCCACTATGACCTATTGAAGCTCTACCTATGGCTTTGATGATTACTTGAAAATCATGAAAAAAAGAACAACCCTATATTGATTGACATGCCATTTAAAATCAATCATTTAAGCAGTTTTTTGCTAATAAAAGATCTATGTATCAATACAGTTGTAACTGCTTACTTACACACGAGACATTTGGTGTTTATCACCCTAGGGGTCGGGTATAGAGAGACTAGTGTCCTAGGTAGGATACCAAACTACGTCTGGTAGTGAGGCTCCAGTTTTGGACTTCTGGAGAGTGTGGAGTAGCCCTTTTCTGTCATTACACCCTGGTCAACTCTGATCCTGAGTGGTAGTATCTGTTAGGGTCCCATCTATGACTCAAATAGATCTATTGAAAAATTATAAATACTAGATAAGAATACTTGATACCATATGACTGTGTGCAAACAAATGATTATTATTAAATAGAAATAGTTACTTGAAGGTATAATTTTTTACTTAGCATTATTATTTGTTATTTAAAACCATATGACTATGTGCAAACAAATGATTATTATTAAATAGAAATAGTTACTTGAAGGTATAATTTTTTACTAAGGATTGTTATTTGTTACTTAATACCATATGACTGTGTGCAAACAAATGATTATTATTAAATAGAAATAGTTACTTGAAGGTATAATTTTTTACTAAGGATTATTATTAGTTATTTAAAACCATATGACTGTGTGCAAACAAATGATTATTATTAAATAGGAATAGTTACTTTGAACCATATAATTGTATAATATATTAGTAATAGACTAGAATACTTGAAACCATATCACTGTGCGCAAATTATTAGTATTAAAAATAGTTACTTGAAGCTATGACCCAGAGTGGTAAAGACTGTTAGAGTCCTCTTTATGGATCAAATAGATCTGATGGAAAAATTAGTAGTACTATATTGGAATACTTAAAACCATATAACTGTACAAATAAATTATCATCATTATTATTTATTATTATTAGATATGTAGAGTTATTTTAAACCATTTAATTGCTTGCAAATTAGGTTATTTGGTTTTTATGGCATATAAACCTTTGTAGGTTATTTAATGCCAAATCCATTTTTATGTAAATAGTCAGTTCTATTTCAACCAATTCAGTTTAGCATGAATACACCGTTTAATTGTGAAAAACATTTCTATTTCAAGCTATTCAGTTAAGTCAAACAGTTCTAATTCAGCTAAGTATAAGTATAAATTTTCTTTACACACAGTTAAATGTCAAAACAGTTCTATATTAAACAATTCAGTTTAGCGTTAGGAGAGTTTCAATGTCAAAAACATTTCCTTTTCAAACAATTCAGTTTAGTATAAGTATGCAGTTTAATTGTCAAAAACATTTCTTTTTCAAACTATTCAGTTTAGCATAAGTATGCAGTTTAGTTCTATTTAACCTATAGATAGGGCCTTATCAGGTGCTACCATTCCAGGCCAGAGTGGACCTGGGAGCAATGGCAATGAAGGGGTGCTCCACATTCCCCAAAGCCCCAGTATCACTGGAACCTCACCATCAGATTGTTTAGTGTCATATCCAGGACACTTGTTAGGGGAGGGCCTTACCTCTCTGCAGAGGTGCAATCTGTTTATTCTACAGCCCCAGCTGACTGGACACTGCTTGCAAATTGCTAGTATTAGATAGGAATACTTGAAACCATATAACTGTATGCAAATTATTTGTATTAAGAATAGTTACTTGAAGCCAGAATTGTTTGAAAATGATTATGCTTAGATCCTTGAAAGCATATAACTGCTTACAAAAAAATGACTTTAGCATTAAAAAAACCCAATAAGGATTGATGTGTCCTGAAACCAACCAACTATATAGACTAAACTAAGTGAAACTTAACCTCCATGACCAAGCACATTGGCTTTTACTACAAAGGTCATCTGGAAAACTGAATTGTGAAATTAATTTGTAGCACACCAGCTTTCTCTTTGGTTATTTTGCCATGACACCTGTTCTAACCCACAGCCCTCCATCATACTCTCACACTTAAATTCGAGCCAAGTCAGCTAGGGTTGTAGAATATGTTGACTGCATCACTGCAGAGAGGTAAGAGTCCTCTCCCAACAAGTGTCCTGAATACGACACTGAACGATCTGAGGGTGAGGCTTCAGTAATGTTAGAGCTGTGGGGAATGTGAAGTACCTCTTCATTGCTATCACTCCCAGGTCAACTCTGGCCTTGAGTGCTAGCACCTGATAGGGTCTTATCTATTGGTCAAATATAACTGTTTAACATTTAAACTCTGTGCAAACAAATTGAATTGTTAGAAGTAGAATTGTTGGACCATTTAACTGTGTATAAACAAATAACTTGTTTAATTGAATTGTTTATGCCAGGAGACCTGGGTTCAATCCCAGGCTGTGTCACACCAAAAACTTTAAAAATGGTACTTGATACTTCCTTGCTTAACACTCAGCAATATAAAGTATGTATCAAGGGTAAAGTGGAGCAATCCTGGAAAAGGAGTAGTGTCCTCCCCTATATCTTGGTGTAGTAGCTATTGAAAAGGGAGCCTTCTGGTTGTCAACTTTACTTACTTTAGCATTATTTGTAACTACTTTACTGTCGGCAAACAAATGTTAATAGTAGATAGAATTATTCATATTAGATAACAATACTTGAAACTATTTAACTGTGTGTTAAAGAAAAAAAGGGATAGATAAATGTTATCAACAAACTGTGTTTACAAACCATATATATTTAATAAATATATATATATATATATATATATATATATAGGATTTGGCATTAAATAACTTACAATGGTTGATATGCCATAAAACCAAATCAAATCATGTATATGTATATATATATATATATATATATATATATATATATATATGTGTGTGTGTGTGTGTAGGATTTGGCATTAAATAACTTACAATGGTTGATATGCCATCAAACCAAACCAAATCATGTACATTTAATATATATATATATATATATACGAGGATCATTAAATAAGTTTCCAGACTTTTTTTGTATGGGCACTTTTATTGATAGTACACACATGAAACTCTAGTCCCCTTCAAAGTAATCTCCTCTGGATGCAATGCACTTGTTGTACCATTCCAACAACTTCTGCAAGGCCCCATGGAAGTCCTCTTGTGTGAGCGTGTCAATGACCTTCATCACAGCCTCTTTCATCTCCTCAATTGTCTCATAATGTCAGCCTCTGAGCTTAGGGAATAACCAAAAGTCACAGGGAGCAAGGTCTGGACTATAGGGACAGTGAGGAACTGTCTTGATGCCCATTTTGATCAAATAATCTGTGACAAGGATGGAGTTGTGGACTGGTGCATTGTCCTGGTGGAAATGCCACTGGGCCGATTTGAAGAGTGCTGGCCTCTTCCGACGGAATCTCTTCCTGAACTTCTTTAAAACCTCAACATAGTAACCCTAACCATAACCCTTTAGCCAAACAACTGACTTCCTTACTCCTCCCACATCTCTCATCATCCCTCACAGACTCCCTGCCTTCCTTGAATCTCTTATGCCAATCAAAAACTAATGTTCAATTCATGCAAGATGGTTGAAAAGCAGTCTGAAGCATTCCATATGTTTCTATGGCATTTTTTCCAAGTTTAAAACAGAATTTTATTGCATGTTGTTCTTCTAAAGTGTCCTCACGTCCAGATTGCATTTTTGAAATTCACCAGCTGTGACAATCAGGCTTTAGTAGGGTGTATTCCAATTGCTGCTGTAGCTGTTCATTTGAAGCTGAAATCATAAAAATTATTCAGTCATCTCATAAGATGTATAGCAATAACATACTGAATTTTCAAGAGTCTATGACAATTTTAAATGCCTGTACAAAAAAGTCTGGAAACTTATTGAATGCACCACGTATTGAGCTCTTTACCAGGAAAATTTAAATGTTCATAGTTGAATGATTTCTTCTTGTAAAATTAAATTTAGAATAGGATCTATATTGCTTCTTTTTTTTTTTGCTTTTTTTCCCCCCCTAGATTTACATTCCAAACATGAAATCATTCTTCCAAACCCAGTATATTTACTCAACCAATGAGCACAATGTGACACATGGTCGAATTTTAAGTGGGGTTTAACAGGTTTGAATTCAGTTTTCCTTCTCCTAGATTGATGTCCATACCAAGGTTAAAGAGCCTAGTCTGCCCTACTATTTTCCCATAGTTAATGAGAGACTAGTTGGATGCACACCTTTTCCAAGGATATTAGTTCTATGTGAAAGACAAAAAAGTCTCATCCAGGATTCGCGACACTTGGTATAAGGGATTATTTTCAATCACTTCTACAAAATTTTCCAAACAATCTTGTACCAATAAGTGATGAATTGTCTTGTTGGTGGCAATTTACTAAAAAGGTATTTTGAAATCCAGTGTTACATCAGTAAGAGAATTCATTTGCTTAATTTAAGTGCACAAAAATGTCTAATTAGCAGAAATGGATTTTGGCATCATTGATAATGGAACATGCCTTTGTAATAAACTTCAAGTTTTTCTCTACAAATTGTTGATATCTTAAATAGTTTTCTTTTTTTATATATAAATTCTAAAGATATTTTTTCTTTTTGTAGACAACCTGTATGGTTAACCATATTCCACAAAAACCTACCATCAGTGTCAGTGAGGCTTAGAATACACCAACTGTATTCTCTGCTGAGGGGATAAGACCTCTATAAAAATAGGAGTATCCAGGGTATTATACTAAACTGCATCTAATGGTGAAGCCCTAGTTCTAGAAAGTTTGGACTACTCCTTTGTTGCCAATACTCTCAAGTCCATTCTGACTCAGAAAAGTAGTTAGGGTCTCATCTATGGGTCAAATAAATCTGTTTGAAAATTATTTATATTGGTTAGTTGGCTGTTTTGTTTTACGACATATCAACCCTTTTCGGATCATTTAATACTGAATTAAATTTCAAACAATTCAGTTTAGTATTAGTATAGTTTTTTGTGTACAAACAGTTAAATGTCAAAAAAGTTCAGTTGCAAAACATTCAGTTTATCGTGAGCACGCAGTTTCAATGTCAAAAACAGTTCTATTTCAAACAATTCAGTTTAGCTTAAGTACGCAGTTTCAATGTCAAAAACAATTCTATTTCAAACAATTCAGTTTGGCTTAAGTACGCAGTTTAGTTCTATTTGACCCATAGATAGGACCCTATCAGGTGCTACCTCTCCAGGCCACAGTAGACCTAGGAGCAATGGCAATAAAGGGGTACTCTGCATTCTCCAAAGCTCCAGCTATCAGATTGTTTAGTGTCATATCCAGGACACTCATTGGGTGGAGGATCTTACCCCACTGCAGAGAAGCAGTCGGTATATTCTACTACCCCAGCCGACTGGGCAAGTTTATATTGGATGGGAATACATGATATCATATAACTGCAAAAAATATGATTAATTAGTAATAATTTTTTTTTGCAGTTATATATAGGAATAGTTACTTGAAAGCATACAATTGTATATAAATTATTTGTATTACATAGGAATACTTGAAACCATATAATGGTGTATAAATTATTAGTATTAGATAGGAATTCTTGAAACTATATAATTGTGTATAAATTATAAGTATTAGCTAGAAAAATTTGAAACCATATAACTATGAAAATTAGGTGGGAATACTTGAGGCCATTTAGCTGTGTGCAAATGAATGATTATTGCTTGAAACCATATCATTATGTATAAATTATTATGTTACTTGAAATTGTAATTGCTCATAAAAAAGACTGCCACCAGCATTGAATAACCTAACAAGAGCTAACATGCCATAAAACTAATCAACCAGTTTTTGTAACATATTGACCCTCGACCGAGCTGTCAATCAAGAGATGCACCTGTGTAAATAAGCGGAAGAACAGTGGAAGCAGGTGGGCGTTAAACTGTAATATAACCAGGGGACAGACGGCTTGAGTCAGTTGGAGTCAAGATGCCGAATTGAGAGCCAGTGGTAGACAGAGGGCTTTGGGCCCTCAGTGACTCACAGTTGAGCAACCCAGCCAAGATGAGCAAGAAGTGCTGCTATGGTTGGAAGAAGAACTTTGGGTCAAAATAAGTCTGTCCCCGTCTCCAGCTTATCTCTCACACACAACCAACATCAACCCTTTTGAGAATAAAGTGTGAGAGATATATTTTTATAAAGAAGTGTGTTCGTTCGTTCATTGAAGTTCGTATATCATATTTGATTATGTTTCTGCTTATATTTGTATTACAGCTATACAACATCTTTGATTTGTATGGATTTTGGTATACTTCATCAAGACCTGTACTATTCAAGTATTCAGTTGCTGAAAATGTCCCAAATTTAAAAATAAAAAGATTTTGTTTGGCTTAATCAGTCTGTAATGTTTTATAATTTAGGATTTTAATCAAGATGGTGCCATGAGATGTCCACCCTCTGATTCAGATTACCTTGGTAGCAATATCTCATCTACTGAAAGTGATGTTGATATATGCACATGTAAAGCAGAGACTGCTACTGAAAGGTTATTGACCATATGGAAATCTGATCTCTCTGCAGCCCCATCGGCTGGGGCTGTAGAATATACTGACTTCCTAACAAGTGTCCTGGATATGACATAAAACAATCTGATGGTGAGGCTGCAGTAATGCTGGAACTTTGGGAAATGCAGAGTACCCCTTTATTGCCAGCACTGCTAGGCCCACTCTGACTTTGAGTGGTAGCACCTGATAGGGTCCTATGTATGGGTCAAATAGAATTTTTTGACATTTAATCTGTGAAAACAAATGACTTATGCTAAATTGAATTGTTAGAAATAGAACTGTTTGATCATTTAACTGGGAAAACGAATGGCTGATGTTTAATTGAATTGTTAGTTATACATAGCAATACTTGGAACCATTTAACTTTGACTTTGGCTAAATTGAATTGGAAAAATAGAACTGTTTGGTCGTTTAACTGTGTGTATCTACAAAATGTGTTTAGAAATTATATATTTAATGCATACATAAAAACAGGATTTGGCATTAAATAACCAACAATAGTTGATATGCCATAAAACCAAACCAAACCTGATTTCTCTGATAAAAGAAAACAGGAATTCTCTCAGTAATATTGTATTTTTTGGACTTTAAAGAAAAATTTAGATAGGAACTACACAAGGATGAACAAATCCTGGAAACAGCACCCCACAAAACAGCAGCTGTGCGGCCACCTGCCTCCCATCTCACAAACCATGCATGTAAGCTGAACAAGACATGCTAGGTACTGTTGGAGAAGCAAGGATAATCTTGTGATATTCTCTAGACAGGGCCAACCTTAGGAGGTGTGGAGCCTCATTGGGAAAATATTAATTCAATGTGTTCTTGATGAGATGAGAGTAGATTACACCTTAGCAGAGGGCCCCTTAGGTGTAGGATCCAAATGGAAACATATATTGCAATGTGTTGTGTATACTTGATGAGATAAGAGTAGATTACACCGTAGCACAGGCACTGCCCACTCCTGGGCTGTGGGGGGTCCAATTGGGAGCATATCTATTACAGTGTTATTGTTTGTACTTGACAAACTAAGAGTAGATTACACTCTAGTGTGGGGCCTCCGTTAGGAGCAATTGGTCCAGTTGGTTTAAGGCTGGCCCTGTTTATAGACTCCTAAACATAAACACCCTAGTATTGGCTGACTAGCAAAAACTTTGATTCATTAGCTCTGTGCTGACACTGGATGCTTTCTAGAAAACTTTGCAAGAGAGATGGCCACTAGGGATAGATAGCAAGAGAGAGTCACGGGAGTCCAGGCTGTCGGCATGTCTTGGTGATGATGATGATTTAGGATTTATGCTATTTTGGCTGATAGACAAAGAGATATTGTCATGTCTTATTTATTCATGTATTAATATATGTTTTTTAGGTGTTTGGCCTGCTGAAAGGTCACTTCATGAATATGCTCAGGATGCCCGGAAGCAGACCTACACAAACTTGTATGATGCTTTGAAAGTAATGGAGAGAGTGGATGACTCAACGCCTTTGCCTGAAGTTTATCTCAAAATGCATCTCATTAATGAAAATCTGTTGCCTCTTGAAGACAAGCATTTGGTAATACTGATTTTTTTTTTTTTTAATCTGTTCACTGCTGTCTTTAACCCCCTTACATTACATCATCTGTTTTTATTAGAGTTATTAAAAGAAGATACTAAGACTACAGTATGCTTTATTTTGGTAAATAAAATTAAGATTCATTTGTATATTTTACTGCTTTGAATCCTTACATTATGCAGTTTAGATTTTTATTAGCTGCTATAATACATTGCTCACCCTGGCAGCAAGGTTTAGGATATATGTTAATTGTATACTCTGCAGACGGGTAAGTCCTCACCAAAAAGGAGTGTCCTGTATCATTGACCCAGTGGGTAGAGTGTTCGTCAGTGATCTGGCAGACCTGGGTTCAATCCCAGGTCACATCATACCAAAGACTTTAAAAATGGTACTTGATACCTCCTTGCTTAACACTCAGCAATATAAGGTACTATTTACCAACCCCTCCGCTCGGGCAGGATATGACACAAGGTCAATTTTTAAGCGGAGTTTAACAGGTTTGAATTCAGAGTTTTCCTTCTCCTAGACTAACTGCCTAACCAAGGCTGAAGAACCTAGTCTGTCCTACTATTTACCCATAGCTGGAGGGAGAATAATTGGATTCATACCTTTCCCAAGGGTATTAGTGCTATGTGAAATGCAATCAGTCTCGTCCAGGATTTGAACTCGAGTCGCCGTGTTCATTTCCTACGACGATAATGACTACACCACGGGCACCTCCATTATAAGCAATATAAGGTACATATCGAGGGTTAAGTGAAGCAATCCAAAGAAAGGAGTTGCGCCCTCCCCTCCACCTTGGTGTAGTAGCTATTGAAAAGGGAGCCTTCTGGTCGCTCACTACTACGGACTACGCTTATGACACTGAGGCTCCAATTTTGGAGATCTGGGAAATAGTCTTTCATTGCCATTACTCCCAGGTCTACTCTGACATGAAGTAGTAATACTTGTTGGAGTTTCATCTATGTGTCAAATAGATCTGTTTAAAAAATTATTCGTATTTGATAGGGAAAAAAACTCTAAAGAAACAACTACACAAAAGATGTAAATTGAACGAACAATGAATGCGATTCCTTAACCTTTAGGCATAAAATAACCCTAGATGGGTTGACATGCCATTAAAATCAATCATTATAAATTGTTATATATCTTCAATTATACTTGAGAGCTAAAATTGAATTTACTGTATTTCCCACTATACAATGTGAGAAATCTAATATAAAAATCAGTCTCAAAATTGGGTGTAACACTATATTCAAGTGTAATAAAACAAAATATTTTTGCTATATTACAATGAAAAAATACAATATTTGGATCTTTCTTAACTCTCCCCCCCTGAAAATTTTCCTTTAATTTGAATTAGTTGAAATTATAAACTAAAATTTGATAATGCTATTGATCTCAAATTGAGTCACATCTTATAGAATTTATATATAATCATAGATAAATAGTTTAGACTTCTTGGTATAGTAGCTAATGTGCTGGTTGTTTTTTTTGCAATTCTAGATAATGCTGCAAAATAGGTTGGTTTTCATTTTTTTTTTTTGTTTTGTTTTTTGTAAATTATTGTTCAATTTGTCTTTTTTAAAGTAGAAAATACACAAATTTTTAGTATATTGCAAATTATTTTTTGAAAATAGTTTAGGTAAATCATTTTTTTTTTTTTTTGAGGTGGAAGTGTTTCTCTAGTGGAAATTATGCAAAAATATTTTGTGTCAACTTTAAATAAAATTTCAGTTTTCTTTTCTTTTTCCTATTAACAATTTCACTGTTTATTAGCAATTATCTTAAGAAAGATTGAGAACAACCAAATAAGAATCTAACAATATTTCGAAATATATTTGATGTCTTGTGTTCTTTCGTTCTAGATGATTCCACTGCAGAATCGAACATTTTGTGCCATGTCATCTGCTGTGATAAGTTTGACTGATGACCCAGTGGACCAATTTTGGGTGACTTCTCAGTTTCATCGTTATATACAGAAATACTCAGATCAATTGGTTTTATTGGTAAGCAATTGCCAGACTTTAAAAATAAAATAGTATACAATAATTATTAGTGTATATGATGCACTATTTTTCCAGATTTTTCAGCCCTAAAGTTAAGGAGTGTTTATTATACACAAGAATTATACAATTTTATACAATTTTTCTGTCCATATGCCTCACCATATTCAAGACAAGATGACTGAAAGTAAGTTATATCTATAGTCTAAACTAGTGACCAAAAGTAAGTTATATCTGTAGTCCAAACTAATGATCGAAAGTAAGTTATATCTATAGTCCAAACTAACGACCGAAAGTAAGTTATATCTATAGTCCAAACAAACGACCAAAAGTAAGTTATATCTATAGCCCAAACAAACGACCAAAAGTAGTTTATATCTATAGCCCAAACTAACGACCGAAAGTAAGTTATATCTATAGCCCAAACTAACGACCGAAAGTAAGTTATATCTGTAGTCCAAACTAGTGACCGAAAGTAAGTTATATCTGTAGTCCAAACTAACGACCAAAAGTAAGTTATATCTATAGTCCAAACTAACGACCGAAAGTAAGTTATATCTGTAGTCCAAAATAGTGACCGAAAGTAAGTTATATCTATAGCCCAAACTAACGACCGAAAGTAAGTTATATCTGTAGTCCAAACTAATGGCCGAAAGTAAGTTATATCTATAGTCCAAACTAACGACCAAAAGTAAGTTATATCTATAGTCCAAACTAACGGCCGAAAGTAAGTTATATCTATAGTCCAAACTAACGACCGAAAGTAAGTTATATCTATAGTCCAAACTAACGACCGAAAGTAAGTTATATCTATAGTCCAAACTAACGACCGAAAGTAAGTTATATCTATAGTCCAAACTAACGACCGAAAGTAAGTTATATCTATAGTCCAAACTAACGACCGAAAGTAAGTTATATCTATAGTCCAAACTAACGACCGAAAGTAAGTTATATCTATAGTCCAAACTAACGACCGAAAGTAAGTTATATCTATAGTCCAAGCTAATGACTGAAAGTAAGTTATATTTGTAGTTCAAACTAATGACTGAAAGTAAGTTATATCTATAGACGAAACTAACGACCAAAAGTCAGTTATATCTATAGTTGAAACTAACGACCAAAAATAAGTTATATCTATAGTCCAAACTAACGACTGAAAGTAAGTTATATCTATAGTCCAAACTAACGACTGAAAGTAAGTTATATCTATAGTCCAAACTAATGTGTTTTACACTGTTGAAGAGAAATATCCAGTGGAATGTGTGTTTGTTTATAATTTTGTTTCTCTTAATGTGAGCTTATTTTTGCCACAAGCTTGTTGCATTTTTGTATGAACATGTCCGTGTTTACTCAAAATGCTGAATAGATTTTGTGTTTTAAGACATGATGTAAACTATATGAATTGTTATTTTTAGTCAGTATGAAATGATGAAAAATTGAACAAATGATAAATTTAGCTGCAACAAATTCTAAAAAATGCATTTATACATATATATACTTAATTCAAAACTAGTCTCCATCCTAATTCAAGTAACTCCTGTGATGGGCCACTTCCATACATCCTTGCTCAGACCCCTGCTAGATCCATCGTCTTGTGAGGCTCCCAATAAATAAGTTTAGATTAAATAGAAAGGTCTGATGCAAACAATGATAAAGCTGATTGCTGTGACTTACTTTTGAAGAATATTTGGTTTCTTTATTTAATGACATATCAACCTTTGTGGGTTATTCAATGCCAGAGCTATCCTTACAGAAGAGTAGTAATGGTACTATTTAACCCATAGCTGGGTGGATGGGGGGGCATAACTTTCTCCAGGGTATTAGTCCAAAAGTGAACGTAATAGTTTGAACTTGCTTACTATGTCGTTGAATGTTAGTCACTATGTCCTTATCATCATCATCATCATGTCGTGGTGGTAGCACAGATATCCCTGACCCTCTCTCGCCACTTTTCCCTATCGTTCATTGCCTCAGGCAGGTCTTCAGGACAACATCCTGTATCCTCACATAGTTGCTGAATGTATGTTCGTGCTGGTCATCCTGCTTTTGCACGGCTATATGTGGGGCTCCATAAGAGTACATCACTTATGAGTTCGTCCCTGCTTCGTCCTTATAAAGATGGATATTGATTATAAACAAGGATGAAAATGATTGAAAATTTTCAGAATACACCGTCTTTAAAATGACATGGAGACTTTTTACGATGTATTTATTTACTGGTTCAAATTAGACATAGAATTATTTAAAAATCAAATATTCGACTGTTTCAAAAGCATTTAAATTAAATTCTGATTAATAGGTTTTTTAAGTTTATATAATGCTCTATGTATGGCATCTTTCAGAAAAGTATGCGATATAATGGTTGTTATCGCAGGAAATAGAATAAATGACTCAAGTTTAAATCCTGTATAAGACTATGTTTCACTTCTTGGGCAAAACATGAATCCATCTCTTCTACTCTCAGCTATGGGTTACGAGTAAGACAGATGGGGCTCTTTAGCCTTGGTAAGGCAACCAGTTCAGGTGAAGGAATACTCTAGAGTTTAAACCAGGTTTACTCTGCTTAAAAATTGACTGTGTGTAAATACGTACATCTCTTTGAATGATCTTAGCTCTTCTGAAAGTTTTTACCATCTGCTGATGTTTCATTTCACTTGTATCAACTGATATAGTCCACTTTTCAGCTTTATTTCAAAAGACAAGGCACCATCTTTATAAAAATGCCCAGTCAGCTATTGGTGTAGAATACACTGACTGTTTGTCTGCAGAGGGATAAGACCCCTCACTAACGAGTGTCCTGGATATAACACTAAACAATCTGATGGTGAGGTTCCAAGAATGCTGGAGCTTTGGGGAATGTGGAGTATCCCTTCATTGCCATCACTCCCAGGTTCACTGTGGCCCAGAGTGGTAGTACCTGATAGGGTCCTATCCATGGATCAAATAGAAGTAAAATGTGTACTTATGCTAAACTGAATTGCTTGAAATAGGACTGTTTTGATATTTAACAGTGTGTAAACAAAAACTATACTTATACTAAACTGAATTGTTTGAATTAGAACTGTTTATTTATATCAAAATAGATTTGTTATTAAATAACCTACAAAGGTTGATATGCCATAAACCTGAACAAACAAACAAACCTTTATAAAAGGTTTAAACTAATTTTTGGCATTCTTGTATCTGCTATTATAACATCTGAAAGAAAAGGTAGAGTTAAATAACTGACTATTAGACTGAGCTGGACTGGTGTAATATTATATATAAATATATATTATATATTAATAAATATTTAACTTTTTTAGATGTAATACTGGATAGTGAAGAATTTAATCACAATTGATTATTTACTGGATAACAAAGAAACAAATCCACAAGTATTTCTACAATAATTCTCAGATGAATTTCTGTTAGTACGTGCTTTAGTTTCTGAAATGAAGTTCAAAATTATTTCAGCCCTTTGAATGGATTCAAAAATCTCAAAAACATCAGGATTGGTTTTGTTTATTTTGACCAAAAAAAATTTCCTTAATTTCTAGTTTGTGACCACTTTGCTTGTGAAGTATGTAGAGCAGTGGTTTCCACTTTTTTTTTTGCTATGCCTTACCTAAGCTTCTATTAGATTCAGATTCCATACCCTTTGACACAATAACTGAATTGATTGACTAAACTGAATAGCTTGAAATAGAAATGCTTTTGACAATTAAACTGTACTTACATTTAAACTGAGTGCTTATGCTAAACTGAATTATTTGAAATAGAACTGTTTTTGACATTGAAATTGCACTTACACTAAACTGAATTGTTTAATATAGAACTGTTTTGACATTAACTGTGTGTAAACAAAATCTGTACTTCTACTTAACTGAATTAGCTGAAGTAGAACTGTTTAAATAAACTGAATAGCTTGAAATAGAAATGTTTATGACAATTAAACTGTGTACTTAGCTAAACTGAATTGCTTGAAATAGAACTGATTATTTGTATAAAAATGGATTTGGTGTTAAATAACCTGCAAAGGTTGATATGTCATAAGACCCAAACAACCAACCAACAGCTCATTCTTGAATTGCCCTTCTTAACCTACCTACTCCCAATGGAGAAGCACAGACTTAGAGTGTTTGTTCATTCTCTACTTTAATAGATTGTCTCTTCTGGTGAGAACCAAGGTAGATAAATATGAGGTGCAGACTTTTTTCCTATGGGCACCTTTATTGATAGTACACACATGAAACTCTAGTCCCCTTCCAAGTAATCTTCTCTGGATGCAATGCACTTGTTGTACCGTTCCAACAACTTCTGCAAGGCCCCATGGAAGTCCTCTTGTGCGAGCATGTCAATGACCTTCGTCACAGCCTCTTTCATCTCCTCAATTATCTCATAATGACAGCCTCTGAGCTTAGGGAATTACCAAAAGTCACAGGAAGCAAGGTCTGGACTATAGGAACGGTGAGGAACCATCTTGATCAAATAGTCTGTGACAAGGATGGAGTGGTGGACTGGTGCATTGTCCTGGTGGAAATGTCACTGAGCCGATTTGAAGAGTGCTGGCCTCTTCCGACGGAATCTCTTCCTGAACTCCCTTAAAACCTCAACATAGTATTCCTTGTTGACTGTCTGTCCATTGGGAACCCAGTGCATGTAGATCATGCCAGTGCTGTCAAAAAAAGGGATCATCAAAAGTTTGTGGGTGGATTTGCTCTGTCTGGCCTTCTTGGGTCTTGGAGAGCCAGCATGCTTCCATTGGGAACTCTGTCTCTTGGTCATAGCAGTAGATCCAGCTTTCAGCACATGGCATTTTTTCCAAGTTTAAAACAGAATTTTATTGCATATCGTTCTTCTAAAGTCCAGATTGCATTTTTGAAATTCACCAGCTGTGACAATCAGGCTTTAGTAGGGTGTATTCCAATTGCTGCTGTAGCTGTTCATTTGAAGCTGAAATCATAAAAATTGGTCAGTCATCTCATAAGATGTATAGCAATAACATACTGAATTTTCAAGAGCTTACGACAATTTTAAATGCCTGTACAAAAAAGTCTGGAAACTTATTGAATGCACCACATACTTAGCAGTTGATGGGTTGAGGAAGATAAAAATTCATTTTTCTTTCCATAGTTTTAATGTTGTAAATAAAGTTTTTTTTTTTCTTCTTTTTCAGCCGGAAAAAGTTGTTGACTATCTGAAGAAAGAAGATGTTAAGTTGTGTGAGCATTTGCAGCAACAAAGCATTTTGTCTGCCATTCCACTTACAGAATGGTTCCAGTCTTGTTTTGCTGGGGTTTTACCTGTTTCTTCTTTTGAGAGGTAATCTAAAGATTATTTTATTTTTGGTTTGTTGGGTGGCATGTTAACCCTTGTTGGGTTATCTAATGCTGAAGTAAATCTTTTTTAAACCAACTGTATGGTTTCAACTTAGGATAATCATTTTTAAACAATGATAGCTTCCGCTAACAATTTATATATAATTAAGTGCTTAATTAACTGGTTTAGGACAGGTTGGTATCTTTAGCCTTGATTAGGCAACCAATTTAAGAGAAAAATACTATGAATTCAGACTAGCTTTATTCTGCTTAAAAATTGACCTTGTGTCATATCCTGCTTGTTGTGGAGGGGTTGGGTAAATACCTACACAACTGATTTCAAGTAACCATTCTTATTTGATAATCATTTGTTTTCACACTATTATTGTTTCAAATACTCCTATGTAATACAAATAATTTTCACACAGTTGTATGGTTTCAAGTATTCCTATCTAATGCAAATAATTTCCACACAGTTATATGGTTTCAAGCACCCCAATCCAATACTAATGATTTTCAAACAGATCTATTTGACTCATAAATAGCACCCTAATAAATACAAACCACCCACGCTCAACAACTCCTATGAGTAATCACCCATCAAAATGGGGAGCTGACTGTCAAGTGCTCCTTAACTTATACAGTACACTAGTCTGTTCCCAGTTAGATTATAGTATATTTATCTATAGATCTGTTAGGAAGTCCTACCTTAAAAAGCTCAACCCAATCCACCATCAAGGCCTAAGACGAGTCTTAGGAGTCTTCCGAATTTCTCCAGAAGTCATTTTATACACCGAAGCCCATGAAGCACCACTACAACTCGTATGTGAAAAATCGACACTGCAGTATTTACACAAAACTGAAATCCTGCCCATCCAACCCCGCCTACAACTGCATCTTCAACCCTAAACATAAATAACAGTTTGAACAAAAAAAAAATCAAACCATTTGGCCTTTGGATGGAGCCTATTCTCTAAGAATCTGCTATTTCTGTTACAAATGTACATAAAAGCATCCTACCACAACTACCACCTTGGATCATTAAAAAACCACAAGTAATCCTCCAATTAAACAAATTCCACACAACAAAAACACATCCCAGTACTTATCTGGAAAAATTTCACACTATCCTCTTACGCCATCCTGACCGTCAATATATATTTACGGATGGCTCCAAGAATTGCAGTAAAACCACATGTGCCGCTGTTCTCAATAAAACTATTCACAATAAAGCCCTTCCAATGAAAAGCTCCATCTTCACTGCAGAAGTATGTGCCATTGACCTTGCTCTCAACATCATTTCTGAGAGCAAACATACAAATTTATCATATTTTCTGACTTGCTCTCTGTATTAACATCACTGAGAAATAAAAAGCTGGAGAACCCATTAATTGTTAAACTGCTGAGTAGACTAGACTCAATGTCTAGCCATAAAGAAATAATTATGTGTTGGATCCCAAGCCCCATCGGAGTGAGCGTAAATGAAAGAGTTGACTCCGCAGCCAAATCGACCTTAGATCTGAGCCTTGATAAATATATCCATTCTGTATACTTACTCGAAACCCCAAATCAATAAATTCTTTCTTACAAAATGACAACAATGCTGGAATAATTACATCAACAACAAACTCTTCCAAATAAAGCCCACTTTGGGAGAATGGAGACCAGCCTTCAGAAAATCAAGAAAGGAACATTATATCTTGATTGTTGATTGGCCACATAAGTCTCACTCTTTCTTTTATACTCAAGCAGGGACAGCCACCACAATGTTTGACATGCCAGACACCTTACACCATTAAACATGTGCTAACGGAATGTGAAGCTCTAGCTATCATAAGAGAGCGGCATTTTAAAATAGATAATATGAGAGATGTGTTTGAGAACGTCCACATGGATCATGTTCTCTCTTTCTTGAGAGATACAGGGTTATACCTAAAAATGTAACACTTTTCACAATTCTGGAAAATTTAGGTTCCAGTGATTCTAGGGCTTTAAGGAATGTGGAACACCCCTTCATTGCCATTGCTTCCAGGTCCACTCTGGCCTGGAATGGTAGCACCTATCTATGGGTTAAATAGAACTAACTGCATATTTATGCTAAACTGAATTAGAAATGTTTGACTAAACTGAATTGTTTGAAATGGAACTGTTTTTGACATTTAAACTGTACTTACACTGAACGGAATTGTTATATATAGAAGTGTTTTGACATTTAACTGTGTAAACAAAATCTGTACTTATACTAAACTGAATTAGCTCTGTTTGAATGAACTGAATAGTTTGAAATAGAAATGTTTTTGACAATTAAACTGTGCACTCATGTTAAACTGAATTGTTTGAAATAAAACTGATTATTTGCATAAAAATGGATTTGGCGTTAAATAACCTACAAAGGTTGATATACCATAAAATCCAACCAACCAAATGAACCAGAAAATGTCTTATTTTGTTTTAATTTCATTGTAAACTCTTAATTTATAATATAAAATCTTCATTTAAAGGATTATCACCTTAACTGTGGGGTAAGACCCTACCAAAAATGGATGTCATGAGTCTGGTACTAAACTGCATCTGGTGGTGAGGTTCCAGTTCTGGAGCGATGGAGAATGTAGAGTCGCCCTGGTAGTACCTGTTAGGGTCACATCTATCAGTCAAATAGATCTGTTTAAAAGTTTTAAGATAGATATACTTGAAACTATATAACTGTGTGCAAATTATTTGTATTGAGAAGAGTTACTTGAATCTATAATTGTTTATAAAAGATTATTATCATTATTTATCTGAAATCATAATTGCTTGCAAAGAAAAAATATTGACATTGAAGGAAAATAGTGGGATCTAAAGCTCTTCTGCCCTATGAGATTAGAGTATCAGCACTCATATGATCACCCCACCCCAGAGAGGAGACTAAAAAGGTTGTCACTTGTTCCCTGGTGACAAATGAACTTAACAATCTTCACAAATTACTTGGAATAGAAATGTTTTGATATTCAAACTGCATACTTATGCTAAACTGAATTGTTTGAAATAGAACTGTTTTGACATTTAACTATGTGTCGACAAAAACTATAAAGTAAATAAAGTTGGTGACCTTAGTTGAGGGTGGCCTGAAGGCTCCCTTTTCAATAGCTTCTACACTGAGGGGTATTCCCTGGAGTGCTCCACTTTACTCTTGATCCTTACCTTATAGTGCTGAGTGCTAAGCGAAGTGGCATCAAGTACCAATTTTAGAGTCTTTGGTATGACTCGACATGGGATTGAACCCTGGTCTCCTAGACAATTGGCGAATACTCTACTCATTAGGCCACTAAACTGAATTGTTTGAAATAGAACTGTTTTGACATTTAACTGAGAAACTAGAGGAATGCTCCCCGTTGACCCACATTGTGAGTACAATTATTGCATATGTTAATGTTTTTGTTTGGTCTCCATGTTAACTGATGTGAATAAGTTATTTGGCATCTCCATTATTCTTTAGTACCTCATTATTTTCTGTTGGGAAGCTCCTCAAAGTATCGAGCAGTTAATTACTTAATGTCCCTGTTAACTGGTGAACCCTGATGTAATCTGAACACACAGCTTTCTGGGTAACCAGTTATTAGGAAGTCTTGTATATAATTAGCCTTATCTGGCAATAGAGATAGATATACAGATGAGATATGGTGCACCCTCCCGCAAAAAAAATATGATATTAGATGAACAAAAGGAACACTTTGGTGGATTTATTACAATGCCATATTGTCTTAAACATTTGAAAACCTGTCTAACATTTAAACAGTGTAAGTTGGCGACCGTAGTCGAGAGTGACTCGAAGGCTCCCTTTTCAATAGCTACTACACCAAGGTGTAGGGGAGGGTGCTACTCCTTTCTCTGGATTGCTCCACTTAAAGGTATGAATCCAATTATTCTCCCTCCAGCTATGGGTAAATAGTAGGACAGACTAGGTTCTTCAGCCTTGGTTAGGCAGTTAGTCTAGGAGAAGGAAAACTCTGAATTCAAACCTGTTAAACTCCGCTTAAAAATTGACCTTGTGTCATATCCTGCCCGAGCGGAGGGGTTGGTAAATAGTACCTTATATTGCTGAGTGTTAAGCAAGGAAGTATCAAGTACCATTTTTAAAGTCTTTGGTATGACGCAACCTGGGATTGAACCCTGGTCTCCCGGACCATTGGTGAACACTCTACTCACTAGGCCTGTGTACTTATGCTAAATTCACTTGTTTGAAATAGAACTGGTTTTACATTTCACTATGTGTAACAAAAACTGTACTTAAGCTAAACTAAATTGTTTGAAATAGAACTGTTTTTAAATTTAACTGTGTAAACAAATGACTGATATTTAATTGAGTTATTCGTGATAATTTGCAATACTTGGAATCATTCAACTTTGTTGACATGCTAAACTGAATTGTTTGAAATAGAACTGTTTGAGTGATTAACTGTATGTAAACAAAAAACTGTGTACTTATGCTAAACTGAATTGTTTGAAATTAAGTGAAACCATTTAACTGTGTGCAAAAAAAAAACTGAGCTCAGGCTTGTTTAAAAATGTTATCTACAAAATGAGTTTTGAAATTGTATATTTAATATATGTATAAAAATGATTTGGTATTAAATGTCCTACAATGGTCGATATGTCATAAAACCAAACCAGAATAAACAAACAAAACCTGTCTAACATGGCATATGTGATCCTGCATATTTTTACTTGAAATCAGTACATTATCTATGTATGCACAGACAAATGGCAAATCACACTGGACCTGGTCTATCAAACTTGAAATGTCTAGGTGGTATTACGTAGCTCAAATGGAAACTGCACAAATTCAAACATCTCAAATTGATCATAATGGCTGTAAATTTACTGTCAAGACAGATTTTTTAAAAACTGTCATTTAACCAATTTGATTTTTTTTGCTAATAGAGTGATATATTTTTGGAAAAAAATTGCCTCATCAGATTAAAAACAGCAATAATGTAAAAAAAATTTAAGATTAAATTGGATGGTTTCAGAATAAATGGTTAGAAAAATAATTTAAGTGGACATTTTTGGAACTATCAGATAAATTACTTAAAATTTAATTTCTCTATAGACATTCTATTACTCATGTATATGTTCTGTGCAAAAATTCTGCTTTTTTTTTTTTTAAAAAAACATAGTAAAAAGGGAAGATGCCCTCGAAGGCATAACAAACAAATAAATAGATAAATAAATACCTGTCACACACCTTACTTTCATGTCTGAATAATGAGAAATTTTGGTACCTTAATGATATTCAATATTGAAAGATATTTTCTGTAAATCTAACAAATCTCTTACCATTGAATATCAAGTAAAGTATCATAATAATGGAATTTCTCATCAATTAGTTTGCCCAGTTGGCTGGGAGGAGGGGTCTGTAGAATACACCAACTGCATCTCTGCTGAGGAGTAAGACCCCCACCACGAGTGTCCTGGATATGACAATCTGATGGTGAGATTCCAGTAATGATGGCGCTTTGGGGAATGTGGAGTACCCATTTATTCCTAGGTCCACTCTGGCCTGGAGTGGTAGCACCTGATAGGACGCTATATATGGGTCAAATAGAACTAAACTGTGTACTTATGCTAAACTGAATTGTTTGAAATAGAACTGTTTTTGACATTGAAACTACATACTTATACTAAACTAAACTGTTTGAAATAGAACTATTTTTAAATAGAACTAAACTCTGTACCTATGCTAAACTGAATTCTTTTGAAATAGAACTGTTTTGACATATAACTTATTGTAAACAAAAACTATACTTATACTAAACTGAATCGTTTGAAATTTAATTTGCTGTTAAATGACCCAAAAAGGTTGATACATTGTAAAACAAAACAACCAGCCAAATCATTAATTAGTCATAAGACTTGGTTGATTATACATTGCAAATAGCATCATCATCATCATCATGTTGTGTTGCTAGCATGGATATCCCTGACCCTCTCTCGCCACTTCTCCCTATCATTCATCGCTTCTGGCAGGTCTTCAGGGCTACATCCCGTATCCTCACATAGCTGCTGTATGTATGTTCGAGCTGGTCGTCATGCTTTTGCTTGGCCATATGTGGGGGTCCATAGGAGTACATCACTGATGAGTTCATCCTTGCTTCTCCAGCAGTGTCCTGCATGTCTGGTTCATCTAACTTGGATAGTTTTCGTGACAGGAGGCAGGTGGCCGTATAGTTGGTGTCTTGTAGGGTGTTGCCGCCAGTACTTGTTCAATATTGCTCGCAACATTCTTGTGTAATTGCCGTCTAGCTTCTTTAGCCGTTTAGTTAGCGTCTAAGTAGTGCATCCATATAGCAGTATCGATACGACCGCTGCCTGGAAGAAACTGCGTTTCATTTTATCGGTCAGGTTTGATTTCCATATGATCGAGAGCCTATCGATAGCTGTCCATGCTTTCGTTAGCCGTGTGTCGATGTTATTTTCGGTTGATGAGACGCTGCTTCCTAAGTAGGTGAATTTGTCTACTAGTTTCAAAGAGGTTCCGTCTTGTGTGGAAATGTCACCTGTTTGGTTATAACACATATATTCAGTTTCGTGTGCATTGACATGGAGGCCAATGCCTGCGGCGGCTCGTTCCAAACTATGCAATTGGGACCAAAGATTAATTTTAAACCAGTAACACAATGGAATAAATATTTTTACTTTATTCTTTTCTTTTTCCCTATAATTTTCTGCTCTTCTCCTTTCTATTTATCATTGAACTTTTTTTTTTTTCCCTCAATTTCATTTCTTTCAATTTATTCTCTCTTGATTTTCTTTATTCAAAATAATACCTCATATTCCATATTGGAATTTCTAATTATTCTGTAGTGAGACCAGGTTTATATAACAATATTTTTACTTTTTCTTGGACGGAAAGTGTTATTTTCCAATTGTTTATGTCAAAAGTAAATGAAATAGACATTTTTCTCTTCAGACTTTATTTTTGTAACTGAAGTAATGAAATTTTCAAAACATGCTGAGGGACTATATTTAGAGATTAATATGATTAGTGATTTATATTTCAGTCATAAATCTTGAAAAATTATTCATTTTTAATCATTTTTGTATAATTTTAGTATAAATACAAGTAAATTTTGATTCATATGATGTTTTATTGAAACATAGAAATGAAGAAGGTGCAAATTTGCTCATTTTTGCTGAGGGAATAAATTAATTTCTAAATTTTTTAATCCAGGACACAAAGGCATAGTTCAAATGGAATAATGGCCATTTCCTATACTTTTACAACATCAGCAATTAATAAGTAACACACAGCATGGGGGAATGGTTATGACCTTTGAATTTACTTGAAGTCACAACTGGTCAATTTTGGGTCAAAGCTACTATTTTAAGTCAGTTAAAAAACGAGTGATTTTACTCTGGAATGTGTTGCTTAAGGTTAGGATCTCTAAAAGAAAAATATTTTTGTTCCTAGAAGGAAAAGCTGCTAATATTATTTATCCAGACAGCAGAAGCATTATCGATATAAAAATTCTTCTTTTTGTATTTTGTTAGAATTCTGTTTGCTGTTTTTATTTCTTTTTTTAAAATATATATTCTTAAAAGTTTTGATTATCTTTTTCTCAAGTAACACTGAGTATCTTGGTTAGTAATAACTCTGTCGGCAGGGCTTAGAATATACATGACAGTATCCCCTGCAAAGTAGTAAGGCACCCTGTTCCTCCTCTGAAAAGGAGCCCTGGGTATAACACTAAATTGTATTGGGTCATAAGGTTCTTGTTTTGGACTGATCCAGAGTAATAGTACCTGTTAGGCTCCTATCTAGGAGTCAAATAGATCTGTTTGAAAATCATTAATATTAAATTGTAATACTTGAAACTATGTAACTATGTGCAAACAAATGATTATTATTGAACAGAATTATTAACATTAAATATAAATACTTGAAACCATTTAACTTTATGCAAATAATTTGTTTTAAGAATAATTGCTTGAAGAAGCTATAATTGTTTACTAAGGATTATCATCAGTTACTTAAAACTATATAATTAATGGTGTTAGATAGTGTTATGGTACCTACCTTACGGATTATAATGAACTCTTCCTATTACTATGAATACTGGAAGGATATTCATCTCGGTGTTAAGTTAACTCCAGCCTAACACTTTGGCAGTCAGACTGACGTTCAACACTCTTACCTATATTGTATTTATACTTTTGTTCAATATACTGTTTCACGTAATCCCGAATTCATGTCTTTCTTCCAGACCTTTTACTGGTCCACAGCAGATAGGAATACTTGAAACTATATAATTAATGGTGTTAAATAGGAATACTTAATACATAACTGTCCAAACAAATGATTATTGATATAAAAATTGCAGTTGAACATTGAAAATATAGTTGTGATTGTAATCAAACATTTAGAAATTATTCAAATTTTAGCATTAAATAACCCATAAGGAGTTGTTATACCATTAAATAAATAAGTCAACCCAAACCTGGATAGTAAGTGATAAAACCAACAAAAGTTTTCTGGCAGTCTTAAGGAAAATTTTTTTAAAATGTGACTCAATAACTTGGTGTGTGTTATAACCCAAAATATTAGGAACAACAAAATATAACAGAAAACAGTTATTTATATTTTTAATACAACAATATTCTTTTTTATTTTCTCACTGACCAGGATACAGTAGGATTGGGTTGGATTAGCAATTCACTGCCTACACATGGCATGTTGTCAAGCAGCCATCTTCTTGTCTGAAACTACCATCCCCGTGAAGAGTCAGTCATTGGTTAGGGGAGATAACTATGAGCAAACAGTGTGTAAAATCAGTTTTAATTTAAATAGATACATAATTTTGACATAAGGATCACTTCCCCTATTGTCATGTGTGAAGTAAAGCAGATGACTTAAAATGGAAGTTCTCTAGTTAAAGTGGTCAATTAAAGAGTTTATAATTGATTCCTTAACTTGTGAATATGGACCCTCTTACAATTCATCAACTCTTTCCTGCTGATGTAAATAATAGAACACTGAGTACAAAGTTTTATAATAGATAAAGTTCCAGCTGATTGACTTGTTGATGGTCATTGATGATTAATTCTAATGTAGGAATCCAGAAACTCCAGATGAAATAGGGTGTTGTAGAAAACTGCCTTCTGATTGGATGGGAGATATCACATGTTAACAGGCATAGGGTTGGGGGTTGAGTTAGGTTTTAGTGATCAAAACTGATCTAAATGCTAAGCATTTGGATCACTCCTTTGGAGTTATATGTCTGGGGGTTGGCTCAGAAGTAATCATGAATTTTTTGTTAAAAAGTTTTTCCTCCTCCTCCTATTGATTGCCCAGTTGGCTGGGGCTGTTGAATACACTGACTGCTTCTCTGCAGAGGAGTAAAACCCCTGCCCCCAACGAGTGTCCTGGATATGACACTAAACAATCTGATGATGAGGCTCCAGTGATGCTGGGGCTTTGGGGAATGTGGAATACCCCTTCATTTCCATCACTCCCAGGTTCACTCTGGCCCAGAATGGTAGCACCTGATAGGGTTCTATCTATGGGTTAAATAGAACTAAACTGCATACTTTTGCTAAACTGAATTGTTTGAATTAGAACTGTTTGATTAAACTGAATAGCTTGAAATAGAAACGTTTTTGACAATTAAACTGTACTTAAATTTAAACTGTGTGCTTATGCTAAACTGAATTGTTTGAAATAGAACTGTTTTTGACATTGAAACTGTACTTACACTAAAATGAATTGCTATATATAGAACTGTTTTGACATTTAACCATGTGTTAACAAAATTAGCTGAATTAGAATTGTTTTAATAAACTGAGTAGTTTGAAATAGGAAATGTTTTTGACAAACTGTGTGCTCATGCTAAACTGAATTGTTTGAAATAGAACTATTTGCATAAAAATGGATTTGGCGTTAAATAACCTACAAAGGTTGATATGGCATAAAACCCAACCAACCAACCTTACACTAAACTGAGTTGTTATATATAGAACTGTTTTGACATTTAACTGTGTGTAAACAAAATTAGCTGAATTAGAATTGTTTGAATAAACTGAATAGTTTGAAATAGAAATGTTTTTTGAAAATTAAACTGTGTACTCATGCTAAACTGAATTGTTTGAAATAGAATTGACTATTTGCATAAAAATGGATTTTGCATTAAATAACCTACAAAAGTTGATATGCCATAAAACCCAAACAACCAATCATCCTCATCCTAAAATGGCTCTGAGGATATTGCCCCAAAACAAAATGGCCGGATTTTTTTTTAGAAAATCTACACCATAATAAACCTGGAAGTTTAAAATACAAATTCCTGTGTATCACCTTCTTTTGTCAACTAGGATTAAGTGATAATCTTTGAGTAACACTAACGGGTCTGATTATTTTGTTGAAAATATAAAGTATGGGAATGTATACAAATATAGAAAGACAGGATCTAACAACAGTTGGAAAATGTATGATGTTTGTTATTAATGTTTCCTTATTTTTCAGAATCTGGGATAAAGTAATTGGAGGTTCCTGTATGATCCTTGTTTATGTGGCCGTTTCTATCTTCATCATCTTCCAGCGGCCTTTACTAAATATGAAAAGCTCTAAAGAAGCTTCTGAGTATTTAGAAAAGGTATGGCATCAAAATATACTTTCTTTTTCTCACTTTCTGTTTAATATAGGTAATCTCAAAACAAAGTTTTTTAATAAACTTGTTTGTAAAAATGTTGTGAAATTTAGTTATGTATAATATATATATATATATATATATATATATATATATATATATATACACGCACATATCTAAGCATGTTCTGTTGAAGACTGTTGAGTATTTTCTTCTTAGTTATCATGATACTTTAGCCTCAAAACCCAGCTTGACCCTAAAGTTATCATCTGATGAAGGCTTTCTTGACCCTAGCGTTGTGTTTTTTTAGGGTTTTTTTTTTTTTTGTAGCTGCATTATAATGATACCACACACACACACAAGATGTGTTAAAAAAAGAAAGTCAACTTTTTCAAAAATAAATTTGTTTTAATAACCTTTTGTCTCCTTTAAATTACTCCCCTCACCATTTTTTTTCTGGTTCTCGAATTTGTTTGGAGAATAATGTGCTTGTCTTGTTGTACATTGTTTAAAATCTTTTCTATTTTTATCATTTAGGGTTTTCGGACTATTGTTTTCATCTTTATTGTTATTTCCTCCGACATAAATAAAGATGAAGATAATAGTCTGAAAACCCTCAATGATGAAAATCAACAAGCTTCGTCTCAATAAATTTAGACAACTAATCTTTTCTATTGTTTGAAATAAACTCTTTTGATTTTGGTATTGGGAACAAAAAGGAAAAATTCTTGGGGACAAAATTCACTTTCATTTTTATTTACCAGCAGATGTAGCACAAATTTTGTGCCAATCTGGTGCATAATCAGTTTTTCTCTCTAAAATCATGTCATACAAACATTTACAAATATCTGCTCCAACAGTGACCTTATGGAAAGTCAAGTAACAATTTCTTTAAATCACAATATGTGTTTTCTCAATGTGATCATTGAATGTTGACATGGAAGACCATCTAAATTTGGTATCTTCTTTGGTAGATGTTCTTCCAATTTCAAATCCTTGTAGCACTCATGACCTTGTGTAAAACTAGTGTAAGAAATATGCTTGTTTGATTAAAAAATGTGCTGGGTGGCGTCATCAGTTATGTCTTTCAACTGGCTCATTGGGGGGTTTCGGGTCTTTCAATATAATACCCCACTTACCATGATCAAGCCTGGTTCAGATTTGCCAGCGTAGACCTTGGTTTCCATGCATTTGATTGGCTAAAGTTGTTTTGACCAGGTCTACACGGCGTTAAGATTCAGATCTGGTGGTGAGTTTCTAATTCGTTTAAAAATTTTTTCCATTAAATATTTACAATTTTAAGTGGTCCATAATAAAAAAACCATTCACACATATGTATCCATAGACTAAAACTCCCCCACCTATATTTAAATTACCTGTGTTTTTGGCTTTTAAAGAAAGAAAAAAAAACCTGTATAAATCAGTATTCGGATGAAATATGAAGGAGCATGTAAGAGAAATGTACTCTTCTAAAATTAAATATATTCCAAAAATATAATCTAAATAAGTTGTTTAACAAGTATATAAAAATAACTATCCACACATTTGAAAACAACTGTTAAAAATATACTGATTTTATGCATCTAAGACACAAATAAATAAAGAAAAGCTAAAAAAAAATGTCAAAATATGAGTAAATCCTAATTCGAATGAGTGTGGCTGAGTGTATGAAGATAGCTTTTTCTAAAACTAAATTGATGAAATTAAAACTTATTTAATAATTATGGCAAATATCTACCCATAAAATTGAGTCAAATATAACAAGAAACCATATATATAAATCAGAATTTGGATAAGATATGAAGACTCGTCTAAAAGAAATGTATTCTTCTAAAATTAAATATATTTGAAAAATATAATCTAAATTAGTTGTTTAACAAATATATAGAAATAACTGTCCACACATTCGAACTGACTATATGTACACACACACACACACACACACACACACACATATATATATATATATATATATATATATATATATATATATATACACCCCCTTCCACAAACGCAATCACTTACACACACACACACACACACACATGATTTTATACCTTGAAACAGAAACACTAAATTTTCAACAAAAAGAAAGAAATAAAACTGATTCAAGAAGATAAAAAACACCAACAGGATTGTTTAAAACTTACTTTTTTTTTCTTTGAACACAGGATTTAATAAACAGAATTATCTTTTCTTTCCCCTTTTTTTTGGGGGGGGGAGAGGGGAATTCTCCCATTTCAGTTTGTTTCTCTCCCTTCTTTCTCAGCACGGAACGGAAGGGGATTTACTAGAATTCTTGTACCAACTATTTACAAAAAAAATAAATAAATACTCACAACACACGATCACTTTTAGAATTAAAAAAACATTTATAATACAAATATACATGTATTTGTTTAAATTTATAAATTAAGGCTTTATAATGTTTCCAAAGTGCAGTCCAGGCTTTGATGCTATCTCCACCCTTCACCCATCACACTTTTCAAATTTATTCACCTAACTGGAAAACTGACTTTAATTTTGCTTCTCCCAAGTGCTACTGCGTTTTATCAATAGCCATTTTGCTGTCCTTTCGGTTAGAACAGATATTGATTAAATTGCTCTTCTTTTTGTGGCCTCGATCATGCCAATGTCTGATAGAGCTTTACAAAGTGATCTTGCAATATTTTATCCCAGGTTGGTTCTTTTAAATCAAACTCCCTTGTTGGAGCTTCCAATCTTATCAGGAGTGTGTTTTCTGTAAGGTCTCTGTTTCTATTTGGGTCTCTAAGATTATTATGGAAAAAGGAGTCAGTTTCAGCTGGAGTACTTTCCTGATGACTGCTTTGTTTTTCCCCTAATATTTTCTTTGTGAAAGCATAAGGGTCTGTTAAAAAAGCTATTTGTTTCTTTGCCCTTTCTTTTTTTTCTCCATATGTGCTATTCTGCTCTTCACACAGACCTGAGTTTAGCTCGAATGATATCTCTAAGTTCTCGTAGTGGTTCCTTTTCATCCGTTTTTGCTATTTTTATATTGCTTTCGGAGAGATTTTAATTCTGCTCTTAGTTGCTTAATTTTTGTTTCTCTTCAGTTTTCTTTACCACTGGATCTTTCCCTTACATTCACGTATCTGCTGATTATCTTGGATATCGTCAATAGTCTGTTTTCCACTGATCCTTTTACTGATATCTTTACTATTTCACCAATATTAGTGTCAAAATCTTGCTAAGCATTTTTGTTAGTGTCTGTTGGGCCATTCGATCTTTTTGAATGCAGATTTTTTTTTAAAATGTTAAAACCTCTTTCAGGTGCCATTATGTATGCCAAGTAAATTTAATAGTGCTACATCAAATAGTTTTGGTGTCAGTAGAGAACAAACAGTTTCTAATTGTTGATATAGATAACTAATCTTCAATAATGTTATATGATAATTAGTTTTTTAAACTATTGTTACCTGGTCTCTCTAAACTTTTAAGAGGGAACACTGGACATTTTTGTCCTATTTGCAGAGTCTAGGATACACTGGCTGAATCTGTTGCAGTGGGTAAGGTCCTCCCCCTCGCAAAGCTTCATGTAGTAGTGAAACTCTAGTTCTTGAGCTTCGGGGGAGTGTGGGGTTACCCTCTCACTGTCATTACTCTTAGGTTCACTCAGACCCTGTTAGAGTCCCATCTATGGGTAAAATAGATCTGTTTGAGTTAATCAAGTGTTTACTTATTTAAAATGATTGTGAAGATATATTTTTGTACTGTATATAATTGAAGACCATAATTGTTAAACTGTCTTTGGTATAAAATAACCCAAGGGTTGACATGATAGATTTTTGTACTGTATATAATTGGAGAGCATAATTGTTGAACTGACTTTGGCATAAAATAACCCAACAAGGGTTGACATGATAGATTTTTGTACTGTATATAATTGGAGACCATAATTGTTAAACTGACTTTGACATAAAATAACCCAACAAAGGTTGACATGCCATGAAACCAACCAACCATTTTTAAAACATCCAGGTAGAAGTTTTTGGCCAGTTTCAATATTTTATTCTCATTTACAAGTAGTTGTATATATTAAAATTATGTATTATGGATTTCATATTAAAATGTACTTTTATGAAAATCAGTAGTTTTTTTTTTTTTATCATAAACATTCTTGTAGATTCTAGTTGATGCAAAATTTTTAATCTCATTTTTTTCTGCTTTTTGCAGATCTCGGTTGATAGTGGTGATGCCCTGGTGAACAAAGCATTGGATCTATTCCAGAAACATGGATCCCAGTCCTTTCAGCTAAAATCTGAGGCTCCTTCCATAAATGACCGTCCCCCATCCTGAAGGCTGACCTCACTACGATATGGTACAAAAGGTACCTTTTTATAAACATTCCTCTTGCTAGAGCTACTGCTGTTACTAAAGTTTTATCACTATGGGCCACCGCTGCCACCACCACCACCACCACAACCACCATCACAGCCCCTGGTGATGATAACAGTGAACCACACCAGTGAATTTATGTTTTTCTTCCTTATTTTATTTTATTTTTTTTTTGGTTGCATATTGCAGTGATGTACTTTGATCACCATTCCACACCTTCCTGGGCGGTTTACTCTTGTAGCATGTCCAGCTGTCTTTCTTAAGTGGTTGATCTCTTTGTGATTGTTTTCAAAAAAGAATATCTGTTGGGTCCAAGAAGGGAGCTCAGGTTTATCTTCAGAGCATAAAATAAAAATAAACTCTGAATTTTGAATACACACATTAAAAATCTTTTTCCTATTGTGAAGGAATTTCTGAGGTTTTTTTGTTTGCTTTATAGATTGTTTCCAAAAATTTGGTATCTTTATAAATAAATAGTGTTCAGTATCAGAGATGGAGCATATGTATCTAAATAAAGATTGTATAGACACAGTCAATAGTACTTGGTAACTGTCAGTTTCTCACCTCTGCAATCATAGTCTGATAATGAGGTGAGAACCTGACACTCAGCAAGTGCTACTGACTCTGTGTCTACACTATCCTTATTTAGATACATATGCTCTATCATTGATATTGTGCACTATTTATAATAATAATATAAAATATTTTGAAACACCCTGTATATAAAGTTCTTAAGGTTCTAAGATTAATATAATCAATCAATCAATTTCAGCGTTTTTTTCATAGGAACTATTAAGTTTAGGATGATTTTTTTTAAATTTATCTAAGTTTTATATATATATATATATATATATATATATATATATATATAAGCATAATTTTTATTTTTATGATTTTAATAAACAAAAAAAAAAAAAAAATAATTACATTCAACATTCCTTGAAATAAAAAAATGAATTACCATATATATAAATATATATATATATATATATATGTGTGTGTGTCAAATGTTGAAGACCTAATTTTTAGGCAAAAAAAATTAGCTTGACTTATACTCTATTGATAGTTTTTTTACGGTTGAAATTCAAACGTAATGAGAAAAACTAAGAGCACCTCTTGAAACTTGACATAAAAAATTAATTCCATGAATTAATGATTTTGCAACAGTAACTCAAGGGTTGACCTATACGAGAAATCATATGGTAAGTACATGAGATATTTTATTTAGTAGATAAATATAATGGTAAAATTTTGTGTTTGTAAAACATTGGGGATGTACTGAAAAAATATGAAGTAGTTGCCTTATGTCCCAAATGTGGGCTTGAAGATAACACATAAACATATTGACAATAAAATAATTGAAGCTGCTCAAGTTATTAATATAACCTGATATATAATAGATATTTTGATTATACCCTTCTAGGTAATTGTTACCGTTTCTTATTTTAAAATGGCCACCATTTCAAAGCAGCAAACAATATTTTCAAGAATGGCATTTTCTGTGTTTTGTTTTATTTTATTTTATTTTTTTTAAGGTTAGTGTTACTCTAAGTGTGAGGGTTTGTTTTGCTCCAGCTGAAGTGGCAGCCATTTTAAGATGGGAGGTGAAGTAATAATTTCCGTTTTACTGACTGTCTTTAATTTATTTATCATTGCTGAGTACTGTTTATTTTGATCAGACTTTGATATATTTATATATTTGATCAGATTTTGATATATTTAAAAACATACTGTTATAGTGCTGGGTTTTAGACATACATGAAAAAAATCCTTTACAAAATCTTTCACTGGTGTTAGACATAAAATTTCTGTGCCTAAAAATAATTCCATTATATTCATTGTCACCACTGAACCAAGTGATACAATATAATTTTTTGAAATGATTAAAAAAAATTTTGACTTAATTTACAAAAATAAAAGTTATGATTTTTATTCATTTCCATCTCATAACATAGTATTTTGAGTTTAAATAAATCATTACATTAAACTGTATGACGATAAATGGCACTTCTGAACCAAATTGGTCCCATCAAAATAACAAATAGTTGAAAAACATTTTTTTGCTACTAATTTTTGTTGCTTAGCATTCAGAAGACCTTCCTCTCCTCAGGCAAAGTGGCAGATTTTAAAAAATATTGATTTTTCTACGATTTTATTTGGTGGGTCCTCTTTATGATATAAATCCAATTTTGAAATGATCTCTGACCTTCTGATATACATAAGTTATCTTATCCTTGTTTTTATTTTCAAAGGTCAACTTTGAAATGGTGCTCACATCATTGAAACTTGGATCCAAGTATTTTTCTCCCACTCTTACTATTAGGGAATAATAAAATAAAACAAGGAAAGATAACTCGTATACATGCATATCCAATAATTAGATTGTTTTGCCACTTTAAAGCTCTAGAAAAATCTTTTTGAAATCTGTCAAATTGCCTGATTCGAGGAAGGTCTTCTGAATGTTAATCACTAAAAAAATAGTTTTAAAAAGACACTTTATTTTCTATTTTGTTTTATTTTTTTTAGATGTGCCAAATAAAATATCAAATTCATTAAGTTTGTATCTAACAATTGATAGATTGTTAATAAAACTGCATGTTTCTTTTATAAATTATTGTTTATTTTGTAGAATTTTAAATAAATTGAATACAATCATTTAAAATTTTTAAAAAGTAATATATATGATTGTTTTTCAGGCACAGAAACTTTCTGACATGAGATTTTGTTAGGATTTTTTTAATATGACTGAACCGTATTTATCTGATGGAATTTTTTTTTTTTTCTTCAGTACTATCTGATACCAAGTAGTAAAACACAATATTTACTCTTAAATTGTTTTGATAATATTTGAGATGATTAAAAATTGCCAACCTTGTTTTTATTAAAAAATTTTTTGCCATATAAAATATCATCTCAGAATTGATTCTTAAAACAATGTTTCTCTGATGATTGGTCTGTGAATATAAAAGACCTTGATTTTAACTAATCTGCCACTCAAAATGGGCATTTAAGTATAAAGGTTCGACTGAAATAATTAAATTTATCAAATACAACTTGCCACATACCTATGAATATCTGATTAAGTCTCTGGCCTAAATAAAAGATCTGTTCTTAGAAGTGTGTTTAAATCTTACTGGAGACTGTACTGATAAAAAGTATTATTAGAGATTATTATTCACTAGTTTTAATATACTTTAATTTTTTTGGTTAAAATAGTCTTCAATGTCCTGATTCTGCCATAGACAATGGAATAGTTGAAAATTCATACTACCTTTGTCTCATAATAGTTGTTGCATTTAGCGCATGAAAGTTATATGCAAATGTAACAACTATTATGGGACAGAAACAGCATTCTATTAACATTATATTATATCATTATTTAAGAAATGCTATCTCTGTTTCATAATAGATAATCCATGAAATTTATATGTAAATGTAACAACTATTATGGGACAGAAGCAGTGAATGGTATTAGTTAGAGCGTAATAATTTACTAGCCATTTCATAATTGTTGTTATATTTACTGTATGAAGTTTATATTCAAGTGTGACTACTGTTAGGAAAGAGAGAGTATAATAAATCGGAAAGAGAGATGTATTTCATTAACTGTGATTTTTTAACTGAGCTGTGAAAAAAAAAATAGTCATCAATATGTTATTTTTAGTTTCTTAAGATTTAAAAATCTTAAGATATCTGATGTTAGTTTGTTTTTAACTGAAGTTTATAGAAGTAAAGATTAATGTAAGTTTTAGTCAGTTAATTGTTATTTTATTCTAAATGTCAAATTCAAAATTACATTTGTACACATTTTATTTTTGAATTGAGTTTTTTTGAGTTGATTAATTATTCTTTAGTGACATGTGTCAGTTCAGTGCAAGTTACATTGATCAAATACAGGGACAGATATGCTGAGACTCAATTAAAACAGTTCAAATAGTTAATTTTACTAATGTCACTCATTATCTTCATGGTTTCTCAGCTTATGATTTTACAGTATTTGATTGAGTCTTTGGCAGAAAATAAATAAAAATTTCTGTACTCTTACTTAACTGACTTTCCTTCACAAAATTTTAATTTAAAATCATTTTCCTATCTACAAAACAATTAATAACTGCAGCAAAAAATAAACAAACAGATCTCAAACCTTGTATAAAATTATTTCAACAATCTTTATTCATGTTACAATTATCGTCTGCTGATGTACAGCTATTAGGTGGCTTTCTTACCCTTGTTGTGTAATGTTCATTATTTTTATTATAATCATCATTTTTTCTTATTGCTATTAAAATTTAGTCTTCTTTCAAAAAGAGGACACTTTTCAGTATGAAAATGCACTTTAATGATTCAATGTGTCAGTTAAAAGACGAAGCTGGTACAAAAAAATCTTAACGGTGGTCTAAAAATATGTAATGCCAAAAAAATGCATTTTTCTATTTATTATCTCCCTTTAAATATTATTCAGTAAAAATGCGTTGTAAATTTTTTTTCTTTTTTAATTGACTTAAGAAAAAAATAACCAAAATGTAATCTTAGAAGCAGAAAATAAATTATTAAAATTTTCCATTTTATTTTGAAAAACAGAAAAGAAAAATAAAGTTATGAATTTTCATGTGATGAAATTCTCAATAATTAGGATAAAGCTTTTACCTGTAATTAAAAAAGAAAAAAAAGGTATTTATTACCAACAATGTTGGTTCTTGTTTTCAAAATAATGGCAGTCTAAAATCTGTAGATCATTTTTAATAGAAATTCCAAATTAACTTGCATGTTAACTTTAAAAAAAATAGCCTGTAGATTTTTCAAAATATTAAAATAACAGATATACAGCTTTTGCTATTAATTAGATAAAATATAGAATTGAATAATTGGTAATTATTTGAATTTTATCCTAGGATTTAAAAAAAACACAACTTTTTTTGTTCTTTATAAAACATGGAAATCAATCAAATCTGTACAAGTTTTTGTAGTCATTTGATGATTTAAAAAAAAAAAACGTAGCTCAGCAAAATATTTGACCAAATGAAAAATATGCACATATCTGAAATCCTTTGAAGATGAATCTAGTCTTTTGGATGGATAGATATTTATTTAAAATCTATTAAGACATCAGGGGTCCCGTGACAAGTTATTCCCCCTGATGACATCACATAAGAAAAGTCGCATTTTACTCATTAAAAAAAAATGTAATACACATATAATCACATATTCAGTATTTATTCTTATAGTTTATGAGGTAGTCTTACATATAAAATAAGTTGATATTAAACAATAGGCCTAATTGGGTTGATATACTTTTTACTATGGGAATTAGTTGATAAAACATTAATTTTTCTTTTTTGTTAAGTCATTATTTTGCCATTACTTGATTTTTTTTTGGTGATTCATGTCTTTGTTTATATTTCATTCATACCATCAAGTTGGATTCAAATAGTATCATGATTTTTAAACAGTGCTGCTGAGAGGGGCAAAGAAATATGTCGTGCAAGATTGAACTCATCTACTGGGTTCTTCACAAAAAAAATATTTGTTTTTATTTTTTTTTAATTTCTTTTTTTTTGTTTGTGTTTGTGTGTTATTTATAATATTTTTAGAGGCTAAATATATTTTATTATAAAATTTCTAATCAAGTGATATGACAAACGAATATTACTTGATGATTTGATTATTTTAATGAAGCCATTACATATATTAAATGTGCAAACAAATCCAATTTAATTGTTGTCTGTAAAGAAGTTTCATATGTTTAATATGCATCCAAATTGTGTTATTAGACAAGAGAAAGAAGAAAAAATTACTTAGGAAAAACATTTATCACAGAATAGGAAATGAATTGTGATGGAAAAAAGAAATTTGGATTAGATTTTTATTTTCAAATTTTTAATTTAGTGGCAAAATTCTAACTGGTACTGTATAAAGATTTTAATCTCTAATGAATTTTTCATTCTAATATTTTATTAGTATTTCTGTTGCATATTAATTTCTTCAATATTTAGTTTTTGACTCTTTATTGGAGATTCATTTAGAATATACCAATATATACTTTGTGTGTGTATGTGTGTGCATATATATATATATATATATATATACATACACACACACACACACACACACACACATACTTAAATGTGTCTGTGTGAATATTTCAGTATTCAATTTTTTTCTCCTAGAGATATATTAAGAATTTTTGTGTGTGTGTGTGTGTGTGTGTGTGTGTGTGTATATGTGTGTGTATATATATATATATATATATATGATACTTTGAACATGTGTGTGTAATTATAGATAATAAAGTTTTGGAAATCCAACAAAAGAATGTTAAAGTCCATAAACATTAAGTTTTAATATTTATTATATTTAGTTATATTAGTTTTGCGATTCATGTTTTGGCCACTAAGAACCTCTCTAGTTATATATATATATATATATATATATATATATATATATATATATATATATAAACAAATGTTTCAATATTTTTCTTTTTTAACATAAACACTACAAGAAAAAACCTAATACATCAAAGTTTCTCTGAATTTTTTTTACCTTGATAATGACTAATTATTGTTGAAAGCACTTTGGATGGAAATTTTAGACAATCTCTTTTCAAGCTTTAACCTAACAGTTATAGACTTGTGTGTAGACTGGACAAAATCAGTAAAAAATGTATTAAGTCTTGTTGGTAGTCATTGACAAAACCTGTTTAGATATAAAGATTGCTCAAAAAAGTGTATAGATTGAATTTTGAGGGCCTAATATGAGTAATGATTTGATGAGACTGAAATTCAGACTTAATGATAAGGACTTGAAAACACCTTGACTTCAAAGATTAATCCCATAGATTAATGAATTCTTAATTATAAAGCATGGGGTTATATTCTACACAAGATTGACTCATCCATGAGTATATATAGTATATAAGAAATTTAACCAATGAATAATTATGAATCAAAATCCAAATGATGTTGTCCTATGTACAAAATAGTAATAATCTGTTATTCTATAATAAAATTGTGAGTTGAAGCTTGTGATATTGCTTTTTGCCTTTTGAGATTAATTACTTCTCTTAGCTTAGTACACTGTATTTGATGAGAGCCTTGTGTGATGCAGTGGTTAACAATGCTCAGCAAGCAGACCATTACTCGTGGGTTAGATTCTCACTGGGTGCTCCATACTTCTGGCCTTGTAAATGACTACTATTTTGGGTTTGTGTACACATTTAATGTATGTATGTTATATCTCTGCATTTGTAGCAAAATGTTTCCACCCTGTTTTTTTTTTTTTTTTTTTTTTTTTCTTTATTGTTGTTTCTTATATTTCTGTTACATATCTACATTTTTGCCACGTTGAAATACAAAATGGTATTATTTACATATTACTGAGTACTGTCCATTAAATAACTTTTTTAAAAAAGATTTTTTTTTATCTTGCTTCATATTGCAAGAATGTTATTTAAAATTTTGATAGCATTGTTTTGATTTATTGGATTTTCTAAAATGTAAAAAATTGGTGAAAAAAATGAAAATGTTTACAGTCCCTATAAAATGACTGTATATTTTGTAATGTAAAAAAATGCTTTTTTTTTTTTTTTTTTTTTTTTTTTTTTAATACCATAATAGTTTTCATGAAATGCTAACTGCTACTTGACAGTAATTATCAGAATATAAAAAATATTGTATAGATTTATTATAAAATAATTAGATTAATATAAGAAATTAATACTTTTGATACTTAAAGTATTTTTAAAAAATACTAAGTCTGTCCCATTATAACTATTACATTTGCCTATAAATTTTCAAAATTTTTCAGAATACTGTCAATGAATCATTAACGGAATGTAGAAGCTACTGCAATTAACAGCCATAAACTTGTCCCTTAGTATCACAAGACATACATTGTGTCTATGGATTTAATGAGAGATATTTGAGAGGGTTAGTTTTTAATTTTTTCTCTTTCTCATTAAGTTTAGGTAAAATTTATATCATTTTTTTTTTACCCATATTGTCCTTCAAACTCTTTCAGATCTCTTGATTTTGTAATTTTTGCATTTCGAAATCTTACCATCATTGACTTTAAATTTCCCACTCCTTTTCTAATGCTAACTTTACTGTTCTGATGAGTGTCAGCTACCAAAACAAAACTTTTAGGATTTTAAATAGATGTTTCCTGTTTTTGTTCATATAGATTTTATATATGAAATGTAAAAAAATTATGGGACAGTCATAGTATAAAATAGAAGCTAAAAACAGACTAAGGTATAAAGAATTTTACACATAGAAATTGTTATATTTAATGATGACTAGCTGAATCCATGGAAATTCTACTGTTTATTTAGTATAAACAAATAGAATTATACAATATCTAGTTATGTACAGTATCACTCTTTAATAAGCATACCCTTACCAATTTCAACCCATGGAAATTTTACAGTTTAATTCGAAGGATTAAAGATCAACATGATATTTTTAGTACTTTATTGATGAGTTATATACACACACACACACACAATCAAATCTAAAAATAGGACTACTGAAAAAATATCTTAATCACTTATAGCTTTACAATAAAAGGTATTTTCCATTAGATAGGGGAGTATCTCCCACTACTTCTTAAATTTTTACTCCCATTGCCATTGAATCCTCCTGGTTAGGCAGTAGAGTATGAGGGAGTAAGGTCTTAGAGTGTGTGGGATCTCAGCTGTAGAAGAAAGATGTTTTCCGTCAGTCTTCCTTCTCTATCTTTCCTTTGCATATATATATATAAATACCACTTTTTCCCCTGACCTGTACATCTATGGGTTGGAAGTAGGAGGTTTTACCTAGCTGAGTCTATTTATTCCTTCTCTTCCTACCCTTTTGTGCATGTTTATAACTAAAGGTGTGACACACAAATGATAGGTAGGTTGGTATATAGTTACAAAATTGTATTAGTATATAGACAGAAAAAAAACATGAATGATAATTGGAATTTTTCTGAACAAGATTTATATCAATAAAGCAGTTTTATTTAAAAAAAAAAAAAAAAAATCAGTTTAGTTTGAGATGTTTCTTTTTACTAAGAGACTACACTTTTATATTTCTGTCCCTGTTCTAAAAGAGCATAATTTTCCACTGTACTGTATGAACTCTATACCCGGTGGAATTATTTGAAGTGGGGGGTGGGGTTTAAAAAAATTTTTTTTTTATTAATTAGCATGGGGATCTTTGAAAAAATAATGTATAAACAATTTAAGATTGGTTTCAAAATTTATATATATATATATATATAAACTGATAACAACAATCCAAGTGGAAGGAATGATTTATTAACTGGTCAACAGTATAGCCTTTCAGTTCTACTGAACCATCATCAGGACCATGAGGGGTGATATTAATAATTTTAAGTTAACGCTGATTTGCCAGTTAAACGGCTAACTTTTTCTTACTATACATATTTTCCCGTAGGTTTTTGTATTTCACATTTCTAATCATCCATCGTTAACTTAAAATTATTAATATTACCCCTCATGGTCCTGATAAAGGTTCAGTAGAACCGAAACGCTATAGTGTTGACCCGTTAATAAATCATTCCTTCCACTTGGATCGTTGTTATCAGTTTTTCTACATATTGTCAGATTACAATCCTTTATCTACTCTTCATATATATATATATATAAGAAAAAAAAAGATGCCCATTTATGGAACATTGGTGGGAAATAAATATAGTAATTTTTATATAAACGTCCCATACATGAGATGAAGGTGCCTATTGGGTGAAAGGAGAGAATCATCTTGTAAGAGTTTGTCTCTTACAAATTTTGACCTTTGGAGATATAAGATGCTTAGATATTTTTGACAGGCCACATAAAGCCAGTTTAAGATGCAATCAATGTAATATAAATTTTGTTATGCAATTATCAAAAGTTTTAATAAGATTTACTTACATTATGAAGTTATGTACAAATTAATTCTTTTCAAAATACTCCTACTTCTGTTCCATAATGTTTGTTACATTTAATGTATAAAACATATATGCAAATGTAACAACTATTATGGCATTGAGATGGTAACAATACAAATCATTTGTTTCTTTAATGCTTGGTTTGAATACCGTAAAATATTGCTTATTGGGTTGAAATTGTTTTGGTATCAATATATTAATCATATCTTTTATGGAAATAAGAACATCGAATTTTATCATAGGCTTTGGAAAACATTCAATCAATTATAAAAGAATTTCAAATTTGCTTATTTATTTAAAAAAAAAAAAAATGTAATTATAATGTACTTTGTGGATATTTTAATTACATGTTAAAAATTTATTTTTTTTAAATATTTTTTTTTCCCTCTAATACACATTAAAGTCTATCTGACTACAGTTAAAAGTCTTCTGCGTGCCACGTAAAAAAGAAAATAAATCATTTGCCACCAGTGTTACACACAATAAATGCACTTGGGGAAACACTATCGTAGATGAATAATAGTATTCTTCCGGATAAAAACCTCAAAAATATTTATTAGTTTTGTATTGCACACTCACAATATCATTGTACATAATGGAACTTTTAATGCTTTGCAACAAATGAAGAATTTCATAATACACACACACACACACACACACAGTCCTGAAAAGTGATGCTTGTCAGGTCATAACACCTATATTAACATGAAATATATGCAGCTATATACAGTTATATAATAACTCTTTGTCTACAAGTGGGGAACCTTTTCCTTTTTAAAGGCTGCATTGAAATTTATTATCTGCCAATAAGGCTACATAGAAAAAAAAAAAATTAATGTATTTACAACAAAATCTTAAATTCAAAATTTTCAGTAATAATTCAAATTTCATTAAAAGAAATTAAAAACAAAGCCAAACCTTTTAACGACCTCTTCAAGGTTGTTTTTTCAAAGAAAACATTTGAATATCAAGTTCTTATGAGAAGGTGCATAATTTGAATTGATCTTTTAACAAGGCTGTAAATCTCTACACATAACTGTTTAAAAGGCCATTTGCAGCCTTAAGGCTACAGGTTCCCCACTCCTGGTCTAAACCAGTGATAATGTATTTCCACCATTTTTGAACCTGCTTGTTAAATCTACTTTGGAAAAATTTGAGCTGCTGTTAATGGCTTTCCACCACAGAGAACTCAAAAGAAAAACGAGGAATTATGAGGGTTGTCATAGAAGTAATGCCTGTAAAGTCATAACTCTATTGACATGAGAGACATGCAACCACACACACACACACACACACACATATATATATATATAATAACAACATTCCATCTACAATATGGTAATATATAAGAACCTTCCATTTGCACTATTACATTCACTTTTGGACTAATACTCTTGGGGAAAAGGTATGAATCATCTTATCCTATCAGTTATGGGTTAAAAAACAGTACCACTAGTGTTCTTCTGCAAGGATAGCTTTGGAATTAGTTAACCCATGAAGGTTGATATGCCATTAAACAAAGAAACAAAACAAAGAATCAAAAACTTTTGAACCTATTGTCAAACCTATTTTGGAAAAATTCTTTCAGACACTCTCCCTAATTCAGTGGCTCCTGTCAGCTTTGCCAGATTATGATTTTGTAGGCCCCCAGGATACAACTATTGTTAGTTCCCCAGTAAAGGGTTAAAAATTAGCAAAAAGTTAGATTCATTATTTACAAGAGTAGAAATAATTAAAATTCAGCCCAGTGGGTAGAGTGTTCGCCAATGATCCGTAAGACCTGGGTTCAATCCCAGGTCGTGTCATACCAAAGACTTTAAAAATGGTACTTGATACTGCTTTGCTTAACACTCAGCAATATAAGGTACATATCAAGGGTAAAGTGGAACAATCCAGGGAAAGGAGTAGCGACCGCCCTCTCCTACAGCTCGGTGTAGTAGCTATTGAAAAGGGAGCCTTCTGGTCGCCAACTTTACTTTTATCTTTTCAGAAAGAAACTTCTCCAAAACATCCATGAATTCTAAGTTGTTGAGAATATTGTTTTCAGTTGCCATGGGAGTAATTTTGTTTTGTTATTCTTGTGCCATCACCAACGTATGTTTCATCTTGGTGAAACTTCTCTTTCTATCCCTTTAGTTATCATTAAACACAAGTAATCTGTAATGCTATTTTAGGATTAGAGTATTGTTATGGTACCTATCTTATGGACTATAATGAACTCTTCCTATTACTATGAATACTGGGAGAATATTTATCTTGGTGTTAACTCCAGCCTAACACTTTGGCAGTCAGACTGACGTTCAACACTATGCTGTATTTATACTTTCGTTCAATATACTTTTTTCACGTAATCCCGAGTTTGTGTCTTTCTTCTGGACCTTTTACTGGTCCACAACAGGTATTAAATTACTCCACAGTTTACTATGAGGGTGAACTCTTAATCTTTGGAAGCTGGTGAAGGCTCTTAGACAGCAGCCCCTAAAGCCTATGGGAAAAATGCACTACCAAAGGTGCAGGCTTTAACCTTTTCTCTGAAGCCTTTAGTATTAATTGTTATTATTTTTACTACTCGAGAGGTTTTCACGCTAATTGTATCTGGTGGTTTTTCACTGAAGTCTGAGTGACAGCAAGTCTCCTCGACTCTTCTAAGTATTCTAGCTGATTTTAACAGTGTTGTGGTCTAGATGGTCTCAATTCCTTTTCTGATTTTCAGTTCTATCAGTCTCTTTTCCAGGCTTTTAGGAACTGTTCCAAGTGCACCAGTTACAACTGGTATCCCCGTCACATTATTATTATAGACTTATGTTCATATTTCACTTCTTTGAAATACATTTTGAAAAGTAGTTTTAATTTAATAGTTAAAGGGGGGCAGTCTCTGTAGCTTCGTGTCTAATGTGAGGGTCTTGAACATTGTAGTAAGTGAGTTCAAACCCCACTTGCTCTATTATGTTCACTTTCTGATTAAAGCATTTAGGAAAGGCATGAGTCTTTTTATCCCCCAGCTATGGGTTAAATAGTACCACTATTATTCTTCTACAAGGATGGCTTTGGCTTTAAATAACCCAGGAAGTTTGATATGCCATTAGGCAAATAAATCAAAACTAATTAATACTTAAAAGTAACTCCATAGTTCTATTTCAACATTAAAGAATGAAGAACTTAATCCACTTTTGTCTTTTTAATTGGAATCATTTTGAGATGAGGCTTCTTAATCTGAGAATTAATTTTTTTTTTTTTTATTGCGGACTTTTTGTCCTCATCTTGGTAGTTTTTTGTGTTGTTTCTTCACCACATTTCAGCCAAATTTCACCTCTGGCCTTCTTCAGGTGATTAACCGCGACCTCGGATAGGAATGCTGAGTCTTGTAACCGTATCCCAGTAATTACTGCCTTCCATAGTTGTTGTCTATCGCACCACGTTTTAATCCACTTTTTACTATAAGGGTGATCTCTAAATCTTTGGAGGCCCTTTACTTGACAGAGGCACCTCGAGTGCACCTTCTTATCTGACCTTGGGTGCCACCATAGACATTTCTGAATTTTCTGTAGATGTTGGTGGCAGTACGTATTTTTTGGCCAAGAACTCAAAGACTACCCTTGCAGTAATGATAGTTCTAAAATGGATGAATGGACAGAACTTCAGTTAAACATGTAAACTGATAGACTAGTTATACAAGTGATTTGTTTATATTGGTGATGGCTTGTTTAGGACTAGCTACAATTTCTAGATTAGTTTATACCAAAGTATGGTGCACCTGTGGGCCACAGATTTTCTGGACAACAAAGTTTTTTTTCTTCTCCTTCACTGGTTACTCTGCTATGGCTAAAGAGTTCAGTCTGCCCAACTATTTACCCATAGCTGAAGGGAAAAGAGATAGATTCATGCAAAAAAAATAACAATCTATAGTTATACAACACTTGAAAATGCAGGCAATAAGAATGATGACTTTGGTGGTGTAAAAAGCATTACATTTTGATTAATAAGTCTGGTATAAAATGGCAAATAACCATTACTTTCAGTACAACTCTTTCATATATATATATATATATATATATAAATAGGCACTTATTGTGCTAAAATGATCGGCAAGTTAGTCTTGCATATCAATTACTACTTAGTAGTAAATCTGATCTTCTAGGTGCTCTATACTTCTGGCCTTGTGCCAAATCTGTTATTACTTTTTTCAGGCCACCTCACATGGTGTAATGGTTAGCTAGCTAGGCTAACAGATTATGACTAGTGAGTTCCATTCTTGCTGGGTGCTCTATACTCCTGACCTTGTGCCATAACTAAGCTAAGCTTAGTAAATAACTTTATATATATATCTTTTTTTTTTCTTTGACTGTGATTAGAATACTTTAATTATTCAAATAGAATTTGCAAAAAAAATAAAATTACTTGATAGAATTGAGATTCTGTCTACTTTTCAAAGAAATTTTAAAAGATACATTCCTAGATTATAAAAGATAGAAATTTTAAAAATTTAACTGATTTTAGATTTTAAAATGTCATGAACCTTAGGTAGTATATGGCAAAACATTTTGTATGATAAATTGTGTCAAATAGATGTGCTTTATTCATATTAGCAAAGAACATTATTAAATATGATCCCCACAGTTGTAAAAAAATTACACCTATTGACAAAAAAAAAGTCTTTCATATATAATTATTCAATCAATTTTTATAAAATTTAGATCATTAAAAAGAAGAATTGGAGAAAACTCTGATATAAAAATTATTTTCTTTTTTTATAGAAATGAAGTTTTTAATTTTTTCTTTTCTTTATTATTTATGGGTTTTTAAATTTTTGTTTAAAAAAAAAAAAAAAAAAAAAATCTATTATAACATTTTCAGTGCCAAATATGATTGTAATTTGAAAATTTGCTAAAAATGAACTGTTTAATAGTTCCATCAGTATTTATTTAATCTGTAATGAAAACAAAACAATTATTCCTAAAAACACTATTCATAGTGTAAGCCAAAGTGAGTTTGATTCTCACTAGGTGCCCTGTACTTGTAGTCTTGTGCCAGAACTAAGTTACATTCTGTAAATAAGTATTACGATCATCTCACCACAAGGGAATGGTTAGCAAGCTAATTTTACAGATCTGTAAATTATGGAATAGTGAGTTCAATACTCACTAAGTGCCCTATAGTTGAGGCTTTATACAAAATCTAAGCTACACTATTTATATTACTGGGTAGGGCAGAAGTAATAGGGTAGTCTACTATTCAAGTTCCAGCCTATTACTTTTTTGTCTTACCCTGTAAAAATTTAGAAAAAAAACGTAAGTTCATCCCCTACTTTCTATTTACTGTCCTTGATATCTTGATAGATATCTATTATGACTTTAAGGTATAGCATATCAAAAAGTTTAAGACATTGAAGAGTACTATATAATAGAAAATAATTTTTATATTGAATTTTTCCCCCAATTCTTTTTAATGATATAAATATTATAAAATCAATCCCACCTTTTCTTATAAATGCTTTAGTTTTTGTCAACCAGCGTAGGGTTTTTTTTGTATACCTTATATTAGACAAATTAAAGATTTTAATTGTGCCATTAGTTTTAGCATTGGATCAACTTATATTTCTATAATTGATTCACTGAATGAAATTGCCTATTCTCCAAAATAAAATATATTTCAGTCACTTAAAAATCAAAGGTTTTAGCCCCATCCCACTATGTCAGTGATATCAGATTCATTTGGCTTTGTGGGTTGGAATAAAATATAAATTAGAACTCATGAACCAAATGAAGACAATTATTCCTATTATAGTATAGGCCAAAGTAAATGGACAAAGGAGTGAATATAGATTATAACCTTTTTATTAGTTAACATGAAAGGAAAGAATATGAGATGTTAACAAAGTGTGAC
>OY757935.1:68645287-68807787 GCA_963585895.1 Sepioteuthis lessoniana | reverse complement strand
TTTGTGCCAGATTTAAGTTACATTCTGTAAATAAGTATTACGATCATCTCACCACAGTGGAATGGTTAGCAAGCTAGTTTTGCAGATCAATAAACTATGGAATAGTGAGTTCAATACTCACTAGGTGCCCTATAGTTGAGGCTTTGTGCCAAATCTAAGCTACTCTCTATATATACAGGGTAGGACAGAAGTAATAGGGTAGTCAATAATATTCTACTATTCAAGTTCTTACCCATTACTTCTGCCTCACCCTGTATATCACATACGTATTATCCACACTACATGTAATTTATTTTTCGTGTATATATGTACACATACATACACAGTTATACACATATCATTACACACATACATATACGGTAAGAAATAGGACTTAAAAGCTTGAAGTTGGAGTTATATTTGTTTTATTTCCTGTGTAAAATTTTACTTATCATACGAGCATTTTTAAACACAACCGGAAGGGTTTCTGAAATACTGAAAAAGATTCCGATGCTGTTGTTCTATTTATCATATGTGAATATATTGTGACATTTTTCATGGGATCTTTTTTAAACCGAGAATTTTTTAATGTTACGACATATGATGTTTTGGCTCCAAAACCCTGTCAGACCCCCAGGATAATCATCTGTTGAGGGCTTTGTTGTTATGTGAATATGTTGCGGCATTTACCTTTATTGATATATCTAAATAGATTTTATCGCTACAAACAGTTTAGTTAAAAACTTTTTAGTTGAAAAATGTTTTAATTTGAAAAAAATAGCTTTTTAAAATTCTTAAACTTTATTGACATCATCATGTACACAGTGGATGTGCACGTGGTATAATGGTTATCGTCACAGGATATGAACACGGCGATACAAGTTCAATTCCTGGACGAGACTGATTGCATTTCACATAGCACTAATACCCTTGGGAAAGGTATGAATCCAATTATTCTCCCTCCAGCTATGGGTAAATAGTAGGGCAGACTAGGTTCTTCAGCCTTGGTGAGGCAACTAGTCTAGGAGAAGGAAAACTCTGAATTCAAACCTGCTAAACTCCGCTTTAAAAATTCACCTTGTGTCATATCCTGCCCGAGCGGAGGGGTTGGGTAAATAGGATCATGTACACAGAGCACAATAAAAAGAACCACACTATCAAATAGACTTCATGATAGCACAAATTTGAAAAGTCTCACTTTAAAAAAAAAAATTTTACTTACAAAATATCTCTTTAAAACTCTTAGTCTTAACATATTCTTGTTACATAACTAGAACCACAGTAATAGTATCAGTATTTAAAAACCCTTCCAGTTTTGTTTCAAAATGTTCATATGATAAAGAGTGAAAATTTACACGATTGTAACACCAACTTTAAATTTTCAAGTCGTATTTCTTATTATTTTGTCGGATATTCAATACATTTATCACAAACATATATATTTGAACACTGCCTTTCACTATTGTATATGTTGATGAGCTTAATTGTCCCTGTTTTACTTAGTCTTTTAACATTGTTAATATTGTTTTTTTTTACAGTCTTTGTTGGAAGAAAGAGAAAAAAATTTGAAAATGAAATGAATCGAAATCAGCAATCAGTATTTCCGTTTTCTTAATATTTTGCAAAAAAAAAAAAAAAAATAAAACAAACAAAAAAAAAAAAAGCTTATTATATGCTTCTCTGTATGCACAACATTCAATGAATTAAATATGCTGTTAAAAAAAAACAAAAAGTAATTGCCTGCATTTTTGTGATCATTGCCTTCACCATTGTTTATTGTATACATTTAGGAAAAAAAATGACCTTTTTTGTCTTTTACTGACGCTTTTAGTCAAGTTAGACAAGAGAAGAACAGTTTTTTGTCCATCTCATGATGTTTTGATCAAATTTTATCATTATAATATTGATTATTATTATTATTATTATTTTCAGGTAAACCTGGAATAAAAATTTTTAAAAGTTGTACAATTTGCATCACTTAAAGGTTCAGATATTTCTAACTGTATATTGCAAATAAACTGTTCTCAGCTCTTAAATTTGTCCTCTTTATTTTCTTCTAGAAAAAAAAAAAAAAAAAAACTTAAAAAATTTTTTTATCATGTTGGGGTTGGAGAATTACATCAGGAAATTATTGCGATACATTAAGAAATCACATAGGTTTTGTTTTATGGCATATCATTGTAGGTTATTTAATGCTAAACCATCTTTATACATATATATCGAATATATATGATTTGGTTTGGTTGGGTTTTATGGCATATCAACGATTGTAGGTTATTTAATGCCAAATCCTCTTTATACATATATACATGGTGCATTCAATAATTTTTCCAAACTTTTTTGTACAGACATTTAAATTTGTCATAGACTCTTGAAAATTCATTATGTTATTGCTATACATCTTATGAGATGACTGACCAATTTTTATGATTTCAGCTTCAAATGAACAGCTACAGCAGCAATTGGAATACACACTACTAAAGCCTGATTGTCACACTTGGTGAATTTCAAAAATGTAATCTGACACTTTAGAAGAACAATATGCAATAAAATTCTGTTTTAAACTTCGAAAAAATGCCATAGAAACGTATGGAATGCTTCAGACTGCTTTTGGAGCATCTTGCATGAATCGAGCATCTTGCATGAATCGAGCATCAGTTTTTGAGTAGTATAAGAGATTCAAGGAAGGCAGGGAGTCTGTGAGGGATGATGAGAGGTGTTGGAGGAGTAAGGAAGTCAGAACACCAGAGTTGATTGGCCAAAGGGTTATGGTTAGGGTTACTATGTTGAGGTTTTAAGGGAGTTCAGCAAGAGATTCCTAGGAAAGAGACCAGCACTCTTCAAATCGGGTCAGTGGCATTTCGACCAGGGCAATACACAAGTCCACAACTCCATCCTTGTCACAGACTATTTGATCAAGATGGGCATCAAGACAGTTCCTCAGCCTCCCCATAATCCATACCTTGCTCCCTGTGACTTTTGGTTATTCCCTAAGCTGTCGTTATGAGATAATTGAGGAGATGAAAGAGGCTGTGACGAAGGTCAGTCCATGCTCACACAAGGGGACTTCGATGAGGCCTTCCAGAAGTTGTTGGAACAGTACAACAAGTGCATTGCAGCCGGAGGAGTTTACTTCGAAGGGAACAAGAGTTTCATGTGTGTACTATCAATAAAAGTGCCCATATGAAAAAGTCTGGAAACTTATTGTATGCACCTCATATCAAATATATATGATTTGGTTTGGTTGGGTTTTATGGCATATCAACAATTGTAGGTTATTTAATGCCAAATCCTCTTTATACATATATATTAAATATATAAGATTTGGTTTAGTTTGGTTTTATGGCATATCAACCATTGTATGTTATTTAATGCCAAACCCTCTTTATACATATATATTAAATGTATATGATTTGGTTGGGTTGGGTTTTATGGCATATCAACCACTGTAGGTTATTTAATGCTGAATCCTATATATATATATATTTTGTTGATAACATTTTTAAATGAGCGTGAGAAAAATTTTACACATTTAAATGATTTCAAGTATTTCTATCTAATACAAATAATTCTATTTACTATTAATCATTTATTTGCTCTCAGTTAAATGGTTTCAAGTATTGCTATATAACAGTCACAATTTAACATCTGTCATTTGTTTATACATAGTTAAATGATTAAACAGTTCTATTTCTAACAGTTCAATTTAACATAAGTCATTTTTTTGCACACAGTTTAGATATCAAGCAGTTCTATTTGACCCATAGGACCCTATCAGGTGCTACCACTCCAGGTCAGGGTGGACCTGAAGGAAAGGGGAATGAAGAGGTACTCTGCATTCCCCAAATCTCCCAAGTTAGAACCTCACCATCAGATTGTTTAATGTCATATCAGGACACTCATTGGGAGAGAGGTCTTACCTCTCTGCAGAAATGCAGTCAGTATATTCTACACCCCCTGCTAACTAGACTAAAATCTTGTAGGAAACTGTCTGGTTGTCATTAAAAGTTAACAAGACATGTGCGATGCTTATAATGAAAAAATGTGAAAAAAGAAATAATTTTAAAAAAATAGAACCGTCCAATGATGAAATCCCCAGAACGCTTAGAGAAAAAGAAAACTACAAATACCGATAATATTAGAAGCGGACATCATCAAGCAAACAGAGAAGAAAGAAAAAATAAGAAAAGAGTAACTGAAAAAAACAAGAAAGTTTCTTGAAACTCTGCAGCGAGAAATTAAATTTAAGGAATAAATATCTGGGCAAATCTCCCCAGTTGGATAAAAAACATCAACTATCATTGGTTTTGAAACTCTTTGTTTATGGAATAACTTTTCTTTTTCTTTTGCTGCAAAGATGGAATTAGAGTCTCTTGAGATAAAGGTTTGGTTTGTTGTGTTTTATGGTATATCAACCCTTATGGGTTATTTAATGCCAAATCCTGTTTATACAAACCCATTGGTATAATGGTTAGAGTGTTTGCCCATGGCCTGAGAAACCAGGGTTCAATCCCAGGTTGAGTCATACCAAAGACTCAAAAAATGGTACTTGATGCCTCCTTGCTTAACACGCAGCATTATAAGGTATAGGGTAAGTGGAGCAATCCAGGGAATGGAGTAGTGCCCTCCCTTACACCTCGATGTAGTAGCTATTGAAAAGGGAGCTTTTGGTTTGCCTTTGACTGCAGTCAGTCATATATGATTTATAGGCAAATAGTTTGTTGGTAACATTTTTAAATGAGTCACAGCTAATTAGTTTGGATGCAGTTAAATGGCTTCAAGTATTGCTATCTCACACTAATAATTCTATATGCTCACTATCAGATGCAGTTTACTGTTATTCCTTGAATACATTTTCAAGTATTGCTATGTAATACTAATAATTTTATTCAATATTAATCATTTGTTTTTACATAGTTAAGCAGTATAAAGTATAGTAAATGATTAAATAGTTCCATTTAATCCGTAGATGGGACCCTAACAGGTACTACCAATTAGGGTCAGAGTAGTCCTAGGAGTTATGACAATGAAGAGGTACTCCACATTCCTTAACTTCCAGGACTGGAGCCTCACAATCAGATTGTTTAGTGTCATATCCAGGTCACTTGTTGGGGAGGATGTTCTAATCCCTCTTTTGAGGTGCTGCTGCATAATCTACAGCCCTTCCAGCTGAGAGGGTGATGTAATAAAGGTATAACAGTTAAATTTCTTTTTGAAAACTTTATCAAAATTTGATGCTCTTTTGCCTTTTTTGTATGACTCTTCAAAGTCTGCTGGTCCAGTCTCAGACTACTATAGTCCAGTTTCAGACTACTTTGGCCAAGTTTCAGACTAATTTGGTTCAGTCTCAGACTACTACCCTGATCCAGTCTCAGATTACTTTGGTCCAGTCTCAGACTACTCTGGTCCAGTTTCAGACTACCTGGTCCAGTCTCAGACTACTTTGTCCAGTCTCAGACTATTTTAGTCCAGTCTCAGACTACTCTGGTCCAGTTTCAGACTACCTTGTCCGGTCTCAGACTACTACCTTGGGCCAGTCTTAGACTACTTTGGTCCAGTCTCAGATTATTTTGGTCCAGTTTCAGACTACTTTGGTCCAGTCTCAGACTACTTTGGTCAAGTCTCAGACTACTCTGGTCCAGTTTCAGACTACCTGGTCCAGTCTCAGACTACTTTTTCCAGTCTCAGACTACCCTGGTTCAGTCTCAGACTACTTTGGTCCAGTTTCAGACTACCTGGTCCAGTCTCAGACTACTTTGTCCAGTCTCAGACTACTCTGGTCCAGTCTCAGACTACTACCCTGGTCCAATCTCAGACTACTCTGGTCAAGTTTCAGACTACCCTGGTCCAGTCTTAGACTACTCTGGTCCAGTTTCAAACTACTCTGGTTCAGTCTTAGACTACCCTGGGCCAGTCTTAGACTACTTTGGTCCAGTCTCAGACTATTTTGGTCCAGTTTCAGACTACTTTGGTTAAGTCTCAGACTACTTTGTTCCAGTCTCTGACTGCCCTAGTCCAGGACCAAACTATCCTCATCTCCTCTGATTCTTCTAACAACTAACTACATTATTACCCCATTGTGTATATACAAAGTGTCCCCAAAAATTTGACATCATTTTGCAGGCCAATAATTTTGGCAATTCTTATTGAAATAACCTCAACTTTTTACAGAATGTATAGAAACAAATCAAGATTTTATATATAATGGAAGAGGACAATATGTGTTTATTTCACTGAAAATCTGTCAGAGAGATGGATCAAGCATGGTGGAGAGGAAGACCGTTTTCTGATGAAATGGTTGCCACAGTCACGAGACCTGTTCTCGTGTGGTTTCTTTTTATGGGGATATGAGAAGGGACTGGTTTCTGTCCCCCCTCTTCCAACTAGCATTTATGAACTCAAGCAGAGAATCAATTCCGCACTGGATAATATTACTGGAGACATGCTACATCATGTTTGGCAAAAGCTTAACTACCGACTTGATGTGTCTCATGTCACAGGTGGTGTACATATTAAACACTCATGAAATCAGTCCCAGAATAAACCTATAATGTTTAACAACTAAACTGTCCAATTACAGTGAGCTAGATTTAGTAGTTTTCAAGATAATTCTTTTTAAAATGATGTCAAATTTTGGAAGACACCATATATATATATATATATATTCATATGGTTGAGTTCTCTGGCGAATGAAGTAATCGTATTGCCATTAGCATTTATTGCAAGTCTCTTCATACATATATGAATTGAGGTCTCGGTAGCCGTTGAACGGATGTATGTAAACAATAGTAATTGTGATTCATAACCGTTTAAAATTTACTTCGCAGCTAATGTCTCCTCATGGCTGAAGGGTTAGAGGCTTGGCTTGGCGTTTGAGTCAACCAGGTTTCAATCCCAGCTATGGGAAGCTAATGTCTAGCCACACTGATGAGTTTTGATAGAACGAAACAGATCTGTCTGTGGATGACTATATATATATATATATATATGTGTGTGTGTGTGTATATATATATATATATGTATATACATGCATATACAATAACCCCTCCACACAAGCAAGATGTGACACATGGTCAATTTTTAAACTGAGTTTAATAAGTTTTAACTCAGAATTTTCCTTCTCCTAGACTGGTTGTCATACCAAGGCAAAAGATCCCAGTGTGCCCTACTATTAACCCATAGCTGGAGGTAGAATAGTTGGATGCATACTTTTTTAAGAATATTAGCCTTATATGAAATGCAAACAGCCTCATCCAGGTTTTGAACTCGGGTCCCCCTGTCTATCTTCTATTGCGATAACCATCACGAATGCCTGCCATTGAAGGAAGCATGCTTAACATAACAATTATTGGTGTAGAGAATGGAATCAGCAATCTAAGTTCAATTCCTGGATAGGGCTGTTAGCATTTCACTTTACACTAATCCCCTTGTGAAAGGCATGAATCCAACTGTTCTCTCTCCAGCTATGTGTAAGTAATAGAGAAAAATGAGTTTTTTATGTCGGTGTAGCAACTTGTCTAGAAGGTTTGGTTGTTTAATGGCATATCAACCTTTGTAGGTTATTTAATGCCAAAGCCATTCTAGAAGAACAGTAGTAGTACTATTTAACCCATAGCTGGGAGGATAAGGGGGTTCATACCTTTCCCAAGGGTATGTGCCCCAAAGTGATCATAATAGCTTGAGTGGAATACAAACTCACTACAATTCCACAGTCCATCACTTTAACCATTACACCATGAGGACACCTTCCCCTAGGAGAAGGGAAATTCTAAATTCAAATCAGCTTTATTCTGCTTAATATATTGACTTTCTGTCATATCCTGCTTGTGGTGGAGGGGTTGGGTAAATACATCTCTCATTGTATAATTTTATGGTAATCCAGCTTAACAAAAGTACAATGAAACTTTTCTGTGAGTTTATATATGTCTACCTAAAAAAATGTCATTTATTCAATGTAACTGCGTATATTTTCAAATGATAACATTTTTCTATAAAATTGTGTCATTTTGTAACTGGTTATTTTATTTATCTGGATACAAGAATACCTCACCTTTTCAAACTAATTTGCCCTTGGCAATGATTTGTAAAGTGAATACTGAAAACGTGACTTTCTTTGAAAGATCTTTAATAGCTGTGCCATTTCTGTGTTGTTTTATCATTTCATATATTATTTCCTATGTTATAATCGTAATCCTTCTTTTTATTAAGTTGAGCTTTGGAATTTTTTCATTTTGACATCTGAAGAAATGAAATAAAGACAGAAGAAAGAAATTAGAAAAAAAATTGTCGGCTTGGACTGGAGAATAAACTGACTGTATCTCTGCAGAGGTGTAAGACTCCCCCAATGAGAGTCTTGTATATCACACTAAACAATAAGATGGTGAGGCTCCAGTGATAGTGGAGTTTCGGGAATATAGAGTACCCCTTCATTGCCTTCGCTCCCAGGTTCACTCTAGCCCAGCACCTGATAGTGTCCTATCTATGGGTCAAATAAACTGAGTGCAAACAAATCAATTTTGCTGATTTGAATTGTTTGAAATAGAACTGTTTGATCATTTAATTATGTGTAAACAAATGACTAATGTTTAACTAAATTGTTCATGATACACAGCAATTATGCTGATTTGAATTGTTTGAAATAGAACTGTTTGATCATTTAATTATGTGTAAACAAATGACTAATGTTTAACTGAATTGTTCATGATACACAGCAATACTTTGGGGTGTCATCATGGTGTAATGGTTAAAGCGCTGGACTGCGGAATCATATAAGCGAGTTCAAATTCCTGTCACACTTTCACTTTCAGACAAATACCTTTGGGAAAGGTATGAACCCCCTTATCCTCCCAGCTATGGGTTAAATAGTAACACTACTGTTCTTCTAGAAGAATGGCTTTGGCATTAAATAACCTACAAAGGTTTATGTGTCATTAAAAACAAAGAAACCCAATCAAACCGAAACAGCAATACTTGGTTTGGTTTAGTTTGGTTTCTTTGTTTAATGGCATATCAACCTTTATAGGTTATTTAATGCCAAAGCCATTCTCCTAGGAGAACGGTAGTGGTACTATTTAACCCATAGCTGGAAGCATAAGGGGGTTTCATACCTTTTCCAAGAGTATTTGCCTGAAAGTGAATGTAATAGCGCGACTGGAATATGAACTCGCTTACTACAATTCCACAGTCCCTCGCTTTAACCATTACACCACAGGAACACCCCCACCAATACTTGGAACCATTTAACTTTGTTGAATTATGTTAAACTGAATTGTTATAAATAGAACTGTTGGACCTACAAGATATGTTTACAAATCATGTATTTGATATATATATATATATATATATATATATATGTATAAACAGGATTCAGCGTTAAATAACTAACAATGGTTGATATTCCATAAAACCAAAGCAAAGCAAAACAAATTGACTTGGGTGGGAGGAATCTTCATAGTTTAGCAGTTAAAGTGCTGGACTGTGACATCAGAGTAAGCAAGTTTGGACTCCAGTTATGCTGTTATGTTCACTTTTGGACTAATACCCTTAGGAAAGGCATGAACTTCCTTATACCACCAGCTGTGGTTAAATAGTATCACAACTGTTCTCAATGATGAATTTGGCATTAAATAACCAATGAAAGATGATTTGCCATTCGATGAAGGAACCTAACTAAAATTAATTCATTGGGGAGAGACATAGAGGGCATTAGCATTAAATAACCTGCAAAGATTCACAAGTTATTTAGACATTAGACAATGACATTTGTGAATAATTAGGTTTTGCGCCTGGTGCTTGACAACCATCAAAATGTCTGGTTAAAGAAAAAGGAGTCACATCCTCAAAATATACCACAATCATCAAAAGAAATTTGACAAATGGAACTTAGAATGATCAACTCCTTTCTCTCTTGGATGTCTGGTCATTGTAAACATTTGTATAATTAACACTTCCACAGTGGAGCCAAAATGATTGCATTTCACATAGCACTAATACCCTTGGGAAAGGTATGAATCCAATTATTCTCCCACCAGCTATGGGTAAATAGTAGGGCAGACTGAGTTCTACAGCCTTGGTGAGGCAACTAGTCTAGGAGAAGGAATACACTGAATTCAAACCTGTTAAACTCAGCTTAAAAATTCACCTTGTGTCATATCCTGCCCAAGCGGAGGGGTTCGTAACTATGGGTATAAAAAATCCAAGAGACAAAAAAGAAGGTGCGTGTGTGGGGAGACTCCATCTTGTAGTCGGAAAACAGTGAGGAGGCTGGAGATAGCGTACAAGCTGTGCATTTAAAATCAAGAAAATAAAGATTTCAACAGCACATAGTTTTATTTACTTATTAAAGTGAGTATTGGAGACCCACTCCAGATATAATCTGGAACCAATCCAACTGCAAAATGTTGAGGGATTGATATCAAGTAGGTATTTAACCTACCTCGACTGTGATAAGGGATTAATATGTAAGCATTTACCAAACCCCTCTGCATGGGCAGGATGTGACACAAGGTCAATTTTTTTAGCAGAGTTTAACAGTTTTGAATTCAGTTTTCTTTCTCCTAGACTGGTTGCCTAACCAAGGCTAAAGAACCCCTCTGCTCTACTATACATCCATAGCAGGGGAGAGAATAATTGGATTCCTACCTTTCCTAAAGGTAATAGTGTTATGTGAAATGCAATCAGTCTCGTCCAGGATTTGAACCTGTGTTGACGTGTCCATTTCCTCCCTTTTTTCTATTAATGGATTAATATTTATATATTTACCCAACCCCTCCACAACAGACAGGATTTGACACAAGGTGAATTTTTAAGCAGAGTACAGCTGGTTTGAATTCAGAGTTTTCCTTCTCCTTGATTGGTTGCTTTACCAGTCTTTCCTCCTATTTACTCATAGCTGGGAGGGGTGAGAACTGATGGATATATGCTTTTCCCAAGAGCATTAACATGAAGTGAAATATGAACAGCCCTGTCCAGGATTTGAGCTCAAATTATCAATTCTGTTTCCGATGATGATAAGCATTAAACTAAGTGGTTGTCACGTACACTTCACTTCTATTCTTTTTGGTGCTGTTTATGTTTTCATTGTCGAGGAAAGAGATCTCTTTCCCTCCTTTATTTTCTTGGAATTTTCTCACTGAAGAACGAGTCAAATATCAAATATTTAAATATTAAGTCACAGTGACATAATGCACATTTTCAAGAGAATTGTGAAAATCTGTTTTTTAAATTAATGAATTTAGGGTACAATTGACTGGGTTTGACTTTGTTTTTTGCTTTTGTTTTTTGCCTCAGTTTTTTGATAAACCGTTGTCTCGACAGACATTGTTGGACAATATTCTTGATGTTCTTAACAAAATGTTTCAGCTGATCAGTTCCACAGCCTTCTTCAAGTATATGTTTTTTCTCGTAAATTATATAAGTCCAGTCAGGTAGAACTGTAGAATATGCCAAGTGCATCTCTGCAGAGGGGTAAGACCTCCTGCAATAACAAGTGTCCTGGATATGACACTAAACCATGTGATGGTAAGGTTTCAGTTCTTATTTCTATTAAGAATAGTTATTGGAGGCTATATTTGTTTACAAATGATTAATTACTTAAAACCATATAATTGCTTGAAAAAAAGGCTGAATTTTGTATTAAATAACCCAACAAGGGTTGACATGCCATAAAACCAACCTACCAACCAATCTGGCACAAGTCTAATCCTTTTTATTTTATCATATTTGTTTCAACTTATTAAATATTCAATATTTGTAAGGAAGATATTTAGGAACAGATTGATCTTGAATACTTACTATGCCTAAACAAAACTGATTAAAATCAAATTGTTAGACTTATGCCAAAGTTATAAATGATAGTTATAGTAATATACTAAATGATATAATTATAATTAGTAATTGGTTAGTCATTTGAAATAAGGTATCGAATATTTAACAAAGAAAAATATCTTATGTGTTGTTATGTTATTATTTCCTCGCTAAAAGTTATTGGAAAATAAAGGAGTGAGAAGACGAAGATGCTGTAAGGTTTTTATATGAAGGTTTTAATGGCAGCGTGGAATAAAGGGTTTATGTTTATGCTGCAAGTCTTGTAGGAAGGAAGGAAGGAAGGAAGGAAATAGTTATCGGGTTGTGAAGGCATTTTAGCAGATAAATGCCAGAGTGAAATGTGTGTCACTAGGTTAAGGTATTGTTGAATATCTGAGTGAGATATGGTCGCCATAGGTGTAACAAAAGTCGTGTTTGCTGGTTAAGGACAGGAATGATGTAGTCACCCATGAGTGTGTGGTCCTGGTTGTTTGGGGGAGAAGCGGGAATGTCTCCAGAAATTGTTGCCCAGGGATGAAGTAGCTGGATGTCTGAGCGGAATTTTGCGTCACAGTCGACATAGCCAGTTTTGAAGGTGACATAAAGTTATTCCTGTGTGAGATGGATTGAATTCATCTAATTCATAATCAACTGGGAACCCTTGGTCTAAAAGAATAGACTCAAGGGATGAATCCATAAATTAGATGGCTTTCCTCATGGTGTCATGATGCTGCTGCTATCAAGAGAGTGGACAGTTAATGCGTCTGTCCTTGTTGAAAAAGTTCTGAGGAAGAGAAAGTGTTTGGCGGGCTTTCCTCAATTTGGTGCTGCCTGGAAAAATGGTCCAGGTGTTACATAGGCATACATGAATACGTGAAATAGACATATTCATACCGGTACGCAAAACGTTCATAACGTCCATAACGCACATATAGATAACATAGGAATCCCGAAACACGAAAAACACTTACGACTTCTTAGTTCAGGTACGAAACTTTTTATTACCTTTGAGTTTAAAGGTTTTTCAACATAAAGAGAGTGATACACAATCTTTCTATGCGGACTTTTCCATCTGCCCCCCACCATGCGCAGCCCCTGCCACAAACTATTGGTCTGATCTCGGCGAGCCCCGAAAGTCAACCATCTTCCTCGGACGCTAAAACTGAACTCTCTGACTTTTTTCAAATCCCCAAAATCCTCCACGCACGCTTCCGGTGCATGACGTCATTCACACCTCCTGGTCCTATTTCCTATCTGTGGTTTTTATTTTGACATCTGTGAATGACACATCCTACCCGCGTGCGTGTGAACACCTTCGCTCATGTTGCACCTAACTAACCCATGCGCTAAGTGAAAGGTTCTCAGCCTAACTAAACCAAAAGGCAAGATATATAAAACAAAATCCCTCGGCCATTATATTACATGGGCTGAATAGGATAAGTCATCCTGATTGGGTGAAAATATGCGTCGACCCTAACAATCAAATTAATTAATGCGCCAAACAAAAATACGAAGTTCTTTCTGCTACAAATATTAAGAATCAGTTGTAAAGTCACCCACTTAAGTGTTTGTCACCCATAAAGTGTTTATCTGAAGAATTGTAACTCTTAAAGTAAATCCTTCCCTGAAGACTAGACTTAGTATTGATTAATTAAGAAAAAAAGAATGAGTCATCTTGTAGTTTATAGCATTCCAGCTGACCACAATGAAAATAGAAGCAAATAAAGGACTGTTGAAGGCTGAAAAATTGATTAATTGAAATTTTATATGAACAGCATCAAGGATATGAAGAAGTAGTCTGTAGTCCAAATAGTTTCTGAGAGGTTAATGACTCTTAAAGTTATTGACAATATTAGAGTAGGTTTTATTACAACAATTTTTCTCTCATTGAGTAACTGGGTCTTTTTCTTCAGCTCTCCTCTTTTATAATTCAGATAAATATATTTAAAACGGCTTATATCAATACAAGAAAAATGAAAATTGTATAGCCAGTTGAGCCTCTTTTATATCAAATTGTATTGACAGTTGAAAGTCTGTATATCAGATTGGATAGACAATTAAACCTTTTCATATTCTTTATTGATATTTTTACTGATCTATGTAGGTGTATATAAAAGAGATACACGTTTTTGTTCTTTGGGAAAAAAACAAAAATGGTGACATAAAATTGGTTCAACTGGACCAATCGATTCTAGCAGTTCTAGGTACACCAAATACCTAGACAATTCTATATATCTGGGGTTTCTAACATTGTGGAAATTGAAATTTCCTATTCATTCGTAATTCATATTTTTAAGTTGTTTAGACCAATGGACTTATTCTTTTTGTTGCTTATATTATCAGCATTTTAACTAATTCATTCAAGTGTGCAGATAAAGAAAGATAATGGCCACCTTTTCCCAAAAATAAGTAATTAAATTAAAGTTGGCGACTGTAGTTGAGGGCGACCCGAAGGCTCCCTTTTCAGTAGCTACTACACTGGAGTGTAGGGAAGGGTGCTACTCCTTTCTCTGGATTGCTCCACTTTACCCTTGAAACATACCTTATAATACTGAGTGCTAAGCAAGGAGGTATCAAGTACCAATTTTTTGAGTCTTTGGTATGACTTGGCCTGGAAATTGAACCCCGGTCTCATGGACCATCAGCGAACACTCTACCCACAAGTTTAATGAGACGGTTATGTGTGTTTAAAAAGTATCAAGACTCAAGTTGTATTTTACAAGATTCTTTTTTGTATTTTTTCATTTTTTTACGTATTTTTATTAACTTTGCAATTACTTCCATGCTTTTACTTTTTTTAACGCAATTTTATTTCTTCTCTGTTTTCAGTTTCACTTTCTGCCTTTCTTCAATTCTTTTTCTTGTTTTTCTTTTGATTTACTTTCAGTATTCTTATATCTTTCACTTTTTTTACAGCCATTTGATTTCTTCAGTAGAGTGACTTCATTCTGTCAGCAGCGGCAATCTGTAGAATTGGTTCATCGCTTTCTTATATAACCCCTAAGTGGATCAAAACGGGTATGAATGCTTTTGGGGGGGGGGATACTTGATTGATTTAAAAATCTATGGGCGCGAATTTTGTGTAAGTAAATAGAATTTATACTACAGGTTTACTAAGTGGTTTGATGATGCCAATTTTTGTCATTCTCTCCAGTTCTGCTTTAATCTCCTTTTCAATGCAAAGGAAGGTCTTTCCAGAAGAATTGATCACATGGGGGAACTGAAGGATCAACAGTAATGATGTGTGTTGTACTTAAAGTTCCCATTTCACCAAAACAGTCCAGATATTTTCCAAGGAATGGAATGTTGGAAGACATTTCTCACAGGTATCAGCACCAATATGGTTTTGAAAATTTGTTTGGTTTGGTTTGGTTTCTTTTGTTTAATGGCATATTTGTTTGGTTTGGTTTGGTTTCTTTTATTTAATGGCATATCAACTTTTGTAGGTTATTTAATACCAAAGCCATTCTCCTAGAAAAACAGAAGTGGTACTATTTAACCCATGGCTGGGAGGATTTTAACCATTACACCAAGAGAACACCTCCAAGTAGTGGTGCTATTTAACCCATAGCTGGGAGGATAAGGGGGTTCATACCTTTCCCAAGGGTATTTGCTCGAAAGTGAACGTAATAGCGCGACTGGAGTACGAACTCGCTTACTACGATTCCGCAGTCCATCGCTTTAACCATTACACCACGAGGACACCCCCTTGAAAATTTGTGTATTTTTGTAAGTTACTGAGGCTATACATTTGCCTAGAACAAGAATGCTAGTGATAATGGAGGCAGTGAGAGTAACTGAGATTGACTTCAGTTTTGGACGTCGGCGAAGTTTGTGGTATAGAGTTTAGGGGAGTAAATTTATCATAGAACCGTTAGTGTCGAGATTTGAGGTCCAAATTTTAATTTCCGCATCGGAGTTGAGTGAGTTGATGGAGAATGTACGTGGTTTGTTTGAAAGATGTGTTTCATGATAGGGATCTTTGGCATTGATCGTGCCCAGGAAGAATTTTGATTGACCCTGATTTGAGTCAGAGTCAGATGAGTCAGTGTATATTTTTATCTGGTGCTCTGATTTTCGTGACTGACAATAATTGGCAAAGTGTCCCTTGCCGTTGCATTTTGTGCATCGCTTGTGATGTGCTGGGCATTTTCCACGTAGATGAAAACTAATGTACAATTTGCAGAAGTTGAAGTGGGACTGTCTGCTGCGTTGCTTGTCATATTCATTGCGGTTAGTCTAAGACTGCATTCCAGGTCTGTTTTTCTGTCTACGTTTTATGAACGAAATGTCTATCTGTGGAGTTTTGGGAGATGCGAGTTCCTTAATTTGTCTCTTTGTTTCTTCGGCAGCGTTGAATTGCTTTTTTCTTAGAGTTAAATCTGCTTCCTTGAGTTAGCGTTCTCTGGGACATGTTTGTAGCAGTCACAGATCTATTTTCTCTCGCAAATCAATGCCCCTGCCAAGCGATTCGGCCACACACTGACCAAGCGCATTGATTCCATCTTCCTCTAAAGAACTATTTTTCTTTTTGGAAGTCTGCCAGAGATAGAGAGTACCCGGCCAGTAGAGAAGAAATACCTCTCTCCCGCCCTATTCTTCTGGACGTTCCAGCATTGACGATCTTCGCTGAAGATAACTGCTGCTACCTGTGACACTGCTGCGACCTGCAACACACAAAGAACTTTTCTCACTCTGACACAAGTCTACTTTCTGTCATAAATATAAACCTTTCATTGTTGTTCTTCAAAGAAGTTTTGTTATTTTGTTCAGCGCTACATAAATAACTACAAATTAACTTATAGTGTATGTAAACTAACCATACACTAAATGTTCCTAATGCTGTATTTTGGCCTTCGACCCGGCCAAAAATGCCATTCCAAGGTAATGCACCGGAAGGAGGTGACACATTCTAATGGCAGTTATGAGAGGAAATCGCGTGGGCAGAAATTGGCTGATGAAATGGGACGAGGTAAAAAAAATTCCCATGATACACTCATAGACTGATGCACCGGAAGAGAGTGACCTGTGAACTGCATGACAGTTATTTCCGCTTAATGACGATCAAACATGCGATTCCAAAAATCGAGTAAGCAACTGAGTGGGCTTTTGACTATTATATAACTCAGTCAAGACAGAAGTTGCAGTTAGAGATCGGACGGAGTTATAGACGAGATGTGGTAGAGAAAGCCACACCAGGCCGAAGGGACTCGGGGCCGCCAATTGAGTTGGGGTCCAGAGAAGTTGCTGAAAAGATGCAGTAAAGAAAGCCATCACCCAGCAGAGTGGGCCCCAGGGCCTCCGATTGAGCATCGGGAGAACGAGAAAGACACAACGCTGACGGCCATAAGAGTGGGGGTCAAAATATTGCAGTTTCTGTTCGGTCTCCAACTCCCTCTCACACGCAAACCTTGGATAACCTTTTCGAACCCTTGCAATAAAGTGAGAGGTACATATTTTGTTAAAGAAGTCTTCCTGCGTCTTTATTATTGTGTCGTTATGATACGCATATGAGAATATAACACTAAGACCGACTATTAAAATGTCTTTTATTAAGAAGTCGCATAAGTTACCATATTTGTATTTACTCCAAAGTTAACATAGTTCCGTAACGTAGTCGTCGATCGTCTGATCATTCGTTTGCTTGCAAGTAAAAAACGTATTTCTTATTATTGTTAAGTTTTTTCTAAGTCCACAATAATTGTCAAATTTCTCAATTATTTTTTTAATGTCCTTTTTATCTTCGCCGTTTTCGAAATCGAATGTAAAAAATATATGTCGTCCTTTTCCTCCAATACGAGTTAGTAAAATGGAAGTTTAGACTTTTCCAGGAGTGGAAATTGAACCGAGTGTGTTTTCATACTGACGCCTTGAAGGTTTGTCTTCGTATATTTGTTGTATCTGAGCACCATGATCCACCGCCAGAATTATTTGAATGTAAGGAACACAATTCAGACACTTGTATCAGAGAAAATATATTATGGTTTAACATTTCCTCGTGCTAGACAATGTAAAACAATTCGAGACGAATTAACAACGACATATTTATTGCCAGAGCAAACTTAATTGAATTAATACAAAAAATATATGAAATTCTAACAAAGTACATTATAGAGAAAACTCTTATCATACAGTTAAAGAGTCTTTTGGTATCAGTTAAAAGTCCTTTAACGAAAGGGTAAATTGTAGTCTACCCACTGTTACATTAAGAAGAAAAGTACAGGAATGAGGACGAGAATATTTATGAGTTTCAAGAAGTTTAAAGATAACCCTTGTGCTGTAAGTCACAGGAAGCAGAGGAACAAATGTTGAGTTGAGAAAGAATAAAAACGCTGAATGTCAGAGTATGAATTGAGATGCTGTCGTCAGGACAGGAATTAAAATGCTGAAGTTAAAGCAGAAGTTGAAAATATCTAATTTGTTTCTCCGAGGATCCATTGGTTTAGAAGGAAAGATGAATGATGAAAGAATGATTTCCCAGACACCAACGGTCCATAAATTGGATGAGGTCTCCTCGTGATGCTTAGCGGACTGCTCGAAATATGTGAGAGAGAGAGAGAGAGAGTCAGAGAAGAAGAGTCAGTGAAGAAGAGTGAATGTGGTCTCTCATGTTGGCTGGTCCTTCCTGCAGCTAGGAAGCGAAGAGAGCGAATGTGTGCTCTGTCATGTTGGAAGGTCTGTCCTGCTAGAAAGGCCTGCGTGGAAGAGAGTGAAAGAATGTTACCTCGCCTTTTTATAGTTGCCCGGGGAAGTGACTCGGGTAGAATGGCATGAAATATTTTCATTGGTCGAAAATATGAGTTCGGGACCAAAACAGTTAAATTATTCCTGCGTCAGACAATAATTTGAAATTCTTTCTGCTACAGTCCTTAAAAGAATGAAGGTTGTTGTGTATAGACTTACCTCAAGGCATGGTACCATGCGCCATACAACACGAGGTTTTTTCGAGGGAGAACCCCACATGTCAGGAATTGCACACACTTAGCTTCTGGTTGTTGAGGCAGGATCGGAGAGAGAGAGAGAGAGAGAGAGAGAGAGAGAGAGAGAGAGTTTGATCTGGTCGCGCCCATTTATATGATATTTTAGTTACGCCTCCTTTCGAACGTTAGAAGTACTATTTGGAGGGCAAGGGATGTAATCCCTATAAAGGTTTCGAATTTGATTTTGCTGCTTGTAAAAACAGTTTTGATCGGTTTTTTTTCCATCTGTCCAGGTTTCAGACAAATTTTCTTGGTCAGATTTGAGTGATTTGGAGGCAGGCAATCTGTCCATTATAGGTGAGTTAAAGAGCGACGAATGTTCGTTTCTTTCTGTGGTCGACGCAATTGCTGTTTTCGAGGCTGGAAAAAGTCTCACCGACAAAGTATAATGTGGAAAAGAGTGTTTGCATGGCTTATACATTTTGTGGCGTTTGGCGGCTGTTGGTGAATATGAGAGAGTGATAGTATTCTCTCTGGAAATCACACTGGAGAGAGTGTGTTAGCCCTGCAAGTGAAAATATGAAAAAGAGGAAGAGTTTTTGAAGACGAAGTATTTATAGAAAATACGTGTCTTGGAGTCGGCTCCAAAAACGCGGGACGAAATTCAAATGAGGACGTAGTTTTAAGCACTGACCACGTGGTTCTCCTGGCCAAAGGTTTCCCAAGACTGATTGTTTATGTGCGTCCGCCATCTTTGGTTCAGGAACAAGTGGCATACCGCCTATTTTAAATTATAGGAGTGTAAGTCCTATAAGAGTGAGTCAACACGTGCGTATATTTTAAAGCATCTTTATTGACAAACAAGGTTGTCGCTTACAACAATGTGAAACTCAAAGGGGCCGCTCATGACCTTACGGTACTATTACAACGTCAGAATAATTACTTAATGCTATAAATATTTACTAAGAATTATTATTATGAGTTACTTGAAACGAAAAAATTGTGTGCAAATTATTTATGTAAGATGGGAATACTTGATATCATATAACTATGCCCAAATTAATGTTTTATGACGAATAAAAAAAGTGAAATGGTCCATTGAAAAATCGTCACAATAACAATCAATCATTTACAAATGAATCGAAATTCCGAATTAAATAACCCACGATTTGATATGCCGTTAAATAAATAACAAAGCCGATCTAAATCAAATCAAGCTCATCACATTCATGACCCAGTCGGTTGGGGCTGTAGAATACACCGACTGCATCTCTGCAGAGAAGTAAGACTCCCTCAACGAGCGTCCTGGATATGACACTAAACAATTTGATAGTGAGGTTCCTGTAACACTAGAGCTTTGGGGAATGTGGAGTACCCTTTCACTGCCATAGCTCCCAAGTCCACTCTGGTCCGGAGCGGTAGCACATAATAGGGTCCTATCTATGGGTTAAATAGAACAATTTGACATTTAAACTGTGTAATTTAACATTCAAACTGAGCGCAAACAAATGATTTAATGCTAAACTGAATTGTTTGAAATAGAACTGTTTGATCATTTAACTGGGTGTAAACAAATGACTGATGCTTAATTGAACTATTAGTGTTAAATAGCAATGTTTGAAAATATTTAACCGTGTGCAAAAAATGGTTAATCATCATCATCATCATTATGTCGCGCCGCCAGCACGGATCCCCCTGACCCTCTCTCGCTACCCGTCTCTATCGTCCATTACGCCCGGGGGGTCTTCAAGGCTATATCTTGTATCGTCACAGATCTGTTGCATATAGCTTCTAGCTGGTCGTCGCCCCGGGGCCTGTTCTGGACTTCGGTCCGGAGCGTGGCCCTGGAAAAGGAACAATGGCAGACTTGGGGCCTTTAATTAGGCACCTAGTTTCGACTAGGTTACCTTCGGGTGGGCGAGCTGCATTTTTGTCTCCTTTGTCCCCCTTGTACGGCACTAGACCATGAGTCTAGTTTAAGCCGCAAACTGGCATACGTGCCCGGACCCACATTTGGGTTCGTGAAACTGCTTGCCTCATCAGGCTCACATTGCACTAAGTGAGCCGATGAGCAGCACAGACAAGCAGGGTTCGAGTCTCGGCTCGTTCCCGACCTCCCCTCCCCTTTATCCCCACTTTAATTGGCCTTCGGGCTTTTGACCTTGTGTCTGGTGGGAGGCAGCGACAAATAAATGGTCGTCCTGCCTTTGCTCGTCCATGTGAAGGGGTCGATTGGAGTAAGTCGCTTATGAGTTCGTCCCTACTTCTCCAGCAGTATCCCGCATATCTGGTTCGTTTAACTTGGATAGTTTTCGTGATGAGTTGTAGATGGCCGTATAGCTGCTGTTTTGTGGGGTGTTGCCTCCATGACTTGTTCAGTATTGCTTGCAGCATTCTTGTGTAATTGCTGTCAAGATTTTTCACCATACGTTTAGTTAGCATCCTTTCAGTGCGTCCATATAGCAGTATCGACACGACCACTGCTTGGAAAAAACTGCGTTTTATTTTATCGGTCAGGTCTGACTTCTATATGACCGATAGACTATCGATAGCTGTCCATACCTTTGCTAGTCGCGTGTTGATATCTTTCTCGGTTGATGAGACACTGCTTCCTATGTAGGTGAACTTGTCCACTAGTTTCAGAGAACTACCATTTAGTGAGGAGATGTCGCCTCTTTGATTAAAGCACATCTATTCCGTTTTGTCTACGTTGACATGGAGGCCTATGCCAGCAGCTGCTCGTTCCAGATTATGTAGCAAAGTTTCGGCTTGGGCGAGTGTATTTGCCAGAAGCGCTATGGCATCTGCGTCGTCCGCATTCGTAATTGTGCGGTGTATCTTCTGCTTCTTTCCTTTGCTAGCTTGAGACCATTATATTTCATTCTATTAATAGACGTTCTAAGCCTAGGCAGATGATAAGTAGGTATGGGGCTAATGTCTCCCTGCAGCACACTTACTACAATGTCGAAGTAATCTGTGTCTCCATCCGGGGAGCGGACTTTTACTTTCATGTTTTTATATAGCATCATTATGACTGCAACGGTTTCTTTGGGTAGGCCGTAGGGGAGAGTAGTATTTCCTCCATCTTCTCTCTCTGTATGGAGTTAAAGACCTTGGAGAAGTCACCAAATAATATTGTTGCGTCAAGGTTTTTTGCACGAACACCTTCTAGAATTCGACGGAGAGTCAAAATTTGTGATGTCGTGGATCGATTTCTCCGAAAGGTATTTTGGTTCTTCCTAAGTATTTTTTCAATTTTGGGTTCTATGCGGTTGTGCACTAGAACATTGTAGATCTTGACCGCTATGGATGTAAGGGTTATACCTCGGCAATTCTTGGCTATTCCGAAGTCACCCTTTTTATGGAATGGGAGGATGTGTAGCGTAAATTTCATATACATACACAAACATCGCACTCACATTTTTAAACCAATCAACAAACATTAGAACATTCTAGAAAAAAAAGGATCCAAACGTCATACACAAAATTTGCGCCCATAGATTTTTAAGCCAATCAACAAACATTAGAGCATTCTAGAAAAAAAGGATCCAAACCACAATATACAAAATTCGCACCCATAGATTTTTTAACCAATCAAGTACTCCCCCCCCCAAAAAAAAACATTTATACCCGTTTTGATCCTCTTAGGAGTTATAAAAAGAAAACTAGGGACCAACTCAACAGAGGTCTCGCCGCTAACAACAAGGAAACTACGTTTCGCTACTGAATTGCTCCCTCACCCACCAAAACACGAGAGACGCCACGCTGTCTAGCAAAGACATTAACATTTCTACTTACACCAAAGGCGAAAACAACAACAACAACAACAACAACAACATTGTGAGTTTTTTTTTGTACAATATTCCAGCTCAATAATAAACCTTTATTTTAAAGTTATTCAGGTTTTGTTTTTGTTTTGTTAGGGAAATTACTTGCGAGGAACACGTACTGCCTACAAACTTTATTTCATACCAGCGACACATCTCGCAATATATCCCCGACAGATGCATCCATTTGTCAATCTGTCTTTTGTGTTTTGGTCATATACGGCATTACATTGTCGGAGCATTATGTCGTCGAATTCTTTGGTCTTCCATACTTCTGGGGGTATTTGTGGGGTTTGAAGGGGGCTTTTGAAGGTCAGTGGCTAAGGGCAAGGTTGTGTTGCCGTAAGATATCTGACTCCATATTTTGCTTATATCATTTTACCCCACGTTGACTGGCCGGCGCAATGCCTTGTCCAAAGAAAGTCCCAAAAGAAATATACAAAAAGAAAAGATAGAAACAGATAAGAGACGAAAACATTTCTTCCATACTTTCCTTTATTTACTTGGTGAATGGACGAACCAACGCTACGTCCCAAGACGTAGCGTGGTGCCCAAAACACCAGACAGCAAAATTGGTGTTGTTGGTTCGACGGACACTGCCTGACAAGACCTGGTTCACAGAAAACCTGAGTATTTATCTCTCTCCACCGGCTCCAAATTCGCCACTCCAAAATCCTTCTAATTTTGGCGCGACCGCTTCCCATTGGCTACTTTACTTTTTATTATTTTTCTTTTTTTCTGATTTTTAACCGGATGGATGCGTGGAACCTTATGCGTGGCGACGCGTTTATACATTTTGTATGTGGCAGCCGACGAGTCAACATTCGGTTGGGAGTTTTATTGCTAATTCCTAAATCCCCACATATTTCATCAAGCCCTGCTGCTTTTCTATTTAAAATTTTTCTTAGTACTGAGTCGAATTCTTCTTGCGTATACTTTTGGAATTTATTAGAATTTGAAAACCTAAGTTAGTGTAAAAATAGAATGCCTATAAGGATGCAATGAACCATAAATAGGGAATCTGATGAAAATTTAAAAAAAAGGCTTAATAGGAAATAGAATTATTCGTATTAGATTGAAATAAGTGAAACCATTTAACTGTGTACAAAAATAAGCTCAGGTTCGTTTAAAAATGCTATCTACAAAATGTGTTTTGGAATTATATTTAATATATATGTATAAAAAGGATACAATGGTTGATATGCCATAAAACCCAAACAAACCAAATCTTATATATTTGATATGTATGTATAAAAAGGATTGAGCATTAAATAATCTACAATGGTTGATATGCCATAAAAGCCAACCAAACCAAATCGTATATATTTGTGGAGTTTGAAGGTTTTTATGAAGGTCAGTGGCTAAGGGCAAGGCTGTGTTGCCGTAAGATATCTGACTCCATATTTTGGTTATATTATTTTACCCACGTTGACTGGCTGGCGCAGTGCCTTGCCCAAAGAAGGTCCATAAGAAATATACAAAAGGAAAAGATAAAAAACAGATAAGAGACGAAAACATTTCTTTCATACTTTCCTTTATTTACTTGGTGAATGGACTAACCAACGCTACGTCCCAAAACATAGCGTGGTGTCCAAAACACCAGATAGTAAAATCGGTGTTGTCGGTTCGACGTCACTACCCGAAAAGAGATCGGTTCACAGAAAACCTGAGTATTTATCTCTCTTCACCGGTTCCAAATTCGCCACTCCAAAATCCTTCTAATTTTGGCGCGACCGCTTCTCATTGGCTACTTTACATTTTATTATTTTTCTTTTTTCTGATTTTAACCGGATGGATGCGTGGAGCCTTATGCGTGGCGACGCGTTTATATATTTTGTATCTGGCAGCCGACGAGTCAATATCCGGTTGGGAGTTTTTACTGTTAATTCCTAAATCCCCACATATTTAATATATATGCATAGAGAGGATTTGGCATTAAATAACCTACGATGGTTGATATGCCATAAAACCCAAACAAACCAAACCAAACCAAAGCAAATCATATATATTCAATATATGTATATAAAGACGATTTGGCATTAAATAACCTCCATAAAACCAAGCCAAACCAAATCTTATATATTTAATATATATGTATTGTTACGTCATCTTCTCTCGTGTCTGGATGATATTTTCGATATATTTGATATTCCTTGTCCCGGACACGTCAGAGACGAAGAACGTAAATCAACGAAAATTTATAATTCGTCCTATTTACCCGAGTTGGCTTGTAAGTTATTTTTCACGACAACAGGTTGAGGAATTATTGCACGGAAACAATGTACCAGAATGACTAGTAAAATAAAATTAAACACAACGGCAATTTTAACAGCACATAAAATAATCTATTCCGTTGGCATTCAACTAACAAAATAATATAAAAATACAATAAAGTTCAAGAGATATACGGATAGGACTTATCTGAGGAGTGATAGTTAACGTGAATACTCGATATAAACAGGATAGAAAATTAAGTTCTATCAGGCTTCTCTGTTGTTCATTTCCTCGCAACTTGGCCATGCCTTTTTTCCCCAACTACTCACGTCACATTTCTATTTTCAACTGTATACGCCGCGTTCCTCTTTCAAACTGTAAACACCGTGTCTTTGTTCAACAGTCTCGTTTCAAGCTAATCCACCCTGCCTTCAAATTCACGCCGGCTAGGCAAAAGATGTCACATTTTTTTTTACTCAAGGGGTTTCCGGTCAACAACCTCCCACTACTCCTCTCCCAGTGTATCTTCTCTTTGCTGCTTTGTGTATACGTCACAAGTATACTATACGTCACAAACTTCCAGTGGTTGATATGTCATAAAACCCGACTAAACCATCATCACATGCTGGAGAAAAGTAGTCAACCAGGATCTGCAAATATTTCTCACTGTGAGGAACAAGATTACAGTAATCTGTTTAAAGATGTGGACCAGACGAGTAAAAGTTTTACGAGTAGCAAGAAATCGGCGAACGTTATACAGTTTCACCATTGTCCATTGGATATTATGTTTACGTCATTCTAACTTGGATATATATGCCCTATCACCGATATTGAGAACTCATTATATATATATATATATATATACACGCAGAGGGTTCCCCAAAAATTTGACATCATTTTAAAAGCAATTATCTTGAAAACTACTGTCTCACTCAATGAAATTGAACAGCTTAGGTGTTGAACATCATAAACTTATTCTGGTACCGATTTCATAAATATTCAATATGTGCACCGCCAGTCACAAGGTACACGTCAAGTCGGTAGTTAAGCTCTTGCTAAACACGCTATTGCATGTCTCCGGTAATATAATCCAGTGCGGAACTGATTTTCTGCTTGAGTTCATCAATGCTAGCAGGAAGAGGGGGGAACATAGACCAGTCCCTTCACATATCCCCACAAAAAGAAATCCGTGACCATAGCAGCTATTTCATCAGAAAACTGTCACCTCTCTCGATCCATCTCTCTAGCAGATTCTTATTAAGATAAGCATGTACTATGCTCTTCTATTAAATATAAAATCTTAATGTTTCCATACATTCTGTGAAAATTTGAGGTTATTTCAACAAGAATTGCCCAAATTACTGGCCTGCGAAATGATGTCAAATTTTTGGGACACCCTATATATATATATATATATATGTGTGTGTGTGTGTGTATGTATTAATATCAAGTCGTGCTGGTACCACAGAGCATCGTAACAAAGAATCATGGGTCCCTTTTGGTAGCTTTTGTTCCTCATTAATAGACACCATTCTTAGATATGAATTTGTTTGATTGTTATCTGTACTTTACTCCATTTTCAACGGAGATTGGCTGTAGGAGTTCCGCATTTAGAAAAAGCAGTCTTCATGTATCTGTAGCAGAAAGAAAACTTGAATTTTTGTTTGGTGCGTAATTTAATTTGACCGCTAGAGTTGCTGAACATTTTCACCCAATCAGGATGACCTGTCCTATTCAGCCCGAACCATATTTCCTCGCAGCACTAAAAATTGAAGAAAGCCCGCGAATCTCTCTCTCGCTCAGAAATCCCCAAAGGGAACGGACGTCTTAACATCTGTTCCTGAATAGAGTAGCCACATCAACCATTATGAGGAGAGCCATCTAGTTTATGGATCCTTTGGGTCTATTCTTCTAAACCAAGGGATTCTAGTTAAAAACAAATTAGATGATACACTCTAACAACTTCCTACCTTCTTTCTTTACTACGAGACTCGCAGCATACCAGCGTAAACCCCTTACTTCATTCTGCCATTAAAACCTTCCTTCAAAAACCTAACGACATTTTCGTTCTTCTTCACCACCTTGATTTTCCATCAACATTTAGCGAGGGGATAACTACCAACGAAATACCAACGCAACTAGAGTAATACCAACAAAACCAACTTAAACCTTAAACCAAAAACCCAATAATAATAATAACAATAATAATATCGCTATAAATGGCGACCTTCAGACCTTTGAAAACACGCAACCACATATAAAAACAAATTAAATATACCATTACATATCCGACTCGTCATATTCTCAGTGAAGGCCAGTTTCGAGAGAATACTCCAAAGCATCTACCTGTTGAGAGTGTCTAATATCTTTGTTTTGTTTGGTTGTGTTTTATGGTATGTCAACTCTCGTGGGTTATTTAATGCCACATCCTGTTTATACATATGTTATGATTTTTAAGTAAAAACTTTGAAGGTAACAATTTTTTAACGAGCCAGAACTTATTTGTTTGCAAACCGCTAAATGGTTTCAAGTATTGCTATTCAACACTAATAGCTCAATGTACAAAAAGTTAAATAGTTTTAAGTATCGTTATGTAATTTTAATAATTCAATTTAACATTAGTCATGTAGTGGTGACTGTGTATTTTGGTCCCCCACAATTTAATGTTTCCCCAAAATATTATGTTGAAGTTTGATGTTTCGTGTTTAGTTTAGAATAAAGGTAGAATATGCATAATATAGGCACATCGAAAAAGTAGTAAATGAAAGAAGCCAATGAGTGAAAGGTATACAACAAATGAGTAAAAGATATGAAACGAATGAAACGAGTAAAGGTTGTAAAACGGCGCGGACAAAAAGAACATTTAAAACAAGGCGACGAACAAAAACAAATTTATATTCTACAACAATAAAACTTACATTGATACATAAAAAATATTGCTAATTCTACTTACAAAATAATAGTGTGAGTATATGTGTGAGTGTGTGTGTGTCTAACACAACTAAGCTACGAAAGGATTACATATTTAAGATGACCTTTTTTATGATTAGAAACAGGCAGTTTCTCTGAGACTGGAAAGCATCTACAGTCAATATATATTTTGAATGTCTGCGAGGCCCATCCATGTTGTTGCTTTTCTCTCCTGTTGATTCACACTGGAGGGAGTGTGTTGCCGCTGCGAAGAATTTGTGTAGAAGAGAGAAAGGGTGTTTGAAGACGACGTATTTATAGAAAATACGCATCTTGTAGGTGGCTCCAAACGCCGGACGAAAATTTACGCGCGGACGTAGTTCTAAGCAGGTCACGTGGTTCTCCTGGCCAATGGTTTCCCGAGACTGAATATGTGAGCGTCCGCCATCTTTGTGGGATCAAATGGCATACCACTCAAATTAAATTACAGGAGTGTAAAGCCCTATAGTCATTTGTTTGTACACAGTTAAATGGTTTTATGTACAGTAAATGATTAAATAGTTCTATTTGACCCATAGATACTACTATTCCGGGTCAGAAAAGACCTGAGAATAATGACAATGAAGGGTTACTACACATTGCCCCAAATTAGAACATCACAATCAGATTGTTTAGAGTCATACCTAGGACACTCATTGACGGTGGGCTCTTACTTCTCCGCAGATATACAATCGGTGTATTCTACTGCCCCAACCGACTGGAATCGAATGTCTTTGTGATAATGAGATCAATGAAACGCTAGTAAAGGTCATATTGTTGTTCTACACACTTCTCTAGGATTTTTCATGCTGTCAAAATATCTGGCGTACCACAGTTGAAATGGAAACCACAATGCAATTCGGATAAGAGGTTTGGTGCAACATGTATAATTAGTCACTTGTAGCCCGAGCTGTACTAGTGTGGAATCGGTTGAGCGGGCTTTGGTATCAACGACTTAAAGGTTAGTCTTCGTATATTTGAGAACCTAAAACACACCGCTACAACTATTTGAGAATGAGGAACACGATTCGGACACTTATAGTGAAGGAAATGTATTATGGGTTAACATTTCCTCGTGCCAAACAATATGAATCAATTCACAACAAATTAGCAACAAAACATTTATACCCTGAGCAAACTTAATAGAAAGGATAGAGAAATTACTTGAAATACTGAGCGTACATTATGGAGGGAGAGAAAGTGTGGTGTAAAGACCAACGTCAAAGCATTGTACCGTGCGTGGTACGCCACGAAGTTTGTTGGGGCAAAAGTGTATCTTCTCCGTCGGGAGACGTATGCACTTGTATATGTTTCTTGGCGTCAAGGCTGGAACGGAGAGAGAGAGAAAGAGAGAGAGAACAAGTTTCAACTTTGTTGTGCATTTTATAATCCTACTTCGGTCACATCACCTAGCAGCCATTAAAATTACTATTTTGTTAAGCAAGGGATGTAATCATGACGACAAAAAGTTGGCTTGGTGTGTCTTCGAGTACCATAATTCGGACAAAAAAAAACCCCAAAAAAAACAAAAAAAAAAAACGAGAGGTGACGCAAAAAGGAAACAAGACTTGAGTTGATGAATAAAGAAAAGTCTTTATTATTGCTTAATTGTCTCATCAGGTTTCTTCGAAGTGCTGCTGCTGCTGCTGCTAGTAACGGCTGCTAGTTTTTCTTGACAGGATGTGTCGTAAGAAAATAGAAAATAATAGGTTGACGATTTTTCTGCCTCCTACCACAACACCGTCTTCTCCCGGAACCTTTCTAGTGATCATCTGTTCGATAGAAACTTTTATTTCTCCATATGTGGGAAACAAACCACACTCATAAATGACAGGATCTATTTGAAGAACCCCAATTTATCAGGGATGACATGCCAAATACGGTTCAATAAGTCTTTGATTGCTTTGATTTCTTTATTCTTGATGACACATTAAACCTTCGCAGGTTATTTAATGCTAAATCCATCCTTGTAGAACAGTAGTGGTACTATTTAATACATAGCAGGAGGGATAAGGGTGTTCATACTTTTCTCAAAGGTATAAGTCCGAAAGTGACCGTAATAAGCGCGACTGAAGTTCGTGTTGCGGGGCCGATAAGCGTGTCGACCCCTCAATTGGTTTTAGTTTAATGCGTGCGAGTAGTGACAGCCAAAAACAATGAAGGAAGACAAAAGGCGAGATAACAGATACAACAAAAGTAACGATTTATTGTCGGAATTACAAATGTGTATGTAGAGTCCGAGGCGGTTGTATGTAGTCTTCAGCTAGATGGGTGATGTCGAAAGCTGGTATGGTCGAGTCGCGGTTGTGCGCAGCTGGTCGTTCGACGAGGGTAGCTGGCGTAGGTTGAGTCGTAGAGATACAGCTAGGTGTTTGATGCGGGTAAGCTGAGGTCGGTCGAGTCGTTGGTATATCGATGTCCCGGTTTTGACAGTTCGTTAGGTTAACCGGGGCGCGGGGGGGTCGATTTGGTTGCTAGTCTGTACAGCGAGTCGTACGTAGGCTAGTCGTTGCAATGCTTGGGCAGTCCGTAACAGCGAGTCGTTACGTGGACTGGATGCTGCATTGCTGGAGCGTCATGGTCGGAAGATCGATATCCCGGTTTTGACAGTAAGTTGGGTTAACCGGGGTCGTGTCGATCTGGTTGCTAGCAGGTACAGCGAGTCGTACGTAGGCTAGTTGTTGCAATGCTAGGGTAGTCCGTAACAGCAAGTCGTTACGTGTACTAAATGCTGCATTGCTGGGGCAGTTTTGGGAACCTCCGTACCCCGATCTTTTGGCAAATACATACTGACATATTTGCATGGAGTATGTATTTACCCAACCCCTCCGCTCGGATAGGATGTAACACGAGGTCAATTTTAAAGCGAAGCTTAACAAGTTTGGATTCAGGATTTTCCTTTTCCTAGAGGGGTTGCCTAACCAAGGCTAAAGGATCCAGTTTACCCTACTATTTACTCACAGTTGGAGAGAAAATGAATCAATTCATACAAAGGTATAAGATTATAGCAGAAAGAACTTCGTATTTTGTTTGGTGCGTAAATTAATTTGACCGTTATGGTCGTCGCATATTTTCATCCAATGAGGATGACTTATCCTATTCTTTCCGGATCATTTTTTCCCAGGCAAGATAAAAATGGTGAAAGCCCGCCAAACTCTCTTTTCCTCAGGATCTTTCGAGCAGGACGGCCGTACTTTCTGTCCTCTCTCTTCATATCAGCAGAACCATTACACCATGAGGAAAGCCATATAATTTATGGACCCTTGAGTTAACCCTCCTTGACCAAAGGTTCTCAGTTGAATATAAATTAGATGTATTTATTCCGCCACTTACAGGAACTCTTTTATGTCGCCTCTAACTTTTGTCATGCCTTCAGCGACGCGTCCTCCAAACTCTGCGGGAGATCATCATTCTTCTCTATCCCACTGCTATAGGACTACGCTTATGGCTGACTATATCATTCCTGTCCTTATTCAGCAACAAAACCTTTGCTATGACTGTAGCGATGCAAATGCCGCAGACACCTAGCTGCCTTATTCCATCTCTATTCTGCTTATCTATTTTGAAGACATTTATTCCTCACTCCAAAATCTGTGCGACTTAGAACTACGGGCTGAACGCCAAATGCCTGCTCATCACCTTTTAACTGTTTTCTCCCCACTACGGCGATCAGCACAAAGGCTACCTCACAACACAAGCCTTTATTAAACTTCTAAATTAAAAACCTTCGGTATCTTCGTTCGACTCATATTTTTCCTTCAAATATAACGGAGAGGGTAACTTAATCACCTTCTTCGTTATAAGAGCTATGTGAAATGCAATCAGCTTTGTCCAGGATTTGAACCCGTGTTGCCATGTCCATTTCCAATGGCGATAACCATTACACCGCGTAGTAGCTGGGGATCTGTTACTTAACCCCTCTCATACATAGCCCTGACGACGAGGCCTAGAATAAGCTAATTATATCCCCTACATAGGGGTAATACCCTCCTCTGATATGACACTGAACTGTATATGATTGTGAGGTTCCACATCTGGGTTAAAGTACTCCTTGATTGTCATTACTCCGATGTCCTCACTTTCTGGAAGTGGTTATATCTGTTAGGGTCTCATCTCTGGATCAGATAGATCTGTTTGAAAATTATTCTTATTAGATAAGAATACTTGATACCATATAATTGTAAATTATTTGTATTGGTTATTTGAAACTATAGTTGATCATTAAGGATTATCATTTGTTACTTGAAACCAAATAACTGTGTGTGCAAGCTTATAAGAAGTAATAACTTGAAACCATATAATTATTAGTAAAAGATAAGAATACTTGAAACCACATAATTGCTATTACATTCACTTTTTGCCCAGTCGACTGGGGCTGTAGAAAACACCGACTGCACCTCTGCAGAGAGGTAAGACTCCCCCAATGAGTGTCCTGGATATGGCCCTGAATGGTAGCACCTGATAGGGCCCTATCTATGGGTCAAATAGAAGTAAACTGTATACTTATGCTAAACTGAATTGTTTGAATAAGAACTGTTTGACTAAACTAAATAGATTGAAATAGAAATGTTTTTGACAATTAAACTGTGTACTTACATTTAAATTGCGTGCTTATGATAAACTGAATTGTTTGAAATGGAACTGTTTTGACGTTGAAACTCTACTTACACTAAATTGAATTATTTAATATAGAATTGTTTTGACATTTAACTGTGTGTAAACAAAATCAGTACTTATACTAAACTGAATTAGCTGAATTAGAACTGTTTGACTAAACTGAATAGCTTGAAATAGAAACGTTTTTGACAACTAAACTGTGTATTCATGATAAACTGAATTATTTGAAATAGAACTGACTATTTGAATAAAAATGGATTTGGCGTTAAATAACCTACAAAGGTTGATATGCCATAAAATTCAACCAACCAACCAACCAACGTTCGCTTTCGGATTCATACCCTATGGTATGGATTAAATAATACTAATACTGTTCTTTCACAAGGATGGTTTTGGCGTTAAATAACCAAGGAAGGTTGATGTTCCATTCAATGAAGAAACTAAACCAACCACATAACTGTGAAAAAAATAGTTGTATTAGATTAGAATATGTGACTTTATATAACTGTGTGCAAAAAACTCTAGTATAATGAAATTCAATTCCCTTACTTCTAAGCACAAAGAAGCTTGAGACAGGTTGACATGCCGTTAAAAACAATCGCTCATACAATGAACGTGATTCCCTAACCTTTAGGTATCAAATATTCCAAGACGCGTTGACATGCCGTTAAAATCAATCACTCATACAATGAACGTGATTCCCTAACCTTTAGATATAAAATATCCCAAGACGCGTTGACATGCCGTTAAAATCAATCAGTCACTCAATCGACATGAAATGAACGTAACTCCTTAACCTTTAGGCAGAAAATAACCTTAGACAGGTTGACATGCCGTTAAAGTCAATTGATCAATCAATCAATCAAACCCTCTCATACATCTCACAAATTACATGTCAAATATATCTCTGCGTTGTACGATGATATAACTGAGACTGTCGGGCACTTAAAAATAGAGAAAAAAAAAAAAAAAGTAAGATTAATTATGGTTAATGTTGCATCAAGTCCAAAAACAGATAAAATTACAGACATAGAGGTGCCAATTTTGAAGTAAAAATCGAATTCACGCGGACGTAGTCGTAAATAAACCACTTGATTCCAAAAATAACGTTTCAAGTAATGGCAAAAAAATCCTTGTGAAATCTCTCACAACTGACACTAAAAAGACACAATAGAGAACAGAAGACGCATCAATTGGCAACTAATTTAATGAGTGAATACTTTGATCCATCGACGTATTAATGTAGCCGACAGTTCGCTGCAACACACAAACGAGAACATCGGCAGACATATTCACTTGTGGAAAGGCCATACAGTAGAACTTATAAAGCAAAGTTCTCACCGAGTTACTCCATAATATTACCAATGAAACACAACACCTCACATACACTATTTTTCGTCTAGAAAAACTTTTTCTTTGCAAGGACATTCCCGCTCACGTACACTTACAAAGAACTTTCCTTTATGGTTTAACATATTAACATTTCATTTTCGTTTTGTTATTGTTGCACAATACCGGACATTGGCATAATGGTTAGAGTGTTCGCCAATAGCCCGGGAGACCTGGGTTTAATCCAAGGTCGAGTCATACCAAAGACTCAAAAAATGGTACTTGATGCTACCTTGCTTAACACTAAGTATTATAAGGTAAGGGTAAAGTAGAGTAATCCAGGGAAAGGAGTAGCGCCCTCCCCTACACCTCAGTGTGGTAGCTATTGAAAAGGGAGCCTTTGGGTCACTCTCGACTACGGTCGCCAAGTTTACTTTTACTTATTGTTGCACAGAATTTGTTTTCAACTTTTATATGTATCACATACTAGTGTAGGGAGACGATAAATGTTTTATTTGGGGGCATATTTTTGGACCACGTGTCAATCCCATAATTTAAATCTACTTCTTTCGTTTCCTATTCTTCAGAGACCAAAGTCGTAGTTTTTTTCATCTCTGTTTTCTGAACTAGTAAGATGAGCTTTTTCCTCACGGTTCACGAAAGAGACTTTATCTCGCCTCGACATTGAAATATAAGGTCGACAGAGCTTTGCTCCTCCCAGGGGATAAGTAAGACTTTTCCATTTTTGGGATCCTTTTTATATATGGAACAATGTGCACATTTAATCTGCTTAAGTATTATTGTGATACATCTTATGCTTTTATTTGTATGCAATAAATGTCCTCTGTGTATATGGCACAGTCGGCTTGGGCTGCAAAACACACTGACTGCATCTCTGCAGAGGAGTAAGACTCCCCATAGAGTGTCCTGGATATGACACTAAATAATCTGATGGTGAGGTTCCAGTTATGCTAGAGCTTTGGAAAATGCGGAGTGCCTCTTTATTGCTATTGCTTCCAGGTCCACTCTGGCACCTGAGAGGGTCTTATCTATGGGTCAAATAGAACTAAACTGGGTAAAGTATGCTAAACTGAATTGCTTGAAATAGAACTGTTTTGAAATTTAAACTGTGTACTTATGCTAAATTGAATTGCTTGAAATTAACTGTTTTTACATTTAGCAGTGTGTAAACAAAAAACTGTAATGCTAAATTGAATTGTCTGAAATAGAACTGTTTGCATGTATGAAATGGATTTGGCATTAAATAACCCACAATGGTTGATATGCCATAAAACCAAACCAAACCATCTAAAGGTATATGAACTTATCTTTCTTGCGATTGTTCAGTGTTAGTGGATATCATGATGATGATGATGATGATCAAGTCATATTGACAGCATGGAGTCCCTTGACTCTCTATCACTTACCGTCCCTATCGTCTATTGCTCCCGGTAAATCTTCAAAGCTGCACCCAGTATCCACACAGAGATGATGTATGTAAGTCCTTGCTGGTCGACGAACACTGGTGTGTCCATGTGTAGGTGTCCCTAAGAGACGATCACTTATGAGTTCGTCCTTACTTATCCAGTAGTACCCATCATGTCTAGTTTGTCTTACTTGGAGGGTTTGTCAGATGGGAGGCAAGTGGCCGTACAGCTGCATTTTTTGTGGAGTACTGCTTCGAGGATTTGTTCAAAACACCACCTAGAATTCTTGTGCAGTCCCCTTCTAGCTTTTTCTCCCGCGTTTCTTTAGCGTCCATGTGGTGCGTTCATACACCGCCAGGAAGAACTAGTAATCCAGTTTTATTTTATCTGAGAGTTCAGATTTCCATATGATCGATAACTTGTTAATATCAGTCCAAATCTTCTTTATGCGTATGTTGACATCCCTTTCAGTAGATGAGATATTGCTACCGAGGTATGTGAACTGGTCTACTAATTTCAGGGGCTTGTTATTTAATGATGAGATGGCTCCTTCTTGTTTTAAAGGGATTCAACTTGGGCAGTTTTATTTGCGAGAAGCGGTGGGTCATCTACATAGTCTGCATCTGTCATTGTTTCTGCTTCTTTTTTTTTTTTTTAAATATGAAACCAATTTTATTCATTAAATCGATTGACGCTCATAGTACGTAATCTAGGAAGACTAAATAGATATGATGCTTATACATTTCCTTGCAAGATTCCAACAAAAATTTCAAAGAGGTCGGTGTCACTATCGGGTGAGCAAACCATTGCTTTCGTGTTTTTGTAAAGCATAATTATGGCGGTAACAGTTTCTTTGGGTAGTTTATACGCTAACAGTATTTGATCCATCTTTTCTCTGTGCATGGAATCAAATGCCTTGGAGAACTCTACGAACAACAGTGTTGCCTCGAGATTCTTTGTACATACTCCTTCTATAATTGACGAATTGTCAGAATTTGTGATGTTGTAGACTAATGTTGATATTGGATCTTGGTGAGTAGGGACGTGACTAGCACCAACTGTTACCAATAACTGGTAACCACTACAATATTGGAATGTGATAACCCTATTGAATTTGTTAGGTTCCGAACGACTAGACAGTTCGACTGTTCTGACTGGCAAAAAAAAACCTGCATCGGTTTGGTTTGGTTTTGGTGCCTTTGTTTAATAGCATATCAACCTTCGTGGTTTATTTAATGCCAAAGCCATTTTTGTAGAAGGACATGAGTGGTACGATTTAACATATAGCTGAGAGAGGGGGGGGATAAGTGGGTTCATACACTTCCCAAGAGTATTGATCTGAAAGTGAATGTAATAGCGCGGCTGGAGTTCGAACTCGCTTACTACGATGTTTCAGTCCAGTATATTAACCATTATGCCACGGGGACTCATCTAATAAAATCTGGATGTTGCTCTGAGACACAACAGTCAGATCGAAGAATCAGTTTCTGGCTACAATAATAATTTGTATATAAGACACTCTGTTTTTCCAGATTTTTTAGACCCAAAGTTAGGGGTGCGTATTACAGAGGAAAACTATATAAATAACTCTTTTTTCAGGCCGCATACGAGGTGCCTTCAATAAGTTTCCTGCCTTTTTTTGTATGGGCACTTTTATTGATAGTACACACATGAAACTATAGTCCCCTTCGAAGTAATCTCCTCCAGCTGCAATGCACTTGTTGTACCGTTCCAACAACTTCTGGAAGGCCCCATGGAAGTCCTTTTGTGTGAGCGTGTCAATGACCTTCGCCACAATCTCTTTCATCTCAATTATCTCATAACGACAGCCTCTAAGTTTTTCCTTGAGCTTAGGGAATAAGCAAAAGTCACAGGGAGCAAGGTCTGGACAATAGGGAGGGTGAGGAACTGTCTTGATGTCCATCTTGGTCAAATAGTCTGTTACAAGGATGGAGTTGTGGACTGGTGCATTGTCCTGATGGAAATGTCACTGACCCGATTTGAAGATTGCTGGCCTCTTCAGACGGGATCTCTTCCTGAACTCCCTTAAAACCTCAACATAGTATTCCATGTTGACGGTCTGTCCAGTGGGAACCTAGTGCATGTTGATCATACCAGTGCTGTCAAAAAAAGTGATCGTCAAAAGTTTGTGGTTGGATTTGCTCTGTCTGGCCTTCTTGGGTCAGGGATAGCCAGCATGCTTCCACTGGGAACTCTTTCCCTTGGTCTCTGGGTCATAGCAGTATCTTCACGTCCAGATTGCATTTTTGAAATTAACCAGCTGTGACAATCAGGTTTTAGTAGGGTGTATTCGAATTCCTGCTGTAGCTGTTCATTTGAAGCTGAAATCATAAAAATTGGTCAGTCATCTCATAAGATCTATAGCAATAACATATTGGATTTTCAAGAGTCTATGAAAAAAGTCTGGAAACTTATTGAAGGTATCTCGTATCTCGTCTTATTTGGGACGGGATGACCAAAAGAAAAAATATATCTATAGACCAAACAAATGTTTCACGCCTTTGCAGAAAAATATCCATTTATAGGAAAATTCATCGTCTCCCTATATGAGCCGTAAGAAAAGAAAAACACAAAGCCAATAGATGTTTCAAAAACGTTCATGTATTGTACGTATGAAATTGCAGAAAAAATATTCTTTTAGCGGTCAATAAACTTACAAAGGTAACAATTTCTAATTATCTTATTAAACACTTATCTTAAGAGGTGATTAGTTGGTGTGGTTCAGATTTCTCTTCGTGGGGTTCGTTTTAGGTTGGCGCCCCTTGTGGTTCTATATCTGTTTAGTCGCTGTTATATTGTTGTTCAACGAGAGCTGTTCAGCCATACTGCTCGGCTGCTATTCTGCTCTGTTCTCAGTGACGAAATGAATTAGCGTGTTACTTCTGCGTGCCTGCTGTATAACTGCCTCAGCTGTTTACGGATTCTTGCTCCCAGCCTTTCTCGGGCTTATCGAGTACACAATGTTAAGGGATAGCCCATATTTTTTATACACTGGAATGTGGATTTTTTTATGATTTTGTTTCTCCTATGAGCTTAAGATTATTGAATTTTTGTGTGAACATGTCCGTGTGTTTGCTTTAAAAACTGTGTAAATTTTGTGTTTTAAGTCATCGTGTAGTAAGTAAAGTTGGCGACCGTAGTCGAGGGCGACCAGAAGGCTCCCTTTTCAATAGCTACTACACCGAGGTGTAGGGGAGGGTGCTACTCCTTTCTCTGAATTGCTCTACTTTACTCTTGATACGTACTTTATATTGCTGAGTGTTAAGCATGTGATACATATAAAAGTTGAAAGCAAATTCTGTGCAACAATAAGTAAAAGCAAACTTGGCGACCCTAATCGGGGGTGACCAGAAGGCTCCCTTTTCGATAGTTACTCCACTTAAGTGTAGGGGAGGGTGCCACTCCTTTCCCTGGATTGCTCCACTTTACCCTTACCTTATAATGATGAGTGTTAAGCAAGGTGTTGCGGAGCCGATAAATATGTCGACCCCGCAAATGAATTATGTGAATGAGAACAGCCAAAGCAATATGAAGGAACAAAGGTGAGATAATGATAATTACAAATGACAATTTATTTCATCGTATTTACAAGCGTGAATGTAAATGTCCGTGGTGGTTGTATGTGTTCGCAGCTGGGCGTTCGACGAGGGTCGCTGGCGTAGGTCGAGTCGTTGAGTACAGCTAGATGTTGGATGCTGGTAAGCTGAGGTCGGTCGAGTCGTTGAGTTCAGCTAGATGGTCGGTGCTGGTCGTTGAGTACAGCTAGATGGTCGATGCTGGTCGTTGAGTACAGCTAGATGGTCGGTGCTGGTCGTTGAGTACAGCTAGATGGTCGGTCGAGGTTGGTAGATCGATATCCCTGGTTGTGACGGCATGTTGTGGTTAACCAAGGGTGTGCCGATCGGGTTGCTGACTCGTACGGCGGGTCGTACGTGAGTCAGGTGTTGCAGTGGTAGAACAGTCCGTAACAGCGAGTCGTTACGTGGACTGCGTTGTACCTTGCAAGAGCGTCGAGGTCGAGGAAAGGCTAGGGCCTTGCTGGGCCCCCTAGCCGTGCGGACGTATCGGACAGGAGTGAAGGCTTTGTCGTATCAAAGCCGTGCGGACGGGCGGACGAGAGCGAAGGCTTTGTCGGGGCAAAGCCGTGCGGACGAGCGGACAGGTGCGAAGGCTTTGTCGGGTCAAAGCCGTGCGGACGAGCGGACAGGTGCGAAGGCTTTGTCGGGTCCAAAGCCGTGCGGACGAGAGCGAAGGCTTTGTCGGGTCAAAGCCGTGCGGACGAGCGGACAGCAGCGAAGGCTTTGTCGGGTCAAAGCCGAGCTGACGAGCGGACAGGCCAGAAGGCCGAGGCTAAGATGGGCGTTATCTTAGCGCTGCGCAGATAGCGAAGGAATAGCTAAAGGCTGGACCGTGCCATTAGCGCTGCGCAGCTTATCGGACTATCGGAACCGAGTGAGAGTTAAGACCGGTTGGTCTTAGAATCCGTCTTCGTGTTTGCCGCCTGGCCGTCTACTTCGACTGATCATTACTGACCGCCAGAGATGCTCTGACCCGCAGACAGGGACCTCTTATGGTCCTAAAAAGGACCTTTGTGCATACCTATGTAGGTGGGAAAAAGCAGATCTACCACGAGAAGTGGGATCAACGTCGGAAGTTAAGGTGAATGCGACCGCATAGAATGCGGGATTCCTCCTTAAAGAGCTTCGCTAAGAGCGTGCTGTATTTATCCTACGTCCCACCAACGTACGAATATGGCACAAGGCGGGTTATGTCACAGGGCCGTAGCCTAACGCGATAGGCAGTTCCAAAAATGCCTCGGACCCCGTCGGCATTCCCCTTTTCGGGGCGCCTCAGGCGCCGGGCGATAAACCCAACCCCTCAAAGGGGGTAAAAGCCTAGGGGGACGGCCCCCTGAGGCCAGAGGTGATGTATCCAATGGTGGAACAGACCCGACCGAACCGTGCAGCACGCAACCACAGCCGGTCGAGAGCGCCCCACCACAGGACACAAAAGAACGCTCGCTAAGAGCGTGCCATGTATTTGTCGCTGCCTCCCACCAGACACGACTTGACACAAGGTCAAAAGCCCGAAGGCCAATTAAAGTGGGGATAAAGGGGAGGGGAAGGTCGGGAACGAGCCGAGACTCGAACCCTGCTTGTCTGTGCTGCTCATCGGCTCACTTAGTGCAATGTGAGCCTGATGAGGCAAGCAGTTTCACGAACCGAAATGTGGGTCCGGGCACGTATGCCAGTTTACGGCTTAAACTAGACGCTTGGTCTAGTGCCGTACAAAGGGGACAAAAGTGCAGCTCGCCCACCCAAAGGTTGCCCAGTCGAAGCTGGGGGCCTATTCGGCCCCGAGTCTGCTCTTGGTTTCGAGCACCCATCCGGCACGAATGCCAGACGGCCCAGCTAAAAAGCCGGGGGCGTGCCATTTATTTGTCGCTGCCTCCCACCAGACACGACTTGACACAAGGTCAAAAGCCCGAAGGCCGATTAAAGTGGGGATAAAGGGGAGGGGAAGGTCGGGAACGAGCCAAGACTCGAACCCTGCTTGTCTGTGCTGCTCATCGGCTCACTTAGTGCAATGTGAGCCTGATGAGGCAAGCAGTTTCACGAACCGAAATGTGGGTCCGGGCACGTATGCCAGTTTACGGCTTAAACTAGACGCTTAGTCTAGTGCCGTACAAAGGGGACAAAAGTGCAGCTCGCCCACCCAAAGGTTGCCCAGTCGAAGCTGGGGGCCTATTCGGCCCCGAGTCTGCTCTTGGTTTCGAGCACCCATCCGGCACGAATGCCAGACGGCCCAGCTAAAAAGCCGGAGGCGGTATTTGTCGCTGCCTCCCACCAGACACGACTTGACACAAGGTCCGGGGGCGTGCCGATATTTGTCGCTGCCTCCCACCAGACAGGACTTGACACAAGGTCAAAAGCCCGAAGGCCAATTAAAGTGGGGATAAAGGGGAGGGGAAGGTCGGGAAGGAGCCGAGACTCGAACCCTGCTTGTCTGTGCTGCTCATCGGCTCACTTAGTGCAATGTGAGCCTGATGAGGCAAGCAGTTTCACGAACCGAAATGTGGGTCCGGGCACGTATGCCAGTTTACGGCTTAAACTAGACGCTTGGTCTAGTGCCGTACAAAGGGGACAAAAGTGCAGCTCGCCCACCCGAAGGTTGCCCAGCCGAAGCTGGGGGCCTATTCGGCCCCGAGTCTGCTCTTGGTTTCGAGCACCCATCCGGCACGAATGCCAGACGGCCCAGCTAAAAAGCCGGGGGTTTGCCCAATATTTGTCGCTGCCTCCCACCAGACACGACTTGACACAAGGTCAAAAGCCCGAAGGCCGATTAAAGTGGGGATAAAGGGGAGGGGAAGGTCGGGAAGGAGCCGAGACTCGAACCCTGCTTGTCAGTGCTGCTCATCGGCTCACTTAGTGCAATGTGAGCCTGATGAGGCAAGCAGTTTCACGAACCCAAATGTGGGTCCGGGCACGTATGCCAGTTTACGGCTTAAACTAGACGCTTGGTCTAGTGCCGTACAAAGGGGACAAAAGTGCAGCTCGCCCACCCGAAGGTTGCCCAGCCGAAGCTGGGGGCCTATTCGGCCCCGAGTCTGCTCTTGGTTTCGAGCACCCATCCGGCACGAATGCCAGACGGCCCAGCTAAAAAGCTGGGGGGTTTGCCCAATATTTGTCGCTGCCTCCCACCAGACACGACTTGACACAAGGTCAAAAGCCCGAAGGCCAATTAAAGTGGGGATAAAGGGGAGGGGAAGGTCGGGAACGAGCCGAGACTCGAACCCTGCTTGTCAGTGCTGCTCATCGGCTCACTTAGTGCAATGTGAGCCTGATGAGGCAAGCAGTTTCACGAACCCAAATATGGGTCCGGGCACGTATGCCAGTTAACGGCTTAAACTAGACGCTTGGTCTAGTGCCGTACAAAGGGGACAAAAGTGCAGCTCGCCCACCCGAAGGTTGCCCAGCCGAAGCTGGGGGCCTATTCGGCCCCGAGTCTGCTCTTGGTTTCGAGCACCCATCCGGCACGAATGCCAGACGGCCCAGCTAAAAAGCCGGGGGGTTTGCCCAATATTTGTCGCTGCCTCCCACCAGACACGACTTGACACAAGGTCAAAAGCCCGAAGGCCGATTAAAGTGGGGATAAAGGGGAGGGGAAGGTCGGGAACGAGCCGAGACTCGAACGCTGCTTGTCTGTGCTGCTCATCGGCTCACTTAGTGCAATGTGAGCCTGATGAGGCAAGCAGTTTCACGAACCCAAATGTGAGTCCGGGCACGTATGCCAGTTTACGGCTTAAACTAGACGCTTGGTCTAGTGCCGTACAAAGGGGACAAAAGTGCAGCTCGCCCACCCGAAGGTTGCCCAGCCGAAGCTGGGGGCCTATTCGGCCCCGAGTCTGCTCTTGGTTTCGAGCACCCATCCGGCACGAATGCCAGACGGCCCATATATTTGTCGCTGCCTCCCACCAGACATGACTTGACACAAGGTCAAAAGCCCGAAGGCCGATTAAAGTGGGGATAAAGTGGAGGGGAAGGTCGGGAAGGAGCCGAGACTCGAACCCTGCTTGTCAGTGCTGCTCATCGGCTCACTTAGTGCAATGTGAGCCTGATGAGGCAAGCAGTTTCACGAACCGAAATGTGGGTCCGGGCACGTATGCCAGTTTACGGCTTAAACTAGACGCTTGGTCTAGTGCCGTACAAAGGGGACAAAAGTGCAGCTCGCCCACCCGAAGGTTGCCCAGCCGAAGCTGGGGGCCTATTCGGCCCCGAGTCTGCTCTTGGTTTCGAGCACCCATCCGGCACGAATGCCAGACGGCCCAGCTAAAAAGCCGGGGGTTTGCCCAATATTTGTCGCTGCCTCCCACCAGACACGACTTGACACAAGGTCAAAAGCCCAAAGGCCAATTAAAGTGGGGATAAAGGGGAGGGGTAGGTCGGGAACGAGCCGAGACTCGAACCCTGCTTGTCTGTGCTGCTCATCGGCTCACTTAGTGCAATGTGAGCCTGATGAGGCAAGCAGTTTCGCGAACCCAAATGTGGGTCCGGGCACGTATGCCAGTTTACGGCTTAAACTAGACGCTTGGTCTAGTGCCGTACAAAGGGGACAAAAGTGCAGCTCGCCCACCCGAAGGTTGCCCAGCCGAAGCTGGGGGCCTATTCGGCCCCGAGTCTGCTCTTGGTTTCGAGCACCCATCCGGCACGAATGCCAGACGGCCCAGCTAAAAAGCCGGGGGTTTGCCCAATATTTGTCGCTGCCTCCCACCAGACACGACTTGACACAAGGTCAAAAGCCCGAAGGCCAATTAAAGTGGGGATAAAGGGGAGGGGAAGGTCGGGAAGGAGCCGAGACTCGAACCCTGCTTGTCTGTGCTGCTCATCGGCTCACTTAGTGCAATGTGAGCCTGATGAGGCAAGCAGTTTCACGAACCCAAATGTGAGTCCGGGCACGTATGCCAGTTTACGGCTTAAACTAGACGCTTGGTCTAGTGCCGTACAAAGGGGACAAAAGTGCAGCTCGCCCACCCGAAGGTTGCCCAGCCGAAGCTGGGGGCCTATTCGGCCCCGAGTCTGCTCTTGGTTTCGAGCACCCATCCGGCACGAATGCCAGACGGCCCATATATTTGTCGCTGCCTCCCACCAGACACGACTTGACACAAGGTCAAAAGCCCGAAGGCCGATTAAAGTGGGGATAAAGTGGAGGGGAAGGTCGGGAAGGAGCCGAGACTCGAACCCTGCTTGTCAGTGCTGCTCATCGGCTCACTTAGTGCAATGTGAGCCTGATGAGGCAAGCAGTTTCACGAACCGAAATGTGGGTCCGGGCACGTATGCCAGTTTACGGCTTAAACTAGACGCTTGGTCTAGTGCCGTACAAAGGGGACAAAAGTGCAGCTCGCCCACCCGAAGGTTGCCCAGCCGAAGCTGGGGGCCTATTCGGCCCCGAGTCTGCTCTTGGTTTCGAGCACCCATCCGGCACGAATGCCAGACGGCCCAGCTAAAAAGCCGGGGGTTTGCCCAATATTTGTCGCTGCCTCCCACCAGACACGACTTGACACAAGGTCAAAAGCCCAAAGGCCAATTAAAGTGGGGATAAAGGGGAGGGGTAGGTCGGGAACGAGCCGAGACTCGAACCCTGCTTGTCTGTGCTGCTCATCGGCTCACTTAGTGCAATGTGAGCCTGATGAGGCAAGCAGTTTCGCGAACCCAAATGTGGGTCCGGGCACGTATGCCAGTTTACGGCTTAAACTAGACGCTTGGTCTAGTGCCGTACAAAGGGGACAAAAGTGCAGCTCGCCCACCCGAAGGTTGCCCAGCCGAAGCTGGGGGCCTATTCGGCCCCGAGTCTGCTCTTGGTTTCGAGCACCCATCCGGCACGAATGCCAGACGGCCCAGCTAAAAAGCCGGGGGTTTGCCCAATATTTGTCGCTGCCTCCCACCAGACACGACTTGACACAAGGTCAAAAGCCCGAAGGCCGATTAAAGTGGGGATAAAGGGAAGGGGAAGGTCGGGAACGAGCCGAGACTCGAACCCTGCTTGTCTGTGCTGCTCATCGGCTCACTTAGTGCAATGTGAGCCTGATGAGGCAAGCAGTTTCACGAACCCAAATGTGGGTCCGGGCACGTATGCCAGTTTACGGCTTAAACTAGACGCTTGGTCTAGTGCCGTACAAAGGGGACATAAGTGCAGCTCGCCCACCCGAAGGTTGCCCAGCCGAAGCTGGGGGCCTATTCGGCCCCGAGTCTGCTCTTGGTTTCGAGCACCCATCCGGCACGAATGCCAGACGGCCCAGCTAAAAAGCCGGGGGTTTGCCCACGAGCGTTGAAAAGGGCCTGTTGATATCACGAAAGTGCTATGACACACAGCTCAGCCGCGTGGATAAGAAATTCCCTCATAAAAAATGAGTGTAGCCATAAAGTATTTTTCTAACCCGCCATAGTCTAGCGACGACTATTAGTTCTAGTCTTATCTAGTTATTTCCGGCAGAAGTGTTTTGTAAATGGTATTAATTTTAATTAATCTTTTTCTTTTACCTATAACGAGATGTCAAGGTCGTTAGAAAGAAAAAGGGCTTCGTCAGTTCCGGTCGTACTCGGATATAATCGTCCTAACGCGGGCGTGTAACTTGATATGTTTAGGTTTATCGGCCGGTCGCGGCAAAGGTAGCATCAAGTACCATTTTAAAAGTCTTTGGTATGACGTGACCTGGGATTGAACCTAGGTCTCCCAGACGATTGGCGAACACTCTGCCCACTAGCAATGAGCCGGTCTTAAGTCATCGTGTAAACTATAAAATTTTTTAGTTTTAGTTTGTACGAACAGATAAAAAGTTGAAAAAATGCTAAATTTAGGTTAAATTTAGCTGTTTATCTCAGATGTATGTATTTTTATATCAAATAAAAACGGGTTCAGTAGAGTTTTATTGATTTGGCGTTAATGTAAATGCATTTGGCTTGGTTTGGTTTATGGCATATCAATCTTTGTAGATTGTTTAATACCAAATCCTGTTCACACAAAGACACACACACATATATATATATATGATTTGTAAGCGAATAATTTGTAGGTAATAATTCTAAACTGACTAGAGCTTATTTGTTTGCACGCAATTAAATGGTTTCGAGTATTGTTAACACTCATAATTCTAAATGGTTTCAAGTATTGCTAAAACTCATAATTCTAATTGGTTTAAAGTATTGCTAACACTCATAATTCTAAATGGTTTCGAGTATTGCTAACACTCATAATTCTAAAGGGTTTCGAGTATTGCTAACACTCATAATTCTAAATGGTTTCAAGTATTGCTAACACTCATAATTCTAATTGGTTTCGAGTATTGCTAACACTCATAATTCTAATTGGTTTCGAGTATTGCTAACACTCATAATTCTAAATGGTTTCGAGTATTGCTAACACTCATAATTCTAATTGGTTTCAAGTATTGCTAACACTCATAATTCTAAATGGTTTCAAGAATTGCTAACACTCATAATTCTAAATGGTTTCGAGTATTGCTAACACTCATAATTCTAATTGGTTTCGAGTATTGCTAACACTCATAATTCTAAATGGTTTCGAGTATTGCTAACACTCATAATTCTAAATGGTTTCGAGTATTGCTAACACTCATAATTCTAATTGGTTTCGAGTATTGCTAAAACTCATAATTCTAAATGGTTTCAAGTATTGTTAACACTCATAATTCTAAAGGGTTTCGAGTATTGCTAACACTCATAATTCTAATTGGTTTCAAGCATTGCTAACACTCATAATTCTAAATGGTTTCAAGTATTGCTAACACTCATAATTCTAATTGGTTGAAAGTATGGCTCACACTAAAAATTATAAATGGTTTCAAGTATTGCTAACACTGTTAATTCTAAATGGTTTCGAGTATTGCTAACACTCAAAATTCTAAATGGTTCCTAGTAATGCTAACAGTCATAATTCTAATTGGATTCAAGTATTACTAACACTCATAATTCTAATTGGTTTCGAGTATTGCTAACACTCATAATTCTAAATAGTTTCAAGTATTGCGAAAACTCATAATTGTAAATGGTCAAGTATTGATAACACTCATAATTCAAAATGGTTTTGAGTATTGCTAACAATCATAATTCTAATTGGTTTCAAGTATTGCTCACACTCAAAATTTTATATAGTTTCAAGTATTGCTAACACGCATAATTTTAATTGGTTTCAAGTATTGCTCACATTCATAATTTTACATGGTTTTAAGTATTGCTTAGACTCGTAATTCTAAATGGTTTCGAGTATTGCTAACACTCATTATTTTATATGGTTTCGAGTATTGCTAACACTCTAAATTCTAAATGGTTTCAAGTATTGCTAACACTCATAATTCTAAATGGTTTCGAGTATTGCTAACACTCATAATTCTAATTGGTTTCAAGTATTGCTAACACACATAATTCTAATTGGTTTCGAATATTGCTAACACTCATGATTCTAATTGGTTTCAAGTATTGCACAAACTCATAATTTTATATGTTTTAAAATATTGCTCACACTCATAATTCTAAATGGTTTCGAGTATTGCTAACACTCATAATTGTAATTGGTTTTGAGTATTGATAACACTCATAATTCTAATTGGTTTTAAGTATTGCTAACACTCATAATTCTAAATGGTTTCGAGTATTGCTAACGCTCATAATTCTAATTGGTTTCGAGTATTGCTAACACTCATAATTCTAATTGGTTTTGAGTATTGCTAACAGTCATAATTTTAATTGGTTTCAAGTATTGCTCACACTCATAATTCTAAATGGTTTCAAGTATTGCTAACACCTATAATTCTAAATGGTTTCGAGTATTGCTAACCCTCGTAATTCTAATTGGTTTCAAGTATTGCTCACACTCAAAATTCTGAATGGTTTCAAGTATTGCTAACACTCTTAATTCTGAATGGTTTTGAGTATTGCTAACACTCATAATTCTTATTGGTTTCAAGTATTGCTAACACTCATAATTCTAATTGGTTTAAAGTATTGCTCATACTTAAAATTCTAAATGGTTTAAAGTATTGCTAACACACATAATTCTAAATGGTTATGAGTATTTCTAACAGTCAAAATTCTAATTGGTTTCAAGTATTACTCACACTCATAATTCTAAATGGTTTCGAGTATTGCTAACACTCATAATTTTAAATGGTTTCGAGTATTGCTAACACTCATAATTCTAATTGGTTTCAAGTATTGCTCACACTTAAAATTCTATATTGTTTCAAGCATTGATAACACTCATAATTCTAAATGTTTTCGGGTATTGCTAACAGTCGTAATTCTAATTGCTTTCAAGTATTGCTTACACTCATAATTCTAAATGGTTTCGAGTATTGCTAAAACCTATTATTCTAAATGGTTTCGAGTATTGCTAACACTCATAATTCTATATGATTTCAAGTATTGCTAACACTCATAATTTTCAATGGTTTCCAGTATTGCTAACACTCATAATTCTAAATGGTTTCGAGTATTGCTAACACTCATAATTCTAATTGGTTTAAAGTATTGCTCACACTTAAAAATATGAATGGTTTCAAGAATTGCTAACACTCATAAATCTAAATGGTTTCAAGTATTGCTAACACTAATAATTCTAAATGGTTTCAAGTATTGCTAACACTAATAATTCTATATGGTTTCGAGTATTGCTAACACTTATAATTCTAAATGGTTTCAAGTATTGCTAACACTCATAATTCTAATTGGTTTCGAGTATTGCTAACACTCATAATTTCAAATGGTTTCAAGTATTGCTAAGAGTCATAATTCTAATTGGTTTCAAGTATTGCTCACACTTAAAATTCTAAATCGTTTTGAGTATTGCTAACACCTATGATTCAAAATGGTTTCGAGTATGGCTAACACTCATAATTCTAATTGGTTTCGAGTATTGCTAACACTCATAATTCTAAATGGTTTCAAGTATTGCTCACAGTCAAAATTTTATATGGTTTCAAGTATTGCTAACACTCATAATTCTAAATGGTTTCAAGTATTGCTAACACTCATAATTCTAAATGTTTTCGAGTAGTGCTAACTTTCATAATTCTAATTGGTTTCAAGTATTGCTCACAGTCAAAATTTTATATGGTTTCAAGTATTGCTAACACTCATAATTCTAAATGGTTTTAAGTATTGCTCACACTTAAAATTTTAAATGCTTTCAAGTATTGCTAACACTCATAATTCTAATTGGTTTCGAGTATTGCTAACACCTATAATTCAAAATGGTTTCAAGTATTGCTAACACTCATAATTCTAATTGGTTTCGAGTATTGCTAAAACTCATAATTCTAAATGGTTTCAAGTATTGCTAACACTCATAATTCTAAATGGTTTATAGTATTGCTAACACTCATAATTCTAAATGGTTTAAAGTATTGCTAACACTCATAATTCTAAATGGTTTTGAGTAGTGCTAACACTCATAATTCTAATTGGGTTCAAGTATTGCTCACACTCAAAATTTTATATGGTTTCATATATTGCTAACACTCATAATTCTAAATGGTTTAAAGTACTGCTAACACTCATTATTTTATATGGTTTCAAGTATTGCTAACACTCTAAATTCTATATGGTCTGAAGTAGTGCTAACACTCATAATTCTAAATGGTTTCGAGCATTGCTAACACTCATAATTCTAATTGGTTTCAAGTATTGCTAACACTCCTAATTCTAAATGGTTTCGAGTATTGCTAAATCTCATAATTCTAATTGGTTTTAAGTATTGCTAACACTCTTAATTCTAAATGGTTTCGAGTATTGCTAACTCTCATAATTCTGATTGGTTTCATGTATTGCTAACACTCATAATTTTATGTGGTTTCAAGTATTGCTATCACTCATAATTCTAAATGGTTTCAAGTATTGCTAACACTCATAATTATAATTGGTTTCAAGTATTGCTAACACTCATAATTCGAAATGGTTTCACGTATTGCTAACACTCATAATTCTAATTGGTTTCGAGTATTGCTAACACTCATAATATCTAATTGGTTTCAAGCATTGCTCACACATAAAATTCTAAATGGTTTCAAGTATTGCTAACACTCATAATTCTAAATGGTTTCGAGTATTGCTAACACCTATAATTCTAAATGGTTTCGAGTATTGCTAACACTCATAATTTTCATTGGGTTTGAGTATTGCTCACACTTAAAATTCTAAATGGTTTCAAGTATTGCTAACATTCATAATTCTAATTGGTTTCAAGTATTGCTCACACTTAAAATTCTAAATGGTTTAAAGTATTGCTAACACTCATAATTCTAAATGGTTTCGAGTATTGCTAACACTCATAATTCTAAATGGTTTCCAGTATTGCTAACACTCATAATTCTAATTGGTTTCAAGTATTGTCCACACTTAAGATTCTAAATGGTTTCGAGTATTGCTAACACTCATAATTCTAATTGGTTTCGAGTATTGCTAACACTCATAATTCTAAATGGATTCGAGTATTGCTAACACTCATAATTCTAATTGGTTTCAAGTATTGCTCATACTAAAATTTCTAAATGGTTTTGAGTATTGCTAACACTCATAATTCTAAAAGATTTCCAGTATTGCTAACACTCATAATTCTAAATGTTCTCGGGTATTGCTAACAGTCATAATTCTAATTGTTTTCGAGTATTGCTCACACTCATAATTCTAAATGGTTTCGAGTTTTGCCAACACCTATAATTCTAAATGGTTTCGAGTATTGCTAACACTCATAATTCTATATGATTTCGAGTATTGCTAACACTCATAATTTTCAATGGTTTCAAGTATTGCTAACACTCATAATTCTAAATGGTTTCAAGTATTGCTAACACTCATAATTCTATATGGTTTCGAGTATTGCTAACACTCATAATTCTAATTGGGTTCGAGTATTGCTAACACTCATAATTCTTATTGGTTTCAAGTATTGCTCACACTTAAAATTCTAAATGGTTTCAAGTATTGTTAACACTCATAATTTTAAATGGTTTCGAGTATTGATAAGACTCATAATTCTAATTGGTTTCGAGTATTGCTAACACTCATAAATCTAAATGGTTTCAAGTATTGCTAACAGTCATAATTCTAATTTGTTTCAAGTATTGCTCACACTTAAAATTCTAAATGGTTTCAAGTATTGCTAACACTCATAATTCTAAATCGTTTCCCGTATTGCTGACACCTATAATTCAAAATGGTGTCGAGTATTGCTAACACTAATAATTATTAATTGGTTTCGAGTATTGCTAACACTCATAATTCTAAATGGTTTCAAGTAGTGCTAACACTCATAATTCTAATTGGTTTTGAGTTGTGCTCACACTCAAAATTTTATATGGTTTCAAGTATTGCTAACACTCATAATTCTAATTGGTTTTAAGTATTGCTCACACTCATTATTTTATATGGTTTCAAGTATTGATTACACTCATAATTCTAAATAGTTTCAAGTATAGCTAACACTCAATATTTTATATGATTTCAAGTATTGCTAACTCTCATAATTCTTATTGGTTTCAAGTATTGCTCACACTCATAATTCTAATTGGTTTCAAGTATTGCTAACACTCATAATTCTAAATGGTTTCAAATATTGCTCACACTCAAAATTTTATATGGTTTCAAGTATTGCTAACACTCATAATTCTAAATGGTTTAAGGTATTGCTAACACTCATAATTCTAAATGGTTTCAAGTATTGCTAACACTTATAATTCTAAATGGTTTCGAGTAGTGCTTACACTCATAATTTTAATTGGATAATTTTATGTGGTTTCAAGTATTGCTAACACTCATAAATCTAAATGGTTTCAAGTATTGCTAACACTCATTGGCCCAGCGTTTAGCGTGTTCGCCAATGGCCAGGGAGACCTGGGTTCAATCCCAGGTCGAGTCATACCAAAGACTTTAAAAATGGTACTTGATACCACCTTGCTTAACACTCAGCATTATAATTCTATATGATTTCATAATTCTATATGATTTGGAGTATTGCTAACACTCATAATTTTCAATGATTTCAAGTAATGCTAACACTCATAATTTCTAATTGGTTTCAAGTATTGCTAACACTCATAATTTTAAATGGTTTCGAGTATTGATAAGACTCATAATTCTAATTGGTTTCGAGTATTGCTAACACTCATAAATCTAAATGGTTTCAAGTATTGTTAACACTCATAATTCTAATTGGTCTCAAGTATTGCTCACACTTAAAATTCTAAATGGTTTAAAGTATTGCTAACGCTCATAATTCTAAATGGTTTCGAGTATTGATAACACTCATAATTCTAATTGGTTTCGAGTATTGCTAACACTCATAATTCGAATTCGTTTCGAGTATTGCTAACAGTCATAATTCTAATTGGTTTCAAGTATTGCTCAAACTTTAAATTCTAAATGGTTTCAAGTATTGCTAACACTCATAATTCTAAATGTTTTCATGTAATGCTAACACTCAAAATTCTAAATGTTTTCAAGTATTGCTAACACTCATAATTCTAAATGGTTTCGAGTAGTGCTAACACTCATAATTTTAATTGGTTTCAAGTATTGCTAACACTCAAAATTTTATATGGTTTCAAGTATTGCTAACATTCATAATTCTAAATGGTTTCAAGTATTGCTAACACTCATAATTCTAATTGGTTTCAAGTATTGCTCACAATCATTATTTTATATGGTTTAAAGTATTGATTAAATTCATAATTCTAAATTGTTTCAAGTATTGCTAACACTCAATATTTTATATGATTTCAAATGTTGCTAACACTCTAAATTCTAAATGGTCTAAAGTATTGCTAACACTCATAATTCTAAATGGTTTCGTGTATTGCTAACACTCATAATTCTAATTGGTTTCAAGTATTGCTAACAATCATAATTCTAATTGGTATCAAGTATTGCTTACACTTAAAATTCTAAATGGTTTAAAGTATTGCTAACACTCATAATTCTAAATGGTTTTGAGTATTGCTAACACCAATAATTCTAAATGGTTTCGAGTATTGCTAACACTCATAATTCCATATGATTCCGAGTATTGCTAACACTCATAATTTTCAATGGTTTCAAGTAATGCTACCACTCATAATTCTAATTGGTTTCAAGTATTGCTCACACTTAAAATTCTAAATGGTTTCAAGAATTGCTAACACTCATAATTCTAAATGGTTTTGAGTATTGCTCACATTTAAAATTCTAAATGGTTTCAAGTATTGCTAACACTCATAATTAAAAATGGTTTCGAGTTTTGCTAACACTCATAATTCTAAATATTTTTGGGTATTGCTAACAGTCATAATTCCAATTGTTTTCAAGTATTGCTCACACTTAAATTTCTAAATTGTTTCAAGTACTGCTAACACTCATAATTCTAAATGGTTTCAAGTGTTGCTAACACTCATAATTCTAATTCGTTTCAAGTATTGCTAACACTCATAATTCTAATTGGTTTCAAGTATTGCTAACACTCATATTTCGAATTCGTTTCGAGTATTGCTAACACTCATAATTCTAATTGGTTTCAAGCATTGCTCACACTTAAAATTCTAAATGAGTTAAAGTATTGCTAATACTCATAATTCTAAATGGTTTTGAGTATTTCTAACAGTCATAATTCCAATTGGTTTTAAGTATTGCTCACACTCATAATTCTAAATGGTTTCGAGTATTGCTAACACCTATAATTCTAAATGGTTTCGAGTATTGCTAACACTCATAATTCTATATGATTTCGAGTATTGCTAACACTCATAATTTTCAATGGTTTCAAGTATTGCTAACACTAATAATTCTAATTGGTTTCAAGTATTGCTAACACTCATAATTCAAATTGGTCTCAACTATTGCTCACACTTAAAATTCTAAATTGTTTAAAGTATTGCTAACGCTCATAATTCTAAATGGTTTCGAGTATTGATAACTCTCATAATTCTAAATGGTTTCGAGTATTGTTAACACTCATAATTCGAATTCCTTTCGAGTATTGCTAACAGTCATAATTCTAATTGGTTTCAAGTATTGCTCAAACTTTAAATTCTAAATGGCTTCAAGTATTGCTAACACTCATAATTCTAAATGTTTTCATGTAATGCTAACACTCATAATTCTAAATGGTTTCGAGTATTGCTAACACTCATAATTCTAAATGGTTTTGTGTATTGCTAACACCTATAATTCTAAATGGTTTCGAGTATTGCTAACACTCATAATTCTAAATGGTTTTAAGTATTGCTAACACTCATAATTCTAAATGGTTTGAGTATTGCTAACACTCATAATTCTAAATGGTTTGAGTATTGCTAACACTCATAATTCTAAATTTTTTCGGGTATTGCTAACAGTCAAAATTCTAATTGTTTTCAAGTATTGCTCACAGTTATATTTCTAAATGGTTTCAAGTATTGCTAATACTAATAATTCTATATGGTTTCGAGTATTGCTAACACTCATAATTCTAATTGGTTTCGAGTATTACTAACACTCATAATTCTAAATTGTTTCGAGTATTGCTAACACTCATAATTCTAAATATTTTTGGGTATTGCTAACAGTCATAATTCCAATTGTTTTCAAGTATTGCTCACACTTAAATTTCTAAATGGTTTCAAGTACTGCTAACACTCATAATTCTAAATGGTTTCAAGTGTTGCTAACACTCATAATTCTAATTCGTTTCAAGTATTGCTAACACTCATAATTCTAATTGGTTTCAAGTATTGCTAACACTCATATTTCGAATTCGTTTCGAGTATTGCTAACACTCATAATTCTAATTGGTTTCAAGCATTGCTCACACTTAAAATTCTAAATGAGTTAAAGTATTGCTAATACTCATAATTCTAAATGGTTTTGAGTATTTCTAACAGTCATAATTCCAATTGGTTTTAAGTATTGCTCACACTCATAATTCTAAATGGTTTCGAGTATTGCTAACACCTATAATTCTAAATGGTTTCGAGTATTGCTAACACTCATAATTCTATATGATTTCGAGTATTGCTAACACTCATAATTTTCAATGGTTTCAAGTATTGCTAACACTAATAATTCTAATTGGTTTCAAGTATTGCTAACACTCATAATTCAAATTGGTCTCAACTATTGCTCACACTTAAAATTCTAAATTGTTTAAAGTATTGCTAACGCTCATAATTCTAAATGGTTTCGAGTATTGATAACTCTCATAATTCTAAATGGTTTCGAGTATTGTTAACACTCATAATTCGAATTCCTTTCGAGTATTGCTAACAGTCATAATTCTAATTGGTTTCAAGTATTGCTCAAACTTTAAATTCTAAATGGCTTCAAGTATTGCTAACACTCATAATTCTAAATGTTTTCATGTAATGCTAACACTCATAATTCTAAATGGTTTCGAGTATTGCTAACACTCATAATTCTAAATGGTTTTGTGTATTGCTAACACCTATAATTCTAAATGGTTTCGAGTATTGCTAACACTCATAATTCTAAATGGTTTTAAGTATTGCTAACACTCATAATTCTAAATGGTTTGAGTATTGCTAACACTCATAATTCTAAATGGTTTGAGTATTGCTAACACTCATAATTCTAAATTTTTTCGGGTATTGCTAACAGTCAAAATTCTAATTGTTTTCAAGTATTGCTCACAGTTATATTTCTAAATGGTTTCAAGTATTGCTAATACTAATAATTCTATATGGTTTCGAGTATTGCTAACACTCATAATTCTAATTGGTTTCGAGTATTGCTAACACTCATAATTCTAAATTGTTTCGAGTATTGCTAACACTCATAATTCTAATTGGTTTCAAGTATTGCTAACACTCATAATTCTAATTGGTTTCAAGTATTGCTCACACTTAAAATTCTAAATGGTTTAAAGTATTGCTAACAGTCATAATTCTGAATGGTTTTGAGTATTTCTAACAGTCATAATTCTAATTAGTTTCAAATATTGCTCACACCTATAATTCTAAATGGTTCCTAGTATTGCTAACACTCATAATTCTATATGATTTCGAGTATTGCTAACACTCATAATTTTCAATGGTTTCAAGTATTGCTAACACTCATAATTCTAATTGGTTTCAAGTATTGCTAACACTCATAATTCTAATTGGTCTCAACTATTGCTCACACTTAAAATTCTAAATGGTTTAAAGTATTGCTAACGCTCATAATTCTAATTGGTTTCGAGTATTGCTAACACTCATAATTCGAATTCGTTTTGAGTATTGCTAACAGTCATAATTCTAATTGGTTTCAAGTATTGCTCAAACTTAAAATTCTAAATGGTTTCAAGTATTGCTAACACTCATAATTCTAAATGGTGTCGAGTATTGCTAACACCTATAATTCTAAATGGTTTCGAGTATTGCTAACACTCATAATTTTCAATGGTTTCAAGTATTGCTAACAGTCATAATTCTAATTGGTTTCAAATATTGCTAACACTCATAATTTTCAATGGTTTCAAGTATTGCTAACACTCATAATTCTAAATGGTTTTGAGTATTGCTAACACTCATAATTCTAAATGGTTTCGAGTATTGCTAACACTCATAATTCTTATTGGTTTCAAGTATTGCTAACACTCATAATTCTTATTGGTTTCAAGTATTGCTAACACTCATAATTCTAATTGGTTTCAAGTATTACTAACACTCATAATTTTCAATGGTTTCAAGTATTGCTAACACTCATAATTCTAAATGGTTTTGAGTATTGCTAACACTCATAATTCTAAATGGTTTCGAGTATTGCTATCACTCATAATTCTAAATTTTTTCGGGTATTGCTAACAGTCATAATTCTAATTGTTTTCAAGTATTGCTCACAGTTATATTTCTAAATGGTTTCAAGTATTGCTAACACTAATAATTCTATATGGTTTCGAGTATTGCTAACACTCATAATTCTAATTGGTTTCGAGTATTGCTAACACTCATAATTCTAAATTGTTTCGAGTATTGCTAACACTCATAATTCTAATTGGTTTCAAGTATTGCTAACACTCATAATTCTAATTGGTTTCAAGTATTGCTCACACTTAAAATTCTAAATGGTTTAAAGTATTGCTAACAGTCATAATTCTGAATGGTTTTGAGTATTTCTAACAGTCATAATTCTAATTGGTTTCAAGTATTGCTCACACCTATAATTCTAAATGGTTTCGAGTATTGCTAACACTCATAATTCTATATGATTTCGAGTATTGCTAACACTCATAATTTTCAATGGTTTCAAGTATTGCTAACACTCATAATTCTAATTGGTTTCAAGTATTGCTAACACTCATAATTCTAATTGGTCTCAACTATTGCTCACACTTAAAATTCTAAATGGTTTAAAGTATTGCTAACGCTCATAATTCTAATTGGTTTCGAGTATTGCTAACACTCATAATTCGAATTCGTTTTGAGTATTGCTAACAGTCATAATTCTAATTGGTTTCAAGTATTGCTCAAACTTAAAATTCTAAATGGTTTCAAGTATTGCTAACACTCATAATTCTAAATGGTGTCGAGTATTGCTAACACCTATAATTCTAAATGGTTTCGAGTATTGCTAACACTCATAATTTTCAATGGTTTCAAGTATTGCTAACAGTCATAATTCTAATTGGTTTCAAATATTGCTAACACTCATAATTTTCAATGGTTTCAAGTATTGCTAACACTCATAATTCTAAATGGTTTTGAGTATTGCTAACACTCATAATTCTAAATGGTTTCGAGTATTGCTAACACTCATAATTCTTATTGGTTTCAAGTATTGCTAACACTCATAATTCTTATTGGTTTCAAGTATTGCTAACACTCATAATTCTAATTGGTTTCAAGTATTGCTAACACTCATAATTTTCAATGGTTTCAAGTATTGCTAACACTCATAATTCTAAATGGTTTTGAGTATTGCTAACACTCATAATTCTAAATGGTTTCGAGTATTGCTATCACTCATAATTCTAAATATTTTCGGGTATTGCTAACAGTCATAATTCTAAATGGTTTCAAGTATTGCTAACACTAATAATTCTATATGGTTTCGAGTATTGCTAACACTCATAATTCTAATTGGTTTCGAGTATTGCTAACAGTCATAATTCTAAATGGTTTGAAGTATTGCTAACACTCATAATTCTTATTGGTTTCAAGTATTGCTAACACTCATAATTTTCAATGGTTTCAAGTATTGCTAACAGTCAGAATTCTAATTGGTTTCAAATATTGCTCACACTTAAATTTCTAAATGGTTTCGAGTATTGCTAACACTCATAATTCTAATTGGTTTTGAGTATTGCTAACTCTCATAATTCTAAATGGTTTCGAGTATTGCTAACACTCATAATTCTAATTAGTTTCAAGTATTGCTAACACTCATAATTCTAATTGGTTTCTAGTATTGCTCACACTTAAAATTCTGAATGGTTTTAAGTATTGCTAACACTCATAATTCTAAATGGTTTCGAGTATTGCTAACACTCATAATTCTAATTGGTTTCAAGTATTGCTAACACATAATTCTAAATGGTTTCGAGTATTGCTAACACTCATAATTCTAAATGTTTTATTGTATTGCTAACACTCATAATTCTAAATGGTTTCAAGTATTGCTAACACTCATAATTCTAAATCGTTTCTAGTATTGCTCACACTTAAAATTCTAAATGGTTTCAAGTATTGCTAACACCTATAATTCTAAATGGTTTTTAGTATTGCTATCTAATACTATTAATTATTTTTGATATTAATCATTTGTTTGCACTCAGTTGAATGATTTTAAGTGTAACTATCTCAGTACATTTGACCCTCAGCCTCCGCCTTCAAGCCACTAACGAAAAAAAAGGGTTGGAAGTTTGTTAGCCATAAAAACAATTTGAAGAACACGTTCGGAAAAAAATATATATATATAGGTGCTAGGGTAGTAAGGACGAAATTAGAGTGTCGCATGTCACGTGACCCCTTTGACTGCCGGATCACTGGCTGATCAGCCACCAGTTCCAGTCACGTGACCACTTCGGCTGCTAGATCACAGGCTGCTCAGCCACCAGGATTCAATCCTTGAGCATTATGGGTCACTGACTACAGCAAAGAGCTACCCTCGTTGGGGAAGGGGGTCTTACCCCCTCTGCAGAGGTGCAATCGGCGTATTCTGCAGCCCCATCCAACAGGGCAGACATACATTCGGGCAAAACAAAAAGCTTCTTCAAATTCTAAACAGTCAGTGCGTGTCATAGATGAAGACTTTTTCCAGGCAAAGAAAAACCATTTGGAAATCCAAAAGACAGAATGAAATGACATTGGAATTTGGAAAGGAGGTTAATCAATTGAGGGCAAGCAGAAATAAATATAGTCGAATTCTTCGGAAAATCTAAGGTATTGGACAAAGAAAACTTTGGAAGAGACAGACAGCCAGGCTATGGCAGAGGCCATCCGGTTGTTTATAAAAGTTATCAGATTGGAAGCAGATTTCGTTTGCATGAAAAAAATGACCAGGAGGGTCTGATAAAGGAATATTAATTGTTCGATATTATTCGTTAAAAACCCCACAAAAATAGTGACTGAAATTAAGAAAAATAACCAAACTGGCTGTCTGATTTATTTCTGCTATTATAAAGGAAGAACAGAATTGTTTGGATTAGGAAAAGTTTGGGTGGCCAACCTTGTGCCAGACTCCGAATACTATAGTTTTTATTTATTAGTAGACCGTTTATAGTTGTGTTGCAGATTGATGTCGAAGTCAGAGTCAGAGAAGTTAGAGTCAACTGAGAGATTCCTGTGAGAGTTGGGTGTCCTCGTGGTTAAAGCGATGGACTGCGGAATCGTAGAAAGCGAGTTCGAACTCCAGTCGCGCTATTACGTTCACTTTCAGACCAATACCCTTGGGAAAGATATGAACCCCCTTATCCTCCCAGCTATGGGTTAAATAGTTCAACTACTGTTCATTGGCCTAGTGGGTAGAGTGTTCGCCTAATGGTCCGGGAGACATGGGTTCAATCCCAGGTCGAGTCATACTAAAGACTTTAAAATGGTACTTGATACCTCCTTGCTTTACACTCAGCAATATAAGGTACGTATTCTTACAAGACGAGATCTTGCCTTGATTTGAAAAAACAAAAAGAAAGAAAAGAAGAAAAGAAAAAAAAAAACAAAAAAAACGGAAGTTAACACTTCGAGTTCTCGACTCAAAATGAAAAGTTAGTCGCTCACGCATGGGCTCCGCGCAGAACTTCCGTTTGCGATAAATTAACAAAAAAAAAATACATTAATAAATATCCAATCGGAACGCTTCCCGCGGGGCACAAAAATTGCCGTTCTGAGCCTACAGAAAACGTATAAATAGACGGACCAAATAATCATCAGCAGTCGCGTTCCTACACCACAGACTTGTTCCTTTACACGACCCGTGTTAAGGATTCTACGCACCGTCCGGGGCCTGTCATCCGATACATCAAACGATCGCCACCGCTAAGAACATTGTCCTAATTCCGAGAAAACCATCCCTTCACCACGGGAACTTTGTAACTATCCCTTCACCACGAGACAAGCAAAGTACATGAACTTTGTGACTACTACCACTGAATTCATTCTTCAACTGTAAACATATTTCTCCATTCTACTCTCTGTACTTAATCTATTTATAAAATTTTTCTATAACATCATTACTGTGTTATTGTGAGTATCTATACGTTCTTTGTTTTGCAACCATACGCATTTCTCGCCCACAACTCAGAATATAACAGTATCAAGAGTAAAGTGGAGCAATCCAGGGAAAGGAGTAGCGCCCTCCCCTACACCTCGGTGTAGTAGCTATTGAAAAGGAAGCCTTCTGGTCGCCCTCGACTCTGGTCGCCCTTGACTCCGGTCGCCCTCGACTCCGGTCGCCAGCTTTACTTACTTTTACTGTTCTTTTAAAAGGATAGTTTTTGCATTAAGTAATCTACAATGATTAATATGCCATTAAACAACGAAACCAAACCAAATCCAGCGAGAGTTGGTCTGCCACCGTCACTGAATCCAAGACTTAGCTTGTTACTAGACTGTTTACAACTGTGTTGCATATTTCAGTGTTACTTGACTAAGACAAGGGAAGGTTTAAAACAGTTGAATACAACAAACAAAGCAAAAAAGAGCTGTAAACATTTCTAACCCATGTTGTCTTTGTGTGTATGTGTGTGTTGTAGAATTATTTTGATGTAGCCACTGGTCGTCAACCTGTTGCATACTCATATGCATATACATGCAAAATCATAACGACAACACAATAATAACGAGCGAAGACACAGTTCTTCGAAAAATATGCCTCTCACTTTATTTGAAAGCGGTGTGTGTGAGAGGGAGTTGGAGACCGAACAGAACTGCAACATATTGACCTCCCCACTCTTATGGCCATCAGCGTTTCTTTCCTGTTTCCCAGGGCTGCTCAACCGGAGGCCCGGGGCCCAGCTTTCTACAGGATGCTGGCTTTCTCTACCACATCTTTTCTCCAAATTCTCCGATCTCCAAAACTGATTGAATTTCCTGTGCACTCAGTTATATAATAGTTCACGCCCACTCAATATCTTCCCATAACTGGCCATCGAAATATGTCACTTCCGCCGTCTTTGGAATGGCATGTTTGATCGTCATCAAGCGGAAATAACTGTCATGCAGTTCACAGGTCACTCTCTTCCGGTGCATCAGTTTGTGACTGTACCGTGGGATTTTAACCCTGTCCCATATTGTCAGCCAAGCTCGCCCACGCCAATGGAATATGCACTTCTGCCGTCTTTGGAATGGCATGTTTGGCGGGGTCGGAGGTCAATATACAACAAACCTATTGATCGCCACAGTGACTTTATGAAGTGACCTTTTCATCTGTGATCAATATACAACGTGGGCAGAGAAAGTGGATGATCGTAAAGAACACTTATTTGTTGTAGTGTTCGGTATCGACCTCGAGAGGTTGCGTGAAATAACTTTAAAAAATGTAAATATAAACGCATATTGAACGCGATTCCCTAACTTCTGTGCATATAATAACCCCGTTATAAATGCCGTTAAAATCAATCAATTAAAATTTTTCCGATCCAGTAGCGACACCCGTGGTTAATTTTAAGATTAAAAAAGGATTTAAAATTTCCAATAAAAGAAGAAAGTAATAGGAAAGTCAATTGACTACCTTATCACTTCTGCTATACGTTTCACATATTCCTATTCCTAGAAAAAATGTTTTAATTCATAAGAGAAGGGAGGATTATTTAATTTAAAAAAATCTTACTGATATCTCTGTATTTTGAGGGGATTGATAATAAATAAAAATCCAATAACGGAAAAAATAAAAATAAAGCACACAAAAAATACAAAAAAATACAAAAAAATAACAATCTTCAAGGAGGACTCTGACGGGGAGGGCAATGTACGTAAGCCCGAAAGATGGGTTTCCTGGCGTCAAAAAGAAACTCCTCCGATTTCATAGTCACCTTAACCGGAAGGGCGGCTATTTTACTGGTTCGGGAAAAAACATTTCTCACCACGAAATAGTTGTAATCCTGAGAATAAAAGTTAAATTTGAAAGTATCCAAGTCTCATTTCCGTCATTCATTCCTTTTCAGCCTGAACAACCAACAAAAGAAGATAATAAGTGGATGGGGAAAAGAAGAAAAAGTAAGTGGTCAAATCCATAATCTTTCCCAACACACACAAAACTCCATAATTTATTTTACAAGGCAACCTTTTCATGAATAAATCAAATAATCATCTTTTGCTAAGTTTAGAAATGTTGCAGTAGTTGATGATGATGATGATGATGATGACTAGAGTCCACAAACGTTTGAAAATAGAATGACTACAGCTAAGACAAGAACAAAGACAAAGCAGTTATGTTAAAAATCACCAATCTTATTTGGCAAGTAGCAAAAAAGGAAGTAATGTTTCTGGGACGTAAATTGGCCGTAAGATACCTGACAGCGCTGGTCGTATGGTTGAATGACTGCGACAGGTTGGTAGCTGGCCGACGAGCGTTGTAACCCGTACTACTAAATGATTGTAACAGGTCACTGGCTGTGTGTAATGTGCAACTAAAACTAATAACCATGGTTTTAGGCATGAAAACTTGTCATGTGTGGAGATTAATAAAAAAAAAAAAATAAAATAAAATAAAATAAAAGGAAATTCAAAACTGTAGCAGTTCCCAGAAACCTCTGAGAGGAAGTAGGAGCTGCGGATACCTAAAAAAATAGACCTACCGGTGCTAAAGAGAAACTGTGCTTCACTTCAGCCTCCACCGTAGCACTGAACGGACTCCTTTCACGCAGCTGCTGACAGTGAACACATGTACTGATTGGGTCTTGTAGCCTGATACCTAGCCATGTCTGCTGCTTGCAAACCGACATTGCCGAAACAAATATTACTAAAAACTAAAAACATAATAGTAACAAATTTTCAATATAAGGAGATGATGATGATAGAGCTTTAGTGGGTAATTTTAAACAATAAGTTCCGCAGTTTTCTAGTTTCTGTAAAGTTGCCGTTTAGCAGAATTCACGGTTTGAATTTTAAGCTTTCGTTTAATTTAGTTGAGTTTTCTATAAAGTTGTCTTTTAAGTTGACTTTTGGCTGACCTTCTCGGAAAGATCCTTACCAATTTGGATACTTTTTAACAGGTAAAGGAGTGAGTGACGAAACCTATCTGCTTGCTATCTTTTTTTGCCTTAACAGTCTGGCCGTCCGAGTTCGCACTGAGCATTAGTAGTAGCACCAAAATCAAGAACCACACGTGGTCAGTTTTGTTCAATTGTTGGAAATAATTTTTTATAAAACGCCCACTGGACATAACCACAGACTTTGGACTTATAACTCACCGAAAATCACTAATATATTTCAACGTCATGTTTTGGAGATGCAACCGTTTTCTAATAGTCCAGGAAGACATTTACACGCAACAGAATAGCCATTTTAAACCCGAAAATAAAGTTGAAATTTAAAAGGTATCTTCGTCTCTTTTCTTTACTCCTTCTGTAAGACTTTTGCAGCCTTCTACAGACAAAGAAGACGCTAACAAGTTAAATAAGGCAAGGAGAAAAAAACAATACAGTTACGTATGCTAAATCCAAAATATACGAAAAAAAAAAAAAACGAAAATAAATAACCCAACCAAATCTTCCTATGCCCCATACATCACAGAAATCTAGAAAAAAATTAAATTTAACGTCATCTTAGGGCGAGCAATTGATTGATATCAACCAAACTAGGGTTATTTTATGCCTATAGGTTAAGGAAGCGCGTACATTGTACGTCCATATTCAAATTTTTTTCATGCAATTGTTTCTTAAGAGTTTTTGCTTAAAGTTGTATCATATCAAGTATTCCTACCAAATACAAACAATTTGTAGACAGTTGTATGGTTTGAGTAGAGTGTTTGCCAAAGGTCCGAGAGACCGGGGTTCAATTCTTGGTCGAGTCATACCAAAGACTCAAAAAATGGTACTTGATGCCGCCTTGCTTAACACTCAGCATTATAAGGTAAGGATTAAGGGTAAAGTGGAGTAATCCAGGGAAAGGAGTAGCGCCCTCCCTTACACCTCGGTATGGTAGCTATCAAAAAGGGAGCTTTCGACTAAGGTCACCAACTTATATGATACTTTATTTACCAACCCTTCCGCTCGGGCAGGATATGACACAAGGTCAATTTTTGAGCGGAGTTTAACAAGTTTGAATTCAGAGTATTCCTTCTCCTAGACTAGTTGCCTCACCAAGGCTGAAGAAACCAGTCTGTCCTACTATTTACCCATAGCTGGAGGGGGAATAATTGGATTCATACCTTTCCTAAGGCTATTAGTGTTATGTGAAATGCAATCAGCCTCGTCCAGGATTTGAACTCGTGTCGCCGAGTCCATTTCCTAGGACGATAACCATTACACCACGGGCACCTCCAACTTATTTAATACTAATGGTTAATACACAATTATGTGGTTTCAAGTGAGTATTTATATTTGATAATAATCATTTGTTTGTACACAAGTATATGGTTTGTATAGTTTCTTTGTTTAATGGCATATCAACCTTCTCGGGTTATTTAATGCCAAAGCCCTCTTTCTAGAAGAACTGTAATTGTACTATTTAACCCATAGCTGGGAGGATAAGGGGGGTTCATATCATTTCCAATGGTATTTTTCTGAAAGTGAACGTAATAGCATGACTGAAGTTCGAACTCGCTTACAACGATTCCGCAGTCCATCACTTTAACCATTGCACTACGAGGACTCTAAGTAACTAACGATAATAATCTTCTGTAAACAATTATAGTAACTATTCCGAATACATCTAATTTACATGTTATCAAGTAATTCTATTGTGAGATAAGATCAAGTGTTGGAAATTGTAAATTCGGCACTTGATGTCTGCTCGATTATGATTGGCTGTTTTGAGGTTGTACTGTTAACCCTCGCCCCTACTGTTATTTAAGTGAGATCTATAGGATACACATTTTTTCTAGTTTTAAAATAAGCAATAAAAACATACTTAAGAACATTCTAGAAATTTAGGATCAAAACCGTATTAGCATTTAAATTTCGTTTTTATATTTTTCAACCAATCAGCTAAAAACATAGAATAGAACATTCTAGAAAAATAGGATCGGAAGTGAACTAACAGAAAATATTTAGGCTCGAAAATGAAATAGTAAAATACAAATCTGATTGGTCAATAAATGTCTACGCGCCGAAATTTTAGGATGATTCTTTGATCCACCTGTAGGATATAAATAACACAAGACACAAGCTTACACACAAACGAAGACACAGACGAACACAAGCCACTAAGCCGGTAGCCGATACTATGTCCAACCAATTCCTTTCCTTCCTCAACTAAAGTTCATGACCTCTTTTCAAATGGCCGAGAATGACATTCAAAAGAAAAACCTGACAAACATTCTTTCATCAACGCGACACGCTGTCGCCACAATCATAAAACCCGCTATAAACTTAATGTAAGTAAGAACGACTTATTTACGGACTTCGTTAACATGACCATACACACATCTTTAAACAAATTTATTTTCCTTTTGTCAAACTTTATTTTCCAAAAGGCCATTTACACATCATGTATTTTGTTTGTCTTCATATTCTGTTATATGCATATTAAATTGTTTGTTGTTTAATGTTCATTGTGTTCTATTCCATTTCTTTTAAGCGATTGTAAAGTTTTGTGTTGTATTTGTTGTGGGAATAATTTAGAGAGCAATCTACTGAAATAACCAAATTACATACTCCCTCCACAGATCCACCAAGAGATCTTTTCTTTTTTTTTCAGCAAGAACAGAAGGCTTTGCTTTTTTTTTTTTTTTTTTGCTTTGCGAATTCTTGTTTATTCGCCTTCGACTTTAGACTGTTTTTCTTGAGCAAGGTGGTGTTACAAGACGAGATCTTGCCTTGATTTGAAAAAACAAAAAGAAAGAAAAGAAGAAAAGAAAAAAAAAACGGAAGTTAACACTTCGAGTTCCCAACCCAAAATGAAAAGTTAGTCGCTCACGCATGGGCTCCGCGCAGAACTTCCGTTTGCGATAAATTAACAAAAAAAAATACATTAATAAATATCCAATCGGAACGCTTCCCGCGGGGCACAAAAATTGCCGTTCTGAGCCTACAGAAAACGTATAAATAGACGGACCAAATAATCATCAGGCAGTTGCGTTCCTACACCACAGATTTGTTCCCTCACACGACCCGTGTTAAGGATTCTCCACCCCGTCTGGCGCCTGTCATCCGATACATCAAACGCTTTCCGCAGCTACCAACGTTATCCTAATTCCGAGAAAACCATCCCTTCACCACGAGACAAGTACAGTACATGAACTTTATAACTACTACCACTGAATTCATTCTTTGACTGTGAACGTATTTCTCCGTTCTACTCTCTGTACTTACTCTATCTATAAAAAATTTCTATAACCTCATTACTGTGTTATTGTGAGTATATATACGTTCTTTGTTTTGCAACCATACGCATTTCTCGCCCACAACTTAGAATATAACACTGGTGTCAAGCGTGCAGCAAAACAAGTATGGAATACTCCGGCCTTTCTCGATCAGAAATCTTGGAACTTATAAAACAGCAAAAAAGCAGCGATTCTCCAAACGAAAATTGACATGGAGCCAGCAGACAACCCGCAAGCACAATTAATCATTAGTGAACTGAAAACAGACCTCCACAAACTTTTAACTGCTCTGCAAACTACCGCACACGATCGATCGCACACATTGCAACAACACACCACAAACTATGAGCTTCTATTGCGACAGCAGTCACTTCGGGACGCCACAAAATCCATCCGGACCTTCGAACCGGGCAGCGATGTAAACCGCTTCATTACCGACCTTAATAAGGCTTACACCATACACGTTAAGCCAGAATTAAGAGAATATCCTGCAATGGAGAAGGAGTTTGTCAAGCTGGCAAAGCAACTACTGAACGAAGGCATATTCCAGCAGATGGAGGACTCAAGACAGCCTACGTCCACGTTCGAGGAACTAAAGGCTTACCTTATATCCATCCACGGGAGCCAAATGACAAACTTCCAGTACCTAAGCCGAGCATGGGACCTTCAGCGACATGAGGGAGAGAAACTCACTGATTTTGCAGGCCGACTTGAAAACACAATCCGAGAGGCCACAGCCCACATCACGGCAAAATTCAAGTCGGACAGACAAAATGCTGAGATGACGGCCGAAACTGCATTTTCCCTAATGGGGGCCATGCTCATGAGTGAAAAGATCAAGGCATGGACACCTAACATCTATCCACACCTCGTCAAAACTATGGACAGACACTACTCAGCGGGTGGTATAGCCAGCGATGCGCAACGCTATCTTGATCGTGGTATCAAAACGGACATCACCACCGCCGCTGAAACCACTGCGCTGATGGCGAGCCAACCTACACACTCTGACAAACCTCGTAGCCTTGAAAGTGACAAGATACTAGCCGACGTACAGCTACAGTTGCTGGATCTGAACAAGCAACTGCGACAAACCCACAGGCGGAACCCATCCATCGTTGACTGGAAAAGTCGAACCGCCCCCACCTACAACATGAAGCACAACCGGGCACAAAGAAGCGCTGGCCAACCCAGCCAACAAGCAATGTGCAAAAATTTTTTACGAGGCCGCGCATGCTTTAAGGGCAACAGGTGCCCATATTTTCACCCCCCTCATGCTCAAGCACACATAGCGACCACTGACACCGGTTTACCTGGAATAGATAGCGATCAGCACAACCATGAACACGCGACGCGCTTCGACGAACTGGATTTTCGGTTGGGACCGAACGAGATGTGATGAATCGTTCCCAGGTCCATGTATCCACTCAGCATCATCACACATTTAACGTTCAAATCCAACCTGATCTCCGATCGCCCCTTGTTCAGGTCAACCTCCGCAACAACGGCATCACATTCTCCGGTGTAGGCATGCTGGATTCCGGATGCACGACTTGCATCATTCCCATTTCTCGCTTACCTGAAGATGCAAGAAGACACATGTCCAAAACCAACATCCGAGTCAAAGGAATCGGAGGGAACATCTCTATTCTGGGCAAGCTCACCTGCGACATTACCTTGGGTGACGATACTTCTCCCGCTTTCTGCAACGTCGACACACTGATCACGACATCAGACATTCCCATCTTGATCGGCCAGAACATACTCGGCCACCACACACTGTTATCCTATACTATCGATAACCAGAAGGCGACTGTAGAACTTGCGCGCAAACTCCCATCTGGCAAGCTAAAACATACTGTCCCACTCTCTACAACCGTCCATCCAAGGATAAAACCGACCCACAACCTTTCACACGGCGCCCTAACCGTTTCCAACGAGGAACCACGAGCCACAGCCAGATCATCGCCTAACGGGTTGACTCTCAACCAAAAACTCCATTGGCTTAAGCAAACCGTAGGCCTATCGCTTCCAGACCATCATAGCCGTAGTGAATTAGAAGCTACCGCCGATTTACTCATCAGCTATGCGGACATTCTCGGCACCGACGACAATAGAAGGGGCACTTTCATCAAGCCCATACGCATACCAACCAATGGCCAGTCCAGGAGCCAAAAACAGCACCCTATAGCCCAAGCACTGGAGGATGATGTTGACGCGGAAATTGCCCGCATGGCAAGTGAGGGTGTTATCGAACCTTGCAACGACCCTAAAGGATTTAACAGTCCCGTTTTTGCCGTCCGCAAGAAAAACGGAAAGATTCGAGTGGTCGCAAATTTCAAAAGAACCCTCAACAAGGTTTTAGTCGATCTCGACCCATACCCAATACCTACCATTGACTCGACATTCAACAAGATTGGCGAAGGTAACAAGTACTTCTCAACACTCGACCTCCGCAATGGCTATTGGCAAATCGTCATTGACGAACGTGACCGCCATAAAACGGCCTTTACTTGGAAAGGACGCTGTTTCCAATACACCCGTCTGGCTTTCGGTCTAACATCCGCTGGACAAATCTTCTCGTGATGCATAGCTGAGGCTCTCGACACAGTTGCCTCACGCGCGAACATATCGTCATATATTGACGATAATCTTGTCCACGCCAAAACCTTCGAGGAATATGTGACAGCGCTGGAGCAATTATTTATTGCTCTACGCAAGTTCGGATTAAAACTAAACCCGGAAAAATGCATTTTTCTTGCGTCCGAAGCTAAATTTCTCGGTCGCATCGTGAATAGCGACGGGTTCAAGGCCGACCCCGGATATTTCCGCGCCATTATCGACATGAAACCCCCGACAACGAGAAAAGAACTACAAAGTCTCATCGGACGTCTCGTATGGATTCGGCAATTCATCGAGACACGCCTTAACGAGAGCATCAGAACCGACATGTTCTCCAATCTAATGGCCCCCATAAACGAACTAAATAAGCCCGGACGAACATTCGTCTGGACCGAAGGGGCCAACAAGGCTTTCAATAAAATTAAGAAGCGCCTCGCTTCACCACCAATCATTTCATTCCCCGACTTCACCGGACTCTTTACCCTCACCACCGACGCCAGCGATATCGCATGTGGGGCCATTCTCATGCAAGAGAATAAACACGGCCAAAAGAAAATAATAGCAGTTGCCTCACACACCTTTAACGCGACGGAGCGCAACTGGTCAACAACTGAACGCGAAGCATATGCGATAAAATGGGCCATCACCAAATTCGATTACTTCTTGCGTAGTCGTCCCTTCGTCGTCCTCACAGATCATCGATCTCTCACATACTTGGATCAACGTGAATTCAACAATGCGAAGATACGACGATGGCAGGAGGAAATATCGTGCTACAAATTCGTCTTGGAATATGTAGAAGGTGAATCGAATGTCTGGGCAGACATGCTCAGTCGGAGATATGGCCACAGCAAGGACAAGCTTACGGCAGACCCCACACCTGCAGGGAAGCGCTTCAAACTCCAAGGCTCCAGTCTAAACATCTACGTTCCATCCTGGTGCATGGACGAAATCAAGAGCTCCCAGCTGCTCCCTGGGACTCACACAACACGGAACATTCAGCATCATCTGCAGGCCATCGACGCATTCCTCGCATTTCATGCCACATCGACCATCCCGGTTGAAGAGATAGCTGACCACATGGGTATTGCAGCGGAACAAGCCTCTGATGACACACTTTCAAAAATCATCAGAGCTCTTCAGTTGGCAACCCCAAGACCGGACGCTACCCTACTCGACCCCAAAGATCATCGTACCGGGCTATATAACAAACACATGCACCAATTCTACTTGGAACCTGGTACATCTGTATTGATGATCAGGGATACTACAAACACACCAAAACTGGTAGTACCCTACAAGCTCCGGACAAAATATCTCCACCAAGCCCATGACTGTGTCAACCACTCAGGGATCTCCCGCATGCAGGAACACCTATCCAGCTACTGGTGGGAGTTCAAAAATCGCGATATCAGGGCGTATGTTCAGTCATGCCAAACCTGCGCTAAACGCAAGGGAAATTACGGCATGCGCCGAAACTGGTCCACGGGCCATTGCAAGAGAGGCGGAAAACCATTCGAGGTTGTCTACATAGATTTTGTCTCAATGCCCCTCTCAAAGGGCAAGCGGTACATACTTACTATTCTAGACAGCTTCAGCCGCCACCTCATGGCCATACCATGTGCTAGAGACCGCGCAATCGACGCAGCCCGCGGACTCTACCAGTTCTTTCTTCGTCACCGCGAGATTCCCCGCATTGTCTCCTCCGACCGAGGAACCCACTTCACTGGTGAGGCCTACAAGGAATTTTGTGACCTAACCTCGATCACCCGAGAACTTCACTGCCCGTGGCGACCACAAAGCTCGGGGAACATTGAGAGGCAACACCGGACCTTAAAAAACGCCCTTTACATGATCTGCGAAGACAGAAACTGTGAATGGACGGACGTTCTCGAATCTGCAGTTTCCTCAATGAATGCCACAGCCAACATCGCCACTGGTGCATCCCCGCATTACATTATCACCGGCCGCCAACCAAACATTGGTCTACCGAAGATCCCCTGCCAAGACATCGTTAACAACAACCCGGGTGCTTACGGTATGCAGATAAACGCTCTGCTCCGACAGGTGCATCAAAGAGTCGCCTTGGCGAACAACGAGGCTGACCACAAAATGGAAGCCAAACTGAACCGCAGCATCTTCAAAGACCCGATACAAGTCGGTGACAAGGTGCTACTCCACCGACCGCAATCCGCAACAGCCCACTTGTCTCACCTGCCTTGGATAGGTGACTTTGAGGTCACCAAAACGAACGGTTTGGTAGTTCAAGTGAAAAACGACAACTGTGAAACGCATTGGGTTCACCGTGGACACGTCCGTCGACTCGTACCACGACCAAATGACCTGCAACACATGCATCGACCACCCCCACCTCCAGCTCTATCCCCACCTCACCAAATTCCCAATCACCCGTCGACACGACCACTCCTATCTCCTTGTCCACCCCGGCAACCTACCCATCACCCGTTGTCACAACTCCCTACACTTTCGTCAGGGGAGCATCTTGTCGCAAATGACTGCAGTTCCGGAGACAATACCCAAAACCCAACGAAACGAACAACACGAGGGCAACTCCCAGCACGCTTTAAAGACTTCGTTATGTGCCAAAAAACAAAATAAATAATACATAACCTCAAAAAAAAAACAAAAAAAAAACACGCAAGCAAGCACTAACAACATAGCAACTTCAAATCATGGTAAGATCTGGGGGAGCTGTTACAAGACGAGATCTTGCCTTGATTTGAAAAAACAAAAAGAAAGAAAAGAAGAAAAGAAAAAAAAACGGAAGTTAACACTTCGAGTTCCCAACCCAAAATGAAAAGTTAGTCGCTCACGCATGGGCTCCGCGCAGAACTTCCGTTTGCGATAAATTAACAAAAAAAAAAAATACATTAATAAATATCCAATCGGAACGCTTCCCGCGGGGCACAAAAATTGCCGTTCTGAGCCTACAGAAAACGTATAAATAGACGGACCAAATAATCATCAGGCAGTTGCGTTCCTACACCACAGATTTGTTCCCTCACACGACCCGTGTTAAGGATTCTTCACCCCGTCTGGCGCCTGTCATCCGATACATCAAACGCTTTCCGCAGCTACCAACGTTATCCTAATTCCGAGAAAACCATCCCTTCACCACGAGACAAGTACAGTACATGAACTTTATAACTACTACCACTGAATTCATTCTTTGACTGTGAACGTATTTCTCCGTTCTACTCTCTGTACTTACTCTATCTATAAAAAATTTCTATAACCTCATTACTGTGTTATTGTGAGTATATATACGTTCTTTGTTTTGCAACCATACGCATTTCTCGCCCACAACTCAGAATATAACAGTGGCTTGAGTAAAAGGCCCATTAGTCGTTTAGGCTAAGCTTCTTTTCCTTACAGGTTTTTTTTATTATCACTTGTTGAAACAATAAGCCTACTGCATGGTATTTGAAGTTTTTGGTATGGTGTCCTCTTCAAAAGAAAGTTGAGTCTAAGGTCTGGAGTTGGTATTATTGGACTTTTTGCCGACAAAGGAAGCTGTCGGCCGGGTCATAAGATGTGGTAAAAGCCTCCGTAGGTTCAACAGAAGAAAATTTGAATTGAAACTGGAAAATATTCATCTCTAAGAGGATGAAGCAGTAGTCTACTCGAAGTTCACTTAAAGAAATAAACTTTGTTTTCAACAGCTCTACATAGGAAACTAGAAGAACACGGTTGTCCAGGTTGATTCTACTCAAGGAGACGCCGAGAAGAAGAATAAATCCTAAAAATTGACTTTAAAATGAACTTTGAGATAAAGTACCAAAGAATGGTATTTTATCATTAACAAAAGTTTAATCGACAGTAGGTTGTTGACGGTATTGCTTTGAGCAAGTCAGTCATTATATTTCTTTATACCCTTTTTTGTTATAATATTGTCGTTACTTGAATGTATGTTATTTTTGTTACCTTAAATTCAATGTTTTCGACAAGCATCGGGAAAAATATGCAAAGCTGGATGTTGTAAAGTTTATTTCTTTTGAAATAAATTACTTTGTTAGAACTGATTGGTTTTGTTTTTAAGAAATATCGACATACTTTTCTTTCAGGTAGTAAAAGTAAGTTTCCCTTCACCCTTTTTTTATCTCCTTTATTTTTATACGTTTCTCTACCCCTTCACGCAGCTTGATAGTTACGGCTAGATATCTAGGGCTAGGTAGAGATAAAATCTAGCATATCTATTGAATTGAGCACATTTCTGATACAAGTGAGCTTTGTTATGGTCGACTAGTTGATGGGAAGGGTGTAGAGGATCCCAAGAATTTTTTAACATGGGTTTTGACGAGGGTAAGGTCGGGCCAAAGGCCAGCAGAGGTGAAGACCATACTCGTCTGTGTGTGTACATGTGTGTGTCTCTCTCTATCTGTCTTTCTGTCTCTCTTGCACGGAGGTACTATTTGTATATACCTTTCCTTGTATAGGGCTCTAAAACTAACTTTCCCGCAAAATGTCGGTAGTCTCATTCACAATAATAGTAAGTAAGTTGGCGACTGTAGTCGAGGGTGACCAGAAGGCTCCCTTTTCGATAGCTTCTACACCAACGTGTAGGGGAGGGCACTACTCATTTCCCTGGATTGCTCCACTTTACCCTTGATCCGTTCCTTATAATGATGAGTGTTAAGCAAGGAAGCATCAAGTACCATTTTTTGAGTCTTTGGTATGACTCGACCTGGGATTGAACCCAGGTCTCCCAGGCCATTGGCGAACACTCATGCCAATGTCCAGTGGATAGGATCGAGTGAGCTTAGGTATAGACGACTTGAAGGTTGGTCTTCGTATTGTTGTCATATCTGAGTACCAAAACCCACCGACACAATTATCAAAGAATGAGGAACACAATTCGGACACTTGTAGCAGAGGAAATGTATTATGCCTTAATATTTCTTTGTGTCAAACAATATAAAACAATTCACAATGAATTGACACCAACATATTAATTGCTTGGGCAAACTTAATGGAAAGGATACAGTAATTACATGAAATACGAAGAGTACATTATGAAGAGAAAGTCCTATCTTGTAGTTGAAGAGTCTTTAGTAGAATGAAAGTTGTGTGATGACTTACATCAAATCATAATACCTTGTGTAGTTTAAAGAGACAAGAGTTCCCCTCATCGAGAGACAAACTCACTGGTGCGTGCTTTCTGACAGACGAAACAAGAACGACGGCACATAGCCAACAATACTGGGGAGAAGCTGATCATCACTATCCTAAATTTTAAGTTAACTCGTTCCATTTACTGACCCAAAAAACTAGAACAATCAATTCACCACAACGACACAATTATTCTGAAAATCTTTCGAACAACAGTTACCAAAACAAGTCAATCACTTTATGAGTTTTATTGTAGCCGCACCAGCTACACAAACACAAAATCCCTTATTTAGAGTAAACGCTGACGTCACCCGTGACGTCAACCAAAAACTACGTCGTGCCTGCGGTCACGAGTAAACTTCTGTTATCAAAACACGGAACTATTTTTCAAAAGGGATTAATTCTGACGGCCGTTCAGAAACGGTTTAAAATACATATTTAAAAACACTTCTTTGAAGTACAATAAAGTATTACATTATTACTGACATTTTACAAAGGAACTTAATGTACGCGATAGCACAGAAGCCCCTCCACTCAGACCAGAAAAGAAGCAGCCGCTGCCTTTATATAAACACAGGAGGCAGTGACCACAAAAATCGGTCAGCATATACTCGGTTTATACACAGAGGAGAAGTATCTGTTCTTCTCCCGCTCTTCAGGATCAATGACAAATTCGAAGCAGAATGGTCCCCGGCTTCGGTTGGGCCACTTTCGGGTGGGTGATGACGTCATTGATAAGCATTGTATAGCACTGGACCCCTTGGTCCAGTTTAAGCTATAATCAGGCATACATGCCTGGACTCACGCTTGAATCCATGTCCAGCAAGGCACATAAGGCTCACATTGTACTAAATGAGCCGATGACCAGCATAGTCCAACAGGGTTCGAGTCTTCGCTCAAGCCCGACCTCCCCTCCTTTAACCCCCATTATAAACCGACCTTCAGGTAATTGATCTTGCGTCAAGTCCTGTCTGGTGGTAGGCAGTGACAAATAAACCTGCTTTGTCCAGCTGAAGGCTCATCTGGCTCACATTGCAGTAAGTGAGCCGATGACAAGCATAGACCAGCGGGGTTCGAGCCTTGGCTCTTGCCTGAGTTCCCCTTCCCTTAACCCCCACTATAAATCGACCTTTGTGTCACTGACCTTCCTTGTGTCAAGTCCTGTCTGGTAGGAGGCAGTGACAAATACTGAGGCCGAATGGCCTCCAGTTTCGGCTGGGCTACCTGCAGGTGAGGGATGACGTCATTGACAAGCATTGCATCGCACTATATTCTCGGGTCTAGTTCAAGCTATGGACAGGCATACGTGCCAGAGTCACATAACATATCGAATGAGTCTAAGTCCAGCAGGGTCATCTGGCTCATATTGCACCAGCAAATATCCAGCAGGGTCGAGCCTTGGCTTGTGCTCTAACTTCCCCTCCCTAAACCCCTACTATAAAAAAAACCTTGTCTTAAATCCTATCTGGTGGGAGGCAGAAACAAATAAATCGAAGAAGTATCTGTTCCTCTCCCAGCAGCAAGCTGCCAAACATGGGGGTCTACTTCCTTACCACCAAACAAAGCAGCCGACGTGGAATCCAACCAATCACAGCCACGGACTCAGCACAGCCGATGCCAGTTTCCAACCCTTCTCAGCGGTAAATTCAGAAAGTCTTAAACCAGTCCTTTTAAAGACTAATCTCAGAAAGTCTTTTGAGGATCACCTCTGGTCTCCTTACTACATCCCTTGGCAGATACCACGAGACGACAACGTAGCAGCCAACATCAACTGCAGACAGCTCCAGCTTCATCCAGCAGCAGTTCCTGCACCACCAAGCAGCAACACCTGCAGACCAACTCAAGCTACACCCAGTAGCAGTTCCTGCACCACTAAGCAATAGCACAAGCAGACCAACTCCAGCTTCACCAGACAACAACACATGCATCACCAAGCAGCAGACATCTGTATCACCATAGTCCACGAGCGACAAATTTGCTCAGACTAGCACCTGCACTTCGGGGCCACATCAAATACCCCCGCTTAACCAAGGTTTGCATAAACCGGGATATCCAGCTGCGGTAACCAATGCATCCGCATCTTCGACCGTCTCCTGCTACGTCTACAACCTGACCATACAGCTACACCTACGATCTATACCAAGCACCGAGACCATCCTCAAGACTATATTGATCCTCTAGACGAGCTGTCACCAAAAACTTATAGACAGCCGAGTCTGCGACTTTTTACAGCACCGACTTTCGACACCCCAAAGACTACACGGACAATATCCAGTAATTGTGATTCGACGCCCTTGCATATGTTTCGTGTTCGATTCACTCAATATAAACCTGATATTTAAATTTTATCTCTTCGTCTCAGTCATTTGTCCAGTCTTCTGTCAATCAAACACTTCATCACATATGCAACAGTTGGTGGGATTTACGCATTCATCAGGGTCCCGTAACAGTCTCTAGCTTAATCTCATATTCACACAATTGTGAGGAAGAGGGGCATGATTAAGAATCTTATTGATATATATATATATATATATATTTACAAAAATAAATTTCCCCAACGAAAAAAAGCAAGAACAGAGAGAGAGAGAGAGAGATTCAACTTGGCTGCGCTTTTTATAAAGCTACTTTACGGTCACGACACCTAGCGGTGTCTATTTTGGAAGTTCTATTTTGGAAAGCAAATAATGTAATCTCTACACTATCTGATATAAATAATTTCTTTAACAGATCTATTTGACACAGAGATGAAACTCCAGTCAGAATTTATCCTGACATCTGCTTAGTCGAAGATCACTTTGGCCGGCCGTGTCTCTCTGGTACACGGATCCTGTCGGGTGTGTCTCGGTTCCGGTGGTAACACCACGAGCCTCAGGTGGCTGTCCCCTAACTTCTAACCTTCTCTGGATGAGTTGGATTTATTGTCTTGCGCCTGAGGCACCGCTATTAAAGCGAAATGCCGACGGGGCTTAATGCATTTTTGGGTGGGGTACAGTCCTGCGTTTGGTTCCAACACTAAAAAAGTCCTTGTACCATACTCGTCCGGTTGGTGGAACGTACAACAAATACCAGAGATGAAACCCCAGTCAGAATTTATCCAGACATCCACTGAGCTAAGGCTGACTTTGGCCGGCCGTGTATCTCTGGTGCAAGGATCCGGTTGGGTGTTTCTCTGTTCCGGTGTTAACACTAAAGGACTTTACACTCCTATAAATTATTTTGGGCGGTATGCTACTTGTTCCCACAAAGATGGCGGACGCTCAATATTCAGTTTCGGGAAACCATTGGCCAGGAGCACCACGTGATATGCTTAAAAATACGTCCGTGCGGAAATTCAAGTCCTGCGTCTTTCAGTCACCTACAAGACGTGTATTTTCTATAAATACGTCGTCTTCAAGCACCCTTTTCCTCTTTTACGAAATTTCTTCGCAGCAGCAACACACTCCCTCCAGCGTGAATCAACAGGAGGGCGAAGCAACAACATGCATGGGCCTCGCAGACATTCATATACAATGACTATGAGACGCTTTCCAGTCTCTGAGAAACTGCCCGTTTCTAACCATAAAAAAAGGACATTTTAAACTTGTAATTCTTTTTATAGCTTAGTTGTGTTACACACACACGAGCTCACACATATACACACACTATTATTTTGTTAGTAGAGTTAGTAATTTCTTTTATGTATCAATGTAAGTTTTATGGTTGTAGAATATAAATTTGTTTTTGTTCGTTCGCCTTGTTTTAAATTTTCATTTTGTCCGCACCGTTTTACAACTTTTATTTGTTTCATATCTTTACTCATTTCTTGCATATCTTCCTTCATTTAACACTTTATCCATGTGCTTATATTATACCTATATTCAACCTTTATTCTAAACTAAACACGATATATCAAACCTATACATTAAACGTGTGGGAAATATTAAACCCTTATTTTAAATATAAAAATTAACGTAAAATTATAGGGGACTTAAAATTCTTTCACATTCTCACATCCTACAACACCTTGAGCTTCAGAGAGCCGTCCCTCTGATTTTAACCCTCTCCGGTGGAATTAGGTTTATCGCCTGGCACCTGAAGTGCCTCTTTTTAGGAAAATGCCGATAGGGCCAAAGGCATTTTTAGAATCGTTGGGTGTGTGTGGGCTACGGTCCAGTGTCTGATTCCCATACTAAAAAATGCCTTGTGCCACACTCGCGCGTACATGGGACGCTTGACAAATAACCAAAGTTGAAACTCTAACTGGGTCAGAGTGGACCTGGGAGTAATGTCAATGAAAAGGTACCTCACAGTCTTCAGAGTTCCAGAACTAGAGCCTCATCATCAGATGCAATTTAGTGTCATACCAAGGACCAACCCCTTTTGTTGAAGGATTGGGGGGAATCCTACCCCTCAGGAGGGGATACAGTCAACGTATTCTAAGCTTCGTTGATAGAGCCAGAAGAAAATCTAAAATTCATTAAATTTACGTGAAATTTATATATATATCAAAAAAGTATTTTTATACGCTGTATATTACTGGGACATTTGTGACCACCCACCACAAAAAACAAACAAAAATCAAACAAACACAAAACAAATCAAAACAAAAGAAAACTAAAAAAAAACATAAAATAACCACAATAGTGTAAAAAAGGGAAGAAAAAAGAAGTTATTCCCTGAAACCAAAATTTTGGGCAAAATGAATTGATTATTGGATAAAAACAATAACAAAAAAGTACTTATCTCATAAAAGGACTTTAAAAAGTTTCCGATTCAAATTTTAGAAACATTTCTTTTTTTAATGTTAACTGAGACATTAAATCCCTCTCCTATCACTTTAATTAATTATATAGTTCGTTTCTAAACATTAAACAGCATTTTTTAGTAATTTCATCAGCGTTTGGTCCATCAGTTTCAAGTGTATAAAAAGAAAAAGAAAAAGAAAAAGAAAAAAAACTAATTTAATTACAATATTCCTTAACTCTCAATCTATCTTGAATTAAGTGTAAATCTAGACCTAAATTTTGATTCAATGTTTTGAATATAGTTTGGTTTTCAAGGGACCTTCATACACTTTTGAAAAAAGAAACCCTTTATATACCCTGCCGTCCAAAAAAGAAAAAAAAACATATTTAAATATCTCTAAAAGATAGTAGCAGGTAGTTGGAAAAAAATAAAAAAAAATAAAAATAATTCACGTATGTTTTTTGACTTATGCTTTTGACTGTTTTAAAATAAATATTCTTTAAATTTCTGTCAATATATTTGTCAAAATCAGCGTCCAGAGAAGTATTCAAACTTTTAGAAAGCAGTTTTCCTCGTTGACTTAACATTTTAGTAAAGTCACAAAAATTTTTGCTCTGGTTAGCTCAGTTTAATTCACTTTTATTTTTTTCATTTAATATTTTTTATTCGTATATAAACAAAGGAAAATAAAAATCACTAAAAGAAAAGTAGCGTTCTAACTTTTCTACATTTAGATGGTCACACTTTTGGGGGATTAAGGAGTGTCTCTCAGTTCGTTAGGTCAGGTCAGGTCAGCGAACGATTTCCTTGAATTTTCCCCCCACCTACTACCTCTGTCCCATAATAGTTGTATCCCTTGCATATAGATTTTTTACGCTCAGTGTAATGACAGTTATGGGACAAGGGTAGTGATGTACTTTCGTTTTCTTTTCTGACAACGGCAGGCAGTAACCTATTTCATCATTCAGTTTTTTGCTGTCTGCGTTAGTGACAGATTTTACATTTTCGATCCCAGAAACTGTAACAATTGATTTATCTCTTAAAAAGTTGAATTTAAATTAGTTATTAGTTTATTAACTACCGTTTACATTATTTATAAACAAATTTCAATTACTTTTTTCTTTCCATCAGTTCGTTATTCTTCTTGCCGTTTTTTTTCTCGTTCAGCTGTATCATCTGTTCACGTGTGTAGTATAATTTTAAGAAAAAATAGAATTAGGACCATTTAAGAAACAAGAAAAGAAATACAAGACTGTTGCTGTTGCAAGTAATTAATTACCTTTGTAGCAACAACAACGAAATATTTGTTTTATTTTATTTTCCACGAACGTCCCTATCGATTTTTCCCTTCTTATTTGTGGGTCACTGGGTAGCGCAATATTTATTTCATCATTTTTTTTCCAGCTGTTAATTATATTGTTAACTTTAACTGCTTGGTTAAAAGGTTGTCTGTCTTTACAACAGAAGACACCTTTAGGGGTTAAGAAGTGATTACTGGAACTCGTTAACGTGAGGAAATCGAAAAAAGGTATGAGGCAGTAGGGGTGCGGCAACAACATTTCTTGGCTGTTTTCCACCGCGCACGGCAGCAGTCCGCATCAGAAAAGGTTTTCACTGGCTTCGAAAGAAGACGTATTTTTTCCCCCTCGACTGCGGTGTATGCACCCACCAATTCTTTTTTTTTTGCGGGGCTTTCGCTTTTGTTGAAGTGGAAAATATAACAAACAAGTGGGGGGAAAAGAGAAGGGGCAAAAATTAGTTTCCAAACGAGGGAAAATATTTGAAATAAAAAAAAAAAATGTCGATTTTAAGCAGGGATTCGAGTACAACATCTATAGCATCCCTACGTGACGAGGTGACTTCAATAAGCAAAGTTTTGGTTCTGTACACGGGAGGAACTATTGGTATGATGAAAAATGAGAGTGGAAGTAAGTATTTTATTTTATTTATTGACATTTTTTTAAAATTTTTATTTTTATTTGGTAAATGTTGCGTTTAATATAAGAAATTATCTAAATAAGTTGTAATTCAAATTATTAACAATACCTCTTTAAAACAATGAAAAGCAGTATATTTTATAAACACCCCCCCCAACTCTTAGATGAAATGAAGTTTATTCATTTTATTTACAAACTTATTTTACTCTTTAGTGTATTTTTTTTTTGTCGCAACTGCTTGTAGCGAGAAAATTTATTCATCGGAAAACGGTAACACGATATAATCAAATCTGAATAAAACCTTTTTGTTAATGATTAAAAAAAACTCCTGACTTTCATTGTATTAAAGAAATAATGTTTATTTGATTTATATTATATTATTTTAGATAATTTTCAATGCTAAACACAACGTATACTATTGAATCATATTTTTTCGTATTTCTTTTTTACGATTTACATAACAGGTTGATAGTAAAATCATAAATTCTTTAAAGATTTTATATTTTTTAATTTAATTTATTAAAAAAAAAATTAATTTCATATTTTTAATTGTTACATCAAATAAAAACAGTATTTTTTTTTGTTATAATGATATTTAATGTACAAATATAGTATTCATCGTTTTCCTAAATAATTATTCAAATTTGATTAAATACTAATTAAGTTTAAATTGTTCTGATTAATATAGAATTTAAAAAAAAAAATGCTTCATTATTATTTTTTTTTTAAATAAAATTCTCTCAACAAAATATCTTTAAAAAATGTAATAAAACTATTTCACATCTCCAACTTGAACATTAAAAATCTAAACCTAGGAATTTAATGTGAATATTTATTTTAGTAAAGAAAATGTATTCATTGTAAAACATTTTTTTTTTCTTTCTTACTTATATTCTATAAATGAAATGTCGATAACCTGAAATCCCAAAGAAATTATCATGTTTGCTATATTCCCGTATTAATCAGGAAATAAATTACATTGTAAATGTCAGCTTCGAAAAATCACCCGTGATTATTACACTACACTTTTTTTTCTCTCTTGGTCATCAACAACACGTTTTAAGGCAATATATTCATGAGACGATGTATAGGGATTAAATATTGTTTATGTTTATTATATAGACAACGATTTTTTTTCTCTTTCCCTCTCTTCTAACCTGTGTATTTTTTGTTTTCTTTTCTACTAACTCGGAAAAAGAATAAATATCTTGAAAGTTTTAAGTAAAATTTGTTTTCGCATGATGAGGTTTTAATGATTTGTTTATTTAAATCTTAAAATTAGATATAATAAAATTACGTAAAGATTTTTTTTTATTTAAAAAATTTTTTATATTATCGGTTAACAAAACAACCAAGGTGATTTTGTTTGTGTCTTATGAATTTCTTGAAAGTTGAAGGTATTTTTTGTATCTTCTACATTTCTTGAAGGTTGAAATGTTAAAAGTGCGTGATCATAAGTGTTGGACATTAGTGTACGTTTGAGATTTCTTTGACACCGTAATTTTAAGACCAATGAATTAAAATCGTAAAATTTCTTTTTCTTTTTTGCTTTTACAAGATCCCCACCAAAACAAACAAACATTTCAATAATAATGGTGTAGAATTGTGCTGTTTTAAAGCCAATGTTTTTATTTGTTTACTTAAGACGAAAAAAGTGACAAGTGCTTTTTAAGATGGTTATCATTTTTTTAAAGTTGTAACCTTGGATATTAGACAATAATAGCTCTTAATGAAGTGACTAAAAAAAGAAAATGCTTACGTTTTATATAAAATAATACGTTTTGTTTTCGTTTCAATCTCATTTATTTGTGTTCATTTAATAGACAGAAAGCCAGACCAACTTAAAAAAAAAAAAAAAAAAACTAAAACAAACACTAGTTAGTGGACGGATCCGCGAGCACAAGGGTCCAACTTGTATTTATTTCCAGCCTCCAAAATGAACTTAAATTAATTGATTTAATTTTTTTTTTATCAAAGCACTTTTCACGAATGGGGATGTAATAATAATGATGACATTAAAAAAAAAAAAAAAAAAAAATTATAACAAAAACTTAAGCTCTACTACAATTTCAGTACTTTGTGATAATTATTTACTTATATTAACTTAGATATGGCACAAGGCTAGAAGTATGGAGCACCCAGTGAGAATCGAACTCACTAACAATGGTTTGTGAATTTAGCTTTCTAACCACTACACAACGTGAGGTGTAGAAATAGGATTCGGATTGCTGCTTACTAATTATAGTGATTAATTGTATGGCTTTTAATTAAAGTCGTTTTAATTTAAACGAAAACCAGTTGAAACTAGCTTTTTTCTTTTTCTTCTTGAAGCCCTGGTTTTCAGTAGCATTAGGGTAACAATTTTGAAAACTTTTCTTTCCTTTTCTGTGAGTGAAGTTTTTGTTGGGAGGGGAACTTTTAAAAAGTTATCAATAAAAGAAAACATACTTAAGGATCTTGTTCACATGAAAAGGATTGTGTGTGTGTAATATATATCTCTTACTGTTTTTCGTTAACGTCTTGAATTTCCCCCTCTCATTAGGTTACAAACAACAAGATCAAATTTCAATGTTCTTTTTTGTTCATTAACTTCGTAACGTGTTCGATGCTTTTTTAAAAAATCTTTTTTTTTTAAATTGCCCTCCAAGTTTAGAAATATGTATTAAGTCATTAAAAACTTTGTGTTTCTGTGGATATTTATTTAACTTCCTACTAGGTAAGCATACAGTACTTAGTTTAAATGTGTTACCAACGCTTGGGCAAGGACAAAAAATACCCTGTTCCACGATTATTGTCACTTAGGTGTCTGGCGATCCCATTCATCCTTTTTTTTTTTTATATAAATGGAAGGTATATAGGCCATGGTGTCAGACTTATGTGTGTATGTGTTAGCTTTCACATCCTGCTCGACAAGAATATAGCTGAAGGTAACAGATACCACAGTTTAATTTTAGGTTGAGATTTTTTTTTTCCAGGAGTCATGTTAAAGTAAACAGAAAATTAACGTGGCCCCTGTTGTTATTCGAACGTACCACTTGGATATAAGAAAATACCAGGAAATAGTTTTTTTTCTAAAATTTAAAAAAAATGTCTTATTCATTCACTGTTTTGCGAAATGTAAAATTGGAGATAAGTATTTTTTATTGATTGATATTTAGCAGCATCTCAATCTGTCTGGGGTTATTTTATGCCTAGAAGTTAGGAAATCGCGTTCATTGTACCTTCATATTTAGATTTTTTTGTGTAGTTAAGAGGATTTTTTTGTATACGGTTCTATCGAATACAAATTATTTGAAAACTGATTTGACATATTGATGGGATCCTAACAAGCACTACTACGAGTAATGGCAATGAAAGGTTACTCCATACTCTCCAGAATTGCAGCTTCACAAACAGATGAAGTTTTGTGTCATACCCGGGATACTCTTGGGTGGGTGGGTGCTGTTATTACCTTTCTGCAGGAGGTACAGTCAACGTATTCTGAGCCCCACAAACAGACCTGCTTTTTTTTTTCTTTTAGTTAATTAGTAACATATTTTCTTATATAAAAAAAAAAAAACCCTGATATATTAACTTGCTTTTAAGAGTACGAAAAGTTATTGGTTCTCAGATTTTTTTAAATTATTATTTTTTATAAAAGAAAGCCATTGCTCTCAAATTAAAAAAATAGCTAATTTGATGATACTAATTAGCTGAATCCGTTGAAATTATATCGTTTTAATTAATATACAAATAAAGGAGTTAATTTTTCTTTTAGAGATAATCATCGTAATCAAGTGGACAGCAAACGCTACACAATATTTTATGGACAAATATCCAATTGTGTTTTGCACTACTCAATAAAATAGAATACAGTGTAACCCGGATATAAGAGACCCAGATATAAGAGCGATTTTTTATCTGATCCCAAATTAGAGCCTGTGTTACCTAAACAAAATAGATCAAACCCGGATATAAGAGACTTAGTCTCCGGTCCCGCCAATACTCTTATATCCGGGTTACACTGTATATCCCGTTGTGGAAATGTTAAAAAAATGTACTGTGTAACCCTGATATAAGAGAGTTGTCGGGACTGGAAAATAAGTCTTATATCCCGGTTTGGTCTATCTTGTTTAGGTAACACAGGCTCTAATTTGGGACCAGAGAAAATCATATCCGGGTTACATTGATAAGGATGTAAATACTTACATTCACCATCCAGATAAAAGTAAGGTTCAGTTATTGCCTTTTTTTTTTGTCTACAGAACGTTTACATTTAACCCTAATGGTTAACTATGGGTTACATTTAAACCTGAGTCTCCCACGACCGTAGGCCTCTCCACCCTTGATCTTGAGGCTTGAAAAATAGCTGAAAATGTAAAATGTAATCTATTATTTAAAGGAGGATTTCAGCTCGTTACAACTCACCCATTAAGATGGTGATTTACGGTCCATTGTCAATATATGATTTTGGGGGCTTTGTTAAAAAAGAAATGAAATCTGGATTGTGAATATTTCTTATATCTTCTCCGTGGGATATCTTGGAAAACTATCCAAAATTGAATGAATTCAACAGATGACCCAAACTGGGAAGAATATTCTTTTTTAAGATTGGATGAAACAATATTTTTGAAAAAGTAATTTCGCTTTTAGTGTTGTGAATTTCTTCAATGCGTTACTCTATGGTATCCTAGAATCGTGCTTAGATGATTCATTGATTTTAATCGTATGGCAACAAGGTTTTTATGTCTAGAGGTTAGGGAATCGCAGTCATATTTACGTTTTTGTTGTTTTTTTGTTAATTTTTATTTTTACATACAATCTTATAAAATGCGAATAATTTTTAAATAGATCTATTTGACGTATAGATGGAACCCTAACAGGCACTACCACTCTAGTTCAGAGTGGACCTGGGGGTAATGGCAATGAAGGTATACTCCATAGAACCTCAGAAGTGTAGCCTCGCCATCATCTTGTGATGGACAGATAAACAGGTAATAAAATTCATGGAAGTAGCTCAGTCATTTCTTAAGAATCATAGTTTGATTACTTATGTTTTACACCATATGATAGGTAAATAGTACTTACGGGCATACAGTTGATGGGTGATAGTATTAGAGTTGTCGTTGTTTGAGAAATGAAAACTGAGAAAGCATTCATACTTGTGCCACATTTAATGCATGTTAACAAATATAAAAACATTTACAAGGCTGTACTCTCAGTTCTTTATTCTTCCTTCCCCATATGAGGAGTTTTCTAGTCAGTTCGAGGAATACATTCTGCTTATATCGGTATTCAACGTTAGGAGCTGAGAATTTCACGTCTTGATGGTTCAGGGACTTCTGCTGAAAGAGAGCAAACTCCCTAATCCATCCAAGGAAGTTAATCGTGAATTTCCTGTGTCCCTTAACACAGGATAGTTCGTGTTTTAGAATCCTACACTAGTATAAGATTTAATGAGGTTTTAATTCATGGATAACACCCCGTTTCTAACAATGTGTTAGGTTATCCCCAAAGAGAGTAACCTAACACAGAATATTTGATAGGAAACAGAACATATCAATTAATATAAGACATTTGATTGTACACAATACAAGTAGGGAACTCGGTTCCCTTCCTAGGCTGTACAAGAGTCACAAGCATTCTAGGAACAAACAGAAAAGTTCAGACAGCAAAATGGTGGAAACCACTTGCTCTTCTCCAGTCTGAAATTTAAAAGAAGGCGGCTCCATGTGCTTGCTGCTGAGGAGTGAACCACCACATTTGCTCATGTCCTGTTCATGAAAGAGGTGGATTCCCAGGTTCACCTAGTCATGTAACCAAAATGGACTTGTGACAAGGGAGACCCCCCCTCCATTTAGTCTCCTAACAACAGGATCTCGGAATGTGTACAAAGAATGACAGATGTCTTCTTTGTCTTCAAGCAAAAGAATGTAGTGCTTTCTTAAGAATTGTGGCCTGTGGAGATAGAGAAACCCAATTTGTATTCACTGTATGTTCCACAGGGCATTTTTGTTTGTCAGTTTAATAATCTGTAAAGCCCAAAAGTTAAGTGGTGTGGAATCTAGAGTCAAGTACTGCCAATCATTCTGTTGGCCAAATTGCCAAGTATCTAAGATGGCTGCCCTCATTTCTTTCCTCTTGTCTTGACTAACTGATCACTTTCTTCAAGTGTAAACATATTGATAATTTTATTATGTGTCATTTAACACTTAACCAATTCCATATTTAGTTTCCTGTATTTGAGTTGCTTGGATTTTTCTGATTATGTGCATGTCACTTGTACAAACAACATGCCACATAGCAACTTTTTGTTTGACATCTGTCTGATGATTGTGTGACTTACATGAAACTTTTAGTAATGGACTTCAGGAGTACATAATTTGGATATCATATAACTAATATATATATATGAGTGAGGATGTAGTGGATGTTGGTTGACTGAGATAGGTGTCATGAAAAAATCTTCATGGAGAGAGCTGGTGTGCTTAGAATTAATTTTGTAACCTTTTACTGTCTATCCTATCTAGTAAAAACATGAGTAAGGGGTTGTATTTGGTTTCATTTAGTTTAGTCTATATATCCCATTTCCTTTTGTGATGAACACCAAATCCTAAGGGTGTATGTAGGTCGGTACAATGGTATTAATATATGGATGCTGATAACAACTCTAGTGAAAGATTGGCACATTAGTTATAAGACATTAAAAAAAAAAATGGAGCAAAGAGTTTATACTGAGTATTTTTGAAGCACATGGAAATATGGTGAGTACCTTAGAAGGTGCCCGTGGTGTAATCGTTATCGTCGTAGGAAATGGACACGGCGACACGAGTTCAAATCCTGGACGTGACTGATTGCATTTCACATAGCACTAATACCCTTGGGGAAGGTATGAATCCAATTATTCTCCTTCCAGCTATGGGTTAATAGTAGGACAGACTAGGTTCTTCAGCCTTGGTTAGGCAACTAGTCTAGGAGAAGGAAAACTTTGAATTCAAACCTGTTAAACTCCGCTTAAAAATTGACCTTGTGTCATATCCTGCCCGAGCGGAGGGGTTGGTAAATATTACCTTTGAAGAAAAGTTTGTCAGAGTTGTGAAAGGTGTGGTGCTGCTCTTGATTAGAAAGGTATAGGAAGAGAAATGGTTACACTATGGCTGGTTGGTTGGTTTTATGGCATGACAATCTTTTTTGGGTTATTTAATGCCCAATTAGTTTAACAATTATCATCTCCAGTTAGGATACAAAAATGTATCTTCAGTCATTTTCAACAGTATTAATATTTTAAGTGTGTATTAATGTAATTTAGTCATTTTAAACATTTTCTTAAATCAATCTATTTGACCCATAGATTGTGCCGTAACAGGAATGGCAGATGTCTTTGCTTTCAAGCAAAAGATAGTTGTGCTTTCTGTCAGTGGACCTGGGAGTAATGGCAACAAAGGGTTTACTTCACACTCCCCAGAGCTCCAAAATTGGCACCTCACAACTGGATGCAGTTCAATGTCATACTCAAAATGTTATTTAGAAAGAGGGGCGTCTTATCCTACAGCAGGAGATGTATATATTTACTCAACCTCTCTGCTACAGGGTCACTTTTTTAAATGGTGTAAAGCTGGTTTGAATTCAGAGTTTTCTTTCTCCTAGACTGATTACCTAATCAAGGCTAAAGAACTTGGTTTGCCCTACTACTTCTAATTGGGGGAGAAAAATCTAAGTGCTGCAAGAAAAGTAAGGGTACCAATTTTTTGTGATCATGGAATCGCAGAATTGTTAATTTGAATTGGAATCTGCTATTGGATTGTAGGTAGATTGGAATATGACAGAGTTTTTTTGGTTTGGTTTGGTTTCTTTGTTTAATGGCATATCAACTCTTTTTAGGTTATTTAATGCCAAAGCTGTTCTCCTAGAAGAACAGTAGTGGTACTATTTAATCCATAGCTGGGAGGATATGGGGGTTCATACCTTTCCCAAGGGTATTTGCCCGAAAGTGAACGTAATAGCACGACTGGAGTACGAACTCCTGTACTACAATTCCGCAGTCCATCGCTTTAACCATTACACCACGAGGATACCCCCAGATTTTTTTTTGTTAAAAAGACAGATGTCTTATTGGCTAAAAGCTAAATGGATAAAGATGACACAGGCTTGTGGAAATAGGAAATAAGTGACAAAGTGACAGGTCAATTAACCAGGTGGTCATGACACATCGAAATAAGATGACCTAGGGATAAGACTATGGAAATGGCCGACAAAAGTCCTGAAGCAAAAATTACTAATGTCGCCAGACTGAAGGAAAATACTTTGGTGACCTGACCAGATGTGTGTTGACAACATTGAGTAGATGTGTTTATAAAAGCAGCCATGTTCAGATGTCAGAGCAGATCATACCTAACAGTCAAAGTGAAAGGATCTCTTGTCATTTCCTCATATGCACTCATAATCTCTTCAACTCGACATTCTTAGTAAGCTGGAGAAATAAAGAAAATAAGTGTTGAAATTTGGGTCGTCATCTTGTCATTCAGTTGTAGGGTTCTTAATACAAAAGATTGGTCTTGTCAGTATAAAACTGCAACATGTTTTGAAAATGAGGATAACTGCCCCTCCTCATATATTCTCTAGTCGTCGCTGATTGGCCAATCTCCTGCTTTCAACTGGCGAGTCCATAAATAATTTTTGCTAAATTATGGACGGCTTGTACTCTCTCTCTCGTCAACTCTCCCCCAAACAATCCAACTATAGGTTATATTTTTTTATATGCAAGTGTTCGTCTTTTTTTTTTTTTTTTTATCAAGTTCAGCTGCAGTGTGTAACCCAGTTGGAAGAATTCCAGGAGCTGTTTATAATACTGATTTTTAATGAAATTTTTAATAATGAATAAATTAGTTGATTGTTTTTTCAATCTTTTTTTGTTTTAGTTCTTTTAAAACTTAATTGTCTCTCTGATTTTTTTTGTTAAACATTATAATAAATAGAACATAACATAACCTTAATTGTCTTTAATTGGAATCATTTTTGAGATTTTTTATTTATTGCAAACTTTTTGTCCTCATCTTAGTAGTTTTTTGTGTGTTGTTTCTTCTTCACTACGTTTCGGCCAAATTTCACCTCTGGCCTTCTTCAGGTGATTTAACCGCGACCTCGGATAGGAATGCTGAGTCTTGTAACCGTGTCCCCAGTAATTACTGCCTTCCATAGTTGTTGTCTATCGCACCAAATCCTTAAATAATATCAACTATTAATGATTAAAAAAAAAAATTAATTCTCATAACATAACCTATTTATTTCCTTGAAATTTGATTTTACAAATATGAGTTATTTTTCTTTTTAAGATCTGAAAAAGAATTAAAAGCAAGTTTTTACATAAAAAAAGTGGGTTGTAAATTTTCGGAGAAAATGTTTTGACTATTTTTATATTTTTCTTGGAAACTGTAATGCAGCAGATAAAAGCTGGACCTCATTTCATTAGTCAAATGGAAATGGGAGGATAAACAATAGAACTGGAAGGGGAAGATACAAAGATCAAATAAAGTTTGATAAATTCAATTTCTTAAGGCTCATTTGAGTTTTTTTTTTTTTTTTTTTTCCCTCAAAATTTACAAGTAAAAGATGCTAAACAACATGTAACCTGGTTTTATGAATATGATGAAAGAGGAGTAAATGATATCATGTGACCATACAATTTAGAAATAAAGAAAAAATCTTTCCCAAATGTTATTTTATAAAATGACTGACTTTTCTACTTACACGGATTCTCTTGGATTCATTATTTTCACCATTGTAAAACATATTTAAATTGAACAAAAAAATCCTTAAATAATATCAACTATTAATGATTATTTTTTTCAAAACCAGTTCTATAAATAAGCAACAAATTGACAAAATGGCTTAATCAAATCAATATGGTGAATCACTCTCAAAAGTAGGACCTGCTCCTCCTGAAAGAAAAAAAAATGACCCCAGTATCTAAAATTTGTGCTAAAGCCAGAGTAGAGCAATTTCCTGATGACTTTTATGCAGAAGAAAATATATTAGTTTTTCAAATTCTGTCTTCATAGTGTTGAGATTTTTAGGGTTGATATAATCAAAGATCATATAAAATCCAAACCTCATTTGACAAAAAAGTCATCCCAACTGAAACGGAAGATAATTACAACTTTGTTGAAATGTAAAGAAGGATGGGATGATTTTATCCTTTATTTTTATTTTTTTCAAATGTGTACTTAGTCTGACAGTCCCTTTCACAAAATTAGCAAAATTAAAGTTCTGTAAGGAAGGTGGTGCTATTCTAAGTGTCAATTGTATTAGGCAACTTCATCTACCAAAATTGTTTGCTCTGAAAGCCAAGTTTGCTAATTAATCTGTTAGCATCAAAACAGACAAAATAACTGACTGTTGTGACCAGAGTATTTTGAATGTGAGTGCAAGCGTTTGTGGGGAGTCATTTCTCATTGATGTTGTAACCTTGAGAGAATGCAATCATCAAACCTTAAGTCTGGCATGCATCCAAATTGCCTTTGTAACTGATTCTGCTGCTTATTGTAAAAAAGCTTATAAGAAATGTTAAATGTTTTTATTAACCATATTTACCGACCCCTCCGCTCGGGCAGGATATGGCACAAGGTCAATTTTTAAGCGGAGTTTAACAGGTTTGAATTCAGTTTTCTTTCTCCTAGACTAGTTGCCTCACCAAGGCTGAAGAACCTAGTCTGCCCTACTATTTTACCCATAGCTGGAGGGAGAATAATTGGATTCATACCTTTCCCAAGGGTATTAGTACTATGTGAAATGTAATCAGTCTCGTTTAGGATTTGAACTTGTGTCACTGTGTCCATTTCCTTTGACGATAACCATTACACCATGGGCACCTCCTAATGTTTTTATTAACAGTTATCATGTGTTGTGTTTAGCCCATATTTTAAATCTTGTTGGTGAAGTATTTTCACATTAGCCAGCATTTGATAATGTTACCCAGCTCATTACTTTTATCAAGTCAGCTTTTTTTTTTTTTTTTCTTTTTTTTCTTTTTTTTAAAGATGCTTGCTGAAAAAAATGATACCTTAAATGGCTTGAAGGTTCATTGCCTAAGAAAAAAGTGAAACTATCCCCTGTGCAGTGGCAACCAGATGAAATTCCTGGTTTAATGCAGCCAAATATTACTCATCCTTTGTACAATTCTATGAAGGATTCTTTAAGCAAGAAAAGAGCCATGGCCTTACAGTAGTAATTTACTGAACTTTTCAGCTTAGATGTGGCATAAGGCTATATGAATGGGGCACCCAATGAGACCATGGCCTTGCAGTAGATAGAATTCTGGAATTAGTAGATGATGGTCAACTACATCATGTCTCTTCCCATAATTTGTGCCTGAATCTGCATTTTATAAATGAAAACTACACCCGTTTGATAACAATTTTGATAAGCTTTGAAGAAACTAAATCTCTGCTTGCATGTGTTGTTTATAACATGGTGGAGGATGTAAAACAATATTTGCATATTAATACATCAAAATCAACATTTGGTGTAGAAACTGGCCGTCTTCTGTCTGAATTAGAAAACTCAGAAAGGGAGAGAGTTCTCAAATTTGTTCAACACATCTTTTTTCAAAACTGAATAAATACCTTGATATGAATGGGTCACCCGGCCAGCTCACTCAGTCAACCTGTCTGCAGCAACCAAATATGAAAATGTCTGTTGTAGAGTTCACTCAACCACTCAACATCTGACCTTCCCAGGTGGGAGATCAAATCTCAGCTGAATCAGCTGTCTGCCCACGTTGTGAATTTTAGATCCAAACAACTAGATTCAGTGTTCACACCGAAAGCCGAATTAACTGGACCAGCTGATCATTCAATAATAAAAAAAATAAAAATAAAAAGTTGAAATCCAGAGAATGAACAAACATGGGGTTAAATAATGAAATAATGTTTTTAGTAAAAAAAACAAAAAACAGTTAACAATCATCAAATAATTGTTTTTTTATGTTCCTTTCCATGTAAATACAAGCAGAATGTCTCAGAATCTAGCCCTTATTTTGCGGTGGTCAGTCTAAGTCCTTGATCAGTCTTTCTCACTTAGACTCACTAAGTATTCTCAGTGCATTACATTAATCTTATTTCCAGCTTGTTGAAACAGATGTGAGAGGATCTGGTTATCTCCGAGTCTGGTGCTAGGCCCTTTTCATAGGAGCCTCAAGTCAACAAGGTCTTTCACTGCACTCTGCCGCACTCTCTGCAACTGTTGGCAAAAATCCAGTTTGTATGATTGGTTATTCTGTTCCCAACGGCCTTTAATTAAATCTTCAACAATTAATTCTATTCACTGTTGCTTTCTGATACTCTAACAGTGAATCTCTATGACTGCTACTGGGAGAGATTGGTTGCCTCCATACAGCTTCTGGTGTGACTGCTACCATAAGGCTTCATCCCCTCTCCTATCACCTACAAGGGGATGGCCCTTTGCTCCTCACATGAGTCATACGTCATCACTTCCAAAGTTAGCACAAAATTTTCCATTTCTCCGAGGTTGATTTTTTTTTTTTTTTTTTTAAATTTTTTATTTTATTTTATTCATTTATTTATTTATTTTTCTCAGACTAGCGGCTTGAACCTGGGCTGACTTCCTGTAACCCTTATTTCCGCTTCACTTATGTTTTGACTAGTGATCTCTCTGATTTCAGCTCTCCCCTCTTTCTTTCTTTCCTGGTTAGAAAAATCAATTTCAATGTTTTTGCAATTTTTCTGCTAGCCAAAAATTAAACAATATTTTTCTCTTCCTTCTCATGGTGACAATATATTGCATCACTTTTTTAAAAAAACAATGTACTGCCCCAATCTTCTAAAATCAATGCCAAATAATTTTTTTTCATTATTAAATCTAGTAGGCTAGACTGTGGCCCCAATTTGCTCTGTTACAGGATATCTGCCCCGTGTATAAATTTTACAAGGCATCTCGTCTGTTTGATGCCAAACAGCAACCTTGTATAAGCGATGACATTGATAGTTTTGCAGCCAACAAAGGCCATGTATTTGTTGCTGCCTCCCACCAGACACGACTTGACACAAGGTCAAAAGCCCGAAGGCCAATTAAAGTGGGGATAAAGGGGAGGGGAAGGTCGGGAATGAGCCGAGACTCGAACCCTGCTTGTCTGTGCTGCTCATCGGCTCACTTAGTGCAATGTGAGCCTGATGAGGCAAGCAGTTTCACGAACCCAAATGTGGGTCCGGGCATGTATGCCAGTTTACGGCTTAAACTAGACGCTTGGTCTAGTGCCGTACAAAGGGGACAAAAGTGCAGCTCGCCCACCCGAAGGTGGGGGCCTATTCGGCCCCGAGTCTGCTCTTGGTTTCGAGCACCCATCTGGCACGAATGCCAGACGGCCCAGCCAAAAGGCCGGGAGTCTTGAAGAATACCAAATTTATGTGAATCATCAAGATAACCTGTTTTCTTTACAACTCCATATCAATTACTGAACATGTAGGACTCATTACGACCATGTTTATCATACTATTGTTGCTATTACAAGACAATGCTGTATATTTACAACTAGCAGGTTAGATAATCCAGACATCAACATTGCTGGTCTCTTCTTGTGAAATCTGCAGTTCTATTTAAAATAAAAAATCTTTAAATAGGTTATTCATGTAACAAGTCTCTTAAACTTTCAGAAGAGGTTCCTACTTTTGTCAGGCAATTTGCATCCTGTTCCTTCCATTTTATCCATGCAATTTTGATCTCCTTTGCCATCATTTCCTTCTCTCTAGCCACAGCAATTCTCAGATGTTGGTCACTTTCCAGATTTGATGAGTTTAAGGTCTCTATTAGAGATGCATTGTCTGTTTTACAAAGGACTTCAAGCAGCCTGGGTAGTCTAAATGTCTCTTGCAGCATGGCAGCTATTAATACTCCTATATCAGCTGTTTCCCTGAGTGCAAGTGTCTCTGAGGCTAATGGACTTTTTGTTACTTGAAAAAGTTTTTTTGATGGCCAGTATATAGGGGCCGTTCTGTTTGATTCTGCAGTCCATTGCTTTAACGATTACATGACGAGGACACCCCCCACTATAATGTTGAACTGTTGCCATTTTAATGATGCTTCACAAAGACATGATTTGCTCACGTGTCATTGATTTCTTTGGCATTACAAGGAGATACATTACAACCATAATCTGTTTAAATTATCTACTACAAAAGTCAATAAATCTAATGAAAGAACATGGTTTCATACTAAAAAAAGACAAGAACATAATATCTCGCAGAAACTATTATTGATGAAGGCAATGTAGATGTTCTTGTGTTTCTGACGAAATCATCTGCTCAAGCCGAGTCTCTGCTGCATAGCCTGGAGCAGCAAAGGACATTTGTTGCTTAGTCGGCTGAGGCTGCAGAATACACTGACTGCAACTCTGCAGAGAGGTAAGACCCCCCCCCAACTGAACAAGTGTCTTGGATATGACACTAAACAATCTGAGGGTGAAGTTCCAGTAATGCTGCAACTTTGGGGAATATGGATTACTCCTTCATTGCCATCACTCCCACGTCCACTCTGGCCCAGAGTGGTAGCACCTGATAGTCCTATTTATGGGTCAAATAGAATTAAACTGTGTACTTATCCTAAGCTGAATTATTTGAAATAGAACTATTTTTTACATTTAAACTGTGTACTTATGCTAAACTGAATTGTTTGGAATGAAACTGTTTTTGTATGCTAAACTGAGTTGTTTGAAATAGAACTGTTTTGACATTTAACTGAGTGTAAACAAGAAACTATACTTATTCTAAACTGAATTGTTTAAAATATAATTTTATATGTATCAAAATAGATTTGGCATTAAATAACCTACAATGGTTGATATGCCATAAAACCAAACCAAATCAAACCAAGGGGTATTTGTCTTCAAGTGAACTTGGATGAAACAGTTTGTGTTTTAATCAAAATAGTACCATCCCCTCATTAAGCCTCTGAAATTAGTTGACCAATTTGTATACCGCGGTAGCAATATCTCGTCTACTGAATGCACTGTCAACATACACATAGGTAAGGCATGGACTTCTGTTAAACAGCTTAATGACCATATTGAAATCTGATCTCTCTTATAAAATAAAATGGGAATTTTTCCAATGTATAGTCATGTCAGTGCCACTGTATGGTTGCCCACTTAGATTTTAACAAAATGCAAGAAGAAAAAAACTAGATAGGAACTACATAAGAATGCTGTGTGCTATTTTGAACAAATCCTGGAAGCAACACCCTACAAAACAGCAGTTGTATGGTCACTTACTTCCCATCTCACAAGCCAAGTAAAACAAACAAAACATACTGAGCACTTACTCATAAACAACTTTCTCCAGTGAACTCCTGCACATGGACACACCAGTGTTGGCCAACTTGAAAAAAACTTAAATTCATCAGCTCTGTGCAGATATCTGATGCCATCTAGAGGACTTACCAAGTGTGATGGCTGATAGGGACAGATGTCAAGAGAATCAGGGATCTGTGTTGTTGGCTTGCCATGATGATGATAATATTGACTGGCTGAATCTGGTGGCACCAGCTGCAACAGGCATGAATTTTATATTCTCTATTTGTCAATACATGAAATAAATTTTAAAAATATATATGCAAATATTACTTTGCATTGAATTGATTTTGATGTATTGATATTATAACTTAGGTGCTTATCTGTCAAAATTGAGAGCTTTTGGGTTTGATTGAATCAACAGTAATCTCCAAACATATTTGTGAACCATAAATCTTATTGGTTAAAAAATAGTGTGTTCATGTAAGGGAGTTTGTGTTGCGTTCTGGTTAGTGAACGCTTGTAATATTAAATAAAGGACAAACCATGATATGAGAGAAAATAGATATATTCTCAGGAAAAAGTATATACAATAGAGAGACTATTAGTAGACAAGAACATAGGATTAGTGAATACAGAATAAAGATATAGTCCAACGATAGTATTGGCTTCTGTTATTACGGTAGCAAGTAAGGTGATCTAGTGCGATTTCCAGTCTCCAACGCTCTAATACTATTCCTATAAGAAGCTGCACTTCACCTTCTAGTTTACTTGGTATTAGAAGCTACTGCTATATATGGCAAATGGACTAGTTCATTGTGTGGACAAAGGTAGGTGATACCCAACAGTTTGTTACAGATAGAACTATAAAAGAGAAAAAAGGAAAAAGATTTTCATATAAGAAAAATAGAATTGTTATACATCCAAAAAAATATACGTTGATCATTATCATTATTTGTTGGTCATTGAATTGATGATGACTGTCCCAAAGGTAATCAGTCTCTACAGTTCTGTTCTGTTGACTTGGGCTGTAGAATATGCTGACTATCTCTGCAGAGGGATAAGTCTCTCTCCCACCAATGCGGCCACTTGGCAATTTGGAATGCTTCAGGAAAGGATCTTGATGGTTGAGCAGTCTGTAATCTGGAAGCTGAAGTGGTCATGTAACTTGCAACACTCCACCTTGGGCCTTACTGGAGTCAATTTTTTTCCTTAACCCAGACTGGTTACCATACCTAGGTTAAAGAACTCAGTCTACCCTATTATTTACTCATAGCTAGAGGGAAAATAATTGGATTCATACCTTTCCCAAGGGTACAAGAGCTATGTGAAATGCAATCATCTTTGTCCAGGATTTGAACTCTCATCGCCTTGTCCATTTCCTATGATGATAACCATTTCACTATGAGCACCTCCCTGTACACAGTTAAATGGTTACAAGTAATTAATAATAATCCTTAGTTAATAATTATAGCTTCAAGTAACTATTCTTAATACAATAAGTTATAAAGGATCAAGTATTTCTATCAAAGAGGAATAATTTTTAAACAGTTATATTTAACTGGGATCATGATGTATTACCACTCCAGATCATAGTGGACCCGAGAGTAATAGCAATGTAAAGATACTCTACACTCTCTAAAGCCCCTATACTGAAGCCTCATCATCACATACAGTATAGTGTCATACACAGGACATCTCTTTTGGGAGGAGTCTTGAGCTTCTTAAGAGGATGCTGTTGGTGTATTCTAAGCCTTCCCAACAGGACTTTAATAGTGTAAATTTATTAGTAATCATTTTACAATAGAAAAATAAGTTAGAAAAAGAATATGAGTGATCATAAATTACTGACAATAGTGCTATGTTGGTTGGTTTTATGACATATCAACCCTTGTTGACTTATTTTATACCTTAATCAGTTTTTCGCCAATGGTCCAGGAGATCTGGGTTCAATCCCAGGTTGTGTCATACCAAAGACTCAAAAAAAAATGGTACTTGATACCTCTTTGCTTAACACTCAGCATTATAAGGTACATATCAAGGGTAAAGTAAAGCAATCCAGCGAAAAGAGTAGCACCCTATTGAAAGGAGCCTTTGGGTTGCCCTCGACTATGGTCGCCAACTTTACCATAATGTGAACAAAGCATTAAATCAATTTTATTTCTTATTTTATGCAACACAAATTAATATTTGCCTATATTTAAAATAACATAAAAAATATTTAAAATAGAAATTAATGGCTATCATAAGCATTATTTTTTTACTTATTTTACACATGGCTTAATAAATTAAGGTGTGGAAAAGTTTTCGCCATTTTATGCGTATTATTATTTTTACATCGCTTTTGAAATAAAATATTATTTATTAATCAAAAATTTTCATTAAAAGATACTTTACAATAAAAATTAACCAATTTAAACCTGTTTATGGCAGTTTCTAATTTGTTCTAGAACATTCCGGGATTCAAATTAATTTGGTATGAAAAAAACAAGGCTTTTTTTTTTTTTTTTTCTGTCCACTAAAAATTTTGATGGTTATGCTGAGAGAAATTTGTTCTGCTATAATTTGCTACCATCAAAATGGTATAAAGCCCAAAGAAAATTATGTTGAACGTTATTTTGTGACATCAAACAAAAACAGATTTGATGAAGAAGTGGAAAGACTCTGGATCCATCACACCCAAAAAAGTTCTGGGAAGCCTCAAAAGCTTACAAAAATCAGTGATCCATGCCCTTCTTTGAAGTCTCAGAAAAACTTGTGATTTAACAAGCAAAGAATTGGCAAATGAGATCAAGCAATATTTTAGCAATGATATCTATCCTGCATCAGTTGGACACATTCTAATTGATTTCAGTGAGGAGAGGAAACCAAAAACAAAAAGTTGTTTCTTGTAATGGGAATATCATCATTTAAATTTGGTCCATTGAAAACTAGAAAAAAATGTTTTCTGGTCTTTGAGTCAACAAATTGAAGTGCTTTATGGAAATGTCTAAAAACATTATTGAAGACAAAATTTTTGAAAATCCTCTAGTTATATAATTACGGAATGATTTTTTTATATAAATCATTTTTCGTTAATTATATTTTATCATTCAGTTTGGTTGGGCTTTGAACTATTTGGCTCTTAGTTCAGGTGCACAGACATTGAGTACAGTTTACGCTTGTGCGCAGAGGATATGACAATCACAATTGTCATAATAAACCCCAGATAGGAAATGGGACTGGAGTGTGAACGACATCATGCCTGGAAGCGATGGGCTGAGAATTTGGGTATTTTGAAAAAGACGTCAGTTGGGTCTCAGCTGTGGGCCAGTCAAGTTGGTAGTTTACTGGAGACCAGTCCAGTTGGTAGTCGACTTGGGCCATGTAGATGGACAGTAGAAGTTGAGTTTTTACTGGGGACCAGTCCAGTTGATTGTCGAATGGGGACCAGTCGAGTTGGAAAGTTGACTTAGGCCATGTCGAGAGTTGAAGTTGAGTTAAGACCATGGTTTTGAGAAGTTAAAGTCTGACCATGGAGTTCTGCAGATCTCTACCGACAGAGATCTTAAACACTACAGGATGTGCTGCGCATTTGTGGGGTCTGACCAGGCATTTGTTAGTTTTGTTAGTATAGAATGATTACAAAAGACTTTTAAGAATTGTGTCACTCTCTCCTCATGTCGAAGAACCGAACTCAGAAGTCAAGAAGTTAATAAATGTTCGTACCTGAACAAGTGAGTTTGCCTGTTAATGTGTTGTGTATTTCCCTGTATTTGAATTAGAACATTTACCATTGGATTGAGATATCATTGTGATTATGATATGATTATCGCCATGGTTGTGAGTATACAACACTCTGATGATGGTTTAACTAAAATTAAAATATTCTTTATTTGTAATGAAGTGGGGATTTTTAGTTTTTGCAAGATAATGTGCCTTGCCATGCATCTAGTACAACAAAAAGATGGTTTCACTCAAAAGGAATGAAAATAATGTAATGGGCTCCCAATTCAACTGATTTAAACCCAATTGAGACTTTATGGGAGATTGTCAAAAAAGGCTTTGTAGCATACAAATAGCCAACACAAAACTCTTTACTGTTGAAACAATAAAAGCTTAGTCTAGTCTCAAAAATGACATTTTCATGAAAAATTGGTTCAATTGATGACCAAGAGGGTTAGTCCAATGCTGTGAAGGCTAAAGAAGGTCCTATTAATTTTGATTTTGGCAAAAACTTTTACACATATCTAATTTGAGTAAAGCAGAAATTTCATGAATAAAGCTCCCCTTATTTTTGGGGTGAAATTAAATTACTATTAGTGATAACTTTTTTTAAAAACAATTCTTCAAAATCAAATTTAAAAGTTGAAATATACTTTGGCAAAAAGTGATACTCATTACTATATATGGTATAAAAATACACATAATTATTTCAAACAGATAAACACTTCATACTTAGTTGCAATAGGAATGTTTTAAGAGCCATTGTATTAAGTTCACAATCATTTTAAACTGGTACATGCTTTATATGTATTTGCGATATATTTTAAGAGGCAGTGCATTAATAAAGATCACAATCATTTTAAACATTATCTCAAGCAGATTTATTTGACCTATTGGTGTAACTCTAACAAGTAATACCACTCGAGGTCAGAGTGGATCTGGGAGTAATGAATGGGTGATTTTATTCTTCCTAAAGCTGGAGTTTCACTACCAGTTGCAGTTTAATGTCATATCTAGGATATGAAAAAGAGCAAAAAAGCATAAAGTGATGCAGAAAAGGGAGGGGTCTAAAGTATAAAGGTAAGTGAGAGAGAGGAAAATAAATGTGTGAGAGAGAGAGAGAATAATAAAGAAATAAATGCTATTTTATATGTAAGTAATCCGGTCATTTTTGATGAGTAAGTACTATGCTAGTATATAATGTATATGTTTTTTTTTTTTGTTTGTTTTGTTAACTCTGCATGCTCAACAAGTATATAAAATTAACAGTTCAATCCTTCTTAAATTTAAATATTCAAACAGGTACAATAAGTAGGAGTGTTGGTGCTTGAACAGAACAATGAAATTGAAAATACTAACTTATAAAGAAAGTTCACTTGACTCTGATCTGAGGCAGTAGGCAACATTTTGATTTTGTGCAGATACTCTGATCCTTGGCAGAAATATCAATCTATATGTAAAAAAAAAAAAAAAAAATCCTATCAATTATAATGGGTTATATTGTAGTGTCATGAAGATGAAAGAAGAAAGACCTTATCAGGGCTTTATTCAACTGAATTTTACTGTAATAACCACACAAGGCCAAAAGCATATAAATAAGAATAAAAAAGGACATATTTAAATAGGAAAATCACTTGTACAAAAATTACAACAACGGTTTAGGTAAAATCATGTAAGCAAAAATTATAACAATTTTTTTAAAATTTAAAAAAATTTTTTTTTTTTTAATGAAAGTATAACATATATATATATGTTGATCTTTATAATGATAATATACAAGGGTTTTTCAAAAAGTTCTGAAACTCATTCTCGTTTTAGATTTGTTGAACACCTCTCACCTTTGTGTGAGTCTCGCCTGCATAGAAATTAAGACAAAAATCCAAATTAGATTTTTTAGTTTTATAAGAAATAGTAGTGTGTTGACCCCCACCCCCCAAAAGAAAGAAATTCAGCAATGGCTCTTCTTTCTGGGTGGTTTTGGTTGGTTGGTTGGGTTTTATGGCACATCAACTCTTGTAGGTTATTTAATGCCAAATCCATTTTTACACAAATAATCAGTTCTATTTCAAACAATTCAGTTTAGCATAAGGACAGTTTAATTGTCAAAAACATTTCTATTTCAAGCTATTCAGCTTTCTGGATGAGTCTTAGAACTTTTTAAATAACCCTCATATATTTACCCAACCTCTCCACAATGGACAGGATGTGATACAAGATCAGTTTTTGAGTCAAGTAAAGCTGGTTTGAATTCACAGTTTTCCTTCTGCTAGACTAGTTGCTTTATCAAGGATAAATTAACCAGTTTGCCCTTCTATATATCCATTGCTAGGGTGGAGAACAGATGGATTCATACCTTTCCCAGTAGCATTCATGTGAAGTGAAATGCAAACAGCTTTGTCCAGGATTTGATTCCATTTCCTATAATGATAATTGTCACACTAAGTACTGCACCTCTAGACGATACAATATTTGTTTTTTTTTTCTATTCTTTCTTTCTGTGATATGCATTTATAAGAATAACTGGGGAGAAGAGAAAAGATGGGTCCATGTCTTTCTCAAGAAGATTAGTATGAAGGGAAATAAATACAGTCTCATCCAGGATTTGAACTTGGTTTCTTATGATGATAACCGTTACACTAAGTGCACTTCCTTTATAATGATAGTGTCATCAAAATTTTCAAAAATGTAAATTTATCTCCCTTAGACCAAACTTGATAAATTATTTCATCTTGTGCTTAGAAAATCTAATTAATCATGATATTTCAAAATAAAAGAATTTATACTCCTCATGTTTCATCAAGTCTTGCGTGACAAGATAAATGATTGAAAAAAATCCCTCAAAGAAACACATATATACATATATATACTAGCATAGTACCTATAATGGCTTTGGACTAGTCTTGTGAAAGCAGAATGAAGAAATAGTTCACTGAAGATTTGTATCTCGCCTCTGTGTGCATCTTAGCCATCTTTGACTCTCTCCCTCACTCTATTTGTATGTACATTTTGGGTAATGAAAAAAAAAAAAAGCAGCAGCTTATATTTTTATACATCAGCATTGTCTTTTTCTGTATATAACACATGCAATACAGTGTTTTCATGTCAATAACAGTCATGGCCTATATATCTTTGTGCAGGATGTTTTCAATGGCATGATTCAATCCATAGAAACTGAATATTAGCAGTGGTAGTGCAGCAGTTGGAATATAGCTCAGCGAGATGCAGAGCTACAATGAAACTAATGAAGCTTAAGTTTTAAGTGCTTGTGGGGCCCCAGAAATAATTTTATTCCTCATTGTTTAAGATTTGAGTCTAAAGTATTAGAAAGGGTTTTTAGAAAATAATATTAGTAATATAGTCTAATTCAATTCAAAATGATATTTGAAATAAAAAAGGTTATTAAAGCTGTAAAGCTTCCCATAACAATTCAAACTTTAGGGACCCCAAAACTTTGGGGTCCACCATCAGACCCAGCAGTTTTAGAATCAATCTGGTTGACTCAGAAGGCTGTTTAAGGACCTAGGACATTTGGCATTTTAATTGCAATAGTTATAAAAAGAAATCTATCTATTCTCAGCCTCTATGGTGACAATGCCTGGATTTGTCGCTAATTTATCCAAATTGTGGAAAGGATATCTTAAAATATCATAGAGTCAAACATGGACAACAATTTCAAAGACAACACCTTCAATAATAGATTTTTTTCTATCATCCAACAATCAGTAGCCAAAATGGAACTTGTAACATTATATTTGAACTCGGTCTTGAACATTGACATCATTGTGGTATGATATTTCCCTGAGGTTCCATATCAGTCTATTTAAATACCAAGGATTGACTTATTGCTATATCAAAGATCTCTCTGTTAGTTGATGTATACAATGAGAAAATCTTACTTACTTAGGGTTGATTTGTACTGCTTTTATATTGTTAATAGTTTTATCAGTTAGGTTAGTTGAGTTTTATAGCTTATCAAATTACCGGCTCATTGGCCTAGAGGGTAGAGTGTTCGCCAATGGTCCGGAAGACCTGGGTTCAATCCCAGGTTGAGTCATACCAAAGACTTTAAAAATGGTACTTGATACCTCCTTGCTTAACACTCAGTATAAGGTATGTATCAAGGGCAAAGTGGAGCAATCCTGGGAAAGGAGTAGTGCCCTCCCCTACACCTCGGTGTAGTAGCTATTGAATAGGGAGGCCTTCTGGTCGCCCTTGACTACGGTTGCCAACTTTACTTACTTATAGCTTATCAACCATTGTAGGTTATTTAAAACCAAATCTTGTTTATACATATATTTATTAGATATGTATAATTTGTTAATGCATAGTTTCTAGATAACATTTTAAAATAAATCAGAGCTCGTTTGTTTGCATTCTGTTAAATGGTGATACGTATGATTTGTAAGTGAATAGTTTGTCAGTAATCTTACTTTTAAATGAGTTAGCACTAATTTATTTAGACAATGCTATTGTTTGCGCAGTTAACTAATTTCAAGCATTGCTACCTAATGCTGATGATTCTTGTTAATGTTAATCATTTATTTACTGTGTGGTGGTTTCAAGTATTGCTATTTAACACTAATAATTATATTCAACCCTATTCATTTATTTGCCAGCCCAATCAGCTGTGGTTGTAGAATACAGTGACTGCATTTCTGTAGAGGGTGATGACTTCCCCAAAGTGTCCTGGATACGACACTAAACAATCAGATGGTGAGGTTCCTGTAATGCTGGAGCACCCTTCATAGCTATCGCCCCCAGGTCCACTCTTGTCTGGAGTGGTATAGAACTGTTTAATATTTAAACTGAGTGCAAACAAATGATTTATGCTAAATTATTTAAAAATGAACTGATCATTTAACTGTGTGTAAACAAATGACTGATGTTTGATTGAATTGTTAATGATACATAGCAATACTTGGAACTATTTAACTTTGTTGACTTATGCTAAATTGAATTGTTTGAAATAGAACTATTTGATCACTGAACTGTCTTAACTAATATTTGATGTTTAATTGAATTGTTAGTGGACTTAGAATTATTTAAATTTTTTGACTTATGTTTACAAATCATATATGTCTATGTTTATGGCATTAAATAATCTAAAATGGTTGGTGTGCTATCAAACTAAACCTAATCATTTCATTTGCACACAATCGATTGACTTCAAGTATTACTATGTAATAGCAATAATTCAATTTTTGCACCCAGTTGAACAGTTCCAAACATTTCTGTCTAATATTTACAATTTTATATACTATTTATCATTTGTTTGCACACGTTTTAATGGCTTCAGATATTGCTAACTTCAATAGTTTTATTTTCACACAGTTTAATTGCTATGTAACACAAACAATTTGACTTAACATGAGTCATTTGTTTACACACAGTTAAATGGTTAAACAATTCTATTTGATCTGTAAATGGGACACTGCCAACAGGTATTTCCACTTTGGGACATAGTGGACCTCGGAGTAATAGTAATAAAGGGGTACTTCACATTCTCCAAAGCTCCAGGATTGGAGCCTCATCATCAGATAGATTATTTAGTGTCATATCTAAGACCCTCATTTGGGAGGGGCCCATGGTCTAATGGTTATTGTCGTAGGAAATGGACACGGCGACATGTGTTCAAATCCTGGATGAGACTGATTGCATTTCACATAACACTAATACCCTTGGGAACGGTATGAATCTAATTATTCTCCCTCCAGGTATGGGTATATAGTAGGGCAGACTGGGTTCTTCAGCTTTGGTGAGGCAACTAGTCTAGAAGAAGGAAAACTCTGAATTGAAACTTGTTAAACCCTGCTTAAAAATTGACCTTGTGTCATATCCTGCCCAAGTGGAGGGGTTGGTAAATATGGTTAGGAGGGGTCTTATTCCTCTGCAGAGATGCAGTTGGCGTTTCTGCAGACTCAGCTTGTTCTATCAGTTTTATTACTGTATATCAACTCCTTATATTTCTCTTAATGCTGAAATTTGATTAATTTCTGAATGTTTGATTATAAATATAACTATGTTTTCAATGTTTTATTGCATTTAAAAAAAAAAAAATTGTCTATAATCATTTGTTTGCCCATAGTTATGATATTAAGTATTCCTATCTAATACTAATAATTTATACATAATTGTAAGGTTTAAAGTATTCATATTAAATAATAATCATTTGTTTGTGGATCATCATATGGTTTCAAAAGGTTTTAATGCCATTAAACAAAGAAACCAAACCTTATGGTTTTAAGAAACTAATAATTATCTTCATTAAAAAATTAAATGCCCAAATAATTATTCTTAATAGAAACAATTTGCTCAGAGTTTCTTGGTATCAAATAATACTAAGTATGTAGTAGGTTGGCTGACTGTAGTCGATGGTGACCCTAAGGTTCCTTTTTCTATAGCTACTACACTGAGATGTAGGGGAGGGTGCTACCTTCTTCCTTGGACTTCTTCACTTACCATTGATGTGTACCTTATAATGCTGAGTGTTGAGCAAGAAGTAATCAAGTACCATTTTCTGAGTCTTTGGTATGACTCAACTTAGGATTGAACCCTGGTTGCCAGTGCTAATTATTTTCACACAAATCTATTTGACCCATGAGACTCTCACAGGTACTAGCACTTAGGGTCAGAGTGGAACTGGGAGTAATGACAATGAAGAGGTTTTCTATACTCTTCAAAGCTCCATAACTGAAGCATCACCACCAGATGCCTTTTAGTATGATACCTAGGATACCCCACCCCCTCTTTTTTAGGTGGGGTGGTCTTACACCGCTGCAGAGGATGCAGTTGGTATATTGTAAGCCTTGTCAACAGGGCTTGTTAGTGATGTTCATAACAGTATCGTTGATAACTTAAGATGGGACTCCAACAGGTACTACAACTCCAAGTCAGAGTGGACCTGGGAGTAATAGCAATGAAGAGTTCCAGCCCCTAAGCCTCATCATCAGAAACAATTTAGTATCATACTCAGGACAGACAGTTTTATAACTGATTATTATATAAATGACTGGATATTATATCTACATTGTCAGTTATGGTTTCTGTGTTGTGATGTTGTAATAGTTTCACATATTCTTATCCAATTCTAATGATTTTCAAAGAGATCTATTTGAGCCACAGATGGGACCCTAACATGTACTACCACTGTGAGTCGAAGTGGACCTGGGAGTAATAGCAAGAAAGGGGTACTCCATACTCCCCCTGACATGAAACTGTTCTCGCAGCTGAAGGTAAATAGTAAGGCAGACTGGATTCTTCAGTCAGTATATATCTGACCTCCCACCAGCCAGAATGTGGCACAAGGCTATTTTATAGTGGGTACTGAGCACTAATCAAGACTCATGTACAGCAGGTGCAAAAAATCCTTGGCCCCATTTGCATTTCCCTAATGGGGTGCATCAGATGTCAAGCAATAAACCCAATCTACAAAGCAGGTAAAACCTAGGGGATCACCCGGAAGGCGAATAAAAAGCCTCTTCAGTCTTGATATGGCAACCAATCTAGAAAACTCTGAATTCAAACCATCTTGACTGAGATGGATAAATATATATTCCAGAAGTGGAGCCTCACCACCAGATGTTGTTTAATTTCATAACCAAAACATGGATATTGCGTATACATTTTTATACGAGTCATGATTTCAGTGACTTAATTCGTTATCACCATAGAAACTGAATATTGGTTGCAGCAGTGCAGCAATTGGACATACACATTAGTCATAAAGTGGTGGTGGGTTTGGTGGGTAATTCTGAAATGCTGCCTTTGCATCTGCCCCGCAGTGCACCTGTCGCTTGTATCTGTACCATCTTAAAACGGCTGCAGGCCATGACTAGTAGCCAACTTCTCAATGTTTGCTGCTCATGTATTTCAATAAGCTTACTCAACCTATTATAATCATTATCTCTTGCTAAAATTAAAATAATAATTGATAATAATGGCATTTCATTTTTACTCTCTTGTTTGATTTTTTGTTCTACGTATGTGTACTGTAAATATGAGAAATAACGATTTTTAACTGTGTGATTGGATACCGTTCAAATGACATAGCTGTTTTTTGTCATCTGGAATTTTTGGTCACACACACACACACACACACACACACACACACAAAGTGAATTAGTTTTTTAGTGACTTATAACTCACAAGAAAGAGTAGAAATAATTACTAATAAATTATTAAGAAACATGAGCTAACAATGATATAATGCATATAAAAATCTGTTTTTAGTTATTTATTTTCCCAAGTGTATGTTTTTGCGCTGTCATGGTTTAGAATTCAGTCTCCTTCAGAGAGGTAAGACCACCTCCAAAATGGCATCTTGTGTATATAACACTAAACAATATCTGTTGGTGAGACTCCAGTTCTGGAGCTCTTGGGAGTGTGGAGTACTCCTTTATTTCCATTACTCCCAGGTCCACTCTGACTCCGAGTGGTAATACCCGTTAGTGTCCTGTCTATGTTCCATGTAAAAGTTTGAAAATTATTTGTATCTGATAGGGCTGTGTAAAAAGAAAATTTTTAAATAAATTAACCAACTACACAAAAAAATGTAAATATGAATGTACAATTAATGTAATTCCCTAACCTCTAAGCATAAAATAACCCTAGATGAGTTGACATGCCATTAAATCAATCAGCATATGTTTACAAAGGATTCTTATTAGTAGTTATATGAAACCATGTAAAAATAAAAAATAAAAAAAGTTGGCGACTGTAGTCAAGGGTGACCTGAAGGCTCCTTTTTCAATAGCTACTACATTGAAGTGTAGGGGAGGACCCTACTCCTTTCCCTGGGTTGGTCCACTTTACCCTTGATACATACCTTATAATACTGAGTGTTAAGCAAAGAGGTATCAAGTACCATTTTTAAAGTCTTTGGTATGACTCGACCTGGGATAGAACCCTAGTCTCCTGGACCAATGGTGAACACTCTACCCACTAGGCCAATGAGCCGGTTTAAAACCATCTAATTAGTTTAAGAAAGACTGACTTCAGCTTTAATTATCCCAATAGGGGTGTCATGCTATAAAACCAACCAAACCAAATTCTCTTGCTGTTTGGTGAGCACCAACTTGGATTTCACTACTCTCTCTAAGTGGGAAGAGTACACAGAGATTCTGCTAATGAGAAAAGAAATATTTTGAGCTAATGTATGTGCTGTATGTATTTATCAACCCCTCTGCACAAGCAGGATGTGACACAAGTTCAATTTTTTTGCAGAGTTTAACAGGTTTGAATTCGGAGTTTTCCTTCTCTTAGACTAGTTGCCCAACCAAAGTTAAAGGGCCCAGTCTGCCCTGCTATTTTACTCATAGCTGGAAGGAGAATAATTGGATTCATATCTTTCCCAAGGGTATCAGTGCTATGTGAAATGCAATCAGCCTGTCCAGGATTTGAACTTGTGTCATCATGTCCATTTCCTATGATGATAACCATTATAAAAATTTATTTCTAAGAAAAGAAAATCAAGCTGACCACTTGCGGACTTGATTTGGCTGGAGTGGAGAAGTGATAAATAATCCCAGACGGTGTGGCACCAAAAAGTGACTTTCTCTTTTTGTAATTCTGACCCTCAGTATGAATTTGGGGACTGAAGTGATAGCACGAAAAACTTAAGCTAGCAGATGGGTTTCATCACTTGGTTCTTGAATGGAGCTTCACAAGAAATAAAAGTAAAATTAAACGAAAGTCAACCACTGAAATTCTACCAAGTAAAACCAACTGAAAGAAAATTCAACTGAGAATTCTGCTGAAAAGAACTTTAAAGAAGACTTGCAATTAAATGAACTCTGAAACATTTCGACAAAACAAAAAAAGAAAAGAAAAATACTCATATTCAAAGAACTTTGTTTCCCGGACACTCTCTCAGATAAGTTCCAGCAAATTGCACTAAAATTTTCAACACTTGATCTTTTCTATCCCTTTCTTTATTGTTTCTTTTGTATAAAACTCTCTTTTAAAAAACTTTATTGTCTTTGTTATCTTTTCGAGTTAGTGTCCGAACTAGAAAGCTGTAGAACTTCCTGTTTGAATTTACCGTTTAATATTGCACACTAAAGCCCCCCCCCCCAAAAAAAAACATCACTCAGTTAAATACGAAACTTGGCTTTAGTGTCATTCACTTCATATCAAATTTTATTCCCTCTTGAATTCTTTTATTTTGCAAATTTATCCCTCTCAAAATTCTTTATATTGCAAATTTTATTTTATTCCCTCAAAATTCTCCTTTAATTTCCTTTCTTCCATTGCACTATGGGCACCTTCTAATGTATATGCTGTAACCATATTTATAAACATGTTACTGTAAGTTTTGAGGTTATGACTATTTGAAATCAAGGAGTATTCTTGTGTTTACTCTGTAGAATGATTTTGTTTAACATAAAGTGAGGGTCCAGTTTAGCATAATATTTACATTGTAAATCAAATGTATCACCCAAAACTTAAAAGATTTTTAAAAATTTTTTTAAAAACTAATATTCTAAAAAGACACATTGGGGCCTTATAAGCAACCCCAGAAAATTTGGTGGCCATCACTCTTTCAATGAGAGTCAGATGGATTAAAAAAAAAAGAAGACATTTGGTGAATAATTATAGTAAGATGAAAGGTTTGAAAAGGGAGAAAACATAATTTATTTTAATTCTTATATTTTTCAGATTTTACTCCAGAACCAAATTTTTTGTTTCATGCCTTAAAACAAAGATTTGAAGACAGTAAATGTACCAATCAATATCTCCCACCTGATGAATTGGAGGATAGCTTTTTGCTACAGTAAGTAAAATAAACTCAACTTAAAAACCAACCTTTCTACAATTGATATTCTCTCCTTTTCTCTCTCTCTCTCTCACACACGTATATATATATATATATATATATATATATATATATATATATATATATATATATATATATGATCACTCTCTTACTGGTCCTGTAACTTGATTTGGTTAATGGGGTACTACTTTGTAACATGTCTTAGGCAGGAATAGCCTGTCAGTGCTCATCCTTCTCCAGGTCGACAACTGGTTTGAGTTCAGCGTTTTTCTTTTCCTAGACTAGTTGCCATGTAAAGGCTAAAGAGCTCAGTCTGACCTACTATTTACCTATAACTGGAGGAAGAGTAGTTAGATTTCCGCGAGTATTAGCACTGTGAGATACAAACAACCTCGTTAATGATTTGAACTTGGGTAGTCTCGTCCACTTCCTATGCCAATAACTGTTATGTCACTCGTATTATATATTTCCTTTCTTTCTATCTCTTTGCATTACTCCTGATACAAATATTAAGAAAAATCTTTGAACATTACTTTATCACTTTTGGGCACCTAGCAAAGTGTAATAGTTAGTGAGCTAGGCTTGCAGAGCATTGTTCATCATCATGTCGCACTGGTAGCACGGATATCTCTGACCCTCTCTCGCCACTCCTCCCTATCGTTCATCGCCCTAGGCAGGTCTTCAGGACATCCCGAGTACATCTCTTATGAGTTCGTCCCTGTTTCTCCAGCAGTGTCCTGCATGTCTGGTTCGTCTAACTTGAATAGTTTTCGTGATAGGAGGCAGGTGGCCGTACAGTTGGTGTCTTGTGGGGTGTTGCCGCCAGGACTTGTTCAAAATTGCATGCAGCATTCTTGTGTAATTGCCGTCTAGCTTCTTTTCTAGCCGTTTTGTTAGCGTCCATGTAGTGCACCCATATAGCAGTATCGATGTGACCGCTGCCTGGAAGAAACTTTGTTTCATTTTATCGGTTAGGTCTGATTTCCATATAATCGATAGCCAATTGATAGCTGTCCATGCTTTCGTTAACCTCGTGTAATGGTTAACCATTCATTCTCTTTATGATGAACTAATCAGTGACTTTTAGGTAGTTGTTATTTACTAAGCTTAACTTAGTACAAGTCAAGAAGTATAGTGCACCCAGTGGGAATTAAATTCACTAACAATGCTCTCAAGCTGAAACAGAGCATTGTTAGTGAATTTAATTCCTACTGGGTGCACTATACTTCTTGACTTGTACTAAGTTAAGCTTAGTAAATAACAACTACCGAAAAGTCACTGATTAGTTCATCATAAAGAGAATGAATGGTTAACCATTACACCTGATAGTGTCAGTGGTTGTCCAGTCTTTGGTGAACCTGGATATGGCTGGCAAGCCCAATTCTTGAGGCAGGCACTGAAGGACAGTGAGAATATGTATGTGATGTGGGCATGGATGATGAGTCTCTGGGTTTTTTAAAGGATGCACAAGTTGTGAGTGTTATGCTGTGGTTATTTGGCTAATTTCGCAGCATGAAATCCTTGCTCATATACTGGAATCCCATGATGCTTTTAGGCTGACCTTAAGGTGTATATGTGATTTGCCTAGCAACCTGTGTGTGAATAGTTTTAAAGTAGGAAGGTCCCACTTTCTCAGCTCCAAATGTATTTCATTTTTAGGCTCAAGTGTTATGTTTTGACCTTTTGACCTGGCCAAAAATGCCATTCAAGGTGATGCACCGGAAGGAAGTGATACATTCTAATGGCAGTTATGAGAGGAAATCGCGTGGGCGGAAATTGGTTGATGAAATGGGACGAGCAAGAAAAATTCCCATGGTTTACTACAGAGTGATGCACCGGAAGAGAGTGACTTCTGAACTGCATGACAGTTATTTCCGCTTGATGACGATTAAACATTCAATTTCAAAGATTGAGTGGGCATCGAACAATTATATGATTGAGTTGAGTTCGACGAGCCAGAGCAGTTGCCAGGAGAGTTCAAGACAGTTAGAGACAAGGTGTGGTAGGGAAAGCCACACCCGACCGAGGGGGCCCTCGGATACCCCGATGGAGTTTGGGGTCCAGAGAAGATGCTGATAAGATGCAATAAAGAAAGCCAGCATTCAGCAGTGGGCCCTAGGCCTCCGGTTGAGCAGCATTAAAGAACAAGAAAGACGCAACGTGACGGTCATAACAGTGGGGTCAAGATATTACAGTTTATGTTCGGTCTCCAGCTCCCTCCCACATGCAACCCTTGAACAACCCTTTCGAACCCTTGCAATAAAGTGAGAGGTAAATATATTTGTAAAGAAGTCTTCCTGTGTCGTTTATTCCTGCGTCTGTCTTTGTCACTGCGTTGTTATGATGCTGCATGAACATGTATATGAGAATATAACACAAGAAAGAGAAATAAGCACTTAAAGTTTTGTTAAAAAACTGATTTTCTTAGAAATTCAAAAGATCTCATTTTTTTGTTATTCTCAAACTCAAGGACTAAAAAGGGCCATTATGTCCTAGGAGATGTAGCAATCACTGCTCTAACATACAAAATAAACAAGAATAACAACACTTACCGGCTCAGCAGCCTCAGCTCGCTTCGGCTGGCAGACAAAGAGCAAAACAGGCAATAACTCAATACCAAACCCATAACACCTGAAACATGACTGTATATATACACTAATATGCCCACTCACTGGGCTAGCAACTAATCACTGTCCAGGGAATGGACTTGGCCACCTTCGAATAGTGGAATGTCCCAACGTCCATTTGAGCTCACTTCAACTCATAATTCATTATTATGTATGTGAGCACTGACTCATTGCTATTGAGCTTTAGAATAGAATTCTAAAAGGGAAGATGTACAGCAGGTCAAAAGTGAGAGGTGGTGGGTATGATTTCTCCCTGTTAGAATGCTAATCTACAATACAGCTGATAAGCAGCTATTTTTTTTTTTCCTTATTTTTTTCTAATCAAAATGAATACCCATTTGATAGTGAGATATGTGAATTAGTACAAAATGTAGGGCAGAAGTGCCCAATATGTTGATTGCAATTGACTAGAAAGCTATTGTGAATAGATTGCACTCGATTTAAAAAATCTTTTTTAGATGTTAGGCACTCAGTGCATGTCAACAGAGTAAGGTACCAACCCTAAATGTATTTAATTGTATTTTGCCATAAGGGTACATGTAGTGATGTTTTATTGAAGTCCAAGAAGCTCAACCACACAGTCATACTGATATGGCTACAGCTTGGAAGAATTCTAGTTTTATTTTATCAGAGAGATCGGATTTCCATATGGTCATTAAATTATCCTTTGCACTTCATACTTTACCTGTGTATATGTTGACGTCGCTTTCAGTTGATGAGATATTGCTGCTGAGGTATGTGAAATGGTCAACTAATTACAGAGGTTTGCCACTGAATTAGAAGTTAGCACCATCTTGATTCAAACGCATGACTCTGAAGCAACATAAAGGAAAATACTTTGCATCGCAAATTCACCAAAATTATTTAGTATTTGGTATTATAGTGAATGTTCTTGAGTTTGGGTAATGTTTGAAAACCTTTCACCACCATTTTATACAGAGTGCGAAAGCAAAACACGGAATAGAGAGGATTAGATTCATGCCTTTACTACAGGGTGCGGAAGCAAAATATGGAATAATTTTAAAATGTTTTTTTTTTTTTTTAAGTCTAATTTTTCAAAAGAACCTAATAAGTCTAAATTTTCATGATTAGCTCTATCATTCAAGCACTTTTTTTAAATTAAAGTTCAGCCCAGTATGAGTGAGCAAAAAAAGAAATGACTAAGAATCTATGATTTGCTGAACGCCAAAACCAAGCTAAAGTTTCTTTGTCTACCATGTACAAAGCAAAGATATTTTTTTTTTTTTTACAGAAAAAGAGCTTTTTAAAGAAAAGAGGGGGTGGAGGATTGAACAAAAAATGAAAAGAAGTCTTTTTAATTGCTACAGCAATTAAGAAATACCCCAAAAAATCAATAAGAAAACTTGCTAATGAATTGAAAGCCCACAAGAAAACTATGAGATCGGTAATTAAACAAAATTTAAGCTTAGACCTTAACCCCTGTGATTATGCCTATGGGGGCGTTTTAGAAAACAAAAAAAAATGCAACTTCTCATCCAAATATTGGTTTGGTTAAGACTTCTATTGAGGAGGAATAGAATAAAATGTTTGAAGAATATATTTTGAAGTCATGCAAATCGTTTTAAAGGCATGTTGATACAATAATTGAAAAAAAAAAAATGGCAGCTATTTTGAGTAAATTTGTTGTTTTTTAAAATTAGAATTAATCTTGTTTTATAATAGTTGTTTATCATTATTCTAGAATGTTCCTAATTTTGCTTCCACACCCTGTCTCTCTACTATTTCTCTTCATTCTTTTTCTCTATTTTTTGTTAAAGTTCCCAGTTTTATAATCTCCAAATGTTGGAATTTTGCAGTGCACTCTGAACTTCTCAGTTCCAGCAAGTCAATATTTATCTCTGCCTCCCACCAGACAGGATTTGACACAAGGTCTTTTTTATAGTGGGGGTTTTAGGGAAGGGGTAGGTTCGGCATGAGCCTCAACTTGTACCCTGCTGGACTATGTTAGTCATTGGCTCACAGTACAATGTGAGCCACTGGGACTTGGACTCTAAGTGAGTCTGACACGTATGCCTGTTCAGAGCTTGAATTAGACCCGAAGATCTTGTGCCATGCTATGCTGTCAATGATTATTTGCCCACCTGAAGGTGGCCTGGACAAAAATGAAGCCATTTGGCCTTGAATCTATCATTGACCTTGAGCCCCATCTTGCATGAATTCCACACGGCCTGGCTAAAAAGCCAGGTGCAGTAGGCACACATACCCGCAGCCAAAAAAAAAAAAAGATTAAATGGTTGTTTTATATATATATATATATATATATATATATATATATATATATATATATATATCTGTGAATGATTATTTTGAGTTGCCTTCTTTTTATTTACAACCAATCTGAAGTTTTTCAAGAAAATTATGGATTGATTTTAAGAGTATGTCAACTTGTCTAGGGTTATTTTATGCCTAGAGGTTGTGGAATCACATTGTCCATTCATATTTACATTTTTTGTATAGTTTAAGAGGTTTTGGCACACAGTTGTATGGTTTTAAGTATTCCTTCTTAATATAAATGATTTATATGGTTTCAAGTAATTATTTCTATTTATTAAGTCATTTGCTTGCACACAGTTATATGGGTTCAACTATTCCTATCAAATACAAAGGATTTTTAAACAGGTCTAATTGGCTTATAGTTAGGACCCTAACAGGTACTGCCGCTCTGGGTCAGTGTGGATCTGGGAGTAAGGGCAACAAACGGGTGACTCCATCTTCTGTAGAACTAGAGCCTTACTATTAATTACAGTTTAGTGTCATGCCCAGGACCCACAGATTTTTGTGGGTATCTTAGCCTTGCGGAGAAGATACAATCAGTTTATTCTAAGCCTTGTCGACAGGGCAGTTTGTCAAGAAAAGGGGATACTGGAAATTAATTCTAATTTGTATAGCTGTTGTATTGATGATGATTGGTTAATAAGAGTTAACTTCATTGCAATATAAATTAGGCATTTTTCTATATGAATTTAGAGTTTAGAATTTCACTGTAAAAGTGTGTGGACCTCTATGCTGAACTAACTAATGCCAAGTGGCTCAGAATCAAGTTGTATTTAATCTACTCTCTACAATATTGGGATGTAGCACAAAGTCAGTTTAAAGTTAAAGGTCTCCCACAAAGTCAGCCTCCTGTGGTGGCAGTTCCAAAAATAGCTTAGTTACATTGGCATCTCTCTTTAGGGCTGCTGTCTTAAGCACCAGGCACTAAATTTGACATGTTACTACAATCAATCAATCCTCCTTATCAATAGGTAATTTGGAGTTTGTCAAGAAATAGAATCTGACTTTAATTTGCATAGCTGTTGTATTAATAATGGTTGGCTAATTAGTGTTGCTGTTGTATTGATAATGATTAGATAATAAGAGCTAACTTCATTACGATATAAACTGGATTTTTTTTTTTTTTTTTGTGAGAAGCTACTTTAATAAGTTGGGCAGACTGAGTTCTTTAGCCTTTTATGGCAAATGGACTAGAAAAAAACAAAAACACTGAATTTAAACCAACTGTTCTCTGCTTAAAAATTGACCTTGTGTCCTATCTTTGGTAAATACAGAATATGATTGTTATAATTTCTTAAGTAGCTTAGTAACATGATGCCTTCAAAATTCATTTTTCCACCTACTCTAAAAATGGATAAATAGGATATCTTATAGGAAGAAATATAAGTATTTAAACTTACAACAAAACTGAATAAGTCACATCATTCTCTTGCAGTATTTTTGTTTCTGGAAGGAAAAACAAAGAAATCTGTATCAGAATTGGATATTACTACTTTAAATGTCGATGATGGAATAATGCAAAATCTACATGAGACGTCAGACACACATCAGCTTTTATGACATAAGAGTCATTCAAACGATACAAAAAGGCAGAGTAAAATGTCAATAAATGACTATCTCATGAATTTCAACCATCATGTCACCAAATTAAGAAACTGCAATATACTGTTACTGGAGCCTGTACTAGCTTACAAAGTATTAAAAATCACTAATCGGACACCAGAGAATGACTGACTAGTAAAAGCAATTATTGGTGAATTATTTTTATCTGTTATGTACAAATGAATAAGAAAAATCATGCGTAGAAAGAGATATTATTACGAAAAGCGAATTAGAAAAAACAAATAGAAAAAGTAAATAAAAAAAAAAAAAATCGCAATACGCAAATCACTTGGATTATACTTTAATCAAGAATAGAAAATTGTTTGCTTAAAGTGGTTGAAAAAGTCTTCAGTCGATTAAATTAGTCAGTTAGAAAGAGATAGATGAGCTCTGTGAACAACAACGACAAAAGAAAAAGAAGAAAATAAACAATAACAATGGCAGGTATCAATGTTAATCCCTAAAACTGATGTAATGATATATATATATATATATATATATATATATATATATATATATATATATATATATATATATATATATATATATTACTTTTTTTTTTTTTTTTTTTTTTTTTAAGCTTAGCTTAGATATGGTACAAGACCAAAAACATGAGATGTTCAGTGAGAATCAAACTCACTAATGGTTTGCTAATCTAGATTGCTAACCACAATACCATGTGATCTAGATATCTTCTACAGACAACCATTGAGAAACATGATGTAGAAATAAATGATCTTAATGAGCAAAAGAAAGTCCTGCAAACTGACGACAGAAGATATGAAAAAGACCACAATGTAAAAATAGATGCAATTTGAAAACCCCCAGGCAAAACTACAAACTCAAGGAAGAGGAAAAATCACTACTCTTTTGTTTGGTTGGGTTTTATGGCATATCAACCATTGATGGTTATTTAATGTCAAATCCTGTTTTTACTTACATATATGAAACATATGATTTATAAATTCATTTTGTAGATACATTCTTAAATAAGCCTGAGCTCATTCTTTTGTACGCAGTTAAATGGTTTCAAGTATTTCTATCTAACACAAATATTTCTATTTACTATTAATCATTTGTTTGCACACAGTTAAATGTTTTCAAGTATTGCTCTGTAACAGTAATAATTTAACATTAAATTTATCTATTTAAATAGATATACATAAATGATTTTTAAGAGAATAGTTTGTAGACAATTTCATTTTTAAATGAGTTAGAACTAATTTGCTTGCACTCTAGTATTGCTATCGTTTTATACCGTTAAATAGTTTCAATTATTGCTAACTAACACTTATAATTCTATTCAATATTAATCATTTGTTTGCACACAGTAAAGTGGTTACAAGTACTGCTATTTAACACTAATTATTCTATTCAAGACTTTGTTCATTTGCACACAGTTAAATGATCAAACAGTTCTATTTCTAACAATTCAATTTAGCATAAATCAACAAAGTTAAATTGTTCCAAGTATTGTTATGTATCACTGATAAGTCAATTAAATATCGGTCATTTGTTTACACACAACTAAATGATCAAACAGTTCTATTTCTAACAATTCAATTTAGCATAATATGTTAGGTTTAAAAGAAAACTAAGATTTCATGAAAAGATTTTTTAGGAGTGTACTTTTTTATGGGATATAGCGTATATAATGATTAACCAACATGAAATTTACTAAGCTTTACTTGGTTTGTCACAAAAAATTGGTAAGGCTCTACTTATGGGTAATAATGTAACTTCATTCATATGCACACAGTCTAGGCTAATTATTTTTCATTGCCATTCAGCATTTAAAATGTCTCATTTCTTTTTAATAATGTAAGATAACTGGAGGTGCCCGTGGTGTAATGATTATTGTCATAGGAAATGGACACGGCCATACTAGTTCAAATCCTGTATGAGACTGAGTGCATTTCACATAGCACTAATATCCTTGGGAAAGGTTTAAATCCAATTATTCTCCCTTCAGCTATGAGTAAATAATAGGGCAGACTGGGTTCTTCAGCCTTGGTGAAGCAACTAGTCTAGGAGAAGGAAAACTGTGAATTCAAACCTGTTAAACTACGCTTAAAAATTGACCTTATATCATATCCTGCACGAGCGGAGGGGTTGGTAAATATGGATAATGTAAGATAACTTTGGAAATTATCAACAAAAAACATTTGTGGGCGTCATAAGTCTGTTTATTCATTGCAAACTCGCCTTTAGGGCTGGTCACCGGAAGTTCCCAGTACTACCCCAAAAGACTGTAGCTCCCAAGCTTTTCATATATTACATCTCTCCACCCCCTTATTTATGAGTCCTTGCTTCAGATCAAATCTTTATCCAGGACTGAAACGTTCGAGTACCCTGATATCTTGAGTAGATCGTCACGGTGGGGTTGACATCGTAACAGTTGATTGTGTTACTTCAACTTTTCGGGAAGATTATTGCGGTGGGGTTGACATCGCAACAGTTGATTTCTGTATTGGAGGATTCTCTGGCATTACTGTGTTTGAAGTGTGAATAGGAACCCGGGGTGTTGTCTGGTTGTGGTGGCAATCTTGATTCAATTTGTCCTGGTCCTGGGTTATTCACTGTAGTAGGTGACATTGGCTCAGAACAACAGAGGTGAGCCCTTATGTGGTCTTAATGAGATCAAATAAGTTGTCCGTCTTGTAATTTTAAACATGGCCAGCCAGCTATCTGGGGTTACTCTTAGTTCTGGGCAAAAACCCCTTGGCCTTTGTGAAACATCTGCATCTTGGTAGTTCTGTCATGATTGAATATCTGATGATCTTGGCTGAGGAGTACAGTGGTAGAGGTGGATGGCCTCAGTTTGTCCAGATTTGTTTATAACTTCTTTTTCATCAGCAGTTTGACTGGTGTAACTCCAGTTGTAGTATGGGGTGTTGTCCTGTAGAAGAGTAGGAACCGTGAAAGCTTTGTTTCCAGTGTTCCCCCTGACATCTTTCTCAGTCCACTTTTAACTATATTAACTGCACTTTCAGCCTGGCCATTTGAGGCTTGATGGTAGGAGCTGACCAATTTGTGCTTAATACCATTCTTCCTCATAAATTCAGCAAACTCCAAACTGGTGAAGCATGGGCCATTGTCAGTGACAAGGAAATTTCAAAGGCCGTGCGTGGCAAAACAACACCTTAATTTTTCAATTGTGGTGGTTGAATTTGTGGCCCCTGTAAGGTAGACCTCTATCCATTTTTAGTAAGCATTGGTGACTATGAGTAGATTTCTGCCATTGTAGGTGGCATAGTCCACATGGATCTAGAGGTCTGGCATGTATAGCAACGGTTAACTTTTCCCTCAATATCTGCATCCATCCCTGGCCACCACACTTAGTTTCAAGCCAGAGGCTTCATTTTTACTATATCCGGGTGGCATTGGTGGAGCTTCCTCAGGACTTATTGTCTCAGTGTGAGTGCTATTATCACTCAAAATCCCCAGAGAAGTCATCCATTTTTATTTTTAACCCTTAGTTTGTATCTCTTTGTATGTAACGCTGAGTAGAGGGGCCTCTCCGGTAGATTTGTTCAAGTTGGTAGACCTTTGAAAAGACTGGATCCTTTGAGGTACATCTGCAAATATTGGCAGAATCCACTGAAGTGTCATCCAGGGGTCCATAAGGTGAATGATGCATCCCGGCGTCGGGACTTGTAGATTTTCTCGTAGAGGTAGACGGCTCATTGTGTCAACAGCAACGATGTTTGTTTCCGGTTTGTACATGATCCTATAATCATATGAACTTATCAACAGTGACCACCTGATGATTCTTGGTGGCAGGCTATTGAAGATAGGCCTTGTCTAAAAGACTGACAAGTAACTTGTGATGCATAATGATCTGGAAAGCCCATCCAAGTAGGTACTGGCGGAATTTTTTTACTCCAAAAATAATGCCTAGTCCTTCTGTATCTAGCTGGCTGTAATTTTTTGGGGGGCTACCAAAAGCGTCCAGGAAGCATTGGCAACTGGCTTTTCACTACCATTTGGCATTATATGGGATAGAACTGCTCCCATGCTATACTGACTAGCATCACAAGTGAGGATAAGTTCTTTCTTGGGATTATAGTGGACCAGGACACAATTCATCTGTAATGACTCTTTCGCTTGTTGAAACAGTAAAGAATGATCTGCTTCCCACCTCCAAGAGACACCCTTCTGCAACAGGCATTATAGGAAGCCCTGTTTATCTGCTATGTTAGGAATGTACCTTCCGAATTTATCCAGTGACCAAGGTTAGTAACTGATTTGTATTTATCGAGTTTGACTCGGAGGCCGGACTGAGAGTTTCTTCAAGACTCTAAGTTGTCTAGATGTCCTGCATCTGAAGATCCTGTTATCAGAATGTCATCTTGATAACATACAACATGTAGTTCCCTCACGAAAAGGTTGTCCATCCAGCATTGATATATGCCAGGGGCAGATTTGACTCCAAAACTGAGGTGGTTGAACTGGTACCAGCCTTGAGGGGTGTTGATCGTAAGGAATTTCTTAGAGTCTTTGTGTAGTGGGACCTGTAGAAATGTAGATCTCAAATCCAGTTTAGTGAATTTTCTTCCCTAGCTCAGTTACGTGTATAGGTCTTCAATCTTTGGTATGGGGTACAAGTCCAGGTTGGTACACTTATTCACAGTCATCTTATAGTCCCCGCATAGACGAATTGATTGGTCTGTTTTAAGTACTGCAACAATTTGGGCTGCCCATTCCGAATACTGTATGGGTTTGATTATCCCCAAAGACTTCAGCTTGTCCAGCTCTTTGCCCACCTTTTCTCGCAATGCATAAGGCACATAACGTGCTTTGCAGAAGATTGGTTTTGTGTTTGGGTCGACTTTCAATGATGCTGTGTAATTTCTTAGTTCACTCAGCTTGTCTTTGAAAATGTCCGGGTAGCTCTGTATGATGTCCTTGACAGCCAGGGTAGCATTAACTGCCTTGAGCTGATGAATCTTATTCCATCTAAGCTAGATTACCTCCATCCAGTTTCTTCTTAACAGTGTAGGTCCCAATCCTGATACTATCACCAAAGTTAGGTCATACTACTGATTGTTATATGTTATGGTAGCCTCACAGGTACTGCATGGGGTTATGTTTTCTCCTGTGTAAGTGATCAGTTTTTGTGCCATGTAGCTCAGTTTTGGTTTATTGGGCCCCCGCCAGTGTCTGGCTGATTAGTGATACTGCAACACCTGTGTCAATTTCCATCTCTACCCATCTGTCATTGATGCCCACCATTACCATTAGAGAGTCAATTTTTTTTATGAGATGCGGAAGAGTTTGTGAACTGAGGCAGTGTCTCTTGAAGTAGTAGAGTGTGTGTTGTTGTCATGCTCATCTCTGTCGACCTTATGTGTCTGGCAATTTTTGGTGACCTTAGTACCTTTTCAGGCAGGTTGCTGAAATGTGGCTAGTTTTCTGGCAGAAGTTGCAGGTTGCATGCCTGAAGTGACAATAATCTGGCGAGTGCTTGCCTTCACATTGGAAACATGGTTTTTTGCTTTTCCTCAACTGTAATTTCCTCTGTCGATGCGGCTTATATTTTGCTGAGTGAGTGCAGCGGTGTTGGAGCTGGGTGCTATGTCATGAACATTTTTGTCAGCATTTTCCATCACCAGGGCTATTTGTCTAGCCTGGTCGAAGTTCAACTTTTTTCCGCCAATAAATGCCTGCAGATACAGTCGTCCATGACACCTACAATCAGCAAGTTCCTTAACATATAATGGATAGTGGGACCAAATTCACAGAACTGACTGTTTTTTTAAGTGGATGATAAAGTCTGAGATGGTTTTGTTTGGTTGTTGTTGGCACATATAAAAATTGAACCATCCAACAATAACGGACGGTGCTGGGTTGCAGTGTTCTTCTAATGGCTGTGATAGCTTGTCAAATGTTTTGTCTTGTAAGCTATTAGGTGTGATGAGAACTTTAAAAAAGGAGAATGTTTCTGTTCCACACACTCAGAGCAATACTGCCTTTTTTCTATTTGCATCTGTAATACTTTTAGCTTTGAAATAGTATGAAAGTCTCTGTGTAAGTGATCCAATCACCGTGCTGGCAAAAACGCTTCAATTCATCCGTATGAAGCTATATTGCATGCACCTTGTGTATCCAGCTGGTGGATATTTCGTCTGAAAAGAGACTACTCATGTAAACAAAAACATTTTCCGCATTGAAATAAAAGAAAATACGCTCACCGATGAAGTTCCATCTCATTTTTGGCGCCATGTAAGATAACTTCAGGAATTATTAACAAAAAATATTCATGGGCATATTAAGCCTGTTTATTCATTCCAAACTTACCTTCAGGGCTAGCCGCTGGAAGTTCCCAGTGGTACCTCAAAAACTCTAGCTCCCAAACTTTTCATACATTACAGATAAAATTTTTACTTATATATCTATGTATATGTGTGTGTGTGTGTGTGTGTGTGTGTGTAAGTGTGTGTGTGTGTATATATATATATATATATATATATATATATATATATATATATATATATATAGCTCCTAGTTGGGTTACACTGGAATTCAACTGTGCACATCAAGATAGAAATGATATTGGTCAGCACTGCCCATCCAGCACATTTTATGCAGGTGGCATCATTTTCTTGAAAATGAGAACCATTATCACTGATATCAGTATATTGCCTTACCATGTTTTGAAAATACAGCTGTGTGTGTGTGTGTGTGTGTATATATATTATAAAAAAATAAAAATTTCACTTCCTTGGTATCATTATAAATTTATTTCTAGTCCATGATGACCATCATAAGATCTGATGATGGTCATCTGACCAGAAATAAATTTATTATGACACGAAAGAAGTGAATTTTTTCTTTCTTTTTATATAAAAAATTTTTTGGCTGCATGTTGAGTTTTGATGTATTCTTAATTCCAAATTAATTATGTTGATAGCTGTTGACTTCGAGCACTCAAATTGGATACTCCTACCTCTTGGATTTTCTCCTTGGATTTTTTATATATATATATATATATATATATATATATACATTACCCCGTGGTGTAATGGTTATTGTTATAGAAAATGGGAGTGCTGACACGATTTCAAATCCTGGATGAGACTGATTGCATTTCACATAGCACTAAAACCCTTAGGAAAAGTATGAATCCAATTATTCTCCCTCCAGCTATGGGTAAATAGTAGGGAAGACTAGGTTCTTCAGCCTTGGTGAGGCAACTAGTCTAGGAGAAGGAAAACTCTGAATTCAAACCTGTTAAACTCTGCTTAAGAATTGACCTTGTGTCATATCCTGACTGTGCGGAGGGGTTGGTAAATATGTATATCTACTACCCCTGGCAAAAATGATGGAATTAGCACATATAGAAGATATTCACCTTGGTTTTTTTATTTAGCAGTAAATAAACCAATGATAGATAAGACACAACATTTTTATATTTAATAGCTGAATATTCTGGCTTCATAAAACATACCTTATACAAAGTAGATTGATTTATTTAGATTAATCATATAATTTTTTTCCATCTTCTTTGGTTGATGGGGCCTATTTATGGGCCATTTCTAAAAATGTCTGTTCTGAATTTTCAGTTGGATTTGATTTTTTTTATCCTATTACTGTGATGTCTTACATAGTCTACCAGTATGTATTCCTTTTTTAACCACCCCATTTCTTTTGCACCAAATTTTAGACCCAGTTGACTAGGAACGACCAATGTTTTTCACAACACTTCACTATAAATTGCCTTCTTGAATGAGTTTTATAATCTTTTTCATTGTTTCATTTGGCAGTTCTTTTGATGGAGCCATGTTTCCTTTTAATTATTTATGCCTAACTGCTTGTTGAGGTCTTAATGAATTGTCTTTTAACTCTACACCAATTTGCATATTGTTATATACAAGTGTGTGGTTGCAAGAAAAATAAGACTGACATGAATATTTAGTTTATTTTGTTTATTGAATAAATAAAATAAACAAGCGAATGGAATATCTAGCCTGCTGATGGGTGGTTATCTGGTCAGCGGCAAGCGGTTGCTTTGATCTGATCTGACAGCGATGGCTGGGGATTCAACTGCCCGTGTGACCTCCGCTTGCTCTATTTATATGTTCCTGATTTCAAACACCGGCTCCAGAAAATACTATTTGTGGAAAAAAATGATTGGCTGAAAAATAGACCTTTTTTTATAACTGAGAATTTTCTGGGGATTTTGAATAGACTATGTGCTGAGCCTATGCACAGAAGCCATGATTTTCTCAGTTTGACACTGGTCGTTGTTGGGTCAACATTTGGTAGATGTTATTTTCTTCAGCAATGCTGATGTCCGTTTGTCTGTGTTTTGTGTGTTTTAGTAGTTAAGTGTGTGAATCAGAAGAGATTTGATGTATTTGACTATAACAATATTTAGGCTTCTGCTGGAATTTTTTAGGAATGCAAATTACGGGATCATTCCATAATTTTTTCCTTAACATTAGGTTATTTGATTATATTTTCCACTACATGGCTTGGAAAAATAATGCCATCAATTTAAATGATTTAATCTAGTTTATTTAAGGAATATTTTTTAAAGCTAGAATGTTCTCTTATTAAATAAAAAAGGTTTTGTCTTATCTGTCATTAGTCTATTTACTGGATACAACTGACTGGGGAAGGTGATCCACTGGGAATTGTGCAAAAAACACTCACTGTACCCCTTGCAGAGAGTTAAGAGCCCCCTCCCTCTAAAAAAAAAGAGGGTATTATAAGTTTGACATTAAATTACATCTAGTGATGAGGCTTTAGTTCTTGACCTCTAGTGTACCCCTTTAATGTCATTACTCCCAGATTCACTCTGATCAGGAGTAGTAGTACCAGTTAGTTCGATGTAAATGTGTGCAAAAAAAATGCGTACTCTTAATAAACTACACAATGTAAATATAAATGTATGCAGTTTCCTAAACTTTAGGCATGCAATAGTCCCAAACAGGTTCACATGCCATTAAAATCAATCCATCAGATCTCTGTGCTTGTGCAGGTTTGCACCACTGATACTTGACAACTGACCATTCTACAAAAACTCAAAGGATATTTTCCTTTTATCTTGTATTTGTTCAAACAAATATTTCTTGGGTGGAATAGATCACAGACCCACATATGTATGCAGATATAGACACACTAACATTTGAAAAATGTAGATGTGGCTTGAATCTTTTAGGCCCAATTTTGTGTGGTTAAGTTTCTTTCATATTATGAAAAAAAAAAGAAAAAAAATTAGTCAAAATTTAGCTGTTGAAAGAAAAATTTGATCTGTATATCGATATTAATACTGTATGTGTTCTGTGGCAAAATCTTTTTGAATTAGCAGAAAAAACACTCGTAACTGAATAAAAAAAACTCCGTAGAAATAAGACCAAGCTTTTGCCTATGTCTCCAATTAAAACTAAATCAATCTAGGCTATTTTTTAAAAATATATCAAAATTTAGGTGACTTAAAAAGAAATGACAATGAAAAAGATGCTTGATGATACAATGTCTGTAAATATAAATGATTGAATAAATAATTATCTCCCTTAGAGGATTGACATGTCCATTAGTAGCCTTGTATAGTGTCACATGACACTTTCAGGAACTCATTCTCAACCTCTCTTTGCTTCTGTTCTTTGAATAATTGAGACATTGTCTTTGATCTTACCAGGGAGCAGTAGAACTACATGGTCATCTTACGTACATTGTAGCCCTTTCACATGGTATTTGTTCATGAAACACTGTATAATTCTTGCTATTGGAACACATGTATTCTTTCTTTCTTTGTAATTCCACCTGCATATATATTGTGCATATAAAATATTAAATGTTCTTGTAAGTGTAATTGAGTCTGTTTTCTCTTTCCTTCTGTTTTGTTCAGTGTTAGTATATCGTGGATATACTAACTCTAATATTGACCCTTGGAGAGTGGGAACTTGACTAAAATATTTTCCCTATCACCAAGCATTTCCAATAGTTAGTTAAAAGTAAATGTCTGCCTAAAAACGGAAAATAAATTTTGACATTAGCCAGATTTGGGGATTTTATTGTAACCAGCTCATTGGTCTAGTGGGTAGAGTGTTTGCCAATGGCCCGGGAGATCTGGGTTTAATCCCAGGTTGCTTCATACCAAAGACTTTAAAAATAGTACTTGATATCTCCTTGTTTAACACTCAGCAATATAAGATACATATCAAGGGTAAAGTGGAGCAATCCAGGGAAAGGAGTAGCGCCCTTCCCTACACTTCGGTGTAGTAGCTAGTGAAAAGGGAGCCTTCTGGTTGCTCTCGACTATAGTCACCAACAACTTAACTTTATTGTACAAGGGGTCTGAAAGTGTAACAACAAAAAATGTATTTGTAATGTAATTATGTAAGGACAATCATAATTATTTAAGGACATGATTGTTGCTTTCAAAATAAAGAAAGACTTAATATGTAATTAAAAAAATTATGTATGTAATTGAATGGGCAAATTTTAAGGAAAATTATATAGGATATCTAGGGAGTCCCTGTGGCATAATAGCCAATGTACTAGACTGTGACATCTTTGTAAGCAAGTTCAAACTCCAGGCATGCTATTACATTCACTTTTGGACTAATGCCCTTTCGGAAAGTTATGAACCCTCTTATCCCCACCAGCTATGGGTTAAAGAGTATCACTGCTATTCTTCTCCAAGGATAGCTTTGGCATTAATTAATCCATGAAGGTTGATATGTTATTAAATAAAGAAACCAATCCAATATAGAATAACAGTTTCTTTTCGTAAGAATAATATAAAAACTCCTGAAAGTAGGACCCTATATATTTCAAAACACCTCTTTCAAGTCAGTAATTGACTTTGAAATAATACCAATTTACCAAGCAGACAATTATGCAATATCAGTTAGAAAGGATTAAAATTTAATTCAGAAGTAAAATCCTTTTTTAAACAGATCACAATAAATTCCCATCTGTGTTTTAAAAAATTAAAAAAAACTACAATAAAACTGCACAATTCAAACTAATTTTGTTTTTTGAAGTACTAAACACAGTTGTAGACAAGTTTAAAAAAATATGTATGTGTTCATATCAACTGATCTCTGTGCCCAAATATTTGGCAAAACAGTGTTGTAAATCAGACCTGAGGGACAATCCATCAGTTAGTCAAGAGGTATGATACTGTTACACAGCAAATGACTTACCTTTAGCAGTCAACCTGAAGAGGCTCTTGATAGCTGAAACACATGTAAAAGCAATAAAACCAAATAGATATTAAAACTTAATTCACTTGTGGACCTAACTTTTTATATACACACGCACACACATATGTGTGTGTGTGTGGGTGTGTGTGTGTGTAATGAGGAAAAATACTTGATGATAAGCATTCCAGACTTGAGTAAGTTACTAAATAAAAGATTAGAGTTAGTAGTGAGAAGTCAACATGAAAGTAAATATTGACTTTGCAATTTGGTGTCGGATTGAGGTATATGACTTATGCCAACATTATAGTTGCATGACTCAAAAAGAAGAATTCATACTTTTTTAGTTGAAAAAGTCAGACTTGTTCAATACTAGTTCACCTGATGATTGAAAGCATGAAACTCAGTTGTGATTTTTTACCTTATTTTATCTTAATTTTTTATACTCGAAATATATATATATATATTTGAATTGATTATAGATCGCCAATAACAAATATATATAAATGAAATATAAAAATATTCAATGTAAGATGAGTTAGGAATAATTCAATTTGAGACCTTCTTAATCCTCTGTAATCCATAAGATGCAAACTTATAGATATCTCAGAAGATTCTTAACAATCTCTGGGAGTGCTCAGTGAATGATAATTTATAAACTTCATATACCAGGTTTTGACGCAAACCTCTAGACCAAGTCTTCCAACTTCCTTTTCCATTTCCCTTTTAATATTTCTTTGAATGAGTAAATCTGGAATAGGGAATAATTCCAATCAGGACAGATAGAATATTAAATTAGATAATCCTGGTAAAGAGCTCAATGTAAATAAAATCCACAGAGGAAATAATTTAAAAAAAAAAACAAAAAAACAACAATCGGTCACATTGAAATAATAAATGAATTTATTATCTTAATGTGACTGATTGTTGTTTTTTTTAAAGAAAATATATATATATATATATATATATATATATATATATAATCCAACACTAAGTCAGCCACGATTCTATTTTTGGATTTTCTATCTACAATATCCATGTAATTCAAATTTATTTTGAAATATATAAATATGATTAGAAATAATATGAGTAATTTTTAAAGGTTTTTATTCTATATGGTATATATATATATATATATATATATATATATATATAGTGTCATCCACAGACAGACTGTTTCGTTCTATCAGAACTCTTCAGTGTGGCTAGACACGCAGGACGCTATATATATATATATATATATATATATATAAACTGCAAGGTTTTCTGAGAATGATTTTATTTATTACATTTATTTTTACAAATAAGATAATCCCCTGAAGACCTTGTATTTTTTCATCTCTGTAAATTTTCATATGTCAGAGGTGTTTCCAGTTTTCCCCATATATATATATATATATATATATATATATATATATATATATATAGTATCTTTAAAAGAAAACTTTTTCAAAAGAAAATTTCTTAGTCGCCTCCATTGCTGATTCACCATGGTTTTTTCCAGTTCTCAAATGTGTTCAGAATGTCATTTTGGGAGATTGTGTGAAGGTCTCATAGTATATAAAGAAATCGAAAGTTTCAAAAATTTATGTAGAATATTGACATTCACAATACATAGTTTAACACTTATTGCCTTCTCACTGAAAATTACATGTTGCATGAATCCATTTTCATAATCTTCCCATATTTCCGAATAGAAATGATGATGATGTTTGGTTTCTCTTTATTACTCAAACATTTACAATAATTGCAGTTTGTAAGGAATCATTTTGAACTATTTTTGCCAAATTTTCCAAATGATCCCATATAAAAACTCTTGACTTATCCTCTCTATAAATTTTTGTGAGTTGTGAAGGTGACTGTAAACATCCTGTTTTTTCAAATTTCTTGTACTAATTGTAGATGGCAGAAGGTGTTTTAAAATGCTAAGGGACTTTGTTTCAAGTACACAAAATGCCCTTTTGACCACAACTTGACTGACAGTGAAACACCTGGTGCTCCGTAAAGTTTTAAATGTTTACCATAATTATTTGCATATTAAGCACAATGTTTCTAGATTTTTCAGCCTAAAATTTAGGGCGTGTATATTGTACACAAGAACTATATAATTAACTTTTTTCCAGACACATGCCTCACCATATTCAGGATGGGATGACATAAAGTAAATTATATCTATTGTCCAAGCTAATGTGTTGTTTTTTTTTAAATTAAAAAGATTTTCTTTTTTACACTGTTACAGAAAGATATCCACTGAAATGTATGTTTTCTTTATAAATTTGTTTCTCTTAATGTGAACTTAAATGCAAAAAGCTTGCTCCGAAAATTTGTGTAAACATGTCCATGTGTTTACTCTAACGCTGTGTAAATTTTGTGGTTTGAAATGTAATGAAAATTGTATAAATTTTATTTAAAAATCCAAGTAATTCAATATATATATCTGGGGAAAAACTGGAAACAACTCTTACAGTATGAAAATGTATAGAGATGAAAAAATACAAGGTCTTCAGGGGATTATCTTATTTGTAAAAATAAATGCAATAAACAAAATCATTCTGAGAAGACCTTATGGTTTATATATATATATATATATATATATATATATGTGTGTGTGTGTAATATTATGGATGGGTGCCGTCATTGAATTGCAGCGGTCTCAAGGTTGGAAAACGTGCGAGCACATCAGCTGTCATCAATATTTGAGTACATAGGTCTGATGATCAAAAATGTCACGAACCTCCCTCATGCAGGCAGAGTGACCTCTAGAGTTCAAGCGTGATTTTAAAATAATCACACATGAACTTTCACATGTTGCTCTACTGTTCTTACTGGTGATCATCGAACCTTCGGGAACCTTCGAATTGATCCATCAAATCGCTATATAAGAAAATCAAGTAGCGAGATTTTGGCAGTTCAAGACAGGTTTCCAAACAGGTTCAACAGAAGTGCATGATGCCCCAACCCATGTCATATCCCAGCCTGTCATAGCAAGTTGACTGATGTGATAAGTATCAACAGGCCAACGATAACAACGCTGCCATCATCACCAAGAGGAAGGTGGACCTTTCCTACAAATGCTAGCTGAAGTGCACGGTGGGAAAGAGTGATACAGAAAGAAGAGGTTTGATAGCGACAAAAAAAAGAAGAATGCTATAAAACAAACTTTTTAACTACAGTCCGCTGTAATCCCCAAGAATAATAGCGACTACTATTTTCTTCCTTGAGATTCAGGTTTTGAGTGTTTCTTTTCTGCAAATTCATTTCTTTTAGACACAATGTTTTTTGGTGCTATGCTATATATATATATATATATATATATATATATATATATATATATACACACACCATATAAAAGAAAAACGTTTAAAAATTACTTATATTTTTTCTAATAATATTTATTTCAGCAGACCTATATTTCAAAATAAATTTGAATTACTTGGATTTTTAAATAAAATTTTTATTTTTAGTTTGTACAAACTGATAAGAAGTTGAAAAAAATGTTAAATTGAGGTTAAATTTAGCTGCTACAAATTCTAAAAAACCAGTGCATATTATTCAGGAGATTTTTTTTTTTTTCCTGTACAAAGTTAGGGATGTGTGTTATTGTTGCATATTGACCTTTGACAGAGCCGTCAATCAGGGATCTCTAGGAAAGGATGTTCCAGCTGTGTAAACAGGAGGATAGCTCACATTCCTTCATTTATTCATTCATCATGGTTATACAACATTATACACAATTACAGTGTTTGTGTGTGTGTATATATATATATATATATATATATATATAGCAATGATGCCCTTCCCTACACCTCGGTGTAGTAGCTATTGAAAAGGGAGCCTTTGAGTCACCCTCGACTATGGTTGCCAACTTTACTAATTGCCTATCCCAGTATCTTAAATACTTTTTTTTTTTTTTTGATAAATTTAAAAAAACTTTTTGATATCCTGTATTATAGACAATAATGTTTTCTTTGAGTTTTTTTTTTTTTTTGTTTCTTTGAGTTTATTTTGTGATCTTACTGAAATACAGACTGGATTAATTGGGGAAAATATAGTTAAAACTTTGTATAAATTGGAAACTGATTATATGTTGTTGGATTAATCATATATAATGAAGCACAGTTGGCAGGGGCTGTAGAATGCATCTCTGCAAAGGGGTAAGATCATCCCCAATAAGTGTACTAGATATCACACTAAACAATCTGATGGTGAGGCTCCTGTCCTGGAGCTTTGGAGAAAGTGGAGTACCTCTTCATTGCCATTGCTCCCAAGTCAACTCTGACCTGGAGGGGCAGCAACTGATATGGTCCAATCCATAGGTCAAATAGAACTGATTGACATTTAAACTGACCAAACAAATGACTTGTACTAAATTGAATTGTTAGAAATAGAACTGTTTGATCATTTAACTGCGTGTAAACAAATGACTGATGTTTAATTGAATTCTTAGTGATACATAGCAATACTTGGAAACATTTAACTGTGTGCAAATGAATGAGTAATGTTGAAGAGAATTATAAGTGTTAGATAGCAATACTTGAAACTCTTTGTGTGCCTAAATTGAATTATTGGTATTACATAGCAATACTTAAAACCATTTGACTGCGTGCAAATAAATGAATAGCGTTGAATGGAATAATTGGTGTTAAATAGCAGTACTTGTAACCACTTCATTGTGTGACACGATGGGTGGCATTTGTTTCTGTGGGTGTGAGTGCCAGTCAGAGGATCCCTTTGTCTGTTTTGGCGCAAAACCCACACAAAGGGTTTGCAAGCAAGATTTCCCATGAGACAAGAAGAGGAGGAGGGAAGGCAAGGTCCCAGAACAGGGCAGTTGAGAGAACAGAGAGAACAGGGCAGTCGAGAGAACAGAAGAGGGCAGTCAGTAGGAGAGAGCAGGAGCTAGGGCCTGTGGACTCGGAGGCCAGGTTGGCCAACATGAGAGGATGAGTCAGTGTTCCTGGTGGCTTTGTTCGGAATGTTGCTCGAATATACGCTCACGATAGCTCACAGATGCACAGAAAGCTACACAAAAGTGTCACAAACTTCTCCCTTCTTGCGCTTGGAGCTAACCCTAGTCTGTGATTGTTTGTTCTTCTTTTCTTCGACCTCTCAATTGTGTATGTTGTGTTCTGTGTGTTTGTAAAGAAATGTGAAATACTGCTGGCCAGAGATGAGAGAAACCACTAGAAGATAGGATGGCCATGAGTAGTTTAGGAGGCTCAGATAGCAGGGTTGCCAGCGGGTGTATTGTCACAATTGTCTACAAACAAATAATTAATATCAAATATAATTATTAGTGTTAGATAGCAACAATAGCAATATTAGCATGTGAACAAATCTAACTCGTGTAAAAAAGAAATCACCTACAAACTATTCACTTACAAATCATATGTAAATCCATTTAAATGTGTGCAAACAAATGACTGATGTTAAATTGTTACTGTTACATAGCAATACTTAAAACCATTTAACTGTGTGCAAACAAATAATTAATAGTAAATGGAATCAGGCTCAGGCTCATTTAAAAATATCATCTACAATATGTTTACAAACCATATATATATATATATATATATATATATATATAGACGATTTGGCATTAAATAACCTACTATGGTTGATATGCTATAAAACCTAACCAAACCAAATCATATATAATGATTCACTTTGTTTCTCTCTTTTTAACTTCTGTTGGGATCAGTGTAATATCTGTGTTCTCTGTCTAAGTTATAATATGTATATAATTAAGATACTATTTACCAACCCCTCCGCTTGGGCAGGATATGACACAAGGTCAATTTTTAAGCGGAGTTTAACAAGTTTGAATTCAGAGTTTTCCTTCTCCTAGACTAGTTGCCTCACCAAGGCTGAAGAACCTAGTCTGTCCTACTATTTACCCATAGCTGGAGGGAGAATAATTGGATTTATACCTTTCCCAAGGGTATTAGTGCTATGTGAAATGCAATCAGTCTCGTCCAGGATTTGAACTCGTGTCGCCGTGTCCATTTCCTACGACATATGTATATAATTAAGATAATGATTAATTATATTCTTTTGTTTAGTTTGGTAAGGCTTTGAGCTACCATGTGTCTCTTAGTTCAGGTGTCGTAGTCAGAGCACTCACATGCCCATGTAGAAAGGATATGACAATCATCATCTGTCATAATAAATCCCCAGACAGGAAATAGGACACGCCATTGGAGTGAATTGAGTGGATGGATGACTTCATGTCCAGAAGAGATGTCCTGAGAATTTTAGGATTTTGAAAAAGACGATGTGTTAAGGTTCGATCAGATCAGTTTGGGTCTCGACCGGTACAGATGAGTTGAGATCTTAGACACCACAAGATGCGGCATGTGTTAATGTGTGTGTGTATGTATAGTATGGTTATCATAGGCCCTTATGAATTGTGTCTCTCTCCTTGTGTTGCCAATAGCTGAAGACAGAAAGAAATAGACCTGTTCATAGCAGAATGACAGTCCGCCTGTATTATTATTATTGAGACCATGAGTATACAACAAGAGGCTACTGCTTTGTTTCAACAGTTTTGAAACACCCAATCTGTGTGTGTGTGTGTGTGTATATATATATATATATATATAAGAATAGTGTAGACAGTCAACAGTGCTTGGTGACAGCTTCTTGCCTGTTGTTATGTTTTGCTCTGGCCAAACAAACACCCACATGTAATATATATAAAGATATGATAAAAATATATATTTATTTCCTCAACGGACGCTTGTGTGAAGTAGGAGCAATCAGGAGAAGTGTTAGAACCGTTCATCTATGAGGCCTGGACACTTTGGTGTAAGTTAGACAATGGCCGAGAAAATGCACATGGGATAACGACGGGACAAGCTTGCATGACTAGCGGAATTTCACTGCTTTCCGCTCAAAATCGTCGACCTTATATTACCATCAATTCCCACCTGGAGATATGGACACGCTTCTTTGCCCACACAATCTCCTCTCATAACTGGCCAACGGAACATGCAACTTCCGCCCTTTTTGGAGTGACAGGTTTGATCATCATTGAGTGGAAATAACTGTCATTCAGTTCATAGGTCACCCTCTTCCAGTGCATCATTTTGTGACAGCACCATGGGACTTTAACCTTGTCCCATATTGTCAGCCAAGCTGTATTTTACACTATATGATCATTAGACTAAGAGCTCCTTGGAAACGAGTAGACCACTCTAGCTTTATTTATTCATCTAATTGCTGGCGTAAAGAAAAACAACTCCAACTACCCCCTAAAGAACATACCTACTCCCAAATATTCTCAAAGTTCACATTGGTCCAAGAAACTGACCGTCACTAAGACTCTCTGTCTATGCTATACTAATTTAGATCTCCATATGCTCTATCACCAATATTGAGTACTCTTTATTTATAAATATAGCAAACTATATATATATATATATATATATATATATATATATATATATATATATATATATAACCATATTTAAATAAGCTTATGTAATGCAAAATATTAAGAAACAAGAAAATCAATTAGTATATTCCACACACACACACACACATATATATATATATATATATGCATATTAATTTATGGTTATGACATGTTGCTGGCTGATTTTTCTTGCTTTTTTGTGGCATATCAATTTTTTAAAAAACTTTAAAAACCCAATTATTTTTCCGATGAAGACCAAAGATTGAAACTTGTTGAGAACAACTATGAAGTAAGTAATTATAAAAAAGTATTGGTCTTTTTTGTCTTACTACTTTGGTTTATCTTTTCTACACCTGTGTCTCACATAATATCTGAGATACCGTCTCTAACATTAAATGTTATACGATTTGGACAATATGTAAACGAAGCCCCTCCCTTTACAAAAGCCAAAAACAAACCTTAAAAATAAAAAAACAGTAAAAAACAAGGTAATGGCAGAAATTATAAAATAATCAAAAATATATATGTATAATTTTCAAACATGAAGTTTGTATGCTGTTTAAAGACTGCTTATGTTTGCAATCAGTTACTGTTTGAATTTGATATTTTATTATTGTTAACCGCAAACAAACATTGTTCAGTAGGATGTTATGTGGAGCATGATTGTAAATAAATATATATATATATATATATAAAATTGCAACACCCTGAAAGATATTGCCCAGTCGGCTGGGGCTGTAGAATACACTGGCTGCATCTCTGCAGAGCGGTAAGACCCCTCTCAACGAGTGTCCTGGATATGACACTGAACAATCTGATGGTGAGGTTTTCAGTGATGCTAGAGCTTTGGGAAATGCGGAGCACCCCTCCATTGCCATTGCTCCCAGGTCCACTCTGGCCCCGGAATGGTTGCACCTGATAGGGCCTATCTATGGGTTAAATAGAACTAAACTGCATACTTATGCTAAACTGAATTTTTTGAATCAGAACCATTTGACTAAACCAAATAGCTTGAAATAGAAATGTTTTTAACAAACTGTGTACTTACATTTAAACTATGTAATTATGTGAAACTGAATTGTTTGAAATGGAACTATACTTTCGTTAAACTGAATTGTTTAATATATAATTGTTTTGACATTTAACTTTGTAAACAAAATCTATACTTATACTAAACTGAATTGTTTGAATTAGACCTGTTTGACTAAACTGAATAGCTTGAAATAGAAATATTTTTGACAATTAAACTGCACTTATGCTAAATTGAACTGCTTGAAATAGAACTGATCTTAACATTGAAACTGTACTTTGGCTTAACTGAATTGTTTGAATAAACTGAATAGCTTGAAATAGAAATATTTTTTGACAATTAAACTGGGTACTCATGCAAAACTGAATTGTTTAAAATAGAACTGACTATTTGTATAAAAATGGATTTGGTGTTAGATAACCTACAAAGGTTGATATGCCATAAAACCCAAACAACCAACTGTGAAAGATAATTCTGATTTTGACCAAGTTACAGTATGTCCATTCTAGGAAGTAGTAGATATTCTGATAAGATTTTCAAACTTTTGGCCATTTTTGAGATGGTAATGGACAGGTCTGTTTTAATTCCCCAAGAAGGTATACTGTGTTTGAAAATGGGCTATTGATTTTTCAACCTGGGCTCATATTGATTTGTACAAATAATCTTTTACTGTAAAAGTAAAGTTGCCGATCGTAGTCAAGAGCTACCGGAAGGCTCCCTTTTCAATAGCTACTACACCGAGGTGTAGGAGAGGGTGCTACTCCTTTCCCTGGATTGCTCCACTTTACCCTTGATACGTACCTTATAATACTGAGTGTTAAGCAAGGAGGTATCAAATATTTGAGTCTTTGGTATGATTCGATCTGAGATTGAACCCCTATCTCCCAGGCCATTGATGAACACTCTACCACTAGGCCGATGGGGGGGGTCATGTTACTTATGAATTTGATTCTCCCTAGTTGTTGCACACTTCAGAGTACTGTATATGCATGCCAGGAAGTAACCGGTATTGATAAAACTTTCTGTTTTTGGCTATCTAGTAATTATGTAACACTCATGACAGAGGACGATTTATAACACTCAATAAAATACAGACCTGGGTCAACACCCCTAGAGGATATGAATTAATATATTATATCAATATGAGATCAGTACTGTTGATATGTAATATATTGCCTTGACCTGTGATGAACCCAGTGGATGTAGTTGGCAGCCGTAAATAAAATCAACAAAACATACAATGCATGGGTGTAAGCCATAACCTATGGAGAAAAAGCATTGCATGGGTGTAAACCATGGCTAATGAAAAACAAGTATTGTGTGGGTAAAGAGGCATGGCTATGTGGGTCGTATGAAAGTTTTGGCTGAAGTCAGTTCCTCCTGGTTGTTCCAACTCCTGACAGCTCCTTTGTGTGTATACAAACTATCTCCGATTACTCTCCTGCCGCACACAAGCCTAAACCATTGAAGAATAAAAATATAAGATTATATTCATATATAAGTTGGCGATCATAGTCAAGATCCAGCGGTAGTTGACTACAGATACATTTCTTATTTTGATATCTCTAAATGAATATATAGATGAAAGAGCTGACAGAGAATTAAAACTTGAAAACTTATTTTCCAGAGTGTTCATTTCTCTCTCTCTCTCTCTCTCTCTATATATATATATATATAATATATATATATATATATCATCATCATCATGTCGCGCCGTCTGCGCGGATATCCCTGACCGTCTCTCGCCATTTCTCCCTATCACTCATCGCCTCCGGCAGGTCTTCAGGATTACAACCCGTGTCCTCACATAGCTGCTGTATGTAAGTTCGTGCTGGTCGTCCCACACTTGCACATCCATGAGTGGGGGTCCACAGGAGTACATCGCTTATGAGCTCGTCCTTGCTTCTCCAGCAGTGTCCCGCGTGTCTGGTTCGTCGAACTTGTATAGTTTTTGTGATGGGGGGCAAGTGTCCGTATAGTTGGAGTCTCGTGGGGTGTTGTCGCCAGGACTTGTTTAATACTGCTCTCAACATTCTTGTGTAATTTCCGTCCAGCCTCCTCTCCAGCCGCTTTGTAAGCGTCCATGTGGTGCATCCATATAGCAGTATCGACACAACTGCTGCCTGGAAGAAACTGCGTTTCATTTTATCTGTTAGGTCCGACTTCCATATGATCGAGAGCCTATCGATAGCTGTCCATGCCTTCGTCAGTCGTGTGTCGATGTCCTTCTCGGTTGATGAGACGCTGCTTCCTAGGTAGGTGAATTTGTCGACTAGTTTCAGAGAGGCTCCGTCTAGTGTGGCAATGTTGCCTGTTTGGTTGTAACACATATATTCGGTTTTGTTTGCATTGACATGTAGGCCAATGCCGGCTGCAGCTCGTTCCAGACTATGTAGTAGTGTCTCTGCTTGATTAGGCGTATTCGCTAGTAACGCCAAGTCATCAGCGTAGTCGGCGTCCGTGATTGTTTTTGCGGGGTATATATATATATATATATATAATTTGACATTTGAGTTCCATTTTTGTGATGCATCTAACATTACTTATAATGATCTAAGATTACTCAGCTAAACTTGAATTCAGAGAGACGTGCATGAAATTTATGATGAGCTGATTTTAAGTTGGCGTTGAAGAATAAAAACAATCAGTCTTATTACTTTCTAGACTGAATTTTTATTAATGTTAAAAGTTTTGGAAGAGCTGAAGTAAAAATCTATATTTTTTATATATATATATATATATATATAGATATATATATATATATATATATATATATATATATATATATATATATAATATAGATTTTTTTTTACCTTGAATCACATTGAAAATTCAGCTCTTCTAAAACTTTTAATAGCATTAATAAAAATTCAGTCTATAGATATACATGAGGATCATTAAATAAGTTTCCAGACTTTTTTCGTATGGGCACTTGTATTGATAGTACACACATGAAACTCTAGTCCCCTTCGAAGTAATCTCCTCCGGCTGCAATGCACTTGTTGTACCATTCCAAAAACTTCTGGAAGGCCCCATGGAAGTTCTCTTGTGTAAGCGTGTCAATGATCTTCGTCACAACCTCTTTCATCTTCTCAATTGTCTCATAACGACAGCCTCTGAGCTTAGGGAATAAGCAAACGTCACAGGGAGCAAGGTCTCGACTATAGGGAGGCTGAGGAACTGTCTTGGTGCCCATCTTGGTCAAATAGTCTGTGACAAGGATGGAGTTGTGGACTGATGCATTGTTCTGGTCGAAATGCCACTGACCCGATTTGAAGAGTGCTGGCCTCTTCCCTAGGAATCTCTTGCTGAACTCCCTTAAAACCTCAACATAGTAACCCTAACTCTAACCCTTTGGCCAAACAACTCTGGTGTATTGACTTCCTTACTCTTCCCACACCTGTTATCATCTCTCACAGACTCCCTGCCTTTCTTGAATCTCTTATGCCACTTAAAAACTGATGCTTGATTCATGCAAGATGCTCCAAAAGCAGTCTGAAGCATTCCATATGTTTCTGTGGCATTTTTTCCAAGTTTAAAACAGAATTTTATTGCATATCGTTCTTCTAAAGTGTCAGATTGTATTTTTGAAATTCACCAGGTGTGACAATCAGGCTTTAGTAGGGTGTATTCCAATTCCTGCTTTAGCTGTTCATTTGAAGCTGAAATCATAAAAATTGGTCAGTCATCTCATAAGATGTATAGCAATAACATACTGAATTTTCAAGAGTCTATGACAATTTTAAATGTCTGTACAAAAAGCAGTCTGGAAACTTATTGAATGCACCATATACATATATATATGTGTGTGTGTGTGTGTGTGTGTGGTATACTGTTTAAAACTGCTTGATTAAGTTTTTGGTCAACTAATGAGATGGCAAAAGAAACACTGGACTGTGTTGATGCCCCCAAAAGCATATAAAGTATATTTATATAGGCTCTGAGTGCTGTTGTAATTTACGAAGCTCTTTGCTTCGATGTGGCAGAAGGCCAATTGAATGGGGCACCCAACGAGACTCAAACTCACTCTTGCCGGTTTGATAGTCAAGCTTGTTAACCATTACACTACCCGAGGTGCTCTAGGCTCTGAGTGCTGTTGCTACATTCCTTATTTTGGAACTTGTGCTCATATTGATCTGTATGATCATTTGTAATGTATTAATGTGACCTGTGGGTGTGAATATGGCAGATGTTGTTGACAGATAGATTGATAAGACTGGCATGATCACCGAAATGTCATCATGTCCACAGGTGCTGTGTATGAGTGGATGTTGAGACAGCTGCATCTGCTCAAGGATAATATCAACAAGATGATTCCCGAAATGTCACCATGCCCACAGGTGCTGTGAATACGGTGGATGTTGAAACAGGTGCATTCGGTCGAAGATATCGGAATATCACCTTGACCTGTGGATGTGATTGAATTCAATGATGGTGGCAGATGCGTACGCCCACAGAACTGGACTTGGGCAAGTAGCCAATGAGAAGCAGACAACATAACCAATGGAAAGCAAAGAAGTGATACATGGGCGTAACCATAGTTAACGAAAAAGAGGAATTGCTGCAAGTCACGTGAGAGGTGTAGACTATGTAAGTTCCCGAATTTCAGCTAAAGTTAGTTGTTTACTGGTTCTTCCGTCTCCTGACAACTCCTTTGTGTCAGTGAACTCTCTGCGATTGCTTTTTTGCTCTACACAAATATTATCGCCAAAAATAAAAATATAATCTTATATTTTTATGTACATACGTGTTCCTCGTTGTTAATAACAACACAGTATACTAAACAGCACATTTACTGTAATCTAGCTATATTATATGTCTATCTAGCTTAAATTGAAACATATATTCAGGGTGTTGCAATTCTAGCACAACAAGATCTCAAAAAGGACCAATAAAGCTTCTTGTAGGGTCCATGGCTGCTCCTTTTTTCTTTTTTTAATAAGATTTTTTTATTCATTATAAACTACACTCTATCTCTTTGTCTACTCATTTAACTTTATTTTCATTATTTTATTCTGATATACTCAAAACAGATTCAGTTGATACATTATGAAACTCATCTAAGAAATTAAAAAAAAATGCTAATATTCAAGTATATTTTTTTCTTATCTGTATCTCTTGTCAGTGATAATAACAGGAATCAGATGAACTTTACAAATGTTTTGTTGTGAGTAATCCAAATTTCTGTGATACATATATAACTATCTGCATATATCTATGCAAATTCATTTATTTATTCGCATATATTTCTCTTCACTTTTACAAAGGTGTATGTATCTTTTTCTGCTTAATACTTTCACTAATTCCCTAGTAAATATTTAAAAAATACATTTATTTAAGAAAAAAACAACAACTAATATATGCTTAAACCAGTGCTGCATTTAGACATAAACTTAATAATTTACAATTAGTGCCTCATATTCCACTGGTCTAAGAAGATCTTTTTGTTCTGATTCCATTTTTCTAGGAAGAGGGTATGGGAACTTTTGAAAAAATTTTTTAAAAAGAAAAAAGGGACCTCCCAGATGTAATATCTACAGAAACCTATAATTCAAGTTCCATTAAATTTTGGTTTCCTCTCAAAGATAGAAAAAGTTGTTTTACATTTGAATTTCAATAAACTAGAACCTTGTTGCAGAGACGAGAGCATTGGATGAAAATAGTCAGAATTTTCTAATGAAATACTGTTAGTGTTTAAGTTGCAAAACAATTATAGATAAATGGTGATTTTCATTTTTATTCTATTTTTTTAGATATATATTGTCTGTAATAATTTTTTTTCTTTTAAAAAAAGGATGATTTTGTGAATAAAAGTTTTCACTTTTTAAATGACTTTCGGGAAATAGGTATGTAGCAATATGTGTATATATATATATATCTATATATATCAGAACTCTTCAGTGTGGCTAGACACGTAGGACACTTGAAGCTGGGATCGAAAACCCGTCCAACTTTATGTTAGACTTAGTCTCAGACCACTCGGCCAATAAGCGTATCACGTTGGCTAAGGGAATTTTTAAGGTATTATGTAACAGCAGCAGCAGTGGCCATTTGTTTATATTTTTATACCCTATTGGCTCCCAGAGGGCTCAATTCTTTCGAAGAGCTTTGCATTATGCGAGCGGCGGACGAAAATTCCTTTGCCAGAGTGCTCAACCCCTACGGGGGAGCGTATATATTGTCATCCACAGACAGACTGTTTTGTTTAGGGACATATCAAGTCTAAATCCAGCACTGAAACGTTTTGTTTTTTTTAAAGACCCTAAAAAACTCCTATGATTTTCTTTTTATCATCTTTTTGGCTGCCTGGAAGTAATTATTATTTATCAAATTGTATGTATATATCTATGTTATATCTATGTATTGTGAATGCTTTGCAAAGTTATTTCTTAAGTTAAATTTAAAAGGGATTCTCTTGAACAGGAGTGCTCAATATGTCAATCACAAAGTTAGTGTGGGTAGATTGCATGCCATTCAAAAAAAAAAATTTTTTTTTCTTTTAGAAGTTAGCTGATCATGTATTCTTCTAAAAGCTCTACTTAATTATGTAATTCAGCCTTTTCCCCGTATAGTACCACTCCATGATTACTGATCAGTTGGAAGCCGACATGAAATTGGCTACTAGCTGTTACTGTCTGTACTATGCAACCCTGTCTAATTCCATTTGGTGCAAGTCATCAGAGTTAGGTAGTGATCATGTATTTGTATTGTGCTTTAAGGGTTCATACAGTGATACAAGGTATATGAACATATATTGTACACATAGAATATACTCAATACAGTTAGCATTTTTTTTTTAGCATTTTGACTTGGTTATTTCAAAAGTAGCCTGTCAGCTGAAAAAGTGTGTGCACCTCTGCTTTAAGTGCTTTCTCCTCCTATCAGCAAAAAAAAAAAAGAATTGTGACAGAGGTTAACCATTTTGAAAAAAAAATACAATTAAAAGGAATTAATTACTTTGAATTTAAGATTTAACCTCTTTTTAATTTGCTTTTTCTAAAATTTGGATTTGTCTTTTTGAGTTTTACATTTGGCTTTTAGAGAATTTTGGCTTTTGCCACAAGCAAACTAATAAAAAATATTGAAATTTGCTTGTGCTTTTTTGTATTTTGCAATAACATATTTTGATTTTATAATGCTATGTTTTTGTGTGTAATAAAAATTTTGCTTGAACTAAAGAAATGGTGCTTAATACCTTGACTGCTGTAGATGACACTGTGCCAAAAATATTGTATAGTGTCTTTGTTGATGCTAACCTCCCTTGTTTTACATACAGAAATCAGTATGACATTTATTTTCCTGGCTTCTTTCAAAGCTTAAAGCAGTTTGTTTTCATATAAAATAAGAGAAAAGCAAAATAAACATATAAACAAGATTTCAGAATAGTTCTCTCTCTTTTTCTCTCTCTCCCTCTCATATATCTGTATATTTGATTTCCCATTATAAGTTAAGTAAGTGAAGTTGGCGACCATAGTCGAGGGTGACCAGAAGGCTCCCTTTTCAATAGCTACTACACCGAGGTGTAAGAGAGGGCACTACTCCTTTCTTTGGATTACACCACTTTACCCTCAGTACGTTCCTTATAATGCTGAGTATTAAGCAAGGCAGTATCAAGTACCATTTTTAAAGTCTTTGGTATGACACAACCTGGGATTGAACATAGGTCTCCCGGACCATTGGTGAACACTCTACCCACTAGGCTAATTAGCCGTAATAATTTTTTTTAATAAAATGCTAATTTAAGATACCTGGTTTTTATTATTTCTAGTGGAATACTATACCATTAAAATGGATATTATTAGATATCATTTATTACCAAACTTTAAATTGAAATTTTGTAAACAATTGGGTAAAATTCATCGGTAAATATCCTGAAATTTTTATTTACTGTTATCATTTAGGAAGTGAATAATGGAAAGTATTCTGACAGTACGGAGGAATTAGAAAAAGGTAATTGAAAAACGATGAATTCATTATGAAGGAGAGTCTAACGTTAAAATGTGTTGGTTTTAGTAAACATTTATCAGGACTTTAAGATAGTGAAAAAAAGTGTTGATAGAACAATGCTGGATATTTTTGATAAGATACAATAACGGGGGGGGGGGGGGGGAAATAAAAAAATGTATATACAAAGAGTTAGACGAACCAGACATGCAGGACACTGCTGGAGAAGCAGAGATGAACTCATAAGAGATGTACTCTTATGGATCCCCACACATGGCCGCGCAAAAGCAGGACGACCAGCACGAACGTACATTCAGCAGCTATGTGAGGATACGGGATGTTGTCCTGAAGACCTACCTAGGGCGATGAACGATAAGGAGGAGTGGCGAGAGAGGGTCAGGGATATCCGTGCTACCAGCGCGATATGATGATGATATACAAAGAAAGATCATATAACCGTTCAATCATTCAATCAGCGTTCTTTTTTGAAAAAAACTATTACGTGATTGGCACAGGCAATGATCTTTAAATGTATGTAACTTCTAGCAGATATAACAGATTAAAAAGAAGAAGAAAAAATATCTATTGTTGTTCTGTCAACACTTCTTTTACCATCTTAAAGTCCTGATGAAGGTTCATTAAATCCAAAACACTTTAACGTTAACTTTCCTTCATAATAAAATCTTCACTTTTGGATTTCTTTGTTTTTCTGTTTTCTCTTATTATTTGTTAGTTTGCTTAGGTTAGCCCTAAGCCCTAATTATGGAACACCCAGTGAGAATCAAACTCACTAACAATGAACTGTTTGCTTAGCTCTCTAACCAATACACCATGTGAGGCAACCAATCTTCCTGTACTGTTGCTGCATTATAGTCATGTGAGTATGTTCAGGGTGGAACGATAAAATTGTCGTCTTAAAGAAAACAACATTACTGCTTTATTTTAAAACTTTTATTGAAAAAATCGATTCAGCTAACTTGATTATGTAGTAGAGCTGACATTTATTCAGTGTAGCCACCTTCAGCCTCAATCAGTGCCTTGATACAGATCTGGAACTGGAAGCATGCCTTTTCCATAAGTGCCAGCGGGAGCTTGGCAAATACTCGGGGGATGGCGGCGATCAGGCTGGCTTCGGTGTTGTGGGAAGTCATGTTGGTGATGTTCTCGACATATGACCAAACGAACTAGTCCAACAGGTTCGGGTCGAGGGAGAAGGGGGGCTAGTGAGAGAAGGGTACAAAGTCGTAGCACTTCTTCTGAAGTCAAGTCTGGGTCTCTTTGGAATTGTGGGCCAGCGTCAAGTCCTGCTGCCACACCCAGGGTCTGACACTGGCCACCTGATTGCACCAGGGGATCACTGCACTCTTCAGCACATCCAGGTACACTTTGGTGTTGACTTTCAATCCGACTTCAAAGGTGTGAGGTGGCATTATGTAGCCCTCACTTGAAACCACACCAAAGACCATAACTGTAGCCAGAAACTTTCTTTTCATCACTTTCAAGCGTTGAACCATCCGGATTTGCATTTTGAGGGTGCTGGCAATGGTCCTGTTGTCATAACTTGGATCAGTAGAGAGCATGAGTTGTACAACGGCACATCTCCGATCTAGCTTGTTGAACATTGTGTCACTTTCAGATATGATAGAAGGCTCCTATCGCTCTTTGGATTTGTACACAAGTGGCCTACTAGTAGATAGTTTGCAACAAAAAAAGAAAACCGGTTTTCATTAAACGGAAATGGAATCATGTTGTCTTTTCTAGGGCGACAATTTTATCGTTCCACCCTGTAATAACAAATCTTCAGCCATCATATATGTTATTGCTGTTTTCAGGCCAACTGCTGTTATAGTGAGAACTGTATTTAAAAAAATTACTTTTTACTATATACCCAGTTGAATACACTAATAATAATGTATAATTACTACCAAAATATTGCATAACTTTTGACTTACCCTTGTATTATGAAATTGATGTCTTATTGATATTTTAAGTGTGTTGAAACGTGTCTTGAAACAACAAAAATCCCATCTCTCTCCTACTTACTTTAGGGGTGTCAAGTCGACCAACCGACTCATTATTCATTTCTTTTTTACAATTACATTGATTTTTAAAAAAATTCTTTTTTCTTATTGCAGGATTTACGCATAAGAGATTTTTTAAGATTATTTTAAAACCGAGTAATTTTATTTTAATTTGTGTACTAAAGTGCCTTCATTTTTGGCCTGATTTCAAGAATTGTTAAGGTTATTCCTGAAAAGGTTACAAACTGAACTAGAAAATGAGATCTGTTTCTCAAACTTTATGTTTGACTATCCTCATTGCTGTAAAAAGATGTCACTGTCACAGTTGTTACCCACTCTCTTGGTAATCATTAAAAGAGATATTTGTCTCTCTCTCTTATGCACTTTTAGCTTCTCTGTCCCAACAAACTGTTGAGCTAAGACAGAATTAGTTTCATTTCAGTAGTCATATGCCCACCAAGGTTTAAACTCACCCTAAAATCCCACCAAAAAACCACTTTAACTTAATATTACCACTCCTTAGGAGGTGCCCGTGGTGTAATGGTTATCGTCACAGGATATGGACACGGTGATACGAGTTCAATTCCTGGACAAGACTGATTGCATTTCACATAGCACTAATACCCTTGGGAGAGGTATGAATCCAATTATTCTCCCTCCAGCTATGGGTAAATAGTAGGGCAGACTAGGTTTTTTCAGCCTTGGTGAGGCAGTTAGTCTAGGAGAAGGAAAACTCTGAATTCAAACCTGTTAAACTCTGTTTAAAAAAAATTGACCTTGTGTCATATCCTGCCTGAGCGGAGGGGTTGGTAAATATGAATACTACCACTCCAATAAAAAATAAAATTGAATGTTTATTTAAAATATATCTATTTACCCAACCCCTCTGTGCAAGCAGGATGCAACACAAGGTCAATTTTTAACTGATTTGAATTCAATTTTCTTTCTCCTAGACTGGTTGCTAAAGTTAAAGATCCCAATCTGCACTTCTATTTACCCATAGATAAAGGGAGAATTGTTGGATTCATACCTTTCCAAAGGGTATTTGTGCTACGTGAAATGCAAACAGCCTCATTCAGGATTTTTAACTTGAGTGGCCATGTTCATTTCCTTTGCTAGTAACCATTACACTACAAGCATTTCCTTTATTTAAAATATTAACTAATTTTTAGATGTTTTTGAGTGTATCTGAAATCGTCAAACAAACCTGAAGTTGTCTTTCATTCGGTATGTTCAGTGTAAAGAAGTTAGTAACTTGTAGCAAGCAGTTAAAAATCAATAAAACCTCTTAAAATGCAAATAGTTGTACTAAACTTTAATAAGTGACTGTGATATTCTAAGGACCATCTTACAACCCATATGTAATATAACTACTGCTGTTACTATAATTTACCAAATATCTTTTTTGTCCATTGGTCTTTCAATTTGTACCTGAATAATAGCTAGGCTGCAAAATTTTCCATGTTTGCTTACAGGACCTCAAAACCTGATTTTTGAGAATCCTAGAACTTTTTAAGGTTTCAGTGAGGGGTTCAATTTACAGTATAAGCATAATGCTAAACTGTAAACTAATTCTGTGTTCATCAGGTTATTTAGACCACTATTTTTATGCTTTTATTTTACAATGAATAAAGGGGAGGCTGAAAAGTTCATATGATGGTGTCATATCTGCTGTTGATGACTATTTTTGACCAATGAGATTCAAGCACTGCAACACAGATGGAAGAAGTATGTGCACTACATACTTACTGAAAAATCAATCTCAGCTGGTCACATTCCATAAGAGTATCATGGTCAGTCTATGAACTTTTTAGCTGACCCTTGTAAAGCTATCCAGAAACTATAGCTGTGATCTTATTTTTCTATGACTTTCCCCTTAGTCACAAAAAACTCAAGGCTTAAAAAAAATTGTTAGCATTTTTAGTTTGAGCAATGTCTACCTGGGGGCCATAAATGTTTTGAATTTATCAAACAGCTTATATATATTACCATGTAGGTGAATTATTTGTATGGAGGTGCTGTTTGTAAGTGTGTTTTGTCTATAAAATGAGTAACTGACATCATATTGTCAATATCATTGTTATGGGGACATATCCTACCATACCCCAAAGATATACTCGTCCAACCCAAACATATTTGCCGAGCTTAGCTCGCTCGGAGAAGATAACTTCTCGTTTCTTATGAGATATTTGACAGACAGACTGCGAACCGAGAACGGCTAGTACTTCTTTTGTATGACTTCCTTTTTTTCTGTTAATGCAATAACGTTGACCTATCACCCGTTGTTTGAGTTGTTCTTCCACCGGTCTTATCTGAAGACAACAACAATCATATTCTGTTAGCACTATATATTGTTATCCTATCTGTGGTACCTGCACTTTACTGCAACATCTATTTTTTGATAGGTTTGGATTCTTTGTTTAATAGCATATAAACCTTTTGTGGATTATTTAATACCAAAACCATTGTTATATAATTAAGGAATGATTTTTTTATATTAATCATTTTTCATTAATTATATTTTATTATTTAGTTTGGTAAGGCTTTGAACTACTCATTGTCTCTTAGTTCAGGTGCCATAGTTAGATATGCACTCTTATGCCCGTGTGCAAAGGATATATAATAAACCTCCAGACCGGAAATGGGGCTGGATGGCCATTGGAGTGAATTGAGTGGGTGGTTGACATCATACCTGGGAGAGATGGTCCTGAGAATTTGAGGATTTTGAAAAGACTGGGGGTGGGGGGTGATATTTGACCGTGGAAGCACCCGGTTGAGTTTTCCGAATCTGATCAAAGCAGATCAGTTTGGGTCTCGACTGGCAGAGATGAGTTGAGATCTTAGACATCCCAAGATGGACCGTGTGCGCGGGTGTCAGTATAGTATGGTTAGGATAGGCTTTTTACTGTGTGACCATTAGCGTTGCATCTGTAGCAGATCACACTGGCATTGGGGTCGCTCCTAGTGGGAGTTATGGTGCTACTGCAAGGTGTGTGAACTGTTGCAAGTACATCCTGGCTTTGGTCCCTAGTTGTCATCAGCACTCTTGTTATCAGATCCCCCATGGTCTGTGTTTTATTTTAAATAGAAGTGTTAGGGTGGCCATGTTTTTTTTTCTCTCTCTTCTTCAAGCACCATAGTGCATGTTCATTCCTAATCTCTGCCAGTTCCTGTTCACCTCCAGGTTTCCCTTTTCCCTGTGAATTAGTGCTGGGTCTATGGACTAGCATTCTTCACGCATCTGTATGGCTAACTCAACAGCTGCTTTCGTTGTCACTGAGCAAACTCTCCAGACAAAGTAGGTGGTTTGCTGTATTCCCGGGTGTTCACTGCTTCTGTGGATAGATGTGATTTAAACTGTGTCTAGCTCATCCATATAGACAGTGCCAATCAATTGCCTGGGTTCTTTGTTCTTCGTTGTTTTTAACCATCACTATGGCACCCTCATTAGTCAGCAGGATATATTCTGAGTCAATGGAACCAATATTACATCTTTCATGAGCTCCTTGAGTGTATTCAGATGCCTCCTGATGAGCATCTTGCTTGCTGCCTTGCTATGTGCTCTCCCAGTTAGAGTGTCTTATACCCAGTGATACACGCACACAGTCTTTACATGCAGCACCTTGCCCTGCCACTTGAGAGCCACATTGATGCTTTTCAACATGATGTTCAGTTTGGTTAAGTTGATATATTGGGCATCGTTTTCTGGTCGCAGCCAGTAGATGTCCTCCCGCACTGTCCTGCATTTCTCCAAAACTACTCTGGTTGTTAAAGAACTGGCATTGACCCACACATTCAGCTTCTGGCCATCCATGCACATATCTCCACAAGCTGGATCATCCTGCTGCACAGAATCCAGTCTCAAACATCATATGCTAGAGGAGGATGTCCCTCATTTCATCATTAAAGTCCTTTGTGACCAAACTTCCTCTCCTCTTGAGTATTCTGCAAGCCACATGAAGCCAAGTACACACTAGATGGGGCCTGACAAGCCTCCCACCCAAGGAGAGCACTGTCCATCATGTAATGATATTGGGAGTGTCTGGAACCATGCTTCCTTGCTTCCACTGAATTTCATCTTGTTCCATCACGACCATCAATCCCTGCACCGTCCTCCAACTGTTCTGGGTTCTTGTACTCCAACCCAAACTGAGCCAAATGTTCTCTGATGCAGGTCACAGGCACATCTGCACTAACATAGATATTGATGTGAGCAGGTGCCTTGCAGCTGACAGCTTCTTCATGTGACAGCACTGTGCTGATAATGGCCTTCCTGATAAGGGGAACCACATTTAAGCTAAACCCTAAATGTGTCAGGTAGTATCTTTTCCCGTTGATCTTCACAGTCTGAAATAGCTCAAGTGTCTCATGGACATGTACCTGGAAGTATGCTCTCTTAAGGTTAATCAAAGATATGTTAGAACCTTTCTACTGTCATTTGCGCAGTTTAACTGCACAGACATCTGTATTAGCTGTGAATGTATCAACTTGATAGTTGAGCTCTCGGTAGTCCATCACTGGACATACTTTTGTTTTGTTCTGCTGGAGTATGGCCATCAAGGGAATTAACTCTTTGGGAAGTCCCAGTTTTTCTTCCAGCTATGGCACAAGCTAACTATTGCTCATCCACATGTGGAGCTCTTGCTCATAGTCCTTTTGGATCTCTGCTGCTACCGGATAATCCAACATCTGATTGTACAGTCCCTCAGGTGTGCACTCCTCTGACCATTTCCATGTCACAGTCCAAGCTTAGCTCTGATGGTTGAAATTCAGGTTCATTGATGGAAATGGCTGCACACTTAGTGACTCTCCTGTCACTGATCTGTGCTGATTCTGTTGGCCCAATAACAATGCTTCCTAATGCTTATATTGCATCGATCTCCAACAGCAGGTTATTTCCTTCATCCATGGATATGGTGACTACTCTGACACTGCAACACAGACGGGACATGCCGCCAATCATCATAACGTCTACTCTTGTTTTCTGTAAAGATCGGCACCGATCTGCATCCACAGCTAACTGCAAGCAACCCATATCAATTAATACCAAACATACTTGCTTGCCACCAGGAGCACTGTATTTACATCTTAGTTGAGGAGAAAGGTGGCACTGATGCCTTGTTTCCTAGCTCATTTCCTGAACAATCCTGGGTCCAATGCCCAGCCTTACCGCATTGGTTAGCGATGTGTCCTGCGCTTTTGGCAGTCCTTCACTGTGTGACCATTGGCGTTGCATCTGTAGCAGATCACACTGGCATTGGGGTCATTCCTAGTGGGAGTTATGGTGTGTGAACTGTTGCAACTACATCCTGGCTTTGATCCCTACTCATTGTTAGCACTCTTGTTCTTGCTATCAGGTTCCCCATGGTCAGGGTTTTAATGTTTAGTGCCTGTTGAAGTCTGATGGAGAGGGTGTCAAGGAACCCTATGATGAAAGTCAGTTTAGGGAATCTTTCCAGTCCAGCTCTATTAAACCTGACCTGTTCTTTTTTGTTCTCTCAACTGGTTGAAATGGATTCCAATGATTGTTGACAAAAATGAAGACTTATTGCATCTCTGCCAACATAAAACATCTTTACTCTATTTGTCTCTGCCAACAAAAGTAATGTCTTCACACTCCTTTCTTCTGCATGTTGTATTTTAATGCTTGGCTGATATATTTGCTTCAAAAAATTTGCATTCGCCATTCTTGCAAATTCTCTTCTCTCAAGACTGTGTTTTATTCTAAATAGAAGTGTTAGGGTGGCCATGTCTCTTTTTTCTCTCTCTTCTTCAAGCCAGGCACAAACATGCTCGTTTTGCCATATGGGGTAAACTATCTTCTTTTCGACGTGGCCAATCAAAAAGACTGCCGGAATTTGTTCGTGTAGACATCGGCATGTTCTTCAGCCCACCTGACCATGGTCTCAGCTTCCTGTATGCTGTGAACACATTATCCATAAACGCCTCTTTTAATAGGGCCTCAATCTGATTTATGTCCTTTTGGTCATCTTCCTCAATCCCCATCTAGAGGGCCAATGTGTCCCTCGCCAAGTACAATGCAACAGGCTCATCCCATCATCCACCTGCTGAAGTTTTGTCACCTGCCTCACCTTTTTTAGCCATACTACCACATCACCCTCACCAGAAAATCACTTTATTATGTCGCTGCTTATGTATACTTTCATCATAATGTGGTGCTGAAATAGCTTGTAGTGGAACTCAAGGAATTGGATCCAGGTGTTTGCTTTCACAGCAGTTTCTGTAGCATCACAAATGGTGATCTTAAAAACCAAGTCTGGCTGTAACTTTTCTCCTCACTTGTTCAATCAAATAGCTGTCCATTAAACTTCAAGCTTGCCCTGCGACTGATATTCCTCTTTTTATTCAAGTTCTTGTCAGCCAAAATTTGAATATATTACAGCTCTTGTCTCGCAAGAGACGAGACAGGAGCTTTATAAATTGTAACTCCAAGAACGGTCATATTTCTCAGTTGCCATCCTGCGGGCAAGATGTGTTCACACTTGCACTCTGAGGTAAGTCATTTCTCTCACTACAATATATATATATATATATATATATATATATATATATATATATATATATATATATGTGTGTGTATGTAATTATATTAGTTTTGGTTTCTTTGTTTAATGGCATATCAACCTTTGTTGGTTATCTCATACCAAAGCCATATTTGTAGAAGAACAATTGTGGTACTATTTAATCCATAGCTGGGGAGATAAGAGGGGGGGGTGTTCATAGCATTCCCTAGGATATTTGTCGAAAAGTGAACATAATAGTGTGACTGGAGTTTGAACTCATTTACTTTGAGGCCACAGTCCAGCACTTTAGTCATCATGCCATGGGGAGTCCCCCTTTGAGGGTGGGTTTTAGTTTGTAATCATGCCAAAAAGGTAGAGTAAAGAATACCATGATTGATTTTGGTTTCAAACTTTTGTATATAAACACTTCCTCTCCAATTGAACCTGAGTGAAGCTGTATGAAAATTGTTGTATATTGACCTTCAACCCGGCCAAATGTGCCATTCCAAAGTGACGCACCGGAAGGAAGTGACACATTCCGATGGCAGTTATGAGAAGAAATTGCGTAGGTGGGCTTGGCTGAAAATATGGGACGAGTTAAAATCCCATGGTACTCACAGACTGATGCACTGGAAGAGAGCGACCTGTGAACTGCATGACAGTTATTTCCGCTTGATGACGATCAAACATGCCATTCCAAGGACAGCAGAAGTGACACATCTCGATGGCCAGTCATGGGGTTATATTGAGTGGGTGATTGAACTATTATATAACTCAGTGAAGACAGGAAGTCAGTTAGTTTCAGAGTTGGAGATCAGATGAGTTGGAGACAAGATATGGTAGGGAAAGCCACCACCCAGCAGAAGGGGCCTTTGGGGGATCCCCGATTGAGTTTGGAGATCAGTTGGTGAGAAGATGCTGGAATGAAAACATGTCCCAGAGAGGCTGGGCCCCCAAGCCCCGGTTGAGCAGCCCAGGAGAACAAGAACGACACACGGCGATGTCCGGAGGGGCTGGGGAGGTCAATATGTTGCAGTCTTTGTTCGGTCTCCAACTCCCTCTCACATGCAACCTTTCAAATAAAGTGAGTGGTATATTTTTTTTAAAGAAGTCTTTATTATTGAGCCATTATGATTCTGCATGCATATGTATATGTATTATGTGTTTGTATAGTTAATCATGGTCATGGCTATACAACAAAATGAATAACATTTCTCTGTATTTGTATGTCTGTGTTTGAGTATTTTTGTTTGTACAAGTTTTGACACAGTAATTTTTAATTTCTTATGTTGTGTCTATTTATTTGAGCACATTCCGTGTTGCTGGCATATTTTTCTAAGTCATTGAAAATATCCCTAACATTAATGTACATTGCAAATTGCACCTTTAAAAAAACCCAAAACCTTTTGATTTTATTATAAAAGTTATACAGAAAACTATTGTTTACAAAAGAGTAACATAACACATTTCTTAATATCTATTTTTCAAGATCATTACATAATTAGATGACCCATGACTGTGATAAATGCCATTTCTTAGTACACAGAATATATATTGCATGTTGATCATGAATATTAACAATTTAATATGATGTAAGTTATTTTGATGTTATCCTCAGTGTAGAAAGACACAGTAATTTGCATTCATTCATATTCCTGTAATTAATGTTTTAACTGTATTTCATTTTTGTCACATCTAACAAAACTGACTTTATCTCAAGATCACAAGTCTGATAATGATTCACCAAATAATTCTAGTAAGGGTTAAATTTACAATGTAAGTATAATGCTAAAATTAACCTTTGCTTTGTGTCCCTCAGGTTATTTAAACCAAATCTTTATTGAGCTAGAAACCGAAGTTATGTATTTTTTTTTTGCCGTGATTTCTCCACCTGGTCATTGGAAAATCAAGATTTAAAAAAGTCATCTTGTATTTGCGTTTTTAATTTGAGTAATGGCCACCAGTGTACCATATTCATTATCCTCTCAATGATATTTATTAACTTAAAAATCCTCTCGAAAACATAATCTAGTGTTATACTTGTGTTTATTGCTGCAAAAAACCGAGTATATGAATGTAGATGATTCACATAATTTAGAATATCATCATAGGGTGTGTTTTCAGCTAGTTGTGCTTAATTATACTCTGATTTATTCAAACTGGTATCCTAAAGTTATAAATAATCTTATAAATCACCAAATGTTTGTTTCGTCCGTAGAGCTATATTCAACTCAATTTCAACCAAACATTCAGAAATTGTCAGGGCATGAGCAATGGCCACCAAAAGGTCATAAATATTAACCACTTGTTGATATTTATTAGCTTTTAAATCTTCACAAAAATATAATCTGGTGTTATGCTTGTATTTATTGCTGCAATGAAAAGTAGGAAGGATGAATTTATGATTAGCTTATATAATGTCAGGAATAGATTAGCTTGAAGATAATTTCATATATTTACTTGACCGATCGGGCAGTGCCTCTCTCCTCACTTTACTTCATTCATTGGTCGCCTTGTGTTTCTCTGGTGTCATCATCTTTGTTCTTGTTCATTGTCTTCTGTTGTCATTTCCCATTGTTCTAAGTTCTTTGCTGAGATCATGAATAACAACATGGCCACATTTTTGTGTGCACATTATTTTTATCTTTTAACAACTTTTCAAATTCCCATCACCTGTCTAACTAAATGAAGAGTTAATGATAAGAGTAGAATTGGAGCATTTTAACCACTTAGGCTGATTGTTTTTCATTAATTTATTTCTGTTTTAGTCTCTTGATTGAAACCATCCAATGAGAGCCATGGTCTCAGGTTGACCTTGCATTCAATATCTGTCAATCATACTGGTTAATGCCTTGTATTTTTCCATGCATTTAATGGCTCAGGATTTAATTTGAATTCTATAATTCCTGTTAATGATTGATCTCACCTATTATGTAACAATAACAGTTTTTCTTTCTGTAGGTGGTGAGTCATTGGTATGGCACTCCACTTTGTGGGACATTCCCAAGTGATAACATTGTTATATCAGTGTTTGACATGTGATTGGCTGGCTGAGATCCCAAGGATCACAAACTAGCCAGGTACTTGTTATGAGCATATAGACATTCTACTTCAAAATAGAAGTAGTATTAGCTCTGTGTGTGTGTATAAGTTAGCCAATTGTAGTTGAGGATGACCTGAAGGCTCCCTTTCAATAGCTACTAAACCAAGGTGTAGAGGAGGGTGGTACTCTTTTCCTTGGATTGCTCCACTTACCCTTGATCCATACCTTATAATGCTGCGTGTTAAGCAAGGAGACATCAAATACCATTTTTTGAGTCTTGGTATGGCTTGACCTGAGATTGAACCCTGGTCTCCTGGACCATTGGCAACATTCTAACATTATGCTAATGGGCTGATTGTGTGTGTGTGTGTATATATATATATATATATATATATATATATATATATATAACGTCTATGTTGCAAGATCCAACAGATATTAATAGTGATATAACAAACAACTTTATTAAAGTGTTAATATGAACAAAGATATACAGGCGTGAGCATAAAGATCAGAATGATCTTAAGAAAAAATCTATATGTGAAATAACTTTTTATTTTAAAGCTTCAGAGAACATTTTATCAAAGAAAGATAAGGATATAAAGGTAAATTATATCATTCCAAAATATAAAGCTCAATAAACTTATTTTGATAAAATGTTCTATGAAGCTTTAAAATAAAAAGTTATTTCACATTTAGACTTTTTCTTAAGATCATTCTGATCTTTATGCTCGATACTGTATTTTGGGTATAAAAATATGAGATTAATTGATTTTTAACAGCATGTCAACCTGTGTCAAGTTATTATATGCCTAGATGTTAGGGAACAGATCTGTTTCTTTGACAGGTGGGATTCTAACAAGTACTACCACTCCTGGTCAGAGTGGACCTGGGAGTAATGGGAGTGAAGAAACTGACACACTAATCACTATTGACTGTGTCTATGATATACTAACTTAGATATCTATGTTCTATCACCAATATTAACCATTTTAAACATGGCAAGAGAGAGAGAGAGAGATGAACATAAGTGGTAAGACAGATTGGAATATTTCTTTGTAATTATTTATCTTTTAATTGTTCTTGACTAGTTTTGACCTGAGGTCATCATTAGAAGATTTTCTGATAGTTTTTAAGAGTTCATAGGCTATAAAAGGTGCAACAAAAATAAATTGGTGACATAGCATATCTATTCATTGAATGAAAATTTTATTTTACAGCCACCTACCTCCCATCTCTAAAACCATCCAAATAAGAGAAACAAGATGTGCAGGACGCTGTTGGAGAAGGAAGGGTGATCTCATAAGCAATGTTCTCCTATGGTTCCCTTCACACGGACATGCAAATGTTGGATGACCAACTAGAACTTATTTACAACAGTTCTGTACAGACACAGGATGTCGTCTAGAAGACCTGCCAGAAGTGATGGATGATAGAGATGAATGGCAAGAGAGAGAGTTAGGGAAATCTGTGCTAGCAGCATGATATGATGATATATATATGTATATATATATATATATATATATACTCCTTTGCACAAGATAGGACACAAGGTCAATTTTTAAGTAAAGTTTAAATAGGTTTGAATTTGGGATTTTCCTTCTTGACAGGTTGCCATGCTGAGGTTAAAGTTCTCAGTTTGCTCTACTAGTTATCCATAGCTGACGGAAGAATAGTTGGATGCATACCTTTCCCAAGGGTATTTGTTATGCAAAGGGCCTAGTCCAGGATCTGAACTTAATCACATATATATATATATATATATATAGAGTCATCCACAGACAGATCTGTTTCGTTCTATCAGAACTCATCAGTGTGGCTAGACATACTAGATTCCCGTAACTGGGATCAAAACCCGGTTGACTGTTGTGTGCTAAATATCTTTGTTCTTAGGCATCCATTTTGAAAAGTTTTCACTTCTTTCCTTGTTCTTTATTAGTAGTTGTAATGTTATTTATTTTGCTGATACATATTGGGTGTGGCTTGGTTAAAGTCTAATTTGTTTAAAGGGTTTAATAAATCAGGAAATTGGAATAACTAATTTAGGGAAATAATTACATGAATAGGATTAAATAAGTCTGTACCAAATGAAAATTAAAAATGGAATTGGTGAACTTATTACTTCAGTATTTCAAACTGAGTGAATAAACTAGATTTATAATAATCAATGTAGCTTGTCAATAGTATAAAAGGCACATACTTTTTTCAGCTTGTAACTCTTTCACCACCGTTTTCATACATGCATCAGATAGACAAGGCCTCTTTAAATTGTCAATGTCTACACACAGAAGGAGTCACTTTCAGGACTGGATTCTTTAGCCTGGACATTTTGGTGTTGAGAAAGAAAAAAATATCTTCTGTATCCCTTGGATATTTTGATATTATGCACTGTGATGAAATCACAATTTTCTTTTCATGTGCAAAAATTTCAAATTTTCCAGAAGAATGGTATTCATTATTTAAATATATTCATCCAAATAAATACATATCTTAAATATCTTTTATTTAAAAACAAATTCAATAAGGAATAATGAATATTATGGTTTAGGGTAGGGTTAGAGCTGTTACTTAAATGCCCTTATACATAAACATATATGGAGCCATACACTAACGCAAAATCAGTTTTTGTTTTATATGCCAAAAAATTTCAGTTTTACAAATTAAGCCTATTTGTTATTAAATATAGAATTCCAAATATCGATTTATAACAATTGTCCATGATGATATTGATACTTCTATTGAGAAAAGAGGGAATTTATTAGCATTTAAAATTTTTTTAAATTTTTATTAGCATTTTATTGTTAACTATTATATCATTGGCCTATTGAGTGTAGTGTTTGCCAATGGTCCGGGAAACTGGGGTTCACTCCCAGGTCGAGTCATACCAAAGACTCAAAAAATGGTACTTGATGCCACCTTGCTTAACACTAAGCATTATAAGGTACATATCAAGGGTAAAGTGGAACAATCCAGGGAAAAGAGTAGCGCCCTTCTCTATACCTCGGTGTAGTAGCTATTGAAAAGGGAGCCTTAGGGTCACCCTTGACTAAGGTCACCAACTTTACTTATATTTATTATATCAAAAATTTAGAGGATTAAAAAAATATTTTCAGCATTAATACAGGATTATCATTCAGTTGCAAATTGGACTGGAAATGCTTTAATCAAAGGGCATTTTAAGTATTTTGCTCCAATAAAAATCTCAGTATGATGTGCTGTTTTTGCAGGCTAACATTATATATACATACACGGACACACACAGACACAAACATATATTTGAGTGGGAATGAATAAGCTTAGCTTCAGGGAACTAATCTCCTAAGCAGCATCTATTTTTGTTATCTAAAAGGCGCAGGATCAGGTTCCTTGTTAGCCTAAGAAAGAGCATGCAAAGCTGTTTTTACCCTGCCCTCCACTCTACATTCATTATGTGAGTTATTCTACTTTGTAAGAAAAAAAAAAAATTTGACCGTATGTTGAACCATACCTTTAGTGGAGAGGCAAGGTGAACAAACATGATGAGAATTTTTAATAATGTATAAATAAAGAAATTTTAAGGTTAGGGTTTCATGCTGTTACTTAAATACTCTTATAAATGAATATCCAGGGTGTTTCCAAAAATTGATATCATTTAAGATATGCTGGGTGTTTGTGAAAAATCAATATTATTTCATAATCTAATGACTGGACCGATTTTTGTTCAAATGATCCTAAATTTTAACGGCATGTGTTGAAACGACTCCAAAGATACCTTTTCTTTTTCAGTGAACAGAATTTCTGTAACTGGAAAGAAAAAATATAAAACGTTAAACTGAATTTTTAGTTGTTTCTATGGCATTGAAACTCTGTAACTAAAAAAAAAACGAATTTGCTGTAGTCTAAAACTAAGTACGCTTTTTATGTAGATTTATGGAATTTAGTGGGTAGAGAGTTCGCTAATGATCTGGGAGACCAGGGTTCAATACCAGGTCAAGTCATACCAAAGACTCAAAAAATGGTACTTGATGCTGCTTTGCTTAACACTCAGCATTATAAGGTAAGGATCAAGTGTAAAGTGGAGCAATCCAGGGAAAGAAGTAGCACCTTCCCCTACACCTCGGTGTAGTAGCTATCGAATAGGGAGTCTTCCGGTCACCCTCGACTATGGTTGCCAACTTTACTTCACATTGGCCTAATGAATAGAGTGTTCGTCAATGGTCCAGGAGACTGGGGTTCAATCCCAGGTTGAGTCATACCAAAGACTCAAAATATGGTACTTGATGTCGCCTTGCTTAAGACTCAGCAATATAAGGTACATATCAAGGGTAAAGTGGAGCAATCCTGGGAAAGAGGTAGCACCCTCCCCTACACTTCTGTCCTTCTTGAGAGAGACAGAGTTGTACCAAAAAATATGACAACTTAAAACTGGTTAATCTTGTGCAAACAAATGAAATCCTGCTAATAGAAAATTTTACCTACCGTAATATTCGTTTTGAAATCTTTGGTTGTATATGTATGTATATATAGACAGAATTTGGTGTTAAATGACCTACAAGGGTTGATATGCCATAAAACCCAAACAACCAACCAAATACACCTTGGTGTAGTAGGTATTGAAAAGGGTAACCTTTGGGTCACCTTCAACTACAGTCATCAACTTACTAAATGTAAGCTAAATGTTATAATTTTATTGGGTGGTGGGTACAGTATTTCAGAATTTTCGAGGAAAATTAACTTTAAAAAAATTGCTAGTTGTGTATTATTTATAGTGGTACTGTCTAAAGATGTATATATTTAGCCATCCTCTTCCCCATGAACAGGATGTAACACAAGGTCTATTTTTAAGTGGAGTACAACTGGTTTGAATTCAGTTTCCCTTCTCCTAAACTGGTCAGCCCAGTTGACTGGGGCTGTAGAATACACCAACTGCATCTCTGTAGACCCCACCTTTCTCCAATGAGTGTCCTGGATATGACATTAATCCATCTGATGGTGAGGCTCCTGTCTGATTTGGGGAATGTAGAGTACTCTTCACTGTATTACTTTTAGGTCCCCTCTGACCTGGAGTGGTCGTACTTGATTGGTTCCTATCTATGAGTCAAATAGAACAAACTGCGTGCAAACAAATGATTGATGTTAAATTGTAACTATTATATAGAAATACTTGAAACCATTTAATTGTGTACCAAAAGAGAGCTCGGTCTTATTTAAGAAGTTTGTCTATAAAATGTGTTAACAAATCATATGTATTTAATATATATGTATAAAGAGGATTTGGCATTAAATAACCTACAATGGTTGATATGCCATAAAACCCAACCCAACCAAATCATATATATTTGATATATATGTATAAAGAGGATTTGGCATTAAATAACCTACAATGGTTGATATGCCATAAAACTCAACCCAACCAAATCATATATATTTAATATATATGTATAAAGAGGATTTGGCATTAAATAACCTACAATGGTTGATATACTATCAAATCTAACCAAACCAAATCATATATATTTAATATATATGTATAAAGAGGATTTAGCATTAAATAACCTACAATGGTTGATATGCTATAAAACCAAACCAAACTTAAATTGGTTGCCCAATCAAAGTTAAAGAATTCAGTCTGCCCTATTATTTATGCATAGCTGGAGGGAGAATAATTAGATACACATGTTTCCTCTAAGGGTATTAGCATGATGTCCAGTCTATTTCTTACAATGATATCTGTTATTTCACAGGTTCCTTCTTTATGAATATGTATGTATTTACCCAACCCCTCCACACTGGCAGGATGTGACACAAAGTCAGTGTTAAAAAAGAATTAAACAGATTTGAATTCAGTTTTCATTCTCCTAGACTGGTTGCCTAACCAAGGCTGAAGAACCCAGTCTGCCTTTCTATTTACCGGAAGCTAGAAGGAGAATAATTGGGTTCATATCTTCCCCAAGGGTAACAGTGCTATGTGAAATGCAATCAGTCTTGTTGAGGATTTGAACTTGCGTTACAATGTCCGTTTCCTATGATGATTATTTATAAATGTGTATCAACACAGATATTTATTTATTAAACTTTATTTGGTTGAGCATAGTGCACCATAATTGTCACCCAGTAAGTATACAATTCATTAAATATGGTCTGTAGGACTGAGTTGTTAGGCAC
>OY757935.1:68600287-68640287 GCA_963585895.1 Sepioteuthis lessoniana | reverse complement strand
TATGTCCTGCCTTCTTCAGGTGTTTGTCGAACTCCGGAACCTTCAAACTACATCCTTTATTGTTCTGATTCTTTTAGCCATAACCAGGTACAAGTGTTAAGTATTCCTGTATTGTTACTCGCCTGCAGTCAGGATTGAACCTGCAACCTTCAGATGATTGTCTCCTTAGAAGTTTAGGGAACCAACGCCTATAACCGTTATGCTATGTGTCCTGCTGGACAATTCAGTGTGAATTTTTGGGACTTATAAACTTAATGTTCTTGCTTGACTAGAATTACTACTATTATCTATGATTTTTTACCTGTGCTCATATTCAGATGTTTTTTTTTTTTTAATATGTGCACAGGTAAAAATCATACATTTTGTATGATTTGTAACCTGTTATTTAACAGCCTGTAAACCAGTTAAATAACAAATTATAACATCTTACAATTTTTCAAGCCAGTGTGAGTGGAGGTTCAGGATTCTAAAGGTTAAGATTAAAACGAAGAAAAATCAGTTTCTATATCCAATGATTGTGGACTTTAAATCAAGCAGGAAAATTTACATTTTGGATTCCTGTTAAAGAAGAGTTTCCTTTGGTAGTTTTTGATCAAGTTTTTTCTACTTAATTTTTAAGTTGTTTGAAATTTTCTTTTCTTAAATGCAAAAAAAAAAAGAGAGAGGCTTCTGTGTATTGAAGAGAAAAGGAACATAGGAAGTATTGCTAAGAAACATGAAGACCATGTTTCTAATTGATAGCTTATTCTTATCCTACTCAATAAAAAGTTTAAATCACTTGAGTGAGTCAAAAGTTTTGGTGATGTGAGGCACAATCTCACAGTTTTGGATGCTTGTGCTGAGGTGGTGACTCCATTGGACTCTGAGATGCCAAGCTTGCCCAATATTCACTACCCACCAGATTTGCCTCTATAGCTTGTAATACAGTCTTGGAATCCATAGTTTTTAGGCCTTCCTGATTTTGTCTGATTGTTGCATTTCACGAACCATCTAGTTATTTTAATGTCATCAACTATATCTTCACCTATTACACAACAAATATTTTTGGTTGCATCTGCAGTGTTATGGCTGATTTCAAACTAGTAAAGCAATGCATGTTAGCACACAAACTACCACCATACTACCAACTACAGTTGGTACCTTTCATGGCTTAAGCTGCTTCTGTTACATGATATATGCACATCAAACTTGCATGTACTACCAAAATATTGCAAAACTTTTGACTCACCCTAGTATTATAAAAAAGCCATGTATATGTACTTGTAAAATATTGCAAAACTTTTGACTCGTCCTAGTATTATAATAAAAGCCTTGTATATGTACTAGTAAAATATTGCAAAACTTTTGACTCACCCTAGTATTATAAAAAAGCCATGTATATATACTAGCGAAATATTGCAAAACTTTTGACTCTTCCTAGTATTATAAAAAAGCCATGTATATGTACTAGTAAAATATTGCAAAACTTTTGACTCACCCTAGTATTATAAAAAAGCCATGTATATATACTAGCGAAATATTGCAAAACTTTTGACTCTTCCTAGTATTATAAAAAAGCCATGTATATGTACTAGTAAAATATTGCAAAACTTTTGACTCGTCCTAGTATTACATTACATCTTGTTGTCCTTTTATCTGATGATACTTGTGATGAATGAAACATGTTAAATAAATGCTCTCCAACATTATTATTTTCATGTCATGATTTTTCCTTTGTGTATATATGTATCTCAATTCCATCAGCCTTTTTCTCAGTACACTGTAGGGTTCATGCTTCCTTCAAGGTTCTTTATCTTACATTAATTCCCCCTACTCTGGTTAGAGAGTCCAGTCTATGCTATAATTTACCCAATGGTTAGAGAGAGAAAAGGATTTTAGGTAAATTTCTTGTATGAGATTAATTGTTCTTATAATAAAGCATTTCCTTAATTCAAAACTCATTTTATTAAATTCTTAAAAATAATGATTAAGTTCTGAATTTCATCACAAATAATTTACCTGCGATAAATTTATCATATGATGAATTGATGACTTGATTAATTTACTGGACACAGGAGAAGAGTGAAATACCAACAGCCTTGTCTGAAATTTGAACCTTCCTTGCTGATTCTGTTTTCCTTGAAGATAAGTATTACACCACCTGTATCTTCATAATTAGTAAAGGAAAATGTCTTAAATCCTTTTTTTTTTTTATTTTGATAATTGTTTAGAATGTGTAATAATAATTAAAGAAAAATGTTCCTTCATCTTTCATTTTCTCATTACTCAGCCCCATGGAAAATGGACGACGTATTCAAGTCAAATTTGTTGAATACGACCCACTGATTGACTCAAGCAACATGTGTTGTAAGAATTGGATACAAATAGCTAAGGATATTAAGGTAAACTGAACATTTTTTTCAATTTTTTTAGATTTAAAAAAAAAAAAGTACTTGCTCAGGTGGGGATGAAACTGATTTCTCAAAATTGACCTTCAACCTTCTTTTCTGAATACAGTCTCTTACCTGAAAAGCAGACCAAGTTGTTAGCAACTTGGGCACTCACTCACAGTGCCGAGTAGTAGGGGACACCTGTCATATGTCTGTGCCAGTTGGGCTTTTCAAATACCAATGGTGTCTTGGGCATTACATTGAACTATATCTGGTGGTGAGGCTCTGACGAGTTCCAAGTCACCCTATTATTGATATTACTCCCAGGTCCACTCTGACCTGAATTGTTAGTAGCTATGGATCAAATAGTGTAAAAATTATTACTATTAGATAGGAATACTATTTGATAGGAATAATGTGAAAATTATCGCTATTAGATATGAATAGAGTGAAATTAGATAGTTATCATTAAAAAGTTATTAGTATTAAATACAAATGCTTGATCGCATATAACTGTGAAAGGCTAAGAGTGAAACAGACAAAAACATTTATCCTAGCAGAAACAGTACATATTACACCTTATTTTGTAAGAACTTGGTTGGTCGGTCGGTTGGTTGGTTGGGTTTTATGGCATATCAACCTTTGTAGGTTATTTAACGCCAAATCCATTTTTATATAAATAATCTGTTCTATTTAAAACAATTCAGTTTAGCATAAGTACACAGTTTAATGGTCAAAAACATTTCTATTTCTAACTATTCAAGCAGTTGTATGTAACAATTTGGTTAAGTGTAAATACAGTTTTAATGTCGAAAAACAGTTGTATTTGAAATAATTCAGTTAAGCATAAGCACGCAGTTTAAATGTAAGTACGGTTTAATTGTAAAAGTCATTTCTATTTCAAACTATTCAGTTTTACTCAAACAATTCATTTTAGCATAAGTATGCTGTTAATTCTATTTAACCCATAGGTAGGACCCTTATCAGGTGCTACCACTCCGGGCCAGAGTGGACCTGGGAGCAATGGCAATGAAGGGGTACTCCGCATTCCCCAAAACTCCAGCATTGCTGGAACCTCACCATCAGATTGTTTAGTGTCATATCCAGGACACTCGTTGGGGTGGGATCTTACCCCTCTGCAGAGAAGCAGTCGGTGTATTCTACAGCCCCAGCCGACTGGGCAAGTAAGAACTTGGAATGTAGTGACAAAATACTTTGGTTTCTTTCCTGCTTGAACATATCATATATGAATTCTAAATGACCTAATCTAATAGACGGCAATTTCTAAGAAATTCATTCAACTCAATCATTTATTTTCTCTTTCTTAACATGGTGGTGGTTTTAATTTATGGCTTTCTTTACCTATTTATTTACTAAGTTTAGCTTAGTATGGCACAAGGCCAAAGTAGAGGAACTCCAAATGAGGAAGGTCCTCACTATATGAAGAAGACAAGCAGGCTAATTACTTTACTATAAGAGACACATTGTTTATACTTACAGTATTGCTTATAAATAAGTACATCCCTACCAATTTTTTGATATAAAAAGTTAATTTGCTTCTAAAGCAAACACACCAAAATTTTATTACTTTTAGTGGAACATTATACTATCATAATGGTTATTATTAGGTATTATCTATTAACAAACTCTACAGTATTGAAACAACTATATCTCTGCAGGTGAAGGTAAGACACCTCCCACTCGCAATGATGTGTCCTGATAGGACACTAAACCATCTGATGGTGAGGCTTCAGTCATGGATCTTTGGGGAATGTGGAGTACCCCTTCATTACCATTACTCCCAGGTCCATTCTGAACTGGAGTGGTAGTACCTGATAGGGTCCCAAATAGAACTGATTAACTATTCAACTGTGCAAACAAATGACAGATGTTAAATTGAATTGTTAGTGTTAGCATTTAACTGTATGTAAAGAAATGATTAATATTAAATAGAATTATTAGTGATCAATAGCAATACTTGAAACTGTATAACTGAATGCAAATAAATAAGCTACAAAGGTTGATATACCATAAAACTCAACGAAACAACCTACCAGTATTGAAACACTGTAACCAAAAATATGGATATGTAGTACACCTCATATGTATTTAGGCAATCTTTTTTGTAGTTACAGAGGTATCAGAATTTTATTTGTGGTTAGAGAAGTGTCGGGATTTTATTTGTAGTTGTTTCAGAATTTTATTTGCAGTTACAGAGGTATCACAATTTTATTTGAGGTTACAGTGGTATCACAATTTTATTTGCGGTCACAGAGGTATCACAATTTTATTAGCAGTTACAGAGGTGTCACAATTTTATTAGCGGTTACAGAGGTGTCACAATTTTATTAGCGGTTACAGAGGTGTCACAATTTTATTTGTGGTTACTGAGGTGTCCCAACTTTATTTGTGGTTACCGTGGTGTCACGATTTTATTTGCGGTTACAGAGGTGTCACAATTGTATTTGTTGTTACATAAGGGTCACAATTTTTTTTGGGTGGTTACAGTGTTTCAGAGTTTGGTAATAAATAATAACTAATAATAATTGTTTTGATTTTTATAATGTTCCATTAGAAAAAAATTGAATCTTGGTAGAAGAAATGAACTTATTAAAATAATTATGGGTGATATTGAATATGTATATTAGGGAAATGAAAATAAATCTGACATTATGCAAATTGGAAAAAATATATATTCAAATGAACTGTTTATTTATACATGTTTATATATGCCAACAATGAATGTTTTTGAGTCATTTCATATTCTCAAATGAAAAAATAAAATTTTTTGGATGAGACATCACATGCTCTGCAGATAGTTTAAAAATCAAGATGTTTAATTAAATTGGCTTATTATTGATATATAAATAAATATATCCTTTAGATATATTTTGTTTTCTCTCTATATATATAACAACTACTCATTTTGACAAGTTTCTTTGGTGGTAACTGAGGAATTTTATTAAGTCAGCTTTTTTTCTAACCTTTCTAAATTTTCGTATGACTGGGTCACAGATATGGAGGAACTATCCAAAGTTCATAGGATTTTTGTTCGAGTCATTTTCAAGATCGTGAAATATTTTGACATATTAAAATGATAACTTTTTATATTTAAAGTAATAATGCTGTTACTTTACTGCTTGGCACTTTAAGATGCCTTCTCCCACCTTGTAGCAGATTTTATCAATGGTGCCCTAGCTGGACTTATCGAAAATCTCCAAGATTTTCTAATCTTTTTTTACCACTGAATTAACTTAGAATTTTAGTATTATCAAGAATTTTTTTGGCAAATAAATTCTATTTGGGGTATGGATGAATGGTAAGTGGTACATGAGATGTTTGGAAATTGTAGGACTTGTCACTTAGTAATGTTTTTTATTACTAGGGTGAGTCAAAAGTTTTGCAATATTTTGGTAGTACGTATACATAGCTTTTTCTATAATACTAGGGTGAGTCAAAAGTTTTGCAATATTTTGGTAGTACGTATACATAGCTTTTACTATAATACTAGGGTGAGTCAAAAGTTTTGCAATATTTTGGTAGTAAATATACAAGGCTTTTTCTATAATACTAAGTGAGTCAAAAGTTTTGCAATATTTTGGTAGTATTCATACATGGCTTTTTCTATAATACTAAGCGAGTCAAAAGTTTTGCAATATTTTGCTAATGCGTATACATGGCTTTTTCTATATTACTAGGGTGAGTCAAAAGTTTTGCAATATTTTGGTAATGTGAGGCACAATTTAACAGCAAAAAATCACTGTGATCAACTGTACCTTCACCTTAACAAAACCAATGTTTTTGGTGCTTCCACAGTGTTATGGCCGAGTTTGAACTCATAATTCATAAGTTCTTGAATTAGACTGTGTTGCATGTTTATCTATGTGGATTTAAAATCACTCACACACAGTAAAGCAATACATGTGTCAGCACACCAACTACTTTTGACTCATTCTAGTATTATAGAAAAAGCCATGTATATGTACTACCAAAATATTGCAAAACTTTTGACTCGCTTAGTATTATAGAAAAAGCTATGTATATATACTAGCAAAATATTGCAAAACTTTTGACTCGCTCTATTATTATAGAAAAAGCTATATATATATATATATATATATATATGCACTAGCAAAATATTACAAAACTTTTGACTCACTCTATTATTATAGAAAAAGCTATATATATATGCACTTGCAAAATATTGCAAAACTTTTGACTCACTTAGTATTATAGAAAAAGCCATGTAAACATACTACCAAAATATTGCAAAACTTTTGACTCGCTTAGTATTATAGAAAAAGCCATATATACATACTACCAAAATATTACAAAACTTTTGACTCCCCCTAGTATTATAGAAAAAGCCATGTATATGTACTAGCAAAATATTGCAAAACTTTTGACTTGCCCTTGTATTATATTTGAAGATTCATTCTTTTTTTTACATTTTAATGTTGAACTCTGTTGTACTTTCTCTATATTTATAACTATTTTTGTCGTTAATGTTTCTTGTTTTTCTTTTAATTACAACAGAAAGAGTATAACAAGTTTGATGGCTTTGTTGTGCTTCATGGTACAGACACAATGGCTTATACTGCTTCAGCATTGTCATTTATATGCCATAATCTTGGCAAACCAATTATTCTCACAGGATCTCAGGTTTGTATTGTTCTATTCATTGCTGTTATATCCAATATTTTTTATCATAACTTACTAGAGGCATGGTTTATACCATGGAAAACGGACTCTGGAAGCCAAGTTCAAATCTTGGATGAGACTGTTTCATTTTGTACTAATGGCCTTATGAAAAGCTTGAGACCATTTCTTTTCTCTTTATAGGAAAATAATAGGGAATACTGGCTTCTTTAGGAATAAGTCTATTAGGAAAACTTAATCTTTACTACTTTTAATGATACCTAGGAGATGCTTGTTGTGTAATAGTTATTGACCTTTGACAGAATGTTAGTAGTGGATTTCTAGACAGGATATTCCACCTGTGTAAACAAAGGGAAAGTGGACATGAATCACATGAACTGGGAACTAGAAGGAAAACACATAGGTGCTGAAAATATTATAGAAGCACACAGTTTCAACCTCCACAGGATAGGTGATCAATCAGTAGAAGCTGCCTTGGGCATGGTCATGTGTTGACAAGTGGCCATGTGTTGACAAGTGGCCCTAAAGAGCCCCATCAAAGAAGTACTAATTGGAGCTCTCTGAATATAGAATCACAACTTGGGTTAAGAAGATATGGTGTCAATTATAGCAGTCCGAGTCCTTTGTTTCTTTGTCCATGTCATTTTCTCTCACTTGCAGCATTTTAAGCTTTTTGAGTAATTGAGAGTTATATTTTTATAAAGGAATGTGTTATGGCCTTTTCATTCATTTATTGGTATACAACAATAATAGACCTGATTATGCGAGTTCAAATTTTAGACAAGGCTGATTTCATTTCACTTGGCACTTGATAGCTTGAGAAAAGCATTAATCCAACTTTTCTCTCCAGAATGGGTGTGTAGTAGGAAAGGCTGGGTTTCTTAACCTTGGTATAGCAGCCATTCTTAGAGAAGGTTAACTTTGAATTAAAAAAAAAAAACTGGTGCTCCGATTATAAATTGACCTTGTGTTGCACCCTGTTCATACTGGAGGGGTTGGGTAAATATATAATTTTAATGAGACCTAGGTCTTTTGCTCTAGGTTTTTCATTCCAATTCTGTATCGGGAATATTTTTTTTAATATGAGATCCAGTAAATACACCTTTTTTCAGTTTCTGACAAACCACGAAACTTTTGGCATGAATACAGAAAATAGGTTCCAACTTTTAATATGGTTTTCATTGATCGAAGCTCAATAGGAAGTGTAAATTTGAATCACCAGGTCGGTTCTGAAATTTTGACACAAAGCTGTAGATTCTTTTCTATTTGGGGTATTCCCACTGAACCATGTTCAGGTTTTAAACATGGATTTTAATATTATTAAATACTAAATTTAAATATTGTCATTGAAACAAATCATTTATATATACAGTAAAAAAATTTTAGGAAGACTTAGGAAGAAAAGCAAGAAAATGCGTTTTATGAAAATATGGCAAAAATCGTTTTGACTTTTTAATTCAACACCTGAAAATAAATAAAAATTGCTGCTAAACAATTTTTTAAACATATTTCTGTGTATAGTGCAAAATTATGAGAAAACCTGTAATTTAAAATTTAAAAAAAAACATTTCTTGGAAAATGGTGGAAAAAAAGTAATCTTTTTTTTTTAATTTAGCAAATAAAAAAGTACATAAAATTCATCTGAATGAATCAAAACAGTTTCTTTCTTTCTTTCTTTCATTTTTTTTTGTGATAGTAACATAAGTTGATAAACATTTGTTTTATTTATCATTTTTATTTCTTTTATACGACATCATATTCATATTTGAAAGAAAAGATATTTTCCAAAAGTATTAGATGAAAAAAAAAAAAAGAGCAACATCAAACATGGCCATATTTTGGAAAGAGAGGTGGCGGCTTTTAGGCTCTCTTTTCTTTCTAATCTTATTTACACTTTCCCTTTATTACCTTTCCTATTAGTCACCCTATCTCTCTATTTAATGCAAGATCTTATTCTGGTTATTTTATTACAATCTATGACCTTATCAGATAGCAAGTTTGGATTTAGTTTCCATACCTCTTCTGTAAACATCTCCATTTTGACAGTAGCTAAACACTTGAAATCCGCATGTAAACACTTTCACTATGTTTTATTTTTTTACATGATCTCATATTCCAAATATTCATAATCTATAAGAACAGCAATTCTGTTTTGGGGGATTTTTTTTTTCATTTTTGATAAAAAAAAAAAAAAGCAATTAAGATTTGGATAAAAGAAATACTAATCTACAGTTAAAAAAGACATCTCATAACCTGGTTTGGACATGGGGGCACAACTTGTATAGCATATCTTGGGCAGGAATAGCCTGGTAAAGCCCATCCTTCTTTGCACCTGGTTTGAATTCAGAGCTTTCCTTCTCTAAGATGGGTTGCCATGCCAAAAATAAAGATCCCAGTTTGTCCTACTATTTGCCTATAGCTGGAGGGAGAATAGTGGGATGCATATCTTTCCCAGGGGTATAAGTGATATGTGAAATTCAAATAACCTCGTCCAGGGTTTGAACTCTGGTTCAATTTCCTATGACGTTAACCATTATTTTTATCATTTATTTTATTTTTTGTCTTCATCTTTATTATTATTTTCACAACATTTCAGTCGATATGTCCTCCGGCCTTCTGCAGGTGTTTGTCGAACTTGGGAACCTTCCCGGAACTTCAAACTACGTCCTTTATTGAATCCTTTATTGAAGAAGGCTGGAGGACATATCGGTTGAATCATTGTGAAAATAACAATAAAGATGAAGGCAATAGTCTGAAAACCCTTAATGATAGAAATCAACAAGTTTTGTCTCAGAAATTTAGATAACTAATTAACCATTATTTTATGAACATCTCTAGTCTAAACTTAATAAGAATAAAAAAACTTAAAATTCATTGTTAGAATTAGATTCTAATTTGATATTACTCATATTTTGTTGAGAAGAGGTTTAATGACCAGTTAATGTTCTATAGTTTTTCTTGCTTTTCTGGTTCTGCTTATAAAAAGCCCTGTTTGATTCACAGATTCTGAAACAAGTTACCAAAAACAGTGAGTTGGTTGATGGAGCCACAAGTCAACTTTAAATGTCCATATTAACTATATAAGCAATTAAATACTCCAAACCTCCCTCAATCTTTTCATTATTATGGTGATTGAAATCACCAGTTTGCTTTGGCAAGAAGTAAAAAAGAAAGGTTTGAGTTTCACATGTAGTTTATCCTTTCTTATTGTCTATAATTTGTTGTTTCATGCTGTTGTAAAGATAATGACCTGAGTGAATTGCCATAAAAACATCTAATCAGATCTAATAATGAGTATATCTTAGCAACAAAATCAATGTAACTAACATGGTTAGATTATTATTATTAATGGACAAACCATGTTAGTTAGATTGGTTTTGGTGCTAAGATATACTCATTTTATATGTTGTCAAGCTTTTACAGTCTACTTAAGAGATTTTAATTTAATTCTGTCCTTTTTTCATTGAATTCTTTTTTGTCTTTTTAAGATCCCTGTGATTGAATTACGAAGTGACGGGTATGTGAATTTTATTTCCTCTCTGGTTGTGGCATGTTCCTGCATTCCTGAGGTATGTAAATATAAAGTTCATCATCTTACTGCTTACATTTTCTATAGTAGTTGCTGTGCTTCTCTTAAGTTTTTGAACAAACACATAATTTACTTTTTATGATTGATACAATTATAGTTAAAGAATTGGTCTGATATTTATTAAGCAGCTTTTGACATGACTTTTTATATGAAGTTGTTCTTCTTAGCAACTTTTTAATCAGATGGCCTATATCAAGAGGTTAGCCTCTTTTATGGATTTTCTTGTTTCCTTAGTTTACAATCACAAGTGGCCCAGAAATATCCAATTGAATTCATGTCAAGCACGAATCTCACAGGAACTTATTCTTGTTTCTGATAAGCACTGTTCCTTGTAGAAGTGACAACCTGAGTGAGTTGCAATAAAAAGCAACTAGGATTGAGAAGATGAAAAATAATACTCATCAAAATTATTAATAATAAGGAATGAATTTTTTTTTTTTTTTTTTTTTTTTTTTTTTTTTTTTTTTGTAGAATGTTTTCTGTCATAAAACTGATTTATCTGCAAGAATTACTTAATGCCTTTTTAACCTGCTGTGGGGTGTCCTCGTGGTGTAACGGTTAAAGCGATGGACTGTGGAATCATAGTAAGCGAGTTCGTACTCCAGTCGCACTATTACGTTCACTTTTGGGCAAATACCCTTGGGAACGGTATGAACCCCCTTATCCTCCCAGCTATGGGTAAAATAGTACCACAACTGTTCTAAGAGAATAGCTTTGGCATTAAATAACCTACTAAGGTTGATATGCCATGAAACAAAAAACCAAAACCAACCTAACCTACTGTTCAGATTTTTTTCTGTTGTATAACAAGAAAGTTTAATGCCGATGAAAAGTGTGGCTTTTGCATAAGTAGGTATTATATTATTAGTGAATATTAGAAAAAGTTCTTCCTCCAGAATGGATATACGGTACTGCCTATAAATAGACAATTTTTGAGGAGGTGCCCATGGTGTTTTAGGAGGTGCCCGTGGTGTAATGGTTATCGTTGTAGGAAATGGACACGAGTTCAAATCCTGGACGAGACCGGTTGCATTTCACATAGCACTAATACCCTTGGGAAAGGTATGAATCCAATTATTCTCCCTCCAGTTATGGGAAAATAGTAGGGCAGATTGGGTTCTTCAGCCTTGGTGAGGCAACTAGTCTAGGAGAAGGAAAACTCTGAATTGAAACCTGTTAAACTCCGCTTAAAAAATTGACCTTGAGTCATATCCTACCCGAGTGGAGGGGTTGGGTAAATATGATAAATAGACAATTTTTTGCATTAAAAGTTAATTTTCCTTTTAAACCAAATATATCAGGATTTTACTATTTCTAGTGAAACATTATTCTATCAAAACAGATATTATATAATTTCAAATAATTATACCTATTTAATAATCCTTTGCAAACAATTATAGTTGCACGTTATTATTCTTCATACAAATAATTTATATATATATTTGTTATATAATTTCCTACTTAATTCTGATAATTTGAATATAGTTATATGGTTTCAAGTATTCCTATCTAATGCTAATAATTTTCAAACAATTATACGGTTGGTTGGTTTATTTTACTGACTAGGTCAGAGTTCATCTCTGCTTAATTCTTTAGATTCAGTAACTTTTACAACTTGTACATTGTTCTTAGTAACTGGCTCAGTGCCCTAGTGGGTAGAGTGTTTACCAATGGCCCGGGAGACCAGAGTTCAGTTCCAGGTTGTGTCATACCAAAGACTTAAAAAATGGTACTTGATACCTCCTTGCTTGACACTCAGCATTATAAGGTACGTATCAAGGGTAAAGTGGAACAATCCAGGGAAAGGAGTAGCGCTTTGGATTTTGTGGTTAATTACTTAAAACAATGAGTCAGCTGCAAAAGTTACTTAATTCTGGGAAATTAAGCATTGACTAAGTCCCCAATGGAGGATAGATGTAGATTAATATTAATGAGTGGAGTTAACCAAAATAACATCAAACCAGCTCATTGGCCTAGTGGGTAGAGTGTTCACCAATGGCCCAGGAGACCAGGGTTCAGTCCCAGGTTGTGTCATACCAAAGACTTAAAAAACGGTACTTGATACCCCCTTGCTTAACACTCAGCATTATAAGGTATGTATCAAGGGTAAAGTGGAGCGATCCGGGGGAAGGAGTAGCACCCTCTCCTACACCTCGGTGTAGTAGCTATTGAAAAGGGAGCCTTTTGGTTGCCCTTGACTACAGTCGCCAACTTTACTTACTTACTATATAGTCGTTATTATTCTGTTATTTCCTGAAAGATCCAAAAAATTTACCTTGATTATGCTTTTTGCTTTTTTGGTATCTGCTGGTTTCTATCATTTGTTTATATTTTCTGTTTCTGGTTATCATATTTACCTAACCCCTCCGCTCGGGCAGGATATGACACAAGGTCAATTTTTAAGCGGAGTTTCACAGGTTTGAATTCAGAGTTTTCTTTCTTCTAGACTAGTTGCCTCACCAAGGCTGAAGAACTTAGTCTGTCCTACTATTTACCCATAGCTGGAGGGAGAATAATGGGATTCATACCTCTCCCAAGGGTATTAGTGCTATGTGAAATGCAATCAGTCTCGTCCAGGATTTGAACTCGTGTTGTCGTGTCCATTTCCTACGACGATAACCATTACACTACGGCATCTCCATACAGTTATATGGTTTCAGGTAACTATTCCTATTTAATAATCATTTGTCTGCAAATAGTTATATTTTTAATAGCACTTTTTATTTGTCTATAATGATCATTTGTTTGCACAATTATGTAGTATCAAGTATTTCTATCAAATACAAATAATTTGCATACAGTTATACATATTTACCAACTCCTTCGCTTGGGTAGGATATGACACAAGGTCAATTTTTAAGCGGAGTTTCACAGGTTTGAATTCAGAGTTTTCCTTCTCCTAGACTAGTTGCCTCACCAAGGCTGAAGAACCTAGTCTGCCCTACTGTTTACCCATAGCTGGAGGGAGGATAATTGGATTCATACCTTTCCCAAGGGTATTAGTGCTATGTGAAATGCAATCAGTCTCGTCCAGGATTTGAACTCGTGTTGTCGTGTCCATTTCCTATGACGATAACCATTACACCACGGGCACCTCCTTTTCTGTTTCTGGTTATAGATTCTTTTTTTTTTTTTTTTTTTTTTTTTTTTTTTTGTATATCAGTAATCTAGTCAATCTTAGTACGTATAGCCAGATTTTTTGACTCTAATCCGATTATTGTGGGGATAGGTCTTCGTAGTGTAATGGCTAAAGTGCTGGACTGTGAAATGGTAGTAAGAGAGTTAGAACTCCAGTAACACTATTACATTCGCTTTTGGACTAATGCCCTTAGGAAAGGCATGAATCCTCTTATTCCCCCCCCCCAGCTGTGGGTTAAATAGTATCAAGCTGTGTTTCTACAAGGATGGCTTTGGCATTAAATAACCCATGTAGGTTGATATGCCATCAAAACAAAGAAACCAAACCAGATTACTGCTGTTTTTTATACTCTAACTCTTCTTGAGAGCAATTTGTGTTTACTTTTGTCCCCACCCCCACAAAAAAAAAATTGCTGCCCCACCCCAAATCACAAACCTAACCCACTTGCACAAAGGATTGTAGCTTTTTGGTACATTGGCAGAGAAATCCATTTTTCTGAATAATGGAATGATATTTTGGTTAACTCCACCCATTAATATTAATCAACATTTATCCTCCATTGGTTGGTTGGTTGGTTTCTTTGTTTAATGGCATATCAACCTTTCTAGGTTATTCAAAGCCAAAGCTATTCTCCTAGAAGAACAGTAGTGATACTATTTAACCCATAGCTGGGAGGATAAGGGGGTTCATATTATCCTCCATTGGTGACTTAGTCAATGCTTAATTTCCCAGAATTAAGTAACTTTTGCAGCTGGCTCATTATTTTAGTAATTGACCACAAAATCCAAAACGTATCCCTTAATTATCATTTTTGCTTTATTGTATCCTAAAAGACAACCTTTCTCTGTTTCTAAGAAAAGTCAATTGCACTATGGATGCTACAAATAAGTCAGGTGTGATTCCTCAAGATCATTTCAAACATTTCTCTGGAAACGTTCTTTTAAGGTTCGATGATAAAGGATCAAACATGACTTCTTCAGTTCATTAGAAATAATTTAATATCTCTAATTCCTCTTCGTCAAGTCGCTTTTTACTTCAGTTTTTGTTATAGCAGCTTTTTACTTTTCTTTTTATTCCCCCCACCAAAAAAATTGACAATTTCACCTTTGTCCCTTGTAGACTTTAGATACCCTATATTTGAGCTCACTAAATTAAGAAAACATTAAATTTCACTCCAGGGCACAAACTTGTGTTTAAGTTATCCCACTAACTGTCATTAAGCATTTTTATTACTGGTATATGACCGATTCTACCTCCTTTGCCCTGTGAGCAGGGCTTAGAATACACCGATTGTATCTCTTGCAAAAGAATAAGACCTCCCCAAAATGGGGTGTGCTATGTTTGATACTTAATGGCATCTGATGGTGAGACTTTAGTTTTGGAGAGTGTGGAGTTCATTCCCATTACTCCCAGGTCCACTCAGACCCACAGTGGTAGTTTCTGTTAGGGTCTCATCTCTAGGGGTCTGTATTTAGTTACAGCCTGGCCCACTGGGCTGGGACACACTTTGACTGGCTGTGTTCCCCAGGACATAGATCAAGTTGGGCGTGTCCTGGTTTTGATGGCAGTCAGTCGAGGCTGGCTGACATGGATTCCAGAAAGCTTGAATTCACGTCATGTGCACTAAGACCAGTGCTCCTTGAGCCTCAGGAGGTCATTCTCCCAGGCTCTAACCCTTTCCAGAGGGGCTAGGTTTATCACCTGGCGCCTGAGATGCCCCTTTTTAGAGGAATGCTGATGGGATCAAGGCATTTTTGGAACTGCCAGGCTTGTGTCAGCTACAGTCCTGTACCTGGTTCTCACAATGAAAAAGTCCATGTGCAATGTTTGCACATATGGGGGGCGGGGCTCAACAAATACTGGGTCTCATTTCTGGGGCAACTTCATCTGTTCTTCATATTTGATAGATTTATGTACAAATAAAAAAAACCTTAAGAAACATAAGGTATAAAATAACTGTAGACACGTTGACTTGCTGTTCAAATCCAACAACCTAAAATTGATCTGTCCTGCCTCAGCCCCATGTGCTGGGCTTATGCATTCAAATAGTCAGCAGTTTTTGTTTCTTTAAGGGTCATTGGCCTTTATGAGTAGAGTGTTCGCCAATGGTTCTGGAGACCTAGGTTCAATCCTAGGTCAAGTCTTACCAAAGTCTCAAAAGATAGTACTTGATGCCACCTTGCTTAACACTCAGCATTATAAAGTAAGGATCAAGGGTAAAGTGGAGCAATCCAGGGAAGGAGTAGCACTCTCCCCTACACCTTGGTGTAGTAGCTATCGAAAAGGGAGCCTTCAGGTCACCCCTGACTAAGGTTGCTGTCTTTACTTTTTTTTTTTTTGATGGGCAATTCATTTTAATGATTAAATAATTGTAAGAGATCACTTTTTGAACTTTTTATAGATATTTTGATCTCCCAATCCCTCATTACATATATCGATGACTTTTTTTCCTTTCATTAAGATTCACATATTTTTTAAGTTTAGAAAGAAACTTATTGAGAAAACAGTTTTCACCAGACAATAACACTTTGAATGTTTCAATTTTCTCAAGAGTAAATGTAGAACTATTATTGTTTCGTTTGGTTTCTTTGTTTAATGGCATATCAACCTTTGGAGGTTATTTAATTTCAAAGCCATCCTTCTAGAAGAACAGTAGTGGTACTATTTAACCCACACCTGGGAGGATAAGGGGGTTCATAGCTTTCCCAAGGGTATTTGTCTGAAAGTGAATGTAATGGCACAACTGGAATTTGAACTCTCTTACTACGATTTTGCAGTCCATTACTTTAACCATTACACCACAAGCCCCCTCCCCACTGTATTATTGTTGGAATAGCAACAGATCCTTATATGTAAAAGTTCTAGAATAATGGATGTATCACCTGTGAGACAAGTCTACTTTTTACAATGATAACCAATAGGCCACTATGCCTTTGAGTAGTAGTAAAAATAAATTTTAAAATGTTATTGCAAAAGGCCAAATAATTAATCTTTTTATATTGTAATTGGACTAATGCCACACTAATACTCATTCGTCTGTTGTGCTGGGAGGGTGAGAAAATCAATTAGCTTAGTTTTAGGGGGTCTTTATAGTGTCAGATTAATTCTAAAAGGTCGCAGAACAAGCAATGGTTAATTAAAATGACAGCTAACATATTATTATTTTGAAGTGCAATGCTTTTTTTCTAATTTTCATTTTAGGTAATGCTGTGTTTTGATGCCAAGGTCTTCCGCGGATGTCGAGCAGTCAAAGTTGACACTGGGGCTTTTTATGCTTTTGAATCCCCTAATATGGCACCCTTAGTTAAACTGGGGTTCAAAATTGAAGGTAGGTCATTGACATTTTCAGTCAAGTGGATGTCTTCCAGCTTTGTTGTACAGCCCAAATATATATATATATATATATACACACCCACACATACATAACTGGTCATAAGTATTTGAACAAAGAGATAATTTACTTCTAAGCAATCCGTCATGAAATAATGGTTAACAAGTTAGTTTTAGAAATTCACCTGGAGGTGTAGAATATACTGACCGCATTTCTGCAGAGGGATAAAATCCTCTCCAATTGGTGAGGCTCCAGGAGCTTTGGGGAATGTGGAGTATCTCTTCATTGCCATTACTCCCAGGGCCACTCTTACATGGAGTGTTAGTACTTGCTGTTTGATCATTTACTATACTTGAAACTATTTAACTGTGTGCAAGGAAATGATTAATATTGAATAGAATAATCAATGTTAGATAGCAGTACTTGAAAACATTTAAATATGTGCAAATGAATAAAATTACTAATGTTAAATAGCAATACTTGAAACCATATTACTGTGTACAAATAAAATTGTTAGTGTTAGATAGCAATACTTGAAACCATTTAACTGTGTGCAAACAAATGAGTTCTGGCTTGTTTAAAAATTGTTACCTACAAACTATTCATTTACAAATCGTATTTATTATATGTATAAAGAAGATTTGGCTTTAAATAATCTACAAGGGTTGGTATGCCATAAAACACAACCAACCACTCAAAAATTCATTAAAATTGAATAGGGAATTCAATCCTTATATTTATAGCCTTGTTCCAAAGTTAAGTTATGCCTAGTTATTGTCCCTTACACTCAATGATTGATTTTAATGGCATGTCTGACTGTCAAGGGTTATTTTATGCTTAGAGGTTAGGGAATCACATTCATTTTATGCTCATATTTACATTTTTTGTGGAGTTGTTTCTGAAGATTTTTTTTTTTTACATGTGGTCTTAATGATTATAATTTTTAAACAGATCTATTTGACCCATAGATGGATCTCTAACAGGTTCAACCACTCTGGGCCTGATAGTAATGGCATCGAAGGATTACTCTACGTTCCCTAGATCTCCAGAATTGGAGCCTTACCATCAGATGCAGTTTACAGTCATGCTCAGGTCACCCCTTTCAGGAGTGGAGTTCTTACCTCTTTGGAGGGGAATACAGTAACAAAAATTCTAAATTCCACTGACAAGGCAAACTTACTGTCAAATTATGCCAAAAGCGTCAATTCACATCAAATCACTGAAGTTAAGAAGCAAAGAGCTTACTCATGATTTAGATGTGTGACTGCTTTGAATGCTAGACTAAGCAAAGCTTAGTAAATAAGAACAGTTAATTTCTAATTACTTGGTTTTGAGAGTTAAAAATTAGAATATTACACAAGAAGAATCGACATAAAGAGGCATGCTTTTATTAATGTTTTGTCATTGTAAATATTAAATTTCTGAGAAATCTTTTTGATAAAAAACTTTATTTCTATGATTCTAAAATGATGCTAAAGAAGATTGAAAAGGTGAACATGTATTCATATGGGCGGGGCCGGATTTAAACCTTAAGAAGTCCCTAAGTTATGTCTGTTCGTTTCCTTTCCCTTTGTGTCAATAATAAAAAAGAGCCCAGTTGACTGGGGCTATAGAATACGCCAACTGCATTTTTGCAGAGGTGTAAGACCCCTTAATGAGTGATCTGGATATGACACAAAACCATCTGATGTTGAAGCTTCAGTCCTGGAGCTTTGGGGAATGTGGAGTACCTCTTCATTGACATTACTCCCAGGTCCACCCTGACCTGGAGTGGTAGTACCTGTTAGGGTCCCATCTATAACTCAAATAGAACTGTTTAAACATTCAATTATATGCAAACAAATGACTGATGTTTAATTGAATTGTTAGTGTTACATTGGAATATTTGAAACCATTTAACTGTATGCCGGCAAATGATTGCTATTTGCTAGAATTATTAGTATTTGATCGGAATACTTGAAACCATTTAACTGGATATTAATAAATGAACTTTAACTTGTTTAAAATGTTGCCTACAAACTATTGGTTTATGAATTATATATATGTTTAATTTATGTATAAACAGGATTTGGCATTTAATGACCTACTAGAGTTGATGTGCCATAAAAATCTAACCAACTAACAAATCCTATAAAAGACTTCTCAGATTTAAAAGACCCAGTCCACCTAGAGAAACTCATATACTTTAAATTATTTCAAATTAGTTTAAAGGAGCCCCTTTTAAATCTGAAAATTAACAAATCTCTTATTCTTACATTTTTTTATCAGGGTTCTAAGATTATAGGGCCCTTAAGAGCCCCTTTAATAATGGGCCCCTGGACCGCAGCCCATAATAGCCCCTATGCAAATCTGGTAGTGTATATTTAGAAGAGTTGCCAAACTAGTTTATTAATCTGGATCCCTTTCTTTCTCATTGCCCAGTCGGCTGGGGCTGTAGAATACACTGACTGCACCTCTGCAGAGGGGTAAGACCCCCTCCTCCAATAAGTGTCCTGGATATGACACTAAACAGTCTGATGGTGAGGTCCCAGTAATGCTGGGGACTTTGGGAATACGGAGCACCCCTTCATTGCCATTGCTCTTAGGTCCACTCTGGCCCGGCGTGGTAGCACCTGATAGGGCCCTATCTATAGGTTAAATAGAACTAACGGCATACTTATGCTAAACTGAATATCTTGAAATAGAAATGTATTTTGACAAATGAACCATGCTTACATTTGAACTGCGTGCTTGTGCTAAACTGAATTATTTCAAATAGAACTGTTTTTGACATTGAAACTGTATTTACACTTAACTAAATTGTTTAACAGAACTGTTCTGACATGTAACTGTGTGTAAACAGAATCTGTACTTTTACTAAACTGAATTAGCTGAAGTAGAATTGTTTGACTAAACTGAATAGCTCGAAATAGAAATGTTTTTTACAATTAAACTGTACTTACTGTACTTAAACTGCGAGCTTTTGCTCAATTGAATTGTTTTAAATTGAACTATTTTTGACATTGAAACTGTACTTACACTAAACTGAATTGTTATATATAACTGCTTGAATAGTTTGAAATAGAAATGTTTTTGACTGTGTACTCATGCTAAACTGAATTGTTTTAAATAGAACTAATTATTTACATAAAAATGGATTTGGCATTAAATAACCTACAAAGGTTGATATGCTATAAAACCCACCAAACCAAACCTTTCTTTCTCAAAATCCTTCATAGCCCTGAAACCTTAGGCAATAAAAATAGATTTTGTACTTTTTCAAATGAGCAATACTTTCTGAATGGTAATACTTATCATGATCATGTCGTGCCGCCAGCACGGATATCCCTGACCCTCTCTCGCCACTTCTCCCTATTATTCATCGCCTCTGGTAGGTCTTCAGGGTTACATCCTGTGTCCTCACATAGCTGCTGTATGTAAGTTCGAGCTGGTCGTCCTGCTTTTGCTTGGCCATATGTGGGGGTCCATAGGAGTACATCACTTATGAGCTCGTCCTTGCTTCTCCAGCAGTGTCCTGCGTGTCTGGTTCGTCTAACTTGTATAGTTTTCGTGCTGGGCTGTAAATAAAAATATGAATATGTTGCAGTTCCAAAATAATTGCACCATATATATATTTATTCAATTTTTAATTTTGGCTACAGTTTCAGTACTGAAGAGTTTGGAAGTAAGATCTAATAATATCTATTTATAATGTCCCTCAATAAATGATAAAATCTTGCTTATATTTGGTTTTGAAAAAAATAAACTTATAAAAAATTGTTAGTTTTACTTATTTTGTGTGTAGTATTGTTTTTATATCAACTTCAGACACACACACAAACACAGACACTTATGGGTGGTATTGTTTTGATATTGTATATTTTATTTATTTTCATACTGTTTTAATATTATCTTACATATTTTGTACTAAAATATCCAACACCCACTCTTTCCTATGTGGATTTACTAATACAGAGAACTATACGTATTGACCACTATATTCACCGTCATCTTGTTTTAGTGGTGAGTAATGTCTTACTAATATCTGTTAATCTACTTATTGCACTCTTAATTGCAATAAACCTTTCTTTCATCGACTATCGTATTGCTTGTTCCTTCCACTCTAGTAACAACCTTGTGTATTATAACCCTTTTCAAGGATATAACAATATATATATATATATATATATATATATATATATATATATATATTCTATTTTCAAGGCATAATGCTTTGAGTTTACTACTATGGTACTTTGTATATATGCATATACATGTACTCATATATAGCTAAAAGACATAACTGATGACGTTACCCAGCGCCTTTTTATAATCAAACAAGCGTATTTTTTACATTAGTTCTTCTACACAATCAGTGACGTCTGGGAATAGACCAGTTGACTACTCAGGAATAGTCTAGTTGACAAATCGGAAAGACAACTGACGGTGACGAGAGATCAATGAGATCCTGAGAAGGGGGGGAGCATGAGATCTCTAATGAAAATGATCATTCGTTAACGAACACAGCTTTGAACAAACAATTGTCGAATTCGATATGCCCATGTGGAAAAATATGCAAGAATATATGCGGTTTAAAGTTCCACCAGGCCGGAATAAAGTGTCAGGTTGAAAAAACCAAGACACAGCATGCAGGAGTTTTTCCTGGTGAGATGCAGGAGGTGCAGGGTCAGGAATCACACCACAGCGCCCAGTCCCTCCGAGCAGAGGTTACAGAAAGATGCGCTGCACTCAGAAAGATCAAATGTCAAACAGTCACTAACAAAAATGGTTGGCATGATTTTTGACACAAGTATTGGCAAAATAGTAAATATATCAGTGAAAGGGATGAGTTTCAACGCATCAAATTGCTGGTCACTCGTTGAAAAGAAGGCTATTGCAATAGAGAAAGAGCATTTCAAGTTGTTGGGTGAAACTATCTGAACAATACAAGAAAAGTCAATTAAGAGTAAGGGATATGATAACTGTACAGGAGACAAAAAACAACTTTGAAAAATGGTTGACTAAAGTTGACAAATCCAGTCTACCAGGCCGTTTTAAAGCATGGATTTACCAGCATGTAATTCTCCCCAAAAATACTGTGGTCCACATAGAGCAAATAGAAAGCAAAATGTCTTAGTTGCGCCGCCCTGTGTTACATCTCCCATGCAGAAACTTAATTGAAGAATTTAAGGTAATGAAAATAAGAACAGCATTATTATACAAGTTATCCAAACATACAAAAGTGGCCGGAACTGGTATTGAAGTTTGTTCAGGCAGAAAGTGGAAAGCTTCTAGAGAGTTGCAAGTGGCAGAAGAGTAACTTTGTGAAAAAGCGATATTAGGAACAGTCGCAAAAGAACGTGTGGTTCTAGGGTTTTTTCTGACTAACCGTGGGGATAAGTTCTCATACAAAAGTAAGCGACAACTACTACAGGATGAAGTTCATAAGGGAGAAGATGAGATTAGGTTTACAAAAATGGTGGGATTAAAACAAGGAAGCATAGACTAACTGGAATTCCACAATGCAACGGAAAATCAAATGGTATGAAATTTGGAACGATTATGCAAATGTTAGGTTCTTGATAAAATATACTTGATATGATATACTTCCTAGCCTAGCAAACCTTTGCATATGGAACAAAACAAAGTCTGCATTATGTCCATTATGTAGTAGTCAAGGGACTTTAAGTCATATTCTGAACAGCTCCCCAACAGCACTTGCAGAAGAACATTAGAGATAGCGATCAGATCTTAAAAGTAATTGCGGATATAGTCTGCACAGCCATCTGTATGAATAAATTGAATCCAGAGAATAGAGTGATACAGTTTATCAAGGCGGGCATGAAACCTAAGAAGTCAGTAAAGACTTAATCAAACATCCTGTCACCTTCAACAGACTGGGAATTAAGAGTTGACATTATAACAAGATTGATTTTCCCAGAGCACATAGAGAAAAACATCCTTGCACCTGGATTTAATATTCTTCTCCAAAAAACTAAAAAAATTGTAATGTGGGAATTAAAGGTCTCTTGGGAAGAGCAATGGTAGATGCCCATGAAAGAAAGAAACTGAAATATTACTGGGGCAATGTCGAAGTAATGGTTGGTGCAAGAGGTTTTACTGCAAGATCGCTTGATCAAGCTCTATCAGGCATTGGCGTGATTGGGGCCACAAAAAGTAGAGCAAATAAATCAATATCTGATACAGCCGAAAAGACAGCAAAAGGGCTATGCATAAAATGCAGTAGCACATGGGAGAAGGGAAACTACAATCAGTACTTCATTTAGAAGAGTTCGTGTGAAAGGAGGAGGGGGGACTTCAAATTCTGGTCTTAATTTGTAAATTTAAACAAATATGTGTATATTTGTTTTGAATTTATTTTTTTTAAGACTAAAAGGGGTTCTTTGTCGTGTATATTTTTTTTTCATAAATAGTTGTAAAAAGAGAGGAATCCCCCTTTCCAAAAAAAAAAAGAAAATAGAGAGGAGGAGAAAAAATTCTGTTTATTAATTCCCATGTTCAAACTAAAACATAAGTCTTAATCAAATCCCGTTAATTTTTTTTTAAGTATATTCTTGAATCAGTTTTGTTCCTTTCATAAGTAGTGAAAAATTAGTGTCTCCATTTTGGGTTTCGAGTCAAAGAATCGTGTGTGTGTCTAAGCAAAGACAGTTTCAGAGGAGGGTGTGTATATATATATATATATATATATATATATATATATATATATATATATATATATATATAGGTGTGTGTAAGTTTATGTGTGTACAGAGTGGAACGATAAAATTGTCGTCCAAAAGAAAACAACACTACAGCTTTTTAAAACTTTATTGAAAAAATCAATTCAGGTAACTTGGTTATGTAGTAGAGCTGACATCTATTCAATGTAGTTGCCTTCAGCCTCAATCACCACCTCGATACGGATCTGGAACTGGGAGCATGCCTTTTCCACAAGCGCTGGCGGGAGATCGGCGAATACTCGGCGGATGGCGGTGATCAGGCTGGCTTTGGTGTTGTGGGAGGTCATGTTGGTGATGTTCTCGACATGTGACCAAACGAAGTAGTCCAGCGGGTTCAGGTCAGGGGAGGAGGGGGGCCAGTGAGAGAAGGGTACAAAGTCGTAGCACTCCTTCTGAAGCCAAGCCTGGGTCTCTTTGGACTTGTGGGCCAGCGCCGAGTTCTGCTGCAATACCCAGGGTCTGCCACCGGCCATCTGATTGCACCAGGGCATTGCCACACTCTTCAGCACATCCAGGTACACTTTGGTATTGACTTTCAAGCCGACTTTGAAGATGTGAGGGGGCATGATGTGGCCATCACTTGAAACCACACCAAAGACCAGAAACTTTGTTTTCATCACCCTGGGCATGTTGAACCATCCGGATTTGCATTTTGAGGGTGCTGGCAATGGTCCTGTTGTCATAACTTGGATCGGTAGAGAGCATGAGTTGTACAGCGGCGCATCTCCGATCTCACTCGTTTAACATTGTGTCACTTTCAGACATGATAGAAGGCTCCTATTGCTCTTGGGATTTGTACACTACTGGCCAACTAATAGATGGTCTACAACAAAAAAAGAAAACAGGTTTTCATTAAACAGGACTGGAATCATGTCGTCTTTTCTAGGGTGACAATTTTATCGTTCCACCCTGTATATGTTTGTGTGTGTACAAGTGGTTGGTCTGAGTGTGGAAAATTTTTAAATATTTGTTAAACGACTTGGATTATATTTTTTGATTATATTTAATTTTAGAAATGTATATTTTGTTTAGATGCTCATATCTCATCTGAATTCTGATTTATACAGGTTTTTCCTAAATTTTTATTTCGTTCATTTTTTTTTCAAAGCCAGTTTCATTTGAGGTTGGATTTTTTTTTTTTTTGCATACTTGTTAAACGACTTATTTAGATCATTTTTAGAATATTTACATTTAGAAGTGTACATTTTTCTTAGACGCTCCTTCATATTTCATCTGAATTCTGATATGTATTGTGTGTATATATATATATATATATATATATATATATATATATATATATATATATATATATATATATGTATTATGTTAATTTTTTTTGCCTGGACCATGAATATAAGAGGGGGAGTTTTAGTTTATGTGTGTGTGTATGGTGTTTTTATGATGGTCCATTTTATGAAGATGAAATTTTAAAATGGATTACTGGACTTAACGCTGGATTCTTCAAGTGCCAAAGGAAGAAAAAAGAAATGTGTCACAGCCGTGTAGACCTGGTTAAAACACCTGCCTGGCAAACTGGTTGGCTAAAGCATTAGCCAATCAAATGCTTGGAAATCAGGGTCTACTCTGTCAAGTGTCTTTAAAAAGCAAGCGGAAGTAGTAGTGTTTTTAATTTTTGGGTGACAGACTGGGTGTGATCAACTTGAGTGGGGTCTAGTTGGCGAGGCAGGGTATTATGTTGAATGACCCGACCCTAAGACCCAGTTAAAAGACATAACTAATGACGTTACTCAGCACATTTTTATGACCAAACATGCGTATTTCTTACATAAACACATACATACCCATATAGTGTTATAATTATAAGCATGCATTATAAATTCACATACTCATATATTTACACACACACACACACATATATATATATATATATATATATAGTATTTTTTAAAACTTTCTCATCTCTTTCCTTTCATTTAATAACTCACATACCTTGATAAAGGTTTAAAAACCAAAACATTTGACATTCTATAAATAAAATCATCCTCTGAAGATCTTGTATTTTTTCATTACTGTACATATGTATACACACACACATATACATATATATATATATATATATATATACATTTATGTACATTTTCTATTTTCAAGACACATTTTGTAGTCTACCAGTTTCTTTTCCTTTTTTTAACTATTCCATTTCTTTTATATTTGCACTAAAAGTTTAAGCACCGCTGACTGGGAACAGCCAAGGTTGTTTGCCATACTCGACTGTGTATTTCATCTTGAATGATTTTTATGATCCTTTCTATTGTTCAATTGACAAATGTTTTGTTGAAGTCATATTTCTTTTTCAACCAAGTCCAATCTTCAGGTACCTACCTGAAGATTGGACTTGTGAAACTTCAAATTGTAGGAAGATATGTGAGTTTTAGAATTGTAATATTACTTTCCTATTGCTCTGTGTGTCAGGAATATTGAGCATTTTGTAAATTTTTACCGAGATTGTCTTTCTATATAGCATTATTACTTTTTACAATTCTTCTGGAGTCAGTAGTACTGTGACACAAGTAAATTCCCAAATACTTTAAAGATCCAAACACTGACTTAAGAGTCAAGTTATTTTTGTTTAGTAGTCCTGTAGTGAGTCAAAAAGTTATGCCTTTTTCTTTAATACAGAAATAATTACTGACACAGTAACATGTATCCTACATCAAAATGAGGCTGATTCTCTGTGGATCACATCCCTACTTCTAAACATAGTTACTGTATATCTTGATAGCAATGTTCCACCATGAGAGCATGTATCTCTTAGTTGTTGGCGACCGTAGTCGAGGGCGACCAGAAGGCTCCCTTTTCAATAGCTACTACACCAAGATGTAGGGGAGGGTGCCACTCCTTTCCCTGGATTACTCCACTTTACCCTTGATACGTACCTTATATTGCAAGGCGGTACCAAGTACCATTTTTCGAGTCTTTGGTATGACACGACCTGGGATTGAACCCAGGTCTCCCGGACCATTGGCAAACACTCCACTCATTAGGCCAATGAGCCGGTTGCCAAGATGAGAAACAAACTCTAAAGCATACATTGAGACCTTGACAAGGCTCAGAACAAAAATCTGACAAGCGAGACCCAATTTGCCAATCAATGATATCCTCCTTTTGTACGATAATGCTTGACCACACACAAGCCTCAGGACAAGGGAGACGATCGCCTCATCTGAGTGGACAACTTTACCGCATCCTCCGTACTCACCAGATTTAGTGCCTTCAGATAATTATCTCTGTGGCCTTATGAAGGAGAGTTTAAAAGGCAAACATTATGCCAGTAACAACAAAGTGAAAAATGCAGTGATTAAGTGACTCAGTCAACAGCATTTTATAAGGCAGGGATATATGTTTCATTTGAAAGTAGAACATTGGTATTAAAAGAAATGGTGACTATGTTAAGAAGTAGGGATATGATCCACAGATGACCAGCTTTGTTTGGATGCATAATACATGTTCTTATGTCAGTGATTATTCCTGTACTAAAAAAAAGGGATTATTTTTTTTGACTCCCCCTTGTATTTACCCATATTATAAAAAAGTAAGTTGGCGACTGTAGTCAAGGGCAACCAGAAGGCTCCTTTTTCAATAGCTACTACACCAAGGTGTAGGGGAGGGTGCCACTCCTTTACCTGGATTGCTCCACTTTACCCTTGATATGTACCTTATACTGCTGAGTGTTAAGCAAGGAGGTATCAAGTACCATTTTTAAAGTCTTTGGTATGACGTGACCTGGGATGGAACCCAGGTCTCCTGGAACATTGGCGAACACTTTACCCACTAGGTCAATGAGCTGGACCCATACTATATATAAGTTATAGTATGGTCATTATTAAAAATGATTGATGTATGGTCACTCAAAGTTTATGATAATTATTTTTATTTAAAATACTTTGAACATTTAGATACTAGCTTGAGTCATTATTTATTATTTGTATATTGCCGGTTAAATGAAGAACATTTGTGTGTATATAAGAAAATGTGTTTCAGTTCAGATGTGTGTGTGTGTGTGTGTGTTTATAAATTATTGGTTTTGTCTCTTTGAACTGTGTAAGTTTAGAGGGTGGACATGAGTATGATTTCAATTTCTTTTGTGGATGGTTTTTCGTCTTTGAGGGTAGGGATTCATGTTTCTGTGTTTGAAGTTCTTGTTGACATCCCCATCATCCTTCCTGGCCGAGAGGCCCAACCTTTGAGAAACGTGTGTAGTAGGTATGTTACTTCCTAGTAGATCTCTAGGTCAGATGCATAAATCATGGCTGGATTTACTTCTTGCTTTATTGTGACAAATTATGGCCCAAGAAATAGTATTATATACTAGCATAGTTTTTGTCATAAATTTATCAGCATTTTTTGCTTGTCTATATGTTAGAGATAGCAACATTGGTTCCATTGGGAAGTTAAAAGCACAAGTGCATAAGTTGACTGAAAACCTTTCAAATCACTTGACTAAACAAAAGAAGGAAACCAAAAAACATAAAAAGAAGAAAGTGAAGAGTATTTTAATACATTTTTAAAACTGTCTACTACCTTGGGTTAATTTTTTTTTATTTAGCAGTAAATAACCTAATAACAGGTAAGATGCGACACATTTTTGCTTTAATAGCTGAGATTTCTGGCTTCATTGAATATACCTTTTAAACAAACTAGAATAAAATATTTAAATTATTGGTATAATTTTCTTCCAAGAAAATATTAGGGAATAATCTGATTTTGAAAAAAATATGGAATTGTCCTGTAATTTGCATTCCTAAAAAAAGAAAAAAATTCAATATAAGCCAAGATATGCAGATAGGTATATAGTTAGGTTAGGTTGCATAGAGCTCCAATCCATCCACCAAAAATTATCAAAGACAGATTAAAAAAAAAAATGATCTTTTGAAAAGCCGGAACAAATCAAACAAAAACCAAACACTCTTATTGATCATCCTGAAAAAATACCAAAGTGAACAAGGAAAAACAAAAAAAAAATGTTCAAACTACCCTCAATCAAACTTGATAGAGACCCCTCAACATTAAGAATAAAATCCCCCAAAAGAATTTGTGAACAATGCAATGCTCAGTGATCGACCAAATCCCTAAATAGATCTGAGAGTGTAGAAAGTATGGATATTGAAACTGACCACATAATTGCTGTTGCCGAACTAGTCCAAAACAAGAGCAGTAACCCAGTCTTCAGATAATTGGGTAGCCTCAGTTGACTAAAAATAACAACATGTGTGACTAGCAGCACTTCTTCAGTACACCTCTGGTCAACTCGTTCATTCTGTCAATCAAAAAAGCAGTCCGCAAAGAACAACAACAACAACCCTGCTCCTGCTGCTGGCATGCTCTTTTATGCAAGTTCCAGCATATAGAAATTTACATGCGTGGTAGATTTCTTCTTGTAAGACGAGATTGGCCCACTATAACTTTTACCTCCAAAAGTGAACATATTTCCTACTGCTTGACACGCAAGGCAGTCTTACGCGCTTTGATCCAGGAGGTAAGTTTCTTCTCTCGCTACAATTGCAAACCTCAATTTTGCTGATATATAGTATATCTGAAAGCATTCAACATTGACACAAAAATATGAATATAAATATATAATTGTTTTTTCTTTCATAGTGATTGAAGAAAAATAAATTTTTAATTAAAAATTTCCTTAAAACAATTATCTTTCTTACATAGCTTGTTGTGACTTTTTTTTAAAACTATAAATAACGCTATAACAATTAGCCTCAGTAGTTGGTAAAAAAAAAAATTCTAAACAAATTAACACAAGAGTGTGTTGTATATTGACCTTCGACCCGGCCAAACATGCCATTCCAAAGTGATGCACCGGAAGGAAGTGACACATTCCAATGGCAGTTATGAGACGAAATCGAGTAGGCGGACTTGGCTGACAATACGGGACATGGTAAAATCCCATGGTACAGGCATAGACTGATGCACCGGAAGAGAGTGACCTGTGAACTGCATGACAGTTATTTCCGCTTGATGATGGTCAAACATGCCATTCCAAAGATTGAGTGGGCGATTGAACTATTATATAACTCAGTGAAGTCAGTGAGTTGGAGAACAGATGAGTTAGAGACAAGATGTGGTAGAGAAAACAGCACTCAGCAGAAAGCTGGGCCTTCTGGCCTCCAGTTGAGCATCAGGAGAACGAGAAAGACACAGTGCTGATGGCCATAAGAGTGGGGGTCAATATATTGCAGTTCTGTTTGGTCTCCAACTCCCTCTCACAGTGAAACCTTGAGTAACCCTTTTCGAACCTTTCAAATAAAGTGAGAGGTATATTTTTTAAAGAAGTCTTCGCTTGTCTTTTATTATTGCGTCAATATGTATTCTGCATGTATATGTGTATATATGCATATTTATTATGTGGCTAAACAACATGTAGACATGCCACCCCACACCACCCCAAAAAATGGTTCAAAACAGGAGTCAATGTTTGTTATAGAACAGTAAATAATTAGCCGAAGTAATCTCTTTGGTAGATATCTTATATTATGCTAAATGATTAGAATAAAAATATTTTATGGGTAATGTTTATACAATGACTTGTTATTAACCTTGATGTAGAGATAGAATAACATCATGTTGGAAAACAGTACAGAGTCATCTTGCTAAAAATGGTTACCTGTGTCGATAAGTGTAAATCTCATGCCAAGATTCAGGAGATACTAGAGTCAGGAGTTCCTCATACAAGATTCCTTTGGTTACCCATTTAAAAATTAGTGATTTAAACTTGGACTACGTAGAATATTATCATGGCTTTCCAATGGTGTTATCATCTTGTCGTACAATTCAAATTAATATCACTGATGTAACAGTTCATTATTGAGATCTTGTATACTCACTTTGCATGTGAATTTCACCTGTTCAACGTGATGTGTCATCTTGTCAATTAATTCAAATCTTACATCATGTTGTATCATGGTAAGGAATGGATACACAATGAAATAAAGAGTTAATTATTTATTAACTGAAGTGGTACAGTCCAACAAATATTATAAATCTCGTGCTGTGGGTGTTACGTCCGAAGTTGGTCTTAAAACTGACTGAGATCTTGCAGAACCCTTGTGCTTAAGAAACACGTCTTTTATACCTCCACGCTACTGGAAGACACGTGGTACCAGCCACTATACAACACATCAATGATCCAGTTGGCTGGGGCATCAGAATACACTGACTGCATCTCTGCAGCCTTACTCGACTCTTACAATGAGTGTCCTGATAATGACGCTAAATAATTTGATGGTGAGGCTTCAGTAATGCTGGAGCTTTGGAGAATGTGGTACCCTTTTATTGCCATCGCTCCAAGGTCCACTCTGGCCTGGAGTGGTAGCACCTGATAGGGTCCTATTTATGGGTTAAATAGAACTAAACTGTACTTACGCTAGAGTGAATTGTTTGAAATAGGACTGTTTTTAAATTTAACTTTGTGTAAGCAAAAAACTGTTTTTATGCTAAACTGAATTGTTTGAACTGTGGTTTATTTCTGGACACAGCGGACAGTAAAGAAGGTTATGCTGACAGTCCTCTGGGACATGAAAGAACCCATCACTATTGAATTCCTTGAAAAAGGAGCAACTGCAGATGGTGCTTTCTATTATCAACTCCTTAGGCAAAAATGTACATTTATTGAACAATGCTCATATTATGTATAGATTAATGATTCTGCTTGCGTATAAGTGACATCAGTTGTACTAGTAAGTATGAAATTCTTTTAAATCATTTAAGTAAACAGAAGGAAAATGAAAGAGGAGGAAAGATAACTGGAAAAAGAAATGTTGTATAGCCATGATACATATACAACTATACACATATACATGCGGAAACAAAATCAACAATAATGATGAACGAACACACTTCTTTAGAAAAATATACCTCTCACACTTTATTTAAAATGGTTATGTGTGAGAGGTGAGTTGGAGACTGAACAGACTGCAACATATTGACCTCAAGTTCCTCTGTCTTTAGCAGCACTTCTTTCTCATTCTGCTGGGCTGCTCAACCGGGGGTCCTGAGGGCCCAACCCTCTGCTGGGTGCTGGTTCTCTCTACAGCATCTTATCTCCAACTAACTCGATCTCCATGGCACTGGGTTATATAATTGTTTGATGCCCACCTGCTTCTTGTGGGTGTCATATCTGCACCCAATTCAACCTGTCCACAGTCAAGGTTATACCCTGATATCTTTGACCAGATGCACCTGTTATTTACACAGGTGCATCTCTTATTTGACAGCTTGGCCGAGGGTCAATATGCAATAGAAAGAAAGGATACAAAGTGATGGAGAGAAGTGAGAAAACAAGTATGGAAAGTTAAAGTGAAAAGAAAGAAAAGGATAATTCACATATTTATGTTTGGTTTGGTTTCATTGTTTTAATGGCATATAAACTTTTGTGGGTTATTTAATGCCAAAGCCATCCTTGTAGAACAATAGTGATACTATTTAACTCATTTCTGGGAGGGATAAGGGAGTTCATATCTTTCCCAAGGGCATTAGTCCAAAAGTGAATGTAGTAGTGCAACTGGAGTTCAAACTCACTAACTACAATATCCTAGTCCAACATGTTAACCAGAAGGCCATGAGGATTCATAAATCTTTAATTGTCATCATAACTATATTTTCAATGTTCCATTTCATTTTTTTAATTGCACATTTTTTGGTCTATCATCATATTTGCCCACAGTTATAAGATATAACATATTCCTATCGATTAAAAATGATTTGCATTGTTTTAAGTATTCTTATCTAATACTAATAATTCAGGCCATTGGCATAATGGTTAGAGTGTTCACCAATGGTCTGGGAGACTGGGGTTCAATCCCTGGTCGAGTCATAGCAAAGACTCAAAAAATGGTACTTGATACCTCCTTGCTTAACACTCAGCACTATAAGGTAAGGATCAAGGGTAAAGTGGATTAATCCAGGGAATAGAGTAGCGTCCTCCCTTACACCTTGGTATAGTAGCTATTTAAAGAGGAGCCTTTGGGTCGTCCTTGACTACGGTTGCCAACTTTACTTTTATTCCTATTTAATAATAATAATAATTTCTTTGCATACAGTTATATGGTATCAAGTATTCCTATCCAACACTAATAATTTGCAAGCAATTATATGGTTTCAAGTAACTAATAAAACAAATCCATATTAAACAATTATAGCATCAAGTGACTATTCTTAATACATATAATTTGAATATAGTAATATGGTATCAAGTATTCCTATCTAATACAAATAGTTTTCAAACAGATCTATTTGATTCATAGACGGGACCCTAACAGGTATAACCCAATCATCTGCGGCTGTAGAATACACCGAATGCATCTCTGCAGCTAGGTGAGATCTTCCCCCTCCCCAATCAGTGTTCTAGATATGACACTGAACAATCTGATACTGGGACTCCAGTAACATTGGAGCCTTGGGGAATGTGGTGTACTGCTTTGTCATCACTCCCAGGTCCATTTTGGCTCAGAATAGTAGCTCCTTATAGGATCCTTATTATGGGTTAAATAGAACTGTTTGACATTTAAACTGAGTGCAAACAAATGAGTTATGCTAAATTGAATGGTTGGAAATAGAACTGTTTGATATTCAAACTGAGTGCAAACAAATGAGTTATGCTAAATTGAATGGTTGGAAATAGAACTGTTTGATATTCAAACTGAGTGCAAACAAATGAGTTATGCTAAATTGAATGGTTGGAAATAGAACTGTTTGATATTCAAACTGAGTGCAAACAAATGAGTTATGCTAAATTGAATGGTTAGAAATAGAACTGTTTGATATTCAAACTGAGTGCAAACAAATAAGTTATGCTAAATTGAATGGTTAGAAATAGAACTGTTTGACATTTAAACAGTGCAAACAAATGTGTTATGCTAAATTGAATTTTTTGAAATAGAACCAGTTGTTCATTTAACTGTGTGTAAACAAATGAGTGATGTTTAATTGAATTGTTAGTGATACATAACAATACTTGGAACCATTTAACTTTGTTGACTTATACGAAGTTGAATTGTTTGAAATAGACTTTTTAGTTAGAACTAAAAATCAGGACTAAACACAAAAATGTGTAAGCTGATAAATATCTTACCTGTTACTTGCTTAAATTCAAAAAAATATTTCTCTATAAAACTGCATGAACTAAGTCTACACAGAAAAATGGTTGTAACTCTTAGAAATGTAATTCAAGGTTGATGTAATATTTTCTTTTTTTTTTTTTTTTTTTTTTTTTGTCTTTTATAGTTGACTACACAGCTGTTCAAAGACCAAAGAAATTAGAGAGGTTTTTCATCAATACAAAACTGTGCCCTGATGTTGCAGTTCTTCACTTGTTACCTTCCATGAGCATGGCAACTGTTGAGTAACCTTTTTACTATTTTCATTAAATTCTTGGTTGTACAGGGTGTCTCAAAATAGATGCAACCCATTAATATGATAATTCATATTTCTTCAAGTCATCTTTCATCTGAGTCTTAAAAAGCAATCATATCTCTTCAAAACGGTCAAACCAGAAGACAAGGCCAGAAATTGATTGACTTTATCTTTCAGTGCATGTGAAAGACCAAGTTCTTGGGAACACCTTTTTTGGACTCCTTCCAACAGAATCTCTCACTGCATCCACATTGTCGGGACATCTAGCTGTCAACTTCCTACCAGATCTAAGATTTTCTGCCTTCTTGTTGAGGTTGTTTACTCACCCTGTGGCTTGAAATTTGTGTACCCGACGATAAATTTGGCTTTTCTGGGGATAATTGTTAAAGTTAAACTTCCCGCAAAATTTTGCTTGCACAGTTTTGAAAGATTTTATCTCCAAATAAATAGTGATGCAAAATATTTTTTTTTTTCTTATCCACGGCATTGTAATTGAGGATTAATAGTTGTTATAGAATGCTATTTTCAAATCTGAAACAAAATAAACACGACATTATTATTAATAGATTTATTAGTCGTCACATGGGTCCCAAGTATGTCGAGACATCCTATATTAGCAGTCACATGGGTCCCAAGTATGTCGAGTCATCCTATATTAGCAGTCACATGGGTCCCAAGTATGTCGAGTCATCCTATATTAGCAGTCACATGGGTCCCATGTATATCGAGACATCCTATATTAGCAGTCACATGGGTCCCATGTATATCGAGACATCCTGAATGACATGGGTTGCTCATCTACCCCTTCACATCATTATCATGTTGTGCCATCAGCACGGATATCCCTGACCCTTTCTCAACACCCTTCTCTATTGTCCATTGCTTCTGGCAGGTCTTCAGGGCTACATGTTCCGATACGGGATGTAACCCCTTCACATATCATGTTGGAATTTTTCTACTCATTAATTCAAGAATTATTTCTTAAATATATTTAGCATTTTTATATAATTCAATGATTTGATATAAAATCAAGATGAGCTTTTCTCCGATTGGCTCATTTGGTGTAATATTTATTGTTATAGAAAATGGACTTGATAAGCTGTTGTGTTCTGGTTAGTGAATGCTTGTAATATTAAATAAAGGACAAACCATGATATGAGAGGAAATAGGTAACAAGTCAAGGAGAAGGAAAATTCTGAATTCAAAGTAGCTTTACTCTGCTTATAGTCTTGCATACTGATGTGATTAGTGTAAATGTTATCGTCATAGGAAATTAAATTATTGACCTGGGTTCAAATCCTGGACAAGGCTGTTGTGTTTCACTTTGCACTAATGCCCTTGTGGAAGGCATTAATCCATCTATTCTCTCTCCAGCTATGAGTAAATAGAAGGTCAGGCTATGTTCTTTAATCTGATGAAACTTCATTTTCAGATTAATGTTTTATCAGCCAATTGTGTTTTCTATTTCATTGACATAAGAAATTATTAGTAATGAGACAAAAATAAAAAGGTGAGATTTAAATTGTTTTTAGTTTGTAGACTGACTGCTGTGCTGTCAAGCATTTGAGCACTTTTTGATTTATCAGATGCTTTTTAAATGATTATTTTTTTTCCCTCTGTCTCTATATGTATATATGTATTAGATTTTTATTTTTGATTTTTTTTAGTATTTTTTTAATCATTTGTTTATTCCTTTGTTTGATCTTTGTTTTTTTATTTTATTTTATTTTTCTCAATATATCAATGTTTGTTGATTTCTCCATGTGGTTTGTATAGCCATCTGAAAATTTGATTTGAAAACATGACTTATTGAAATAAATTTTTAGTGGCACAGTAACTGTCTGTAGAGTTTACTTTCATTGACATTACAGATATATATATATTTTTTTTTTTTTTTCTCTCCAGGTAAAGTCTTTTTTAAATTCAGAAATCAAAGGTCTCATTCTTCAAACGTTTGGGTCTGGAAATGCTCCAAGTCACAATAAAGAATTCATTAATTTATTAAAAGAAGCTTCAGAAAGAGGATTGTTGATTGCAAATGTCACCCAGTGTCAAAAAGGCTCAGTGGCAAGATATTATGCAGTTGCTGAGGTAAGTAGTTTACCCAACATTTTTCTCAAGATAAATGATCATGTTATTTTACAAGCTGATGCAAACAAAATATATACAATATAATCCACATGTTATATAATTAAGGAATTATTTTTTTTATATTAATCATTTTTTGTTAATTATATTTTATCATTCAGTTTGGTTGGGCTTTGAACTATTTGGGTTAAGAGTTCAGGTGCATAGGCATTGGGTACAGTTTTACTCTCACACGCAAAGGATATGACAATCACCATTGTCATAATAAACCTCAGACAGGAAATAGGGCTCAAGTGTTGATGACATCATGCCCGGAAGAGATTGTCCTGAGAATTTGTGGATTGTGAAAAAGAGTGAGTTGAAGGTTGACATTGGACCATGCAGGCAGGCAGGCAGGCAGTTGAGTTCTCTGCCATTGGGGCAGAGAGAATTGTGTTCTCTACCATTGTGGTGGCAGTTAAGATTTTCAGATCTCTACCAACAGAGATCTTAAACACCACAAGATGTGCCACGCATTGGAGATGGTTAGCATGGTAAGAATTGTGCCTCTCTCCTCGTGTCGAAGAACCAAAGACAAGAAGTTCATAAATCTTTTATACCTGAACAACAGAATCGCCTGTGATTTATATTTGTATTGCATTTGTGTTTTGCATTTGTATATGTACTGTTGAATTGATAGGATTATGGTTACGGTATACAACATATGAGGCTTGGCCATTACTGGACCTTATAAAATGCCAAAAAACAGAAACTTGACCCTCTAATGGAGCTCCTCTATAACATCATCAAGTTGAAGTCCCTTGACTCTCTCTCTCTCTCACCATCCGTCCCTATTGTCCATCCTAGAAGGTCCTCTAGGCTATATCCACTGATCATATAGGAGGTGCCCGTGGTGTAATGGTTATCGTCCTAGGAAATGGACATGGCGACACGGGTTCAAATCCTGGACGAGACTGATTGCATTTCACATAGCACTAATACCCTTGGGAAAGGTATGAATCCAATTATTCTCCTTCCAGCTATGGGTAAATAGTAAGACAGACTAGGTTCTTCAGCCTTGGTGAAGCAACTAGTCTAGGAGAAGGAAAACTCTGAATTGAAACCTGTGAAACTCCGCTTAAAAATTGACCTTGTGTCATATCCTGCCCGAGCGGAGGGGTTGGTAAATATGTATATCCACTGATCATATAGAGCTAATGTATTTCCTTGTTGGTTGGCCAACACTGAGGAAATAAATAGGAGGCATTACTTTTGGAACATCATTTGTATTGACTCTGTTTGGCTTATTATGAATTCCTGATACAGAGATGGAAATTCTAAACGGCTAAATGTCTACGTGCTTGAAGAGATGTTATTTGATATGATTAGCTGATAGATAACCCATTACCAAGCTTTTTGATGTCGTTTTACTAATGACACAAACCTTTGCTATCTAGAATTCAATTTTAAGTCGTGACATAATGAAAAACTCCCCAAAAACATGGATTTTGAAAACATTAAAATGTTGAATATATAAGTTAGATGTCTATCTTTGTCATAAATTTGCATAAGCCTGTTATCTGCTACTCTGTCAATTAGTGTTTATAAATATGTATGGAATAGATATGTAACTGAACCGGGACATTGGCCCAGCGGTTAGAGTGTTCGCCAAAGACTTTAAAAATGGAACTTGATACCACCTTGCTTAACACTCAGCATTATAAGGTACGGTTCAAGGGTAAAGTGGAGCAATCCAGGGAATGGAGTAGCGCCCTCCCCTACACCTTGGTGTAGTAGCTATCGAAAAGGGAGCCTTCGGGTCACCCTCGACTATGGTCGCTAACTTTACTTTTTACTTAGATATGTAACTAAGACAAATGTAATATATGAATTCTTTTGCCCTTTTGGCCCAGTTGGCTGTGGCTGCAGAGTACACCCACTGCATATCTGTAAGAATCCCCCGACGAGTGTCCTGGATAGGTAAAAAAAAACTATCTGATGGTGAGGCTCCAGTAATGCTTTGGGGAATGTGGAGTGTACCACTTCATTGCCATCACTCCCAGGTATACTTTGCCCTGGGGTGGTAGTACCTGATAAAATCCTAACTATGGGTCAAGTAGAACTTTTTGCAATTTAAACTGTGTACTTTGAACTGGGTGCAGACAAAAATGACTTATGGATAAACTGAATTGCTTGAAATAGAACTGTTTAATCATTTAACTGTGTGTAAACAAATGACTGATGTTTAATTGAATTGTTAGTGATACATAGCAATACTTGAAAACATTTAACTGTGTGGAAACATATGATTCATAGTAAATAAAATTATTCGTATCAGATAGAAAAAAGTTAAACAATTTAACTGTGTGCCAAATAAATGAGCTCAAGCTTGTTTAAAAATGCTATCAACAAAATGTGTTTAGAAATTATTTATATAAATTAAATTACCATGACTAAAAAATTCGGCAAACACCTACAGCTGTTCAGTGTTCTGTATGTTGCATGTAGGTCTTTGCCGAATTTTCTAGTCATGGTAATTTAATCAATATAATATCAATTCATTTACTTATAAATATAATCTAATTCAAGCCCATGAGGTTAAAGTGTATGCAGATGCATAATGCCGACTTGGGAAGACGTAACCCTCGAGGTGGCCGTGTCCTCTGTCCAGGAAAACATATTTTCACGACACATTAGGTCATGTGGTCGCGCATTCTTACCATGACTAGTTGATTTGGCATCGCTTATGTGTAGCATGGACTTGTGGCCCATTGGTAGAGTTTCCATTTCTGCATTCTGTGGTTGCTGGTTAGAGCTCCAGTGGTGGAGATCATGGTATGCACTGCTGATAAGACCCAATGAGGTCGAAACAGCTGTTCAGTGTTCTGTGTGTTGCATGTAAGTGTTTGCTGAATTTTCTAGTCATGGTAGTTTAATTAATATAATATCAATTCCTCTACTTATAAATATAATATATATATATATATATACGAGGATCATTAAATAAGTTTCCAGACTTTTTTCGTATGGGCACTTTTATTGATAGTCCCCTTTGAAGTAATCTCCTCCGGCTGCAATGCACTTCTGGTACCGTTCCAACAACTTCATGAAGGCCCCATGGAAGTCCTCTTGTGTGAGTGTTCAATGACCTTCGTCACAGCCTCTTTCATCTCCTCAATTGTCTCATAACAACAGCCTCTAAGCTTAGAGAATAAACAAAAGTCAAAGGGAGCAAGGTCTCGACTATAGGGACGGTGAGGAACTGTCTTGATGCCCATCTTGGTCAAATAGTCTGTGACAAGGATGGAGTTGTGGACTGGTGCATTGTCCTGGTGGAAATGGCACTGACCCGATTTGAAGAGTGCTGGCCTCGTTCCTAGGAATCTCTTCCTGAACTCCCTTAAAACCTCAACATAGTAATCCAAACACTAACCTTGAACCTTTGGCCAATCAACACTGGTATATTGACTTCCTTACTCCTCCCACACCTCATCATCCCTCACAGACTCCCTGGCTTCCTTGAATCTCTTATGCCATTCAAAAACTGATGCTCGTTTCATGCAAGATGGTCAAAAAGCAGTCTGAAGCATTCCATACGTTTCTGTGGCATTTTTTTCCAAGTTTAAAACAGAATTTTATTGTATATCATTCTTCTAAAGTGTCCTCATGTCCAGATTGCATTTTTGAAATTCACCAGCTGTGACAATCAGGCTTTAGTAGGGTGTATTCCAGTTGCTGCTG
>OY757935.1:68442243-68600087 GCA_963585895.1 Sepioteuthis lessoniana | reverse complement strand
ACACACACACACACACACATTGACATATATTGTGTTTTATTGCTGTCGATTACAAAACATTTTAAAAAGGCGTCAAAATAATTCTGTAATTTCTTAATTAAAAAAATTGCCCTAACATTGTCAATGTTTCGTTGTGGAGATTTCTCTTTCTGATTGAAAGTGGGAAAGATACCCCCCACGCCACGCAAAAAAAAAAAAAAAATATGGACGTCTCACCACTTGACCTGTATATGTATTCTGAAAAGAAAATATTTTACCCTGGGGCGTAATTGCAGACAAAAAACCGCCCAGCGTCATTGGAACATACAGAGAATCCACATCCAATTCGTGAAATACTTTCATGAATCATCTAAAAGAGAGAGAGAGAGAGAGAGAGAGAGAGAGAAAAAGAACAACAAAGTAGAAACACGAAAAAATACAAATATAAAAAAAATATTGTCTTCTTTTAACATTCAAACAAACAAACAAACAAACAAACAAACAAATCCTTCTACTTACGAAATTCATGCAAAATTTGTAAAGTACTTTGATCTATGAGTGAGTACACCCGGTGCGATTACCTCTCTTGTCTTCTAAAGATCTGTTCGAATAAGGTTGGTTGGTTGTTCGGAGTTTACGGCATATCAACCTTTGTAAGTTATTTAATGCCAAATCCATTTTTATACAAATAATCAGTTCTATTTCAAACAAATCAGTTTAGTATGAGTACACAGTTTAATTGTCAAAAACATTTCTATTTCACGCAATTCAGTTTAGTCAAACAGTTCTTATTCAAACAATTCAGTTTAGCCTAAGTACAGTTTAGTTCTATTTAACCCATAGGTGCCATCAGGTGCTACCAATCCGGGCAAGAGGGGACCTGGGAACGATGGCAATGAAGGAGTGCTCCGTGTTTCCCAAAGCTCTAGGATCATTGGAACCTCATCATTAAGCAAGAAATGAAAGCGGGAAAGAAATAATGGGAACAACAATTTGACAGTACAGTTACAATTAAGAGAAAGACAATCTTCCTACCTGGATGTAATTACGAACAGCTCTAAATGCATTATTTTGACCATACGCGAATTTTTCAGACTCTTTGTGCCACGATTGAATTGCCTCTTTCCAGGATGCAAATCCAACCGCTATATTCTGTCCAGCGCTAAACTTGCCTTTAAAAAATATAACGGAATAAAAATGATATATTCATATTCTGATTAAAGGAAATTGCTAAGTAAGTTTATAAATCTGTGAAAGTCAATGTAAATATTAGTTTTAACATTTTGGTTATGAAAAAAAGATGCAATGTGTTATATATATTGTGACGGCAAATTGACTAAAATCCCTAAACGGGACTTTATTTTCGCACGTGTGAAGACGGGGCAGGTTGGCACTTGATCCCCTACAGAAATAAGTCCTGTTCAGAGTTCTTTTCTCAGGCAGATAAGAACTGGCATATTACGTGAGGGAATAATTTAGGGCCAGACTGACCACCGCTGGCAAAGGGGTCCAAAATTTCACACTATCACACACCCACCAGGCCGCTAAACTTCTTTCCCTTAGATAATAGAAGAATATGGGCCTATAGGTCTTAGTTGTAATAATATTAATGTTGTTGTAGTAGTCGGCAACTCCGGTTTCCCGTGTGATACTTTAGGAATTAATAGGACAGTTCTAAGCAAGATAATGTAAGGCGAATAGAAGCTGAAAGGAAAGCATGAAATAATAACATAGACCACATGGTAAAATGAAAATACATAGGTTCTTTACTACGGTTATATATATATATATACGTTCAAAATGTCAAAGATATATAATAGGATAGTCCATGAATATAAATGTCTTTTCCTGGCTTTTATCCCTTTTCAAATTGAGAGAGAGAGAGTGGTAAACAAAATTTGGGTGTAAAGGAGAAATGTCCCAAAGTTACTTATCTTATTTTTTTGACGGGGTTCCACTGGAGAATTTCTCTTCTTTCACGGGCTAATAGACTTTGTACTGTTTTTAATGCTGGCTTGAAGGATTTTGGAGTTCTTCGTGTCTCAGTCTTTTTGTCTTTAGCCCGGAGTAAAATGGCTATCGTCCGTCTGCCACGAGCGTTGCTCAAAAACTACCTTTTTTGTCTTACTTCCGCTGAGGGGAAGGGAACCCCACTTCCGTTTGGGGCCCCCCCGCCAATCATTTGGCTTCTTTTTTCTTTCCCCTTCCGATGTCCGGCGACCCAAGGTCACTTAAGTGCGAACATCTGCGTGACCCACATTCTTTCCTAACGGTCACTTTTTGACTGCTAGATAATGTTAGTTCAACGGGGGGGGGGAGTATCATTCCCACCTCCTCGTCTCCGTGAGCCATCACGTGACAATACATATATATATATATATATATAGAGAGAGAGAGAGCGAGCAAATGTCTTATTGTTATATATACGAAATATATTATTTCTTTTATATATGGAATATCTTATCATGTTTATATATATATATATATATGTGTGTGTGTGTGTGTGTGTGTATGCGTGTGTGTTATATATGATATATATATTTTATGTATGATATATATATATATATATATATATATATAAACAATGATAATACATATGCCAATGATAAAAACTTTATACATATATATAAGACTTTATATATTTAAAACTTTATATGATAAAATTTTATATATATATATATATATATATATATATATATATATATATATATATATATTGCACACAGTTAAAAAGTTTTAAGTATTGCAATTCAAACCAAGTAATTCTATTCAACATTATTCATTCGTTTGGATACAGTTAAATGGTTTAAAGTATTTTTATATATTACTAACAATTCAATGTAACAAGAATATATTCATACACAATTAAATGGTATCAAGTAAAAGATTGAATAGTTCTATTTGACTCATAAATGAAACCTAAACAGGTACAACGACTCCGGGTCAGAGTGGACATGGAAGTAATTGCTACTGAGTACTCTACATTCTCAAAAGCTCCAAGATTAGAGCCTCACCATCTGATGCAGTTTAGTGTTTTAGCCAGCACATTGGTTCTATTTGACCCACGTGAACTTAAAGGTACTACGACCCCGGGTCAGAGTGGACCTGGGAGTAATAGTAATGAACCAGTACTTTACATTCCCAAAAGTTCCAGGACTGGAAGCTCACCCTCAAATGCAGTTTAGTGTTTTATCCAGCACACTGATTCTATTTGATCCATGGTAGTTTAAAGGTACTACAACTCCGGGTCAGTGTAGACCTGAGAGTAATGGCAATAAATGAGTAATCTACATTCTATAAAGCTACAGGACTGGAGCCTCACCATCAGATGCAGTTTAGTGTCCTATCCATGACACTCGTTGAAGAGGGGTCTTATTTTTCTGCTGAGATGCAGCCGGCGTATTCTACAGCCCCAGCCGACTGGGCTCTACGCCTACATTTACATTGTGAAGTGTCACATGTAACCACTGACTGGAAGAAAACAGAAGAATGTATAAAAAACAATATGTGTATCCTCCAGCGATGGCCTTTCCTGACTCTCCGCTCGGGTACACGGTTCGTTTGGGATCGGTTATTGCGGTGATGGTTCATGGTTGGTCAAGACTGCTTGACGCTACTTCAGGGTAAGCCCAACAGCCCCGTCTCGCAAGCGAGATTGACCCACTCCTTGAGCCTCAGGAAGCCGTCTCTCAGGTTCTAATCCTCCTTGCTGGGGCTAGATTTATCACATAGCACCTCCCTTTTTAGGAGAATATCGACGGGGCTAGAGGCATTTTTGTTTTCGCTAAGCGTACGTGGGCTACGGCCCTGTGTCTGGACCCACCTAAATCTCGCTCGTTTGGTGGGGCGTACGACGTATTCTGGATTTCATTTTTGGTAGGGAGCTTGTCTTGTTTTGACTGTGGCTGACTAAGCACAACGTCGAATTGATGTCGCTAGGCAGGCAAAAACCGATCTGGCTGCAGATAATTCTGCCACATAATTGATATATTTATGCGTTGGTTTATTTACATTTTGAACGAAAAAAAGTCACTTAATTAACTGATCTTTCCCAACGTCAGTAATTTGCCCTTTGATTAAACATTACCTGGTATGTGTCTTTGCCATTCTCTGTCATAAGTGAAATTGCAGTTATTGGACCATTGTTGAGCAACATACGCCAGATCATTGTCCCAGTACTGAAAAGAACAAGGTGGTGAAAAATTGAGGTTTTCGAAAAATAATAAAGGGTTATGGAGCTGTTGTGTTCAGAAAAAAGTTGTGAGAAAGAAAGAAAGAAAGAAAAAAAGAAAGAAGACAAAAAGAAAAAAAGAAAAAGAGAGAAGAAAAGAAAGAAGAAAGAAAGGAAGATGAAAAAAGGAAAAAAGAAAGAAAAAAGAAAGAAAGAAGAGGTGAAAAGAAATAAAGGAAAAAAATCAGAAAGAAGAAGAAACAGAAAGAAAGAAAGAAAGAAAGAAGGAAGAAAAAAGAAAGAAGGGAAGAAAGAAAAAAGAAGGAAAGAAATAAAGAAGAAAGAAAGAAAGGAAGAAAAAAGAAAGAATGAAAGAAAGAAGAAAGGAAGAAAAAAGAAAGAAAGGAAGAAAGAAAGAAAGAAGAGAGAAAGATGAAAGAAGGAAAAAGAAAGAAAAAAGACAGAAAGAAGGGAAAAGAAATTAAGGAAAAAAGAAATTAGAAGAAGAAAAGAAAAAAGAAAGAAGAAGGAACAGAAGAAAGAAAGAAGGGAAGAAGGAAAGAAGAGAAGGAAAGAAGAAGAAATAGAAGAAGAAAGAAAGTGAAAAGAAAGGAGAGAATAAAGAAAGAAAGAAAGAAAAAAAAAGAAAGAAAGAATAAAGTAATAATAAAGAGAAAGAAAGAAAGAAAAAAAGGAAAAAGGAAGAAAAAAGAAAGAAAGAAAGAAAGAAATGGAGGAAGTAGAAAATAAGAGAGAATGAAAAAAGAAAGAATACAGTAACCAAAGGAAGAAATAAATAGAGAAAGAGAAAAGAAAGAAAAATGGAAAGTATGAATGAAAAAAGTAAAGAAGATGGTTGTCAAGAAAGAAAGAAAGAAAGAAAGAATTATTGAGAGGAAGAAGGAAAAAGAAAAGACAAATGAAAGAAAGAAATGAAGTCATAAAAAGAAAAGAAGAAGGCAAGAGAGTAAGATGGAAAAAGAAAGAAAATAAAGTAGGAAAAATGAAGGACGACAGAAAGAACGAAATGAAGAAAAAAGGAAAAAGAAGAAAGAATAGGGTAAAGAAAGTAAGAAAGATAGGAAAAAAGAAAGGAGGAAGGAAGAAGAGAGATATATAAAATGGAAAGTAGATAAGGCAGAAAGAAAGAAAGGAAGAAAAAAAAGGAAGGAAAGTTGAATGAAAGGAAGAAGGAGAAGTAGTTAAAAGGAAAAAAGAAAATAAGAGCAGAAGAAAGAAAGAAAGAAAGAAAGAAAGACAGAAGAAATAAGAATAAAATGAAGACAGAAAAAGAAAGAAAGAAAGAAGAAAATGAAAAACGAAGAAAAAATGAAGAAGAAGGATATAGATAAAGAAAAAAGAAGAAAGAAAAAAGATGCAGGAAAGAAAGAAATAAAGCAAAGAAGGAAGAAAAGAAAAAAAGAAATGAAGACAGAAAATGAAAGAAAGAAAGAATGAACGAGATGAAAAACGAAGAGAAAGAAAGAAAGAACGAGATAAATACGAAGATAAAAAAATCAAAGATACAAAGAAACAAAGACGCAAAGAAACAAAGACACAAAGAAACAAAGATACAAAGAAACAAAGAAAACCTGAGTGAGGGTATGTACAATCGTTTGGTTTGGTCTGGTTTTATGGCATTCTAAGATATTTAATGCCAAATCCAGTTTATACATATATATTAGATATATATGATTTGTGAGGATTAATTGACAACAAGTAATCCAAATAGAAAGGGGAGATTTATTGAGAATCAAAGTCGACACTATAACGTTTCGGTTCTGCTGAACCATCATCAGGTCAATGAGGGGTTATATTTATGATATTAAGTATACATGGATGTATAAAAAATGTAAAAATATATAAAAATTTGGAAAAGTTGTATCAAGAAAAGTTGGCTGTTTATGTCAAGAAAAAATGGCCGTTTGATCAATGAATCAGCATTCGTTTCTTTAAAATACGTCACCTGACATTAGAAACATTGAACAAACGGAACGTGGATTCTGCTCAACGATCGCTGATTCACTTGCTGTCACTTAGACTCCAGTGGAAAACCATCATCTAACGTTGGTGTGAAAAAATCTCAAATGTGTAAAATGATAATAATAATAATAATAATAATGTCTGCACACAGTTATATGGTTTCATGTATTCCTATCAAATACAAATAATTTTCAAAAAGATCTATTTGACCCCTAGATGGGATCCTAACAGCTACTAACACTCCAGTCTTTGAGAACCCGGGGGTGGGTAACGGCAACGAAAGGGAACTCCGCTCTCTCTAGACCTACAGCACAAGAGCCTCACAATCGGATGCAATTTAGTAATTTACGAAGCTCTTTGCTTCGATGTGGCACAAGGCCGAATGAATGGGGTACCCAATGAGACTCGAACTCACTCGTGTAGGTTTGCTAGTCACGGTTGCTAACCATTACACCACCAAAGATGCCCAATCGAATGCAATATAGTGACATACCCAGGACACGATATTATTTATATCTAGATTTAAGAATGCATAAGCAAATTAGAAATAATTTTAATCGATCTCCCGTATTTCTATTTGTCAAACAAGGCAACACAAATCCAAATATCCTGAAAGATTAACAATCGTTATATATTATCACTAAATGTGTTTAATGAGCTAAGCAAGCAGACTGCCGCTAGAGTAGTGGCGGTCAGCTAGCTTCGTTCATTAAACAGTTCGATTCATATTTCTTGCCTAGTGCCAAACCAAGCTAGGCTTGGTAAATGAATATATAATAATCAAATGTAGATTCACTGGGAATTTATATAATTTATCAAATGTCTGTCTGTCCATCCGTATAGCTAAGACTATGTCATTTTCGCTTATTTCCAACCAAACATTCAAAAATTGTTAATGATGAGTGTAAATATTTCAAACTATGCTTGAAAATTTGGCCAAGTCAGGTTCTTAGATAGGGTCTCACTCTTTATATCTTATTAATCAATCAATGCAAAAGGGTGTCTGTCTCACTGCTCCCGCCCATTCTCTTGGTAATTGTTACACATTCGGACACACACACACACACACACTCTTTCTCTCTCTTTCTCTCTCTCTTTCTCTCTCTCTCTCTCTCTCTCTCTCTGTGTCACAGTCAGGTGTTGAGCCATTAAGAAGGAATTAATTTCAACTCAACGGTCGTCTCCAGGGTCTCACTCTTTATATCTTATTAATCAATAAATGCAAAAGGGTGTCTGTCTCACTGCTCCCGCCCATTCTCTTGGTAATTGTTACACATTCGGACACACACACACACACACTCTCTCTCTCTCTTTCTCTCTCTCTCTCTCTCTCTCTCTCTCTCTCTCTCTCTCTCTCTCTCTCTGTGTCACAGTCAGGTGTTGAGCCATTAAGAGGGAATTAATTTCAACTCAACGGTCGTCTCCAGGGTCTCACTCTTTATATCTTATTAATCAATAAATGCAAAAGGGTGTCTGTCTCACTGCTCCCGCCCATTCTCTTGGTAATTGTTACACATTCGGACACACACACACACACACTCTCTCTCTCTCTCTCTCTCTCTCTCTTTTTCTCTCTCCCTCTCTTTCTCTCTGTCATAGTCAGGTGTTGAGCCATTAAGAAGGAATTAATTTCAACTCAACGGTCGTCCGATTAAAAAAAAAGTCTTGGAAACACAATGAAAAAAAGATTAATGCAACCCCTTCCAAGTCTAGAAAATAATAGAATTAAAAATTTATTTGAAATATCTATTGATTGTTTGGAGCTTTTGAAGATATCTCCGATTGAATTCGAAGTCTTCTTTCGTACGCCACGCTCGATGTTGTGGAGGAATCAGTGTAATTGGATATTTAAGTGGATAAGTTCTTTCCAATTTGTAGTGGGTGCATGTGAATGAGTTTTCGTCCGTATTTTACGGGTATTTTGCTCTCAGTTTTAGTTCCACCACAAATACAACACGAATTTTCATAATCACATAAAAGAAATGGAATATGACGCAACGAACATTAAAAAACAAACAATTTGATATTCATAAATAAATGAAATACATAATGTATGGATAGCCTTTGTAGAAAATACAGTTTGGCCAGTTAAAAAGAAATAAGATTGTTCAGTGTGTCTAAATGTTAACAGAGTCTGTTAAATAAGTAATTCTTTACTTACATAAAGTCCACACAAAGACAGCGTGTCGCATTGATGAAAAAAAGGTCGCCAGTTTTTATTTTGAATCTTAATCGCGACCATCTGCGACTTGGTCATGACCTTTTGACAGTGGAGGAAAGGAATTTGACTGACCGACAGCTGACTGACTACTTGCTACTGATTACTGACTTTAGTAGTGGACCAAAAAATAGTTTTATTGCAGTCCAAAAATTTTAGCGCGTAGACATTTATTGACCAATCAGATTCGTGTTTTTACTTATTTATTTTACAGCCTAAATATTTTTTGTTAATTGATTTCCGATCTTGTTTTCCTAGAATGTTCTTATTCTATGTTTTTGGCTGATTGGTTGAAAAATATAAAAACGTAATTTAAATGCTAATGCGGTTTTGATCCAAAATTTCTAGCATGTTCTTATGTATGTTTTTGTTGCTTATTTTAAGACTAATAAAATGTGTATTCTATAATGTAAACAAAGCGGTCACCCGTTGTAAATAAACCATAAAAACAAATAAAACTTACTTTAGATATAAATAATGACCCCAAACTTTAATAAAACCAACGCTACATACTTCATCTTTTATAATGATCATGTTACAACCCGTATGCAATAGTTTCACTCCTTTAAGTACAAATAATTATCCTAAACATTTGTAACAGAAGGTATTTTGGTTTGGCGCGCAATTTAATTCGACGCATAATTTCACCCAATCAGGATGACTTATCCTATTCACACCGGGGCCTCCTTTACGGGCAGCAGAAATTGGGTAATCTGCCAAACAGTCTCTTTGGCTGAACATCGCCGTCCAGTGCAGACGTTCCACTGGCCATTCTTCAATAGCAACAGCAGCATGGACACATGAGGGAACCTATCTAATTTATGAATTCCTTGCGTCTATTTCAGACCAAGGAATCCCAGTTGAATATGAATTAGATACATTCAATACGCCACCACAGGAACAACTTTATGTCACCCCCAAAAATTGGCTATGTCGATGCCTTGTTCCGCTCTCGATACCGAGCTCTCATTTCACCTCTGGGTCACTTTAATGGAGACAACGCACGCCTATCCCCAAATCACCAGACACACAAAACTCAGGTGACTCCAAAGTTTATTTCCTCCAACGCCAATCAAGACATTCGCTAAACTACGGCGAACACAACCCCTCGCACGTCCCACGACACGCGCTGCCTTCTCAACTCTATCATATCTTCATTTCGTCTCCTTACTCACAATCTTTCCTACGAGACTTGCAGCACAAAAAGCAAACCCAATATTCCATGCTGCAAATAAAAAACTATTCTTAAAAACATTTCGACTTCGAGATCTTGAACCTTTTCCTTTATATACCCAACAAGCTTTAGCGAAAGACCTTACGAACTTAGCGAGGAAACAACTCAACGTAAACACACACATACGTTACAACCTGTCCTCGCTAACAACAAAAATTATGGCAAAACATTAATGAAAATAACCCTATCTCCTTTATTTTTGATAATGACCATCTTACAACCAGTATGTAAGTACTGCTAATTATCAATAATAAGATTCTTGATTAAAAAAAATGACACCTTGTAGCGAGATGTTTGTGCAGTATCGCTGAATTCTTACACAAGGCAACTACACTGAGTTTTTAAGCGTTGATTGTCAAATAAATCATGAAATGCCGGTATTAAATCAATCCAAATGTTCGTATAAAAGGTTATTTCCCGTGTTACAGGAAGTCAATGTAGATACCTCACGTGGTGCTGTGGTTAGCAACCCAGACCAGCATACCATTGTAAGTGACTTCAATTCGCATTGGTTACTCTATACATCCGACCTCATGCTAAACTAAATGGCAACATAGAAGGCAATGATTTTTGGTCTCCACTTCTTGAAAGACTCATGTAAACACAGGGGTTGACTGTAGCGATTAGTCCAATGCCCAAGAAAAAACTTTTCTTACAAGTCAAAAAGGTTACCAATTGTCTTGCGATTTCCTCGGGGTGTCCTCGTGGAGTAATGGTTAAAGCGATGGACTGCGGAATCGTAATAAGTGAGTTCGAACTCCAGTCGCACTAAGGCGTTCACTTTCGGACAAATACTCTTGGGAAAGGTATGAACCCCCTTATTCTCCCAGCTATGGGTTAAATAGTGTCACCGCTGTTCTTCCTGCAATAGTTGATAAGCCATTAAACAAATAAATCAGAAACTTGCGATTTACTCATTACCTGGTGTGTGCATGTGGGTGGGGGAGCCCTGATGTGTATTCATGTCTTTCCTAAGGACATTACTGCGAAGGGGGACTTATATTTATGGTAGATATGCTTAGTCCCCCCAAAATTTGAGGTTAAATAAGTTTATATATAAGTTTTGATTGGGTATATTTAATTTATTTTGGTATTTAGCATTTAATTTCCCCATAATTTTATGTTGAAGTTTGATATGTTTTGCTTGGAATAAGGCACATGGAAAAAGTAATAAACGAAGAAAGCCAATGAGTGAAGGATATGAAACGGCGCGGACAAAAGGAACATTCAAAACAAGGCGACGAACAAAACAAATTTATACACTATAATAAAACAGACATTGATACATAAAAAATAGTCGTGTGTGTGTGTGTGTGTGTGACTAACACAACTAAACTACAAAAAGGTTAATGACGAAAACGTCCTATTAAGTTGGATTACATATCTAAATGTCTTTCTTTTTGTGGTTCGAAACAGTCGGTTTCTCTGAGACTGGAAAAAGTCTCATAGTCAATGTATATTGAAGAAATGAATGTCTGCGAGGCTTATCCATTTTTTGCTTTTCACTCCTGTGGATGAATAAGAAGAATGTAACACTGAAAAGAGAGCGTGTATCCGCTGCGAAGAATTTGTGTAAAAAGAGGAAGAGTGTTTGAAGACGACGTATTTATAGAAAATACGTGTCTTGGAAGTGGCTCCAAACGCAGGACGAAATTTACGCGCGGACGTAGTTTTACGCAGGTCTCCTGGTTCTCCTGGCCAATGGTTTCCCGAGACTGAATATGTGTGCGTCCGCCATCTTTGTTGTGGGAACAAGTGGCATACCGCCCAAATTAAATTATAGGAGTGTAAAGTCCTATACCGTTATCCATATCCGTATCGTCAAATCCTCCGTCAAGTCCACAAAAATAAACCCTCGAAAAAGCCGACCATGTCAAACATAAAAAAAGTTTGATTTTTTAAATATTTGTTTGCTTACAAGTTTATTCATTCTACAAGCTGGAGGTTGCACCTGAGACCGAATTTTGTTATGCTCTGTCAGAATTTCGTTTCTGTTCAGCGAAGTTAAACCTGACAAGAAAAAGAAAAAGAAAGAATAAATATACCTATATATTAACTAAAACTAGCTGTACTTACCTATATTATATACGTATTGTACGATGGTTTTTATTCTCATTATAATTCATCAAACGTTCGTTCATCCCTCCATCCATCCATACTAATAAAACTCCTCCCTTTTTCATCAGATGTCAACCAAACTTTGAGGAATTGCTTAGCGACCCCTGAAATGATTTTAAACCGTATTCGGCCACGATGATTAGATTTTACTTTCAAAAAAAAAAAAAAACGAAACTATTTCTTATACTTATATCTTTTCTTAAATATCTTTTTATAATTCATTAAATCCGTCCGTACCGCTAAGACACCTTTCTTTTTTCAGCAGATTTCAACAAAACTTTAAGGACCTGCTTGGGTCATCACATGTTTTGAGTCATAATTATATGATTTTTCCTATTCACAATGAAATTAATTCTTATGCCAATAAATAAGTAATCCCATGATTTTCAGTTGGTTGTTTGGTTGGTTGGTTTTTATGGCATATCAACCTTTGTAGGTTATTTAACGCCAAATCCATTTTATGTAAATAATCAGTTCTATTTCAAACTATTCAGTTTAGCATGAGTACACTGTTTAATTGTGAAAAACATTTTAATTTCAAACTATTCAAGCAGTTATATATTACAATTCAGTTTACTGTAAGTACAGTTTCAATGTCAAAAACAGTTCAATTTCAAATAATTCAGTTTAGCATAAGCACGCAGTTTAGATGTAAGTACGGTTTAATAGTCAAAAACATTTCTATTTCAAGCTATTCAGTTTAATCAAACAATTCACTTTAGCATAAGTATACCGTTAGTTCTATTTAACCCATAGATAGGGCCCTATCAGGTGCTACCACTCCGGGCCAAAGTGGACCTGGGAGCTATGGCAATAAAGGGGGGTTCCGCATTCCTCAAAGCTCCAGTTCCTCACCATCAGATTGTTTAGTGTCATATATCCAGGACACTCGTTGCGGGGGGAAGGTCTTACCCCACTGCAGAGAAGCAGTCGGTGTATTCAATTTTCAGTTTGTTTTGTTTCGTATTGTTCGTCATAATTCATACTCTCAAGCTTATGAACATCAGTGACCATCTTAAAAGGGACATGTAATACGAGTAAGCAGTGATAAAGAACGAAGAATCGCTTTTTATTAAAGTTTACTAATTATTCCTAATAATAAACGTTTTGTTTTCATTATTTATCTACAACGGGTTATTACTTTGTTTACACCGAGTGTGGCGTACAGAAGACGGCTTCGGGTTCATTTGGAGATCTGAGATAACCTTAAAATTCCTAAGAAATTATGAAAAGATACCTGATTTTATTATTTTCTAGATTTGGAGGGGAAATATATATCTATTCTGAATTGGGTTTTTTAAGCTTATTTTGTACCCCATACCCAAATTCTTTGAGACCGGTGAGATAAAATTAATTCCCTATAAGTAGCTTGAGATAAAAAAAATAAAGGATAGAGCCGTCTGTCACTCGTTACGATTACTAAGAGAGTGGGTAAGCGCTGTGAGAACGACCCTCTCTTACAGTGAGGGTTACAGTAAGATATTCTTATCCCTGAAATTGCATGTAGGGGTGCAGAAATGTATCGATGCCTTTACTAAGGACATAAGTCCGAAGTGAAAACAATTTTGTCACTGTAAAAGGGTGTTTTTTTTTTCATCCTTACCCCAGTCTCTTGGTAATCATTATGAGAGGCAGATAGCACTTCTTTTTTTTTCATTATTTTTTTTATTTATATGTCAAAATTCCCCGAGAAAATTTTGGTCACGAATCTTCTTTTAAGAAATGGGATTATTAATATTTGTAAAACCTATTGAAATCATCATTATAATCAAGTCGTACTGATAACACGGATTCCCTTGACTCTCTCTCGCAATCCTTCCCAATCGGCCATCACCATGAGTAAGTCCTCTGGACAGCATCTAGTGTTTGCACAGAGCTGATGAATGTAAGGTTTTGCAGGTCGGGCAACACTGGTATGTCCATGGATAGGGTTCCATTAGAGAACTTCGCTTATGGGTTCGTTTTTACTTTTTCAACAGTACCAAGCATCTCTTGCTCATCTTTTTGGGATGTTTTGTGCGATGGGAGGTAAATGACTGTGCAGCTACTGTTTTTTAGGGTGCTGCTTCCAGGATTTCTTCAAAATAGCACGTAGCATCTTTATGCCGTTCCCATATAGCGTTTTCTTCAAGTATTTCGTTAGATTTGGTTTGGTTTGGTTTCTTTGTTTAATGGCATATCAACCTTCGTGGGTTATTTAATGTCAAAACCATCTTTGTAGAAGAACAGCAGTGATATAATTCAACCCATAGCTGTGGGGATAGGGGGCGGTCATACCTTACCCAATGGTATTATTTCGAAAGTAAAGGTAATAGTGAAACTGGAGTTCGAAGTCACTTACCTCGAGGTTGCTGTCCAGCAGTCTAGCAATTACGCATGTCTTACTCGTCTTATTGGGATGGCTTGTGAGATGGGAGGCAAGTAGCAGTTTGGTGGGGTGCTGTAACCAGGACATGTTCAAAACAGAAAGTAGTATTCTTGTGTTGTTCCATCTAGCTTTTTCTCTATGCGTTTCGCTAGGATCTGGGTGGTGCCTCCATACAATAATACTGACATGGTCGCAGCTTGGAAGAAATCCCGTTTTACTTAATCATTGAGATCAGAATCCATAGGACCTGTCAACGGCAGTCCACACTTTTCAGTAGATGAGATATTGCTGCCGAATTAATCTACTAATTTCAGCGCCTTGTTACTTAAATTGGGTTTGGCTTGGTTGGGTTTAATGGCATATCAACCTTTGTTGATTATTTAATGCCAAATCCTGTTTTTACATACATTAAATCATTTGTAACTTCATTTTGAATATATATTTTTAAACGAGCCTGAGATCATTCTTTTGTAAACTATTAAATAGTTTCAAGTATTTCTTTCTATCTAACACGAATATTTCTATTTTCTAATTAATATTTATCATTTGTTTGCATATAGTTAAATGGTTCCAAGTATTGCTACGTATCATCAACAATTATCATTTATTCATACACAGTTAAATGATCAAACAGTTCTATTTCTAACTATTCCATTCAGTATAACTCATTTGTTTGCACTCAGTTTAAATGTCAAACAGTTAAACTTGACCCATGGATGCAACCACCCCGGGCCCGAGTGGTCCTGGGAGCGATGGCAATGAAGAGGTATTCCCCTGAGCTTCACTGCCTGGAGCCTTGCCATACTCGTTGGGGGAATCTTGCCCCTCTCCAGAGATGCGGTCGGTGTATTCTACAGTCTCAGACGACTGGGCTGACAAACTGAAGATTGCTCCTTTTTGTTTAAAATCTATGAATATTTACCGGTCCAAAGATAAGTACACTCCTTATATATATATATATATATATATATATATATATATATATATATTTGTTGTAGTTCTAAAGAGAGAATAAAAATGTTTTAAAATAGGTAGGTTCGCGAAGAGATTTGTATTGTTTGAATTTATTTATTTATTTTGTTCTTACATACGTGTATGTTTCCAGGTTGTTGCTTTCGTCAGAGAACATATATGACACAAGGCCTTGTTAATGGCAAAACATATCAAATATCAAACAGGAGTAAAGGTAAACACACTCTAAGAAAAAGAAAGGAAGACCTCTTTATAAACCCATAACCAACTGAAAATCATTCAAACTGAAAACACGAGTGAGTTCAAGTCTCATTGAGTACCCCATTAACAAGGCCTTGTGCCATATATATTCTCTGACGAAAGTAAGAAGCAGAAAACATATACGTATGTAAGAACAAAATTTTAAAAAATTCAAAAAATACAAATCTCTTCGTGGACCTACCTATTTTAATATATATATATATATATATATATATATATATATATATATATATATATATATATAAACTATTTTGTTGTAGATCTATATAAAGAATAAAAATATTTCAAAAAGAGATTTGTATTTATTACATCCTTATAAAAAACGTAAAAGGTAAAATCATCACATATCTACCACAAACGAATAGACACCCAGCAATACGTCCACTTCAAAAGCCACCACTCCAAAAAACTGTATAAAATCCATCCTTTACACACAACAATCACGGATAAAAACCTAAAAAAAACTCGCCTTAATAACCACACCAGAGAGGATATCCAACAACACTAATATAGAAAGGATTGAAATTAGCAGAAAAATACAACAAAGAAAATTAAGGAACCCCAAAAAGATAACAACGAAAAACCCCTAGCATCCGTCGCAACCTACAACAAAAACAACCCACAACTATTCACAGAAATAATGAAAAATCTAGAAGAACTTAAAAAACAATGACAAAATCAAAGAAATACTAGAAACAACAAAAATCATTAAAAGTCAGAGACAACCTAAAAATTTTATAAGAATACTCACCTCTTCCAAATTCGGAGAAAACACAACATAAGGAGTTACCAAATGCAATAATAAACGATGCAACATGTGTGATATGATTATAGAAGGAAAATCCTATACCTTTAAAAACCCGGAAACAAAATTCAAAATAAATAAAGACTTAAGACGCAACTCAAAAAATACTGTCTACATAATTTAATGTAGCAAATGCAAATAAATATACATAGGGTCAACACAGACCCTTAATACAAGGACATAACTTCACAGGAGTAATTTCAAAATAGAAGAAAACAGAAAATTAAATGTTTCGAAACACGTATATTAATGTAGTGGAGGTAAATTTAAAATAATGCCAATATATCAAACCAACAACTGCACGCTATTTCAAGTTAAGGAAAAAGAATTATAGCTAAATTTAAACTAAAGTTGAATAAAACATGATTTGAGCACACTCACACACACACACACACACACACACACACAACCGGAAACAAACGTATATATATATATATATATACAAAAAAAAAACTCAAGACACACATTCATACATACACAGAGAAAAAATAACTATAAGTGAAATCCGAAAAAACTCCAACACACACACACACACACACACACACACACACACAACCGGAAACAAACGTATATATATATATATATATACAAAAAAAAAAAAACTCAAGACACACATTCATACATACACAGAGAAAAAATAACTATAAGTGAAATCCGAAAACACTCCAACACACACACACACACACACACAACCGGAAACAAACGTATATATATATATATATATACAAAAAAACTCAAGACACACATTCATACATACACAGAGAAAAAATAACTATAAGTGAAATCCGAAAACACTCCAACACACACACATACACACACACAACGTATCAAATATCAAAAGTAAATGAGGGGTAAAGTAGACTTTAGAGAAACACAATCTAAGAAAAAGGAAGGACCGGCATTCATAAAAAAAACCATAACACACTGAAAACCATTCAAACTACAAACACGAGTGAGTTCAAATCTCATTGAATACCCCATTAACAAGGCCTTGTGCCATGCATGTTCGCTGACGAAAGCATCAAGCTGGAAACATACACGTATGTAAGAACAAAATAAATTAATAAATTCTAAAAATACAAATCTCTTCGTGGACCTCCTCATTTTAAAATATCTATATCTATATCTGTCCATATATATATATACAATTCAATTTTTGGTTGTCAAATTTCTATGCTACAAATTTGTTAATAAATAACACTTAATGATATCCGTTTTGATTATATAATATTTCACTTGTTATAATAAAACTGGAAACTCTCTCAGTTTATGTAATCAAAATTATGAATATATTGCAGTTCAGAAATAAATACAACCCTTATATATATTTATGCAATTTTATTTTTGGTTGTCACAGAGGTGTCACAATTTTTCTTTTGGTTACAGGGCTTTAATGTAGTTCAAAATTTTTTAATAAAATCTTCAATAAAAAAGGAAAAAGAAAGCAAAAATGTTAAGATAAAATCAATTCCTAATGAGCAGCTCATAACAAAAAAGGGTCTTAATACATAAAACAAAAGAGAGAGCCATCGGCCTCTCATTACGATCACCAAGAGAGTGGGTAAGCGCTGTGAGAATGACACTCTCTTACAGTAAAACTTTGAGTGAGAGACGAACCCCCAGTCTTAGCTGGATTTTCTCGTATGATAAAAAAAAAAACTAGTAAAAATACTTTGAGAGGGCTTTAACCACTATGCTGGTTGTATGAATTTGGTAATAAATACCTAATGATGAGGGAGGGGTGTCCTCGTGGTGTAATGGTTATAGCATTGGACTGTGGAATTGTAGTAAGCGAGTTCGAACTTCAGTCGCGCTATGGTGTTCACTTTCGGACAAATACCCTTGGGAAAGGTATGAACCCCCTTACCCTCCTAGCTATGGGTTAAACAGTACCACTACTGTCCTAAAAGAGTGGATTTGGCATTAAATAACCTAGAAGGTTGATATGCTATTAAACAACGAACCTAATAATAACCGCTTTTATTGTTTAATGTTCCACTAGAAATAATGAAATACTGGTATTTTTGGTTTATAACAAAAACAAAATTGTTTGCAGTGTACTTATTAATGGGCGGGTGAGTCACTGTGATGTAATAGTTAAAGTGTTGAACTGCGGTCTCAAAGTAAGCGAGTTCGAACTCCAATTGCGCTTTAACGTTCACTTTCGGGCTAATACCCTTGAGAGAGATATGAACCCAAATATCCCATGAGCTATGGTTTAAATAGTCCCACTGCTGTTGTAATATATACAGGTCCAAAAATACGACCAAGATACGAATATGTGAAATATACATAGGGAATCCCAAAATACACGAAATTGGTTCAGGTACGAAACTTTTATTTACCTTTTTGAGTTCAAGGTTTTTCGACATGAGGAGAGAGAGACACAATTTCTTCAACAAACGCACGGCACATTTCGTAGACCCCAACTGGTCTCACCGAGGCGAGACCAAAAATCGTATATCTTGTTCTAGCGTCGAAACTCAACTTTCTCGTTCGGAGTTTAAATCTCAACTAACTGTTTTTTTTTTTTAAATTCCAAAATCCTCAGCGCTTCCGCGCATGAAGTCATTCACGTCCCCGGTCACATATCCTATCTGGGGTTTTTATTGAGACATCTCTGATTGTTACATCCGCCCCGCACGCGCGTGAACATCTGTACTCAATGTGTGTACCTAACTAACCCATGCACTAAGCGAAAGGTTCTTAGCCTAACTAAACCAAAAGGCAAGATATATAAAACGAAATTTCTCCGCAATTATATTACACTGTTCTTCTTCAAGGATGGCTTTGGCATTAAATAACTCACGAAGACTGATATGCGATTAAATAAAGAAACCAAACCAAATCATTTATGGGGGATGCTGTGTCGACATTTGCATAATCGTTATCAAAATCGACTTTAATTCTAAGACTGGCTCACCATTTCTTTCACGAATTGCACCGCACCGAGTGACTGATATCGTTTATCTCTTCGAGTTTACATGGCAAACCGCTTGATGTCAAATATGTGGAAAAAAATAAGCCGAGTTTGGGGTCGAGATAACGAGAATCGTCTCTGCAAAATTCTCTGGGGTGAGGTCAGCAAATACAAACCAGTAAAAGGAACGTAGTAGGAAATTCGACTATAATCACATACGGCACGGCAGTTCGACATTTGGTATCCATAAGGTTAAAGACGCCAAACACTAAATATCCAACGGTAATATTAAATATCTTAGAAAATGATAAATATCGTCTCACCTTGTACTTGGACTTTTGCAGATTTTGGAAGGCAAGCACTGTGTTCAGTAATTCCTTGGAATTTTATCGGGCAGTTATTCACCTGCAAAGACAGCCATCTTGTTTAATTACGAGTGTGAGTCAAAAGTTTTGCAATATTTTGGTAACATGAAGCACAATTTGGCAGAGCTATGCCGTCGGGAACTTCAGTTCCTGGTAGGGCCACCCAAGGTGGATTGGTCTGGCACCCAGTGGTATTAGGGCCGCCACCCGGCATAAGGGGCTCTGATGAAAATCCAGTAGGTGTCTGTTTCGGCAACCGGCGGCCTCGGGTCGCTCTGTCAATGCATCTGTGGAAAATCTGCAGCAAACAGGGCGTTTTTCCAGGTAGGACTTGGGACCCTTCCCTCAATCTAATCCCAAAGTATCTTCTCCAATGCTCGGGAGGAAGCCGGTTCAGCCCGACCAGGCTGAAAGCCGATACAAGTACGAGTAAAGTAAATATATATATATATATATATATATATATATATATAATTTGTAAACGAATAGTTTGTAGGTAACTTTAGTTTTAAACGTTTTAGAACTCATTTGTATGCACACAGTTAAATGGTTTCAAGTATTGTTTCCCAACACTAATAATTCAATTTGATGTCAATCAATTATTTGAATACAGTTAAATGGTTTCAAGTAACGCTATCTAATAAGACTAACTTCATTTATTATGATTCATTCGTTTACTCACAGTTAAATGGTTTCAAGTATTGCTATCTATCACTAATAATTCTATTTGATATTAGTCATTTGTTTGCTAACAGCTAGATGGTTTCAAGTATTGCTATCTAACACTAATAATTCTATCTGCATACAGTAAAATGGTTTCAAGTATTGCTATCTATCACTAATAATTCTATCTGCATACAGTAAAATGCTTTCAAGTATTGCTATCTAACACTAATAATTCTATCTGCATACAGTAAAATGGTTTCAAGTATTGCTATCTAACACTAATAATTCTATTTGCTGACAATTAAATGGTTTCAAGTATTGCTATCTATCACTAATAATTCTATCTGCATACATATAGCCACATACATATACAAATATATGCGGAAACATAGTTAATAATAATGACGAACTTCAATGAACGAACGAATACACTTCTTTATAAAAATCTCACTCTCTCACACTCTATTTTCGAAAGGGTTGATGTTTCTGTGTGTGAGAGGTGAGTTGGAGACGGGGACAGACTGCTATATTGACCCCAAGTTCTTCTTCGACCATAGCAGCTCTTCTTTCTCATCTTGGCTGGTTTGCTCAACCGTGGGCCACTGAGGGCCACAAGCCCTCAGTCTGCAAGCTGATTCTCACGCTGGCATCCTATCTCCAACTGACTCAAATCGTCTGTGCCCTGGTTATATTATTGTTTAACGTCCACCTGCTTCCACTGTTCTTCCGCTTATTTACACAGGTGCATCTCTTGATTGATGGTTCGGTCAAGGGTCAATCTATAACAATTGGGTGGATTGTGAAATCTATTATGGATCAGTAGTGCTGGTAATTAAATAAGTTATAAACCGTTAAACGGTAGAAAGATACTGTGTGTAAATTCAGTTTAACTGACTGTCGATGACCCCTCCCCTAAGATCAATTTGAGAACTTGGCTGTGATTGGATAATCTTAGTCAGGTGACCGAAGGGTTCTAGAAGTTTAGAATATATTTTAATGATTCGTCAGTTACCAAGGACTGTTCGAAAGGAATGGTTTAATTCCACCATGCGCGTAACCCATCGTAAAGATCACGTGGATGAAATGAATGTTGTAAGAAATAAAACATGAACACATAAGAATGGTGTCCGCGTTTTTGTTACTTGAACTAGAGACAACACAGAGAGGCGACGCGAGATGACAGACAACAACAAAGATGGTGGTCAGAAGAACACAGAACATAATAAAAGAATAGGTGAGAAGATGGGCGATGACTGACTACGATAGAAGATATAAACGTAAGTCTGAGTAAGAGATAAACCCTAGAATAGAAAAGGCCGTTTAACACTTGATTTGGTTTATTTGTTTAATGTCATAACCCAGCAAAAACAGCACAATTAACAAGATTTTTATTAGAGTTTCACACAAAATGTTCTTTGAGAATAAAGCTATTTCCAGTTCTATTTGCAACTAAATGATAATTTTGTGAGCTTTACTGAATTTTTTTTAATCATCCAAATTCTTGAAATAACAGATAACTATGAAATGCTCATAAGAATCCTTCACCCCATCCTAAATAGAAGCATCAATATCATCATGGACCACTGATTTCAATGGGAACCCAAGATGTTCCAGGTCACCTGTTAAAAGAAATTTTGGCATATCAGTATCTATAATAGGCCAGATGTAATGTCAATCTTCATTTCCTTTCACCATATCATAGTTAATCATAGCGGTAACTCTTCTGAATCTGAAAACAAGGCAAATATATTTGTAATGATATGGTGACTCAGCCACAAACTTTTCCAAACTATTTACCAATTTGTCTTTCAAACAACCCCCCGCTAGATATCTACATATACAAATGAAAGACGTAATTAGGAAACAAGCTAAAGTCCCATTCACCCATTAAGGAATTATCCAGAGACATTTTTTAGAATTTTTTTTTCTTTCAGAAGAAGACAAGTCAACTTGTTCATAAAAATAACTGAACTAAAATGAATTATGCTTCGGGATCGATTGCCCGATCGCCCAGTCCGCCTTTTTTTGTAAAATATCCATTACTTTTTTTCGTAACTGGAATTAGGGCGCCTACCTAGGTTCTGAGGGAATAAACACATAAGAAAAGGCATCAGAACACGTAGCAAACGTTGTAGATAAACTCTTCATCTTTATTTTGTACTAGCCGAAGTACCCAAGTTTCGCTGCATATCTATTATAGCTCCTATCAACAATTCTTAATACAAATAATTTTCACGCTGTTATATGGTTTGAATATTTCTATCGAGAACAAATAATTTTCAAGCTGATTTATTCGATCCATAGGAGCTACCACTCCCAGTCAGAGTATGTATTCACTCAAACTCTTCATGATACGACATAACGTCAAATTTTACGCATTAAATTTTAAGATTTGTACTGCACGTTTGAATTCCTTAGTTTTCCTTCTCGTAGACCGATTGTCTTACTAAGGCTTGAGAACCCAGTCTTCCCTACTATTAGTCTATAGTTAGGGGAAGAATAGATGAAATTATGTTTTTCTCGAGAGAGTATGAAGTGAAACACAAACAGCTCTGTACAGGGGCCCCGATTTCATATCCTCTGAGGATAGCCGTTACGCTAAGCGCGCCTCATACTCTCAGCCAGCGCAGAACTAAGAGTAATGGCAATTACTGATTAATAATTACAGATTTTAATCAAATTTTACGAGCCCACTCATCTCAAGTAGTATGTACACTTTATCTAATTATTTTTATTGTTCTATAATATTATAATGTTGTGGAACCAAATAAAATGTGTGTAACGTTGCCTCACCAACCCGGCATCATCTCGAACATCAATCGGCATTACACTTCTCAAATACAAGATATACCCGTGGCTTCAAATACAAAAACTTTATAACCATTACTGTTTTTCTAGTAGTCAAACACGAAGCAAGGTAGGAAGAGTGAATGGAAGATATACTGTTGTTACATAGAGATTCAGGGTGGTAGACGAACAAAAACACCCGACTTCGATTCTTTTATCCCACTCGTCCGCTCACCCCAGAGGACTCTGATCTCAGCCGACCGTCTTTGCCACTGAACTCTGAACTCGACTGCCCCAAGCTCCAAATAACTTACTTACATAATATCTATTAGTTATTCCGTTCACAAATGATATAAGGACACGTGTTTTTAATTCAGATTAATATCATACTAAGTTAGGCGATAGAATGTTTACTTTTTAATATTCGGCCTACAACAACGATTTCAAAACAAATCTGTAATATGTTGTCCCAGGTGATTTCCAAAACAACCAGTCAATTTGATAATCTGCCGACAGATGCGACAAGTACACCATATGACCTTTGTATGCAACCTACAATTCATTCAAAGATTTTAGCTAACTTACAATTTATCAGCATAAATAGAATAATTACCTAATATAATAAATTTACCCTTAAAATATATTACAATATTGGAAACATTGAACGCATTTTTTCGATATATACCTATATCGATCCAGAGTGGGGAATATTCATGAGGAATCAACTGATTTCCATTCTAAAAAAGTGTTAATTTTTGTACAAAAAAAAAAGGCTTGAGTTGTAATTTTTGTATCCGTATGATTGCATTTATTGACAGTTCGGCACATTCACGTCCTTTCAAAAAAAGTTGAGATTCACAGACGATAATATTTGACTTGTCACCAAAACATTTGAAGGATCAAAACCTAAAATATTTTTTTTTAATTTCCTTTATTTTAAGCTGATAATAAAAGTAAAGTGTTATGTTGAAGAATGTGTCGACAGTGACCCTTGTGATTTGAACTCGGATCTCTAGCCAACAAACACAAGTGTTGAAACGGATTGTGCAACAGAAGTTGTCATGACTAGAAATGGTTGAAATGGATCAGTCAGAGATCTGACGAGACACGCATGTATTTGCAAAATAGATGTGAAATGTAACATTGCAAGTTAGTATTGTCAAGCACTCGATACTCAGTATTCGGCATCAGTCGAGAATAAAGAGTTTTTAAGTATTGCCAAAATTACTCCCCACACGTAACATTACAAAAAAAATGTTAAGTTGGCGACCGTAGTCGAGGGCGACCCGAAAGCTTCTTTTTCAATAACTACTACATCGAGGTGTAGGGGAGGGCGCTACTCCTTTCCCTGGATTGCTCCACTTTACTCTTGTTACGTACCTTATTGTGCTGAGTGTTAAGCAATGAGGTATCAAGTACAATTTTTTTGTGACTGAACCCCGGTCTCCCGAGCCATTGGTGGACACACTACCCATTAAGCCAATTATAATCATATATGAATCAACTTTCTTTTCTAATTTGGAACCAACCTCAATCTTATAAATAGCGAAAAAATAAATATAAATCTTTCGTAAATTTTATGGATTTATTCTGTAACTTACTCAAATTTCGATTTTTTGAGTGAAAATCTAATATTCTGTTCCTTCAAGTTACATTTAATTTCAGCATTGCTTAATTGTTTTAAATTGAACGAATACAGTTTGTTTATGGAGACATGCTCGTACTAATAATATTTCCCTTGATGAAAATTTTAACTGCATCCACATACACATTAACGCATAAATATACTTTCTCTTTCACATAGGGACATACTCATACAAAGACTTTTTACACACACAAAATATACAGAGTTTTAAAAAATCGCAGACTGCTACATTTTATGCATTAAGTTCATTTTTTGACTTAAAATATTCACGTTTTGACTAATATTATCTTTTCTTTCAAGAAAAGACTTTGTAACTCCGTTTTTTTTTCAACAAACTTTTCACTCATTTTAAAGAAATGAAATTTATTAATTTGTAGATCAATATTTTACTGGTAACTTTGCACTCCTTTTTGCTCCAAAACTAAATCCTCATCACTGGGCACAGTTTAGTATCATATCCAGGACACCGCTTTTTTAAGGGGGGTATCATTAGTGAATTTCAGGGGGTGCAGTCGACGTATTCTTGACCCCCAGTGACTGGGCGGATAAACTGTGTTGGTACGGGGTGGGGATTAAAAATCCCATAACTACCCTTGTACGGTTATAAAAAAAACGAACGGGGTAATAGCTTTATTGAAATATAATACAACTTTGGTCAGTTAGAAGGGAAGTTTTCTTTTTAAATATGTATAAGTGGTTGTTCCATGAGGAGACAACTCTAGCTGAATTTACCGCAACTCCTATGCCGGGACTATTGAGGAGGCTATTAATATTGTTACGTCATTCTTCTTGCTGTTGTTATTTAACAACCTTATACCAAAGTAAATTAAGATACTTACACAATGGCTAGTGTGAATCGTCGTCTGTAGAACTGGAAAATAGAAAACATATTAAAGAAAAGGAATCTTTTTTAGAAAGTTCATTATTTTCAAACAAAGAAATGCAAACGTGAGTTTGTTAGTAATTAATAGCGAATAGTCAACATAGAATTATGAGACTATTTCAATTTATTTTTCGATTATTTTTTTCTTTTTAATGATGTTCTTGTTCTTATAATGATAAAAGAGCTAGAAGGGCTACCCGGCATTACCAGGATGGAGTGAATTAAATAGCATAACAGTATAGCAAAAAAGGTGTTCTACAATCTATTTCTTCTAAATTAGTAGATTTTACTTGTTTATTATTCTTAAAAGTGAAACTTAGTAAAATTTACATCTAAATAGTGTTTCGTCATTCACCTAAATGAAAAAAAATGTTAGACATCACGTAGTGTGATGTTTAACAAGCTAAAAATATATATACACACACACACACACACATATATATATATATATATATATACACACACACACACACGCACACACACACACGTATATATATATATATATGGAAGAAAATAATGGATAGTAATCCGACAATTTGGGAAGAAAAATTGACAACAAGTAATCCAAATAGAAAGTGGGGATTTATAGAGAAACAAAGTCAGTTGACACTATAGCGTTTCGGTTCTGCTGAACCATCATCAGGAGTGTGAGGGGTTTTATTAGTGATGTTAAGTGTAGATGGATGTATAAAAAGTGTAAAAATATATAAAAATGTTGAAAAGTTTTACAACAAGAAAAGTTGGCTGTTTATGACAAGAAAAATAGGCCGTTTGATCAATGAATCTGCGTTCGTTATATATATATATATATATATATATATATTCGAAAGAGTGGAAGAAGAAGAAGATACTTGTAGTGTTGCGTATAAGATCTAAAAGATTTCCTCATTGGAATATCCCCAAAATACCCATTACTCGGCTTTCTTTGATCAAATCGATTCGAAATAAATTTCACTCCCATTGCCGAGCAAATCTAGTGGTAAGTAAAGTAAAGTTAGCGACCATAGTCGAGGGTGACCCGAAGGCTCCCTTTTCGATAGCTACTACACCAAGGTGTAAGGGAGGGCGCTACTCCATTCCCAGGATTGCTCCACTTTACCCTTGAACCGTACCTTATAATGCTGAGTGTTAAGCAAGGTGGTATCAAGTACCATTTTTAAAGTCTTTGGTATGACTCGACCTGGGATTGAACCCAGGTCTCCCGGGCCATTGGCGAACACTCTAACCGCTGGGCCAATGTCCCGGTCTCAACAGAAAGACATTCTGTCAACAACAATCCAGCTGCAAACTACTGTTTCAGCTCCTGGCTGGGCACATCTCAGAAATAGAGGTTATCAAAGTTTCGGCCGTGAACGTCACCGTCTTGGAGATTTGGGGAATGTGGAGTACCCCTTCATTGTCATTGATTCCAGATCCACTCTAACCCGGAGCGGTAGCACCTGATAGGGTCTAAATAGAATTGTTTGACATTTAAACTGTGTGCAAACAAATAACTTATGCAAAATTGAATTGTTAGAAATAAAAGTTTGACCATTTAACTGTGAGTAAACAAATGACTGTCGACTTGAATTGTTAGTGATACATAGCAATACTTGAAACCATTTGACTGGGTGCAAAAAAGAACTCATGTTCGCTTAAAAATGTTATCAACAAAATGTTTACAAATCATTTATATATATATATATATATATATATATATAAGATTCGGTATTAAATAACCTACAAGGGTTGATATGCCATACGATACAACTATACTAAACAAACTAAAAAACAGAAAGAGTACGTAAAAGAAGCTCTTGGGTCATATTACAGTCTGCTTAATATTGGGAAGAAAAGAAAAAATAATTTGCTATGGATATGTGACGAGATGAAACCCTACTCCTGCCAAAAAAAAAAAAAAGACAAAACAGAAAACAATGTCCTGGTTGGCACAGTGTCGGAAGGAAGAAGAGGTTGGGAGATAACATCCAGAATTGGACCAGCCTGTCTTTTTTTTTTCCAATTCACTATCGAGAGATGGAGAGTGGTCGTCAGAGAGTCATCAGTTGTGCCTTTACACCCCACCCCGCCTGGGGTTACGAGACTGACAATGATAATGATGATGAAGATGATGGAAACCGCGTGACATTCGTAGACCAAAAATCGAAATCTTTTTTTAACGCCTCTTCTCTAAAGTCTTTCTGCTCTCATGAACATATACATCTGTAGCAGAAAGAACTATATTCAGTTGTGCGTTTTGTTCACCGCTAAATTGAGCAGGAAGATCTATTTTCAGTTTTGCTTTCTGTTGACCGCTAAGCAGAAGGATTTATTTTCAGTTGTGCGTCCGGTTCATCGTTAGATTACCCCTTGATTTTCGCATTTAAAAAAATGCATTGTCCGACGCAAGAGTCTGAAGACTAAATAAAAGCCGAGGCGAAAACGTCCGCTTCCTCTTTTCTCACCGAGGGACCAAAACATGTAGACCTGTTCCAACATGAGAACAATTTAATTTAGACTACCTTTTTGGTGAATCTGCTTTTCCCTTGTTCGGCTTGAGAGAGAACAAAAACCAGAACCATGATCCAGCATTCTTGAGGAGAATCGTTTATCTCTCTCCATCAGTCTCAGAATATCTGAACCACAAGTCACCTTCTGTACCAAGTTCCCGTTGAATAGTCCAACGTGTTCGTTCTGCTTCTCAGCCTGAAGACTCTTCACTCATCAAAAACTGTTCCTGTAAATCCTGCCAGAGTTCGTTCTACTCTTTACAGCTCGAAGAATCTTCACACTACTTCGGCGGATTCAATAAGTTTTGCCAGCATTCATTTCAGCCTAAAGATCCTTCATTCATCTTCAGTCGTTCCAGTAAGTTTTGCCAGCATTCATTTCAGCATATTATAACCCGAAGATTCTTCACTCATCTTCAGTTGTTCCAGTAAGCTTTGCCAGCATTCAATTCGGCATATCACAGCTTGGAGATACTTGATTCATCTTCAGTCATTCCAATAAGTTTTGCCAGCATTCAATTCGGCATATCACAGCTTGATACTTGATTCATCTTCAGTCATTCCAGTAACCTTTGCCAGCATTCAATTCGGCATATCACAGCTTGGAGATACTTGATTCATCTTCAGTCATTCCAATAAGTTTTGCCAGCATTCAATTCGGCATATCACAGCTTGATACTTGATTCATCTTCAGTCATTCCAGTAACCTTTGCCAGCATTCAATTCGGCATATGACAGCTTGGAGATACTTGATTCATCTTCAGTCATTCCAGTAATCTTTGCCAGCATTCAATTCGGCATATCACAGCTTGATACTTGATTCATCTTCAGTCATTCCAGTAAGCTTTGCCAGCATTCAATTCGGCATATCACAGCTTGGAGATACTTGATTCATCTTCAGTCATTCCAGTAATCTTTGCCAGCATTCAATTCGGCATATCACAGCTTGGAGATACTTGATTCATCTTCAGTCATTCCAGTAATCTTTGCCAGCATTCAATTCGGCATATCACAGCTTGGAGATACTTGATTCATCTTCAGTCATTCCAGTAATCTTTGCCAGCATTCAATTCGGCATATCACAGCTTGGAGATACTTGATTCATCTTCAGTCATTCCAGTAATCTTTGCCAGCATTCAATTCGGCATATCACAGCTTGGAGATACTTGATTCATCTTCAGTCATTCCAGTAATCTTTGCCAGCATTCAATTCGGCATATCACAGCTTGGAGATACTTGATTCATCTTCAGTCATTCCAGTAATCTTTGCCAGCATTCAATTCGGCATATCACAGCTTGGAGATACTTGATTCATCTTCAGTCATTCCAGTAATCTTTGCCAGCATTCAATTCGGCATATCACAGCTTGGAGATACTTGATTCATCTTCAGTCATTCCAATAAGTTTTGCCAGCATTCAATTCGGCATATCACAGCTTGGAGATACTTGATTCATCTTCAGTCATTCCAATAAGTTTTGCCAGCATTCAATTCGGCATATCACAGCTTGATACTTGATTCATCTTCAGTCATTCCAGTAACCTTTGCCAGCATTCAATTCGGCATATCACAGCTTGGAGATACTTGATTCATCTTCAGTCATTCCAATAAGTTTTGCCAGCATTCAATTCGGCATATCACAGCTTGATACTTGATTCATCTTCAGTCATTCCAGTAACCTTTGCCAGCATTCAATTCGGCATATGACAGCTTGGAGATACTTGATTCATCTTCAGTCATTCCAGTAATCTTTGCCAGCATTCAATTCGGCATATCACAGCTTGATACTTGATTAATCTTCAGTCATTCCAGTAAGCTTTGCCAGCATTCAATTCGGCATATCACAGCTTGATACTTGATTCATCTTCAGTCATTCCAGTAAGCTTTGCCAGCATTCAATTCGGCATATCACAGCTTGGAGATACTTGATTCATCTTCAGTCATTCCAATAAGTTTTGCCAGCATTCAATTCGGCATATCACAGCTTGATACTTGATTAATCTTCAGTCATTCCAGTAAGCTTTGCCAGCATTCAATTCGGCATATCACAGCTTGGAGATACTTGATTCATCTTCAGTCATTCCAATAAGTTTTGCCAGCATTCAATTCGGCATATCACAGCTTGGAGATACTTGATTCATCTTCAGTCATTCCAGTAATCTTTGCCAGCATTCAATTCGGCATATCACAGCTTGATACTTGATTCATCTTCAGTCATTCCAGTAAGCTTTGCCAGCATTCAATTCGGCATATCACAGCTTGATACTTGATTCATCTTCAGTCATTCCAGTAATCTTTGCCAGCATTCAATTCGGCATATCACAGCTTGGAGATACTTGATTCATCTTCAGTCATTCCAATAAGTTTTGCCAGCATTCAATTCGGCATATCACAGCTTGATACTTGATTCATCTTCAGTCATTCCAGTAACCTTTGCCAGCATTCAATTCGGCATATCACAGCTTGGAGATACTTGATTCATCTTCAGTCATTCCAATAAGTTTTGCCAGCATTCAATTCGGCATATCACAGCTTGATACTTGATTCATCTTCAGTCATTCCAGTAACCTTTGCCAGCATTCAATTCGGCATATCACAGCTTGGAGATACTTGATTCATCTTCAGTCATTCCAATAAGTTTTGCCAGCATTCAATTCGGCATATCACAGCTTGATACTTGATTCATCTTCAGTCATTCCAGTAACCTTTGCCAGCATTCAATTCGGCATATGACAGCTTGGAGATACTTGATTCATCTTCAGTCATTCCAGTAATCTTTGCCAGCATTCAATTCGGCATATCACAGCTTGATACTTGATTAATCTTCAGTCATTCCAGTAAGCTTTGCCAGCATTCAATTCGGCATATCACAGCTTGATACTTGATTCATCTTCAGTCATTCCAATAATCTTTGCCAGCATTCAATTCGGCATATCACAGCTTGGAGATACTTGATTCATCTTCAGTCATTCCAATAAGTTTTGCCAGCATTCAATTCGGCATATCACAGCTTGATACTTGATTAATCTTCAGTCATTCCAGTAAGCTTTGCCAGCATTCAATTCGGCATATCACAGCTTGGAGATACTTGATTCATCTTCAGTCATTCCAATAAGTTTTGCCAGCATTCAATTCGGCATATCACAGCTTGGAGATACTTGATTCATCTTCAGTCATTCCAGTAATCTTTGCCAGCATTCAATTCGGCATATCACAGCTTGGAGATACTTGATTCATCTTCAGTCATTCCACTAATCTTTGCCAGCATTCAATTCGGCATATCACAGCTTGGAGATACTTGATTCATCTTCAGTCATTCCAATAAGTTTTGCCAGCATTCAATTCGGCATATCACAGCTTGATACTTGATTCATCTTCAGTCATTCCAGTAAGCTTTGCCAGCATTCAATTCGGCATATCACAGCTTGGAGATACTTGATTCATCTTCAGTCATTCCAGTAATCTTTGCCAGCATTCAATTCGGCATATCACAGCTTGATACTTGATTCATCTTCAGTCATTCCAGTAATCTTTGCCAGCATTCAATTCGGCATATCACAGCTTGGAGATACTTGATTCATCTTCAGTCATTCCAGTAATCTTTGCCAGCATTCAATTCGGCATATCACAGCTTGGAGATACTTGATTCATCTTCAGTCATTCCAGTAATCTTTGCCAGCATTCAATTCGGCATATCACAGCTTGATACTTGATTCATCTTCAGTCATTCCAGTAATCTTTGCCAGCATTCAATTCGGCATATCACAGCTTGGAGATACTTGATTCATCTTCAGTCATTCCAGTAATCTTTGCCAGCATTCAATTCGGCATATCACAGCTTGGAGATACTTGATTCATCTTCAGTCATTCCAATAAGTTTTGCCAGCATTCAATTCGGCATATCACAGCTTGGAGATACTTGATTCATCTTCAGTCATTCCAATAAGTTTTGCCAGCATTCAATTCGGCATATGACAGCTTGATACTTGATTCATCTTCAGTCATTCCAGTAAGCTTTGCCAGCATTCAATTCGGCATATCACAGCTTGGAGATACTTGATTCATCTTCAGTCATTCCAGTAATCTTTGCCAGCATTCAATTCGGCATATCACAGCTTGATACTTGATTCATCTTCAGTCATTCCAGTAAGCTTTGCCAGCATTCAATTCGGCATATCACAGCTTGATACTTGATTCATCTTCAGTCATTCCAGTAAGCTTTGCCAGCATTCAATTCGGCATATCACAGCTTGATACTTGATTCATCTTCAGTCATTCCAGTAATCTTTGCCAGCATTCAATTCGGCATATCACAGCTTGGAGATACTTGATTCATCTTCAGTCATTCCAGTAATCTTTGCCAGCATTCAATTCGGCATATCACAGCTTGATACTTGATTCATCTTCAGTCATTCCAGTAAGCTTTGCCAGCATTCAATTCGGCATATCACAGCTTGATACTTGATTCATCTTCAGTCATTCCAGTAACCTTTGCCAGCATTCAATTCGGCATATCACAGCTTGATACTTGATTCATCTTCAGTCATTCCAGTAATCTTTGCCAGCATTCAATTCGGCATATGACAGCTTGGAGATACTTGATTCATCTTCAGTCATTCCAGTAATCTTTGCCAGCATTCAATTCGGCATAACACAGCTTGGAGATACTTGATTCATCTTCAGTCATTCCAGTAATCTTTGCCAGCATTCAATTCGGCATATCACAGCTTGGAGATACTTGATTCATCTTCAGTCATTCCAATAAGTTTTGCCAGCATTCAATTCGGCATATCACAGCTTGATACTTGATTCATCTTCAGTCATTCCAGTAAGCTTTGCCAGCATTCAATTCGGCATATCACAGCTTGATACTTGATTCATCTTCAGTCATTCCAGTAAGCTTTGCCAGCATTCAATTCGGCATATCACAGCTTGGAGATACTTGATTCATCTTCAGTCATTCCAATAAGTTTTGCCAGCATTCAATTCGGCATATCACAGCTTGATACTTGATTCATCTTCAGTCATTCCAGTAAGCTTTGCCAGCATTCAATTCGGCATATCACAGCTTGATACTTGATTCATCTTCAGTCATTCCAGTAAGCTTTGCCAGCATTCAATTCGGCATATCACAGCTTGATACTTGATTCATCTTCAGTCATTCCAGTAATCTTTGCCAGCATTCAATTCGGCATATCACAGCTTGGAGATACTTGATTCATCTTCAGTCATTCCAGTAATCTTTGCCAGCATTCAATTCGGCATATCACAGCTTGGAGATACTTGATTCATCTTCAGTCATTCCAGTAAGCTTTGCCAGCATTCAATTCGGCATATCACAGCTTGATACTTGATTCATCTTCAGTCATTCCAGTAATCTTTGCCAGCATTCAATTCGGCATATCACAGCTTGGAGATACTTGATTCATCTTCAGTCATTCCAATAAGTTTTGCCAGCATTCAATTCGGCATATCACAGCTTGATACTTGATTCATCTTCAGTCATTCCAGTAACCTTTGCCAGCATTCAATTCGGCATATCACAGCTTGGAGATACTTGATTCATCTTCAGTCATTCCAATAAGTTTTGCCAGCATTCAATTCGGCATATCACAGCTTGATACTTGATTCATCTTCAGTCATTCCAATAATCTTTGCCAGCATTCAATTCGGCATATCACAGCTTGGAGATACTTGATTCATCTTCAGTCATTCCAATAAGTTTTGCCAGCATTCAATTCGGCATATCACAGCTTGATACTTGATTCATCTTCAGTCATTCCAGTAATCTTTGCCAGCATTCAATTCGGCATATCACAGCTTGGAGATACTTGATTCATCTTCAGTCATTCCAGTAATCTTTGCCAGCATTCAATTCGGCATATCACAGCTTGGAGATACTTGATTCATCTTCAGTCATTCCAATAAGTTTTGCCAGCATTCAATTCGGCATATCACAGCTTGATACTTGATTCATCTTCAGTCATTCCAGTAAGCTTTGCCAGCATTCAATTCGGCATATCACAGCTTGGAGATACTTGATTCATCTTCAGTCATTCCAATAAGTTTTGCCAGCATTCAATTCGGCATATCACAGCTTGATACTTGATTCATCTTCAGTCATTCCAGTAATCTTTGCCAGCATTCAATTCGGCATATCACAGCTTGGAGATACTTGATTCATCTTCAGTCATTCCAGTAATCTTTGCCAGCATTCAATTCGGCATATCACAGCTTGGAGATACTTGATTCATCTTCAGTCATTCCAATAAGTTTTGCCAGCATTCAATTCGGCATATCACAGCTTGATACTTGATTCATCTTCAGTCATTCCAGTAACCTTTGCCAGCATTCAATTCGGCATATCACAGCTTGGAGATACTTGATTCATCTTCAGTCATTCCAATAAGTTTTGCCAGCATTCAATTCGGCATATCACAGCTTGATACTTGATTCATCTTCAGTCATTCCAGTAACCTTTGCCAGCATTCAATTCGGCATATGACAGCTTGGAGATACTTGATTCATCTTCAGTCATTCCAGTAATCTTTGCCAGCATTCAATTCGGCATATCACAGCTTGATACTTGATTCATCTTCAGTCATTCCAGTAAGCTTTGCCAGCATTCAATTCGGCATATCACAGCTTGATACTTGATTCATCTTCAGTCATTCCAGTAATCTTTGCCAGCATTCAATTCGGCATATCACAGCTTGGAGATACTTGATTCATCTTCAGTCATTCCAGTAATCTTTGCCAGCATTCAATTCGGCATATCACAGCTTGGAGATACTTGATTCATCTTCAGTCATTCCAGTAATCTTTGCCAGCATTCAACTCGGCATATCACAGCTTGGAGATACTTGATTCATCTTCAGTCATTCCAATAAGTTTTGCCAGCATTCAATTCGGCATATCACAGCTTGATACTTGATTCATCTTCAGTCATTCCAGTAATCTTTGCCAGCATTCAATTCGGCATATCACAGCTTGGAGATACTTGATTCATCTTCAGTCATTCCAGTAATCTTTGCCAGCATTCAATTCGGCATATCACAGCTTGATACTTGATTCATCTTCAGTCATTCCAGTAAGCTTTGCCAGCATTCAATTCGGCATATCACAGCTTGATACTTGATTCATCTTCAGTCATTCCAGTAATCTTTGCCAGCATTCAATTCGGCATATCACAGCTTGGAGATACTTGATTCATCTTCAGTCATTCCAGTAAGCTTTGCCAGCATTCAATTCGGCATATCACAGCTTGGAGATACTTGATTCATCTTCAGTCATTCCAGTAATCTTTGCCAGCATTCAATTCGGCATATCACAGCTTGGAGATACTTGATTCATCTTCAGTCATTCCAGTAATCTTTGCCAGCATTCAATTCGGCATATCACAGCTTGGAGATACTTGATTCATCTTCAGTCATTCCAGTAATCTTTGCCAGCATTCAATTCGGCATATCACAGCTTGGAGATACTTGATTCATCTTCAGTCATTCCAGTAATCTTTGCCAGCATTCAATTCGGCATATCACAGCTTGGAGATACTTGATTCATCTTCAGTCATTCCAGTAATCTTTGCCAGCATTCAATTCGGCATATCACAGCTTGGAGATACTTGATTCATCTTCAGTCATTCCAGTAATCTTTGCCAGCATTCAATTCGGCATATCACAGCTTGGAGATACTTGATTCATCTTCAGTCATTCCAGTAATCTTTGCCAGCATTCAATTCGGCATATCACAGCTTGGAGATACTTGATTCATCTTCAGTCATTCCAGTAATCTTTGCCAGCATTCAATTCGGCATATCACAGCTTGGAGATACTTGATTCATCTTCAGTCATTCCAGTAATCTTTGCCAGCATTCAATTCGGCATATCACAGCTTGGAGATACTTGATTCATCTTCAGTCATTCCAGTAATCTTTGCCAGCATTCAATTCGGCATATCACAGCTTGGAGATACTTGATTCATCTTCAGTCATTCCAGTAATCTTTGCCAGCATTCAATTCGGCATATCACAGCTTGGAGATACTTGATTCATCTTCAGTCATTCCAGTAATCTTTGCCAGCATTCAATTCGGCATATCACAGCTTGGAGATACTTGATTCATCTTCAGTCATTCCAGTAATCTTTGCCAGCATTCAATTCGGCATATCACAGCTTGGAGATACTTGATTCATCTTCAGTCATTCCAGTAAGCTTTGCCAGCATTCAATTCGGCATATCACAGCTTGATACTTGATTCATCTTCAGTCATTCTAGTAATCTTTGCCAGCATTCAATTCGGCATATCACAGCTTGGAGATACTTGATTCATCTTCAGTCATTCCAGTAATCTTTGCCAGCATTCAATTCGGCATATCACAGCTTGGAGATACTTGATTCATCTTCAGTCATTCCAGTAATCTTTGCCAGCATTCAATTCGGCATATCACAGCTTGGAGATACTTGATTCATCTTCAGTCATTCCAGTAATCTTTGCCAGCATTCAATTCGGCATATCACAGCTTGGAGATACTTGATTCATCTTCAGTCATTCCAGTAAGCTTTGCCAGCATTCAATTCGGCATATCACAGCTTGATACTTGATTCATCTTCAGTCATTCCAGTAACCTTTGCCAGCATTCAATTCGGCATATCACAGCTTGGAGATACTTGATTCATCTTCAGTCATTCCAGTAATCTTTGCCAGCATTCAATTCGGCATATCACAGCTTGATACTTGATTCATCTTCAGTCATTCCAGTAACCTTTGCCAGCATTCAATTCGGCATATCACAGCTTGGAGATACTTGATTCATCTTCAGTCATTCCAGTAATCTTTGCCAGCATTCAATTCGGCATATCACAGCTTGGAGATACTTGATTCATCTTCAGTCATTCCAGTAATCTTTGCCAGCATTCAATTCGGCATATCACAGCTTGGAGATACTTGATTCATCTTCAGTCATTCCAGTAATCTTTGCCAGCATTCAATTCGGCATATCACAGCTTGGAGATACTTGATTCATCTTCAGTCATTCCAGTAATCTTTGCCAGCATTCAATTCGGCATATCACAGCTTGGAGATACTTGATTCATCTTCAGTCATTCCAGTAATCTTTGCCAGCATTCAATTCGGCATATCACAGCTTGGAGATACTTGATTCATCTTCAGTCATTCCAGTAATCTTTGCCAGCATTCAATTCGGCATATCACAGCTTGGAGATACTTGATTCATCTTCAGTCATTCCAGTAAGCTTTGCCAGCATTCAATTCGGCATATCACAGCTTGGAGATACTTGATTCATCTTCAGTCATTCCAGTAATCTTTGCCAGCATTCAATTCGGCATATCACAGCTTGGAGATACTTGATTCATCTTCAGTCATTCCAGTAATCTTTGCCAGCATTCAATTCGGCATATCACAGCTTGATACTTGATTCATCTTCAGTCATTCCAGTAACCTTTGCCAGCATTCAATTCGGCATATCACAGCTTGGAGATACTTGATTCATCTTCAGTCTTTCCAGTAATCTTTGCCAGCATTCAATTCGGCATATCACAGCTTGGAGATACTTGATTCATCTTCAGTCATTCCAGTAATCTTTGCCAGCATTCAATTCGGCATATCACAGCTTGGAGATACTTGATTCATCTTCAGTCATTCCAGTAATCTTTGCCAGCATTCAATTCGGCATATCACAGCTTGGAGATACTTGATTCATCTTCAGTCATTCCAGTAATCTTTGCCAGCATTCAATTCGGCATATCACAGCTTGGAGATACTTGATTCATCTTCAGTCATTCCAGTAATCTTTGCCAGCATTCAATTCGGCATATCACAGCTTGATACTTGATTCATCTTCAGTCATTCCAGTAACCTTTGCCAGCATTCAATTCGGCATATGACAGCTTGGAGATACTTGATTCATCTTCAGTCATTCCAGTAATCTTTGCCAGCATTCAATTCGGCATATCACAGCTTGATACTTGATTCATCTTCAGTCATTCCAGTAACCTTTGCCAGCATTCAATTCGGCATATGACAGCTTGGAGATACTTGATTCATCTTCAGTCATTCCAGTAATCTTTGCCAGCATTCAATTCGGCATATCACAGCTTGGAGATACTTGATTCATCTTCAGTCATTCCAGTAATCTTTGCCAGCATTCAATTCGGCATATCACAGCTTGGAGATACTTGATTCATCTTCAGTCATTCCAGTAATCTTTGCCAGCATTCAATTCGGCATATCACAGCTTGGAGATACTTGATTCATCTTCAGTCATTCCAGTAATCTTTGCCAGCATTCAATTCGGCATATCACAGCTTGGAGATACTTGATTCATCTTCAGTCATTCCAGTAACCTTTGCCAGCATTCAATTCGGCATATCACAGCTTGGAGATACTTGATTCATCTTCAGTCATTCCAATAAGTTTTGCCAGCATTCAATTCGGCATATCACAGCTTGATACTTGATTCATCTTCAGTCATTCCAGTAACCTTTGCCAGCATTCAATTCGGCATATCACAGCTTGGAGATACTTGATTCATCTTCAGTCATTCCAATAAGTTTTGCCAGCATTCAATTCGGCATATCACAGCTTGATACTTGATTCATCTTCAGTCATTCCAGTAACCTTTGCCAGCATTCAATTCGGCATATCACAGCTTGGAGATACTTGATTCATCTTCAGTCATTCCAATAAGTTTTGCCAGCATTCAATTCGGCATATCACAGCTTGATACTTGATTCATCTTCAGTCATTCCAGTAACCTTTGCCAGCATTCAATTCGGCATATCACAGCTTGGAGATACTTGATTCATCTTCAGTCATTCCAATAAGTTTTGCCAGCATTCAATTCGGCATATCACAGCTTGGAGATACTTGATTCATCTTCAGTCATTCCAGTAACCTTTGCCAGCATTCAATTCGGCATATCACAGCTTGGAGATACTTGATTCATCTTCAGTCATTCCAATAAGTTTTGCCAGCATTCAATTCGGCATATCACAGCTTGATACTTGATTCATCTTCAGTCATTCCAGTAACCTTTGCCAGCATTCAATTCGGCATATCACAGCTTGGAGATACTTGATTCATCTTCAGTCATTCCAATAAGTTTTGCCAGCATTCAATTCGGCATATCACAGCTTGATACTTGATTCATCTTCAGTCATTCCAGTAACCTTTGCCAGCATTCAATTCGGCATATCACAGCTTGGAGATACTTGATTCATCTTCAGTCATTCCAATAAGTTTTGCCAGCATTCAATTCGGCATATCACAGCTTGATACTTGATTAATCTTCAGTCATTCCAGTAATCTTTGCCAGCATTCAATTCGGCATATCACAGCTTGGAGATACTTGATTCATCTTCAGTCATTCCAGTAATCTTTGCCAGCATTCAATTCGGCATATCACAGCTTGGAGATACTTGATTCATCTTCAGTCATTCCAATAAGTTTTGCCAGCATTCAATTCGGCATATCACAGCTTGATACTTGATTCATCTTCAGTCATTCCAGTAATCTTTGCCAGCATTCAATTCGGCATATCACAGCTTGGAGATACTTGATTCATCTTCAGTCATTCCAATAAGTTTTGCCAGCATTCAATTCGGCATATCACAGCTTGATACTTGATTCATCTTCAGTCATTCCAGTAACCTTTGCCAGCATTCAATTCGGCATATGACAGCTTGGAGATACTTGATTCATCTTCAGTCATTCCAGTAATCTTTGCCAGCATTCAATTCGGCATATCACAGCTTGGAGATACTTGATTCATCTTCAGTCATTCCAGTAATCTTTGCCAGCATTCAATTCGGCATATCACAGCTTGGAGATACTTGATTCATCTTCAGTCATTCCAGTAATCTTTGCCAGCATTCAATTCGGCATATCACAGCTTGGAGATACTTGATTCATCTTCAGTCATTCCAATAAGTTTTGCCAGCATTCAATTCGGCATATCACAGCTTGATACTTGATTCATCTTCAGTCATTCCAGTAATCTTTGCCAGCATTCAATTCGGCATATCACAGCTTGGAGATACTTGATTCATCTTCAGTCATTCCAGTAATCTTTGCCAGCATTCAATTCGGCATATCACAGCTTGGAGATACTTGATTCATCTTCAGTCATTCCAGTAAGCTTTGCCAGCATTCAATTCGGCATATCACAGCTTGATACTTGATTCATCTTCAGTCATTCTAGTAATCTTTGCCAGCATTCAATTCGGCATATCACAGCTTGGAGATACTTGATTCATCTTCAGTCATTCCAGTAATCTTTGCCAGCATTCAATTCGGCATATCACAGCTTGGAGATACTTGATTCATCTTCAGTCATTCCAATAAGTTTTGCCAGCATTCAATTCGGCATATCACAGCTTGATACTTGATTCATCTTCAGTCATTCCAGTAATCTTTGCCAGCATTCAATTCGGCATATCACAGCTTGGAGATACTTGATTCATCTTCAGTCATTCCAGTAATCTTTGCCAGCATTCAATTCGGCATATCACAGCTTGATACTTGATTCATCTTCAGTCATTCCAGTAATCTTTGCCAGCATTCAATTCGGCATATCACAGCTTGGAGATACTTGATTCATCTTCAGTCATTCCAGTAATCTTTGCCAGCATTCAATTCGGCATATCACAGCTTGATACTTGATTAATCTTCAGTCATTCCAGTAAGCTTTGCCAGCATTCAATTCGGCATATCACAGCTTGGAGATACTTGATTCATCTTCAGTCATTCCAGTAATCTTTGCCAGCATTCAATTCGGCATATCACAGCTTGGAGATACTTGATTCATCTTCAGTCATTCCAATAAGTTTTGCCAGCATTCAATTCGGCATATCACAGCTTGATACTTGATTCATCTTCAGTCATTCCAGTAACCTTTGCCAGCATTCAATTCGGCATATCACAGCTTGGAGATACTTGATTCATCTTCAGTCATTCCAGTAAGTTTTGCCAGCATTCAATTCGGCATATCACAGCTTGATACTTGATTCATCTTCAGTCATTCCAGTAACCTTTGCCAGCATTCAATTCGGCATATCACAGCTTGGAGATACTTGATTCATCTTCAGTCATTCCAATAAGTTTTGCCAGCATTCAATTCGGCATATCACAGCTTGATACTTGATTCATCTTCAGTCATTCCAGTAACCTTTGCCAGCATTCAATTCGGCATATGACAGCTTGGAGATACTTGATTCATCTTCAGTCATTCCAGTAATCTTTGCCAGCATTCAATTCGGCATATCACAGCTTGGAGATACTTGATTCATCTTCAGTCATTCCAGTAAGCTTTGCCAGCATTCAATTCGGCATATCACAGCTTGATACTTGATTCATCTTCAGTCATTCCAGTAATCTTTGCCAGCATTCAATTCGGCATATCACAGCTTGGAGATACTTGATTCATCTTCAGTCATTCCAGTAATCTTTGCCAGCATTCAATTCGGCATATCACAGCTTGGAGATACTTGATTCATCTTCAGTCATTCCAGTAATCTTTGCCAGCATTCAATTCGGCATATCACAGCTTGGAGATATTTGATTCATCTTCAGTCATTCCAGTAACCTTTGCCAGCATTCAATTCGGCATATCACAGCTTGGAGATACTTGATTCATCTTCAGTCATTCCAATAAGTTTTGCCAGCATTCAATTCGGCATATCACAGCTTGATACTTGATTCATCTTCAGTCATTCCAGTAACCTTTGCCAGCATTCAATTCGGCATATCACAGCTTGATACTTGATTCATCTTCAGTCATTCCAGTAATCTTTGCCAGCATTCAATTCGGCATATCACAGCTTGGAGATACTTGATTCATCTTCAGTCATTCCAGTAATCTTTGCCAGCATTCAATTCGGCATATCACAGCTTGGAGATACTTGATTCATCTTCAGTCATTCCAGTAATCTTTGCCAGCATTCAATTCGGCATATCACAGCTTGGAGATATTTGATTCATCTTCAGTCATTCCAGTAACCTTTGCCAGCATTCAATTCGGCATATCACAGCTTGGAGATACTTGATTCATCTTCAGTCATTCCAATAAGTTTTGCCAGCATTCAATTCGGCATATCACAGCTTGATACTTGATTCATCTTCAGTCATTCCAGTAACCTTTGCCAGCATTCAATTCGGCATATCACAGCTTGATACTTGATTCATCTTCAGTCATTCCAATAAGTTTTGCCAGCATTCAATTCGGCATATCACAGCTTGGAGATACTTGATTCATCTTCAGTCATTCCAGTAATCTTTGCCAGCATTCAATTCGGCATATCACAGCTTGGAGATACTTGATTCATCTTCAGTCATTCCAGTAATCTTTGCCAGCATTCAATTCGGCATATCACAGCTTGGAGATATTTGATTCATCTTCAGTCATTCCAGTAACCTTTGCCAGCATTCAATTCGGCATATCACAGCTTGGAGATACTTGATTCATCTTCAGTCATTCCAATAAGTTTTGCCAGCATTCAATTCGGCATATCACAGCTTGATACTTGATTCATCTTCAGTCATTCCAGTAACCTTTGCCAGCATTCAATTCGGCATATCACAGCTTGGAGATACTTGATTCATCTTCAGTCATTCCAATAAGTTTTGCCAGCATTCAATTCGGCATATCACAGCTTGATACTTGATTCATCTTCAGTCATTCCAGTAAGCTTTGCCAGCATTCAATTCGGCATATCACAGCTTGGAGATACTTGATTCATCTTCAGTCATTCCAGTAATCTTTGCCAGCATTCAATTCGGCATATCACAGCTTGGAGATACTTGATTCATCTTCAGTCATTCCAGTAAGCTTTGCCAGCATTCAATTCGGCATATCACAGCTTGGAGATATTTGATTCATCTTCAGTCATTCCAGTAACCTTTGCCAGCATTCAATTCGGCATATCACAGCTTGGAGATATTTGATTCATCTTCAGTCATTCCAGTAATCTTTGCCAGCATTCAATTCGGCATATCACAGCTTGGAGATACTTGATTCATCTTCAGTCATTCCAGTAATCTTTGCCAGCATTCAATTCGGCATATCACAGCTTGGAGATACTTGATTCATCTTCAGTCATTCCAGTAATCTTTGCCAGCATTCAATTCGGCATATCACAGCTTGGAGATACTTGATTCATCTTCAGTCATTCCAGTAATCTTTGCCAGCATTCAATTCGGCATATCACAGCTTGGAGATACTTGATTCATCTTCAGTCATTCCAGTAATCTTTGCCAGCATTCAATTCGGCATATCACAGCTTGGAGATACTTGATTCATCTTCAGTCATTCCAGTAATCTTTGCCAGCATTCTTTCCGGCACAATTCAACTCGAAATCCTTTTTCTCATTTCTAGTTGTTCTTGTAATCCTTGCCAGCACTTTGTTCTACCATTTCACCTCAAGTTGGATAATAAAACTTAGAAACTTGATATCTTCGTTATCCTTTCATTTCCATTTTCGTTAATATAACGTAAAGGTAATCAATTCTACATTTGCATTACCTTTGCGTTAAACATCCATCTGTTCTAAATCTATCTGGTCAACGTGTTCATACATTTAATCTTTAAAAGACACATTGATAAACATATTTTTATCTTGGCACCCATTCCTCCTCCTCCTCCTCTCTCTCTCTCTCTCTCTCTCTTTTTGTCTTGCAGTGAGGCATCTGTTTCCAAATCATATAAATCATAAAATTGTACTTTTCTTCTTCATGATAATAATGGAAAGAAAGCAACTCACCCAAAACTAATACTGTAAGGAGAACGGACATTATTTTGCAGCTAAGATCCTCTAGTATTGCCTAAAGGGAAATATATATTTTGGTCAGCCTAAAAGACTTTATTCCTTATCGATGAAAACAAAACGTGCGTCTTTTTTTTAATAGCCACAAACAGGCAAACGACAATATCCATATCAATGGCTGATGTAGAGAATCGAATTCATAAGAATAAGATCATTTACGAGTTCTTTTTTTAACGTATTTTAAAAAGCACGCGATAATTGGCCAACGCCGACGAGTGTTCATTTTTAAAAAACCTTTTGTTATTTATAAGACTGAAAATATCATCATCACCATCATCATCATCATCATCATCATCAAGCCGCGCTGTTAGTACAGATTTCTCTGACTCCCCTCCCTCTCTCTCTCTCTCTCTCTCTCTCTTTCCACCCATCGCTATCATTCATCGCTCCAGACAGTTCTTCCAAATTACATCCTGTGTTTGCACAGAGCTGTTGTAGGTAAGCTCTTCTTGGTCGACCAACACTGCTACGTCCATGTGAAGTGATCTATAGGAGAATGTCACTTATGAGCTCGTCTTTGCTTCTCCAGCAGTCTCCTGCATGTCTGGTTCGTCTTACTTGAATGGTTTTAGAGATAGGAGGTAAGTGGCTGTACAGCTGTTGTTTCGTAGGAGCTTGCTTTCAGGATTTGTTCAATATAGCTCGTAGCATTCTTGTGCAGTTCTCGTCTAGCTTTTTCTCCCTACGTTCAGTCAGCGTTAATGTGGTGCATCCGTACAGTTGTACTGATACAACCGTTGCTCTGTTCATGAAATTGAAAAAAAGATCAACCGCCAACGAAAGATTACCATGACTGAAAATATAATATTTATGCGAATAAAAATATGAACGTGACACAAACCTCCCCGCCACCCCAAAAAAAAAAAAAAAAAAGAAAAGAAGAAAGACAGCAACTATTGATAGCTGTCTTGTTCAATTTGTGACCCATACCTGATTTCTACGGCACGTCAGCCCATCTGGGTTATTTTATGCCTACAACTTAAGAAATTGCGTCCATTGTACTTTTTTTTGGTTGGGTTTGGTTTCTTTGTTTAATGGCATATCAACTCTTTTTAGGTTATTTAATGCCAAAGCCATTTTCCTAGAAGAACAGTAGTGGTACTATTTAACCCATAGCTGGGAGGATTAGGGGGTTCATAACTTTCCCAAAGGTATTTGCCCGAAAGTGAACGTAATAGCGCGACTGGAGTACGAACTCGCGTATTACGATTCCGCAGTCCATCGCTTTAACCATTACACCACGAGGACCCCACTTTTTTTTGTTTAGTTGTTTCTTAAGAATTTTTTGTACTGTTATAGGAGATCAAATACTCCTAACACAAATAATTTGCACGCATTTATATGATGTCCAGTATTCCAATTTAATATCAATAATTATGTTTTCAAGCAATTATTTCCATTTAATAATAATAATAATGATACAGTCAGGACATAGGAATGGAAATTGGCATAGAAAAATGTGCCATGCTTCTGATGAAAAGTGGCAAACGACATCTAACTGACGGAATGGAACTACCAAATCAAGACAAGATTAGAACGCTCGGAGAAAACGAAACTTACAAATACTTGGGAATCTTGGAGGCTGACACAATCAAACAAGTGCAAATGAAGACAAAATTCAAAAAGAATATCTCAGGAGAACTAGAAGACTACTTGTGACAAAACTCTCTTGCAGAAACCTTATCAAAGTAATAAATACTTGGGCTGCATCCCACGTTAGATACTCGGGACCCTTTCTGAAGTGAACCAGAGACGAACTTAAACAAATGGACCAAAGAACTAGAAAACTAATGACTATGCACAAGGCATTGCATCCCAGAGACGACGTTGACAAACTATATATATCGAGAAAAGAGGGAAGAAGAGGACTTGCCGGAATACATACGAACGAGGACTGATTACAGTCATCAGAAACAATACTGACAGCACGATTAACAACAGAATGACAATAACTAGGAAACAAAAATGGGAAGAAAAACAATTCTATGGGCGTTTTAAACGACTAATAAACAACAGCTCACATGACAAAACCTGGACGGGGCTAAGAAAAGGAAACTTTAAGAGAGAAACAGAATCTCCCCTAATAGCAACACAAAACAACGCCATAAGAACCAATCATATCAAAGCGAGAATAGATAAAAACAAAATAGCAAATATAGGCTATGTGGTGACAGAGACAAAGCAATCAATCATATAATAAGCGAATGCAGCAAATTAGCACAGAAGGAGCACAAGACTAGACACTGCTAGGTGGGCAAGGTGATCCACTGGGAAATGTGCAAGAAATTTAAATTTGACCATACGAACAAATGGTATATGCACAACCCAGCACCTGTCCTAGAAAATGACACACATAAACTCTTATGGGAATTTGACGTACAAACAGATCACCTGATCTCGGCCAGAAGACCAGACCTTATAATAATCAACAACAACAACAACAACAACAATAAAGAGAACTTGTAAAATTGTCGACTTTGTTGTACCGGCTGACCACAGAATAAAACTGAAATAATGTGAAAAGAAAGATAAGTACCTCGACCTTGCTAGGGAATTTAAAAAAACTATGGAACATGAAGGTGACGATTATACCTATTGTGATTGGTGTATTCGGTACAGTAACTAAAAGACTATAAAAGGGACTGGAGGATTCGGAAGTTGGAGGACGAGTGGAGACCATTCAAACTACAGCATTGTTGAGAACAGCGAGAATACTGAGAAGATTCCTGGATACTCGAGGAGACTTGCTGTCACTCAAACTACAGTGAAAGACCACCAGCTAACGCCGATGTGAAAAACTCTAAAGGAGTAACAATAATAATAATAATATAATAATAGCGATTTGTTTGCCAACTGTCATACGGTTTCAAGTAAGTAATAATGATCATTAGTAAACAATTATATCTCTAAGTCATCATCATCATCATGTCACGCTGCTCGCACGGATTTCTCTGACTCACTCAACATCCGTCCCTATCATCCATCGCTTCTGTACAGTTCTAGCTGGTCGTCCTAAACTTGCGCGTCCATGTGAAGAGGTCCATAGGAGAACGTCACTTATGAGTTCGTCCTTACTCCTCCAGCAGTCCCGCATGTCTTGTTCGTCTAATATGGATGGCCTTCGAGATAGGTGGTGGGTGGCCGCACAGTTGCTGTTTTGTGGGATGTTGCTTCCAGGATTTGTTTAATACAATTCGCAGCGTCCTTGTGCGATTGCCCTTAAGCTTTTTCTCTATACACTTAGTCAGCGTCCAAGTGGTGCATCCAAACAGTAGTATTAACACGACTGCTGCTGGGAAAAAATTGTGTTTTATTTTATCGGATAGGTCTGGCTTCCATATGACCGATAGCCTATCTATAGCAGTCCATGCCTTCGCTAATCGATTATTGATGTCATTTTCGGTAGATGAGACGCTGCTTCCGAGGTAGGTGAATTGGTTACCTAGTTTCAAGGAACCACCATTTAGTGTGGAGATATCGCCTCTTTGACTAAAGCACATGGACTCCGTTTTATTTGAGTTCACGTGGAGGCCTATGCCACCCGCTGCTCGCTTCAGGCTATATTACTCGATCACGAGTGGGACAACGTGGATAAAAATCATCTTAGTAACAATTAAAAACCTCTTAGCAACAATTCTTAATACAAATAATTTACAGCTATATCTTAATATTGAAAATTTAAATACACACACACACACATACACAAATAGATATATATGGAAGTAAATATGGATCTAAATTCGACAGTATGATGAAGAACGTAGTAAGTAGAGAGTTCGCCAATGGTCCAAGAGACCTCGGTTCAATCCCAGGTCACGTCATACCAAAGATTTTAAAAATGGCACTTGATACCTCCTTGCTTAACACTCAGGTACGTATCAAGGGTAAAGTGGAGCAATCCAGAGAAAGGAGTAGTGCCCTCCTCTACACCTCGGTGTAGTAGCTATTGTAAAGGGAACCTTCTGGTTGCCCTCGGCTACGGTCACCTACCTTACTTTTATATATATATATATATATATATATATATATATATATAGAGAGAGAGAGAGAGAGAGTGTGTGTGTGTGTGTGTGTGTGTGTGTTCGCGAATGGCCTGGGAGAACAGGATTCAATCCCAGATCGAGTCATACCAAAGACTCAAATAATGCTACTTGATGCTGCCTTGTCTAACACGCAGCATTAAAAAGTATGGATCAAGGGCAAAGTAGAGCAATCGAGGGAAAGGAGTCGGGGCCTCCCCTACACGTCGGTGTTGGGGAGCCTTTGGGTCGCCTTCGAACATGGTCGTCAACTTTACTTTTATATTATATAATATTATATGAGAGTGTGACAGATCAGAGTGTCTTGATAAAAAGCAACAATAGTAAGATTTTGTAAAATGATTGAGACAAACAACATTGCTTTTGGAGTTTTTCGGACAGCATTTTCTTTGTTAAAATTCCAGTTCCTGACGTTTGTTTATTGTCGGGTGGTGACCATAAAACATTTTTTAAAAAAAGCCTAAAATAAAACAAAAACAAACAAACAAACAAACAAAAAACACCCCAAACTAACGAACACCAACAACAATCATGTTACTGATATTCAAAGAATTCTAAAAAAGAAATCTATATTATTATGTTCTGATTTCTGTGGGTGTATTTATCTTAAAATCCAAATGGTAAAATGCCGCGAGATTTAAAAAAAATACTGTTACTTAAAGAGGAAAGTAATTTTCAGTTCAGTTTACAACTTAATAATGTAGAGGTCTGTATCCACTCTCACCCGAATAGATAACGATCCAATTTTTGTAAGTTTGTTTGTGAGTAAAGTTTAGAATGAAATCCGATCGAATGAAAAAAAAAAAAAGAAAGAAAGAAAAAAGGTAATTGAGAAAATTGGAAAATGTTTCATCAGAATGCAAATAATTTTATTCTATAAAAAAAGAAAAAAAAAAGTTTCAACATATATTGTTTACAACTCCATAGACTTTTTACTACTACTACAACTACTACTACTATTACTTTCGCTACAAAATAACAAGGGCCTTGCTCCGGGTATGAAGCCGACAGCATTAATTTGTTGTTAGCTTTGACCCTAGCGGACATTGTCCAGCAAAGGCAGACTTGTAGATGAAAGGCCCCCGGGCCTGGGCTACCTTCGGGTGGGTGAGTTGCATCATTGACACCCTTGTCACCCTTGTATAGCGCTGAACCTTGCTGTCCTGTTTAAGCTATAATTAGACATACGTGCCTGGACCCAGATTTGGGCCGATGACCAGCAGAGTCCAGCAGGGCTCGAGCCTCGGCTCGTTCTCGACCTTCATCTCCCCTAAATCCCGACTATAATCGACCTTCGGGTCATTGATCTTGAGTCAAGTCCTGTCTGGTGGGAGACAGAGACAAGTCTGACAGCACAACTTAAATAGATAAATTTACAGAATAACAAGTGTAGGTTATGTGGAGACAGAGATCAAACTGTTAATCACATAATGAGTAAATGCAGCAATCTAGCACAAAATGAGTATAAGACTAGTTATGACTGGGTGGGAAAAGTGATCCGCAGGGAACTGTGCAGAAGATTAAAATTTGACCATACTGCCAAATGGTATATGCACAAACCAGAATCTGTCCACGAAAACGAGACGTATCCCTGGGAAATTGACATACAAACGGATCAGCCAGAAAGAATCAACAAGAATGAATTACTTGCATTTTGGTATATTTTGCTTTTACAGCTGATCACAAAATAAAAATGAAACCGAAAAGATAGATATATATACTTGAATCTTGCTAGAGAGCTGAAAAGTTGTAGAATGAAAGACGCGCGATGATATGCTGGGATGAAAAGAATGATATAAAACAGTATGACAGCACAACTTAAATAGATAAATCAAAAGATATTGTTGAAACAAGAGAGACGCAAAAGATACCGAGACAGGGACAAGCTATACAAGCAAAATAGGACACCATCAAAAAAGACTGGCTGTCATTCAGACTCCCGTGAAAGTCCAACAACCAAGGCTGGTGTGAAAAACTCACAAGGAGTAAAACAATAATAATAATCCTTCATAAACATAAATAGCTTCAAGTAATTCTTCTTAATATAAATAATTTGTATGCAGTTATATGGTTTCAATTATTCTCATCTGATACTAATAATTTGCAAAGAGATATATGCGACCTATAGATTTGAACCTGTGAGATTGAATACGAAATTTAAAAAAAATAGATAAAATGAAGCAGTTCCCAGAAGCTTCTGACATGAAGCAAGAACGGCGCATGCCTAAAGAAAGGGTCTTCCGGGTGCTAAAGAGAAATTCTACCACTTCAGCCGTACCCCGGATACTGAAAGAACACCCTTCTCTTAGATGATTACAAGCAGCGCACACGCTCGCCTAAGTCTCGGACTTGGCGAAAGATGGTGTCTCCTGCAATCAGCAACCTCTATTGAAAACATCTACAAGACATACCACCCAAACCACCGAAAATGACTCTTGATATATTTTAACACCTTGTCTGGGAGACGTGACTATAATTACTGGTTTCACAAAGAATTTCCCGCCCGCAGAATAGTCATTAAACTCAAAAATAAATTTTGAGTTGAAAGGTATCTTTGTCTCCTTCCTTCATTCCGTCCTTCCTTAAATTCTCTTGCAGCCTTCCACCGACAAAGAAGACAAAAACTTAAATGGAATAAGAAGAAGAAAGAAGTTATATATATTAAACTCAAAACCAACGACCATAGACCAGCAACGACGCCGACAACAACCAACGAAACGAAATAAAATAACTACCTAACCTTTTCAGCCCTATAAATAACTACCAAACCTTTTCAGCCCCATAAATAACTACCAAGCCTTTTCAGCCCCATAAATAACTACCAGCCTTTTCAGCCCCATAAATAACTACCAAACGTTTTCAGTCCCATGAATAACAACCAAGCCTTTTCAGCCCCATAAATAACTACCAAGCCTTTTAAGCCCCATGAATAACTACCAAGCCTTTTCAGCCCCATGAATGATTATGAAATCATTTCAGCCCCATAAATAACTACCAAGCCTTTTCAGCCCCATAAATAACTAGCAGATCTTTTCAGCTCCATAAATAACTACCAAGCCTTTTCAGCCCCATAAATAACTACCAAGCATTTTCAGCCACATAAATCTAACTGGTGCTACTACTTCGAGTCTGAATGAATTTGGGAATAATGGCAGAGAAAAAGAATTTTCAGGAAGACTTCGGTCACATAAGAGATACATGAAATAGAACACTGAAGCGTACAGTTAATTTAAATTTATATAAATAATAACTTCCTAATACTATAATAAAACGACAACAAATATTATTATGTAAGGCCTCTAGACCCACGCCCAACAAATAAAGCCCATATGGTTGTTTTAGACGTAAATTACTCAGTCAAGGCGTTTAAGAGCAAATTTAAAGAATTGTGTCGCTTATCAACGATCAGTTATTTTCGGCTTGATTTTCACTTAAAATAGGTTTGAAAAAGGGTTTAACATATTTCACTGAGCAACCGCTGCAGTCCAATGGTTAGAAGCACAATTGTTTAAACCAGAGGCTCCTAAAATGTTTTCTTTTGCACCGCCAAAACGAATATTGATAATATTTTGCGAAACAGCCGACTAAAATATGTGATAAATCTCTTTTGAATTCGCTTTATTTGCTTGGTGGCTTTTTACGTATGCGCTCCCTGGGCACCCCATGTGATGTAATCGTTAGCAAGCTAGACTAACAAACCATTAATAGGGAGTTCGAGTCTCACATCCGGCCTTGGGAGAAATTTTTATGGAACTTGGCATGTGAAATCTTTTCACCTCAAGGAGTATTTTAATGGCATTTGTTTGTCGGGAGTACGTTGGATCTCCCCACTTCCGTGTTCGGAGGTGCCTGTAACATTTTAACTTCAAATAGGAAGATCTAATTCGCACAAGGCAAATAAAACTACATTGCTATGTAATACTAATAACTCAATTTAGGCACACAGTTAAAGAGTTTCAAGTATTCGTATTTAACACAAATAATTCTATTCAACATTACTCATTCGTTTACTCACAGTTAAATGGTTCCAAGTATTGTTATGTATCGATAACAATTCAATTAAGCATCAGTCATTTGTTTACATACAGTTTAATTATCAAACAGTTCTATTTGACCAATTGATAGAACCCTATCAGGTGGTACCACTCCGGGTCAGAATAGACCTGTGAGCAAAGGCAATGAAAGGGTATTTCGCATTCCTCAGAGCTTCAGAACTGGAGCCTCGCTATCAGACTGCTAAGTGTCATAATTAGGACACTCATTGGGGGAGGGTTTTACTCCTTCTGCAGAGATGCAGCATATTCTACCGCCTCAGTCGACTGGGCGGTAGTCTTATTTGGATTGTGAGTACAAGGATTACATTTGTTTGTACATTTTTGTAGATATATTTTCCTTTTTAACATTTACAATTGCTTATTTTTATTTCATTTTAGAGTGAGATTATTTTATATTAAATGTCGGAAGAATTATTTAGTTTATTTAAAGAAGAAGAAGAAGAAGAAGAAGAAGAAGAAGAAGAAGAAGAAGAAGAAGAAGAAGAAGAAGAAGAAGAAGAAGAATTAATTACTTGAGCATAAAGATTATCGCTTACCAAATTGTTATTAAAAAAAGACAAATTTTGAACTTGTAAAAATATATTATGCCCAACTACGAAAAGATTAGATTCTTGTGTTTGATTGGCTGGTATTTCAGAATTGGAAGAGTACTCTGATTTCATTACGGATGCAATATAGCAGTATGATAGCCATGTTTAAGATAGTAGTCCCCACCAACCCCAGCCAACTGGATGGTAGATATACCAGACATTTGCAGAAGTGTAATTTACTGATGACAATGGAAAACATATGGACGCTCGTTGTTTGACTAAAGGCGGTCACGTGGGATTTGAGAAATTTAGTTAGATTCGAAAAGTAACTTTTTTAAGAACGACAGATTCAGATGTATTTTGAAGATTTTGACGTTTGGAAGTCCCTTTTAAAAGCTTTCACTGAAATTTAGAAGACGCAAAATATTTTCTCTTCCTTATGAACGACGGTTGGAAACTCACAAAAAAGGCCGGTCTGATCAAATTTAAACATCAAGTTATAAACGCGGGAACCGAATTATCAAGAAGGGAGTTCCTGTGGTGTGGTGGCTAAAGTGTTGAACTGCAGCCTCGAAGTAAGCAAGTTCCAATTCCAGTCGCGCTATTACGTTCACTTTCAGACTAATACCCTTGGGAAAGGTATGAACCCCCTTATCCTCCCAGCTATGGGTTAAATAGTTTCACTACTGTTCTTCCGCAGGGATGGCTTTCGTATTGAAAAACCCGCCATTAAACAAAGAGACTGAAACTCAATTATAAATGCGTGTTTGTCAATTTTTTCTTGTCATCTGGATAGAAATAACGATCGGTGGGTTTTGAGTTCCGCCTGCCAGCTAGCACCTGTAAGACACCCTGCATTACATTACATAGGTCACCCGGCTTGAGTGTCACTATGGACAGCGGGTATGTTGTGAGAGGGTCAGCAAATGACTCCGATGTCGTCCAGTATAGAGCAAAGGAAGTTCAAACGTAATCAGAGAACATCTAGAATGGAGTTGTGACGTGGGTAGCAAGCGAAATGCATACAGCACCCACGTTCAAAGAAGAGCAACTTCCGTGTAGACACACATATTGACGAGAGATACGCGTGCCACCCCGGGGATAGAACGGAAACAAAGTTACAGAATTAAAGTATGTTGTACCCGAGGCTAGAATTAGCGATTGACAGAAATTTCCTCCCGTCTAGACAACTGGCCTGACAACCCGTAAGGCGCAATTCAGAGCCGGCCTCCGAAAGTAAGTGTAAAAATTATATACAATTTTTAAGAAGGTTTTGTGTATGTGTGTGTCTGTGTGCGAGGTATTTTTCTATCTGGCCAACAGTTGAGCTAAAGATGTGAAACGCTCAATGACATATACAGATGATTTGTTATTCATATTTACCAACCCCTCCGCTCGGGCAGGATATGACACAAGGTCAATTTTTAAGCGGAGTTTAACAGATTTCAATTCACCAAGGCTAAAGAACCAAGTCTGCCCTACTATTTACCCATAGCTGGAGGGAGAATAATTGGATTCATACCTTTCCCAAGGGTATTAGTGCTATGTGAAATGCAATCAGTCACGTCCAGGATTTGAACTCGTGTTGCCGTGTCCATTTCCTACGACGGTAACCATTACACCACAGGCAACTCCAGATGATTTGTTATTAGTGATAAAGGTTTGTGTAGGACCTGCTAAGTTTTTTGGATGAGTTAATAGCAGAAGAATAGAACACCTCAAGTTTTGAATTCTTTCTTCATGACTCGTTTCCGTACGAAGACTTAAAAATCCAGTCTGCCCTACCATTTACCTATAGCTGAGAAGGGGGTACTATTTACCAACCGCTCGGGCAGGATATGACACAAGGTCAATTTTTAAGCGGGGTTTAACAGGTTTGAATTCAGAGTTTTCCTTCTCCTAGACTAGTTGCCTCACCAAGGCTGAAGAACCTAGTCCGTCCTACTATTTATCCATAGCTGGAGGGAGAATAAGGGGGTTCATACCTTTCCCAAGGGTATTTGGCCGAAAGTGAACGTAATAGCGCGACTGGAGTACGAACTCGCGTACTACGATTCCGCAGTTCATCGCTTTAACCATTACACCACGAGGACACCCCCAGCTGAGAAGGGGGTGGATACTGATCATAGCTTCCGTAAGGATATTAGTGCGAAGTGAAATACAAACAACCTCGAACAAGATTTGAACTCAGCTCGCCAGGTCCACTGAAGAAGATAACCGTTATGCTACACACACCAATAAGTATCAGATCCCATGTTTTTGTAGAGTCTCTACCTAATCGGGAAAAATTTGTTTTTGAGTCATGAGGAGAAACAAAATGAGACAAAAGATCGTAATTGCCATATATATATATATATATATAATGAAAGATAAATAGAAAAATGGATATACTAAAACACAGACAACGTTCAGAATATTTCGTTCTTTTTATCGATATAACTTTTTCCATAAAAAAGAACGAAATATTCTGAACTGAATCCGTTGTCTGTGTTTTAGTATATCCATTTTTCTATTAATTCTTATCATCTTGTCTGATCTACGAAAAATAGAAAAGTTTTCTGCATATATATATATATATATATATATATATATGTGTGTGTGTGTGTGTGTGTGTGTAATACCTAAAGAACCAGAAGTGATCTACCTCAGTTTCCTCAACCGGATCATAAGGATAATTCTGACTAAAAAGGGTTGGCACAAACGACATTTTATTGATCAAGTGGCCACCAGAAAGAAAGAAAAAATTAGCATATTTAAAAAAAACACCCCCCCGCCATATTTCATTTGTCAAGTAACCAGGCTTTTCTATGCCTCTAAACATTAAGTATATATATTACTGCATCTGGGGGTGAGGCTCGAGTTCTGGGGGCCTGAGGACAGTGGAGTACTTCTTCATTGCCATTATTGGCCGATTCATTAGTGATATTACTTATTAAAGTCTCATCTGTTAGTCAAAAAGGTATGTTTGAAAATTATTAGTATTGAATCGAAATACTTGAAACTACGCAACTGTGCGCAAAACATTATTATTAAATAGAAATAGCTACTTTCAACCCTATGATTGAATATGAATTATTCGTATTAGATAGGAATACTTGAAGTCATATAACTGTGTGCAAACAAATGATTATAGACAAATAAAAAAAGTATGGTAAAAAATGGCCCCAATGGAACGTTGATTGTAATCAAACACTTACAAATGAATTAGATTTCATCATTTAATAAGCCATTAGGAGTTGATATGATGTTAAACAAATAAACCAAATCAATAAAATCAGAGTGCTCAGTTGCTAGCAAGCAGAGCAAGTATGAAAATTAAAACAAAAAGGACTACGAACTTTTTAAACTAGATAATCCTGTCTGACGATTGAGCTATTTAAGTACAGGAAATTTTAGATAATGGAATTAAAAAAGTGACTAATCTATTAAAATGATTAAAATCTTAACGCTAAAGAACATCTTCGGTTAAACTAGTATCGATATGTCTCAGTACTGGCTCACCTAACGATCGGCAACATGATATTGAATTAGAAGTTTTAATACTGTTTTGGTTCTATTTTATAACTGAAAATATTGGATGTTTATATATATATATATATATAAGTTGACAACTGTAATCGAGTAGCTCCCTCCACTACACCGAGGGATAGGAGAGGGCACTACTCTTTTCCCTGCATTGCTCTACTTCGCCCTTGATACGTACCTTATAATGCTGAGTGTTAATCAGGGAGGTATCAAGTACCATTTTTTGAGTCTTTGGTATGACTTGATCTGGGATTGAACTCCAGTCTCCTGGACCATTGGTGAATATATATATATATATGTATATATATATATATTGTCATCCACAGATAGACTGTTTCGTTGTATCACAACTTTTCAGTGTGGCTAGACACGTAGGACGCTGGAAGCTGGGATCGAAACCCACCCAACTTTACGTTAGATGTGGTATCATACCGCTCAGCCCGCAAGCGAACCACGTCAGCTCGGGAATTATAAGGCGTTATGTAGTAGTCTTCATTTGTTTACATTTTTGCCTTACCGGATACCAGTGTGGTCAATTCATTCGAAGAGTTTTTCGTTATGTAAGTGGCAGCCGCAAATTCCTTCGCCAGAGTGCTCAACCTCCGTAGGGGAGCGTATATGTTGAAATGATAGATTGTGAATCTGACAGTATGATAGAAATATGTGGAAAGTTGGATAAATCAAACAATTGACACCGGTTCAGTTGGCGTGATATTTCGTTCTTTTATTCTAAGAGCTTTTCAGGCTAAACCATTTTCTGAGTTTTCTATATATAATCCCCTCCGTAATTTTATCATGTTCCCCATTTACTTAGATATAGAAAAACTTCAAAATGAAGATGAACGAACGTCCAATGTAATGTCTGCTTTTAGTTTATCTGGCGTATATATAGATATATATTTCTTTTAAATACCCTGTCCGGTGGCAAAAGCTGCTTGGTAGCACCAGGAGTGGCAGTACCGCCTTGAGCTACCGAAACTGTGTTATCACCCTGGTTGGCGGCTGATAAGGACAGGGTATCGCACGTGCTTTCACACGTTGTATGATGAAAAAAACCTAGAAAAACCTAGAAAATGGTTCAGCCTGAAAAAGTTCTTGGAATAAAATAACGAAATATTGTGTCTATTAAACCTGTGTTAAGTGTTTGATTTATCCAGCCTTCCACATATTTCTATTATATATATATATATATATATACACACACACAATACATATTGTTTCGTTAAAAGGCATTTTTAAAACTGTCTGATGACATCAATCTTTTTTTATGTCGTCTTACAAGATTATAATCCTAATAATTCATGTACAATACAAATGATTCATACACACTTATAGGGTTGAAAGTAACTATTTCTATTCAATAATAATCATTCGTTTGCACACAGTTGCGTAGTTTCAAGTATTTCGATTCAATACTAATAATCTTAAAATATACCTTTTTGACTAACAGATTAAACCTTAATAAGAACTATCCCTCCTGAATCAAATTTCTACCATTATTAATAATTTTCAAGTGAAATAGACAATTTTTTGTCGGACGGGTGGTCCCAATGACATTTGGCTAACGTGCTGGATTGCAACATCATCGTCACTTAATTTGAACTCCAGTCGCGCTATTACGTTCACTTTCGGACAAATACCATTGGGAAAGGCATGAACCCCCTTATACTCCCGGCTATGGGTTAAATAGCAAACCTGCTATTTTTCTAAAGGATGACTTTGATATTAAATAACCCACGAAGGTTGATTTGTGATAATACAAAGAAACCTTTAATTTTTCTTTAAAATCGAGGGAGACCTTTATTTATTTATTTTTTTTTTTTAGAATATCTTGTTTTCTTTTTGGCGTGTAGGGATATATTTAATTATTCAATTATTACGAGGGAATGCGATTTTAGTCTTTGTGTTAAAGCTAAAACAATGTTTGTAAATAATTTTGTCTATCTTACATATAGTAATGGTTAACGATCTAGACAAGCAGACAGAAGTGAGTGCGTTTCTCACTGTGTGTCCCATATTTCAGGTTTTGCATTAAAAGTAATACAAGCAGAGTATCCAACTTTGGGATGTCTTACATAGTATAATTGTTAATGACCTAGGCAAGTAGACTGTTAGAAGTGAGTTCGTTTCTCACTGTGTGTCCTATATTTCAGGCTTTGGTTTTAAACTAAGGCAGGTTTAGGGAATAACTTCGGGATGTCACGCGTAGTGCAATGTTTATCAGGCTGTTACTAGTGATTTCGATTCTCACCGTGCGTCTCTGTGTTATATACTCAATAAATAAACAGACGCAATGATAAAGACGCAGGAAGACTTCTTTAGAAAAATATATACCTCTCACTTTATTTGTAAGAGTACAAAGGGGTTACTCAAGGGTTGCGTGTGAGAGGGAGCTGGAGACCGAACAGAAACTGTAATATTTTGACCTCATTGTTATGACCGTCAACGTTGTGTCTTTCTTGTTCTCCTGATGCTGGGGTCCACTCTGCTGGGTGCTGGCTTTCTTTACTGCATCTTATCATCTTTATTGCATCTTATCAGCATCTTCTCTGGACTCCACCTCATCAGGGCCCCAAGCCCCTTCGGCCTGGTGTGGCTTTCCCTAACACATCTCGTCCCTCTCCGTCTCCAACTGTCTGCAATTCAACTGGAACTTGGCTTCTGTCTTGACTGAGCTATATAATAGTTCAACGCCCACTTGATCGCCTACTCGATCTTTGAAATCGCATGTTTAATCGTCATCAAGCGGAAATAACTGTCTTGCACTTCAGAGGTCACTCTCTTCCGGTGCATCAGTCTATGAGTGTACCATGCGAATTTTTTAGCTCGTCCCATTTCATCAGCCAATTTCCGCCCACGCGATTTCCTCTCATAACTGCCATTAGAATGTGTCACCCCCTTCCGGTGCATCACCTTGGAATGGCATTTTTGGCCGGGTCAAAAGGTCAAAATACAACACCTGTTGTACTCCCTACATAATGGACTCGCCCACCTCCATAAATTACGTCAACGAGAGCGTCAGACTGTGTGCACCAATCAGCGTGACACAATCACGAATGATACCATTTGCCTAGTGGACGGATAGTCACTATCACACTGGACTCTCAGCTTTCTACCAACTAACTACTGTTTAACCAGGTTCACTTTAATCTTGTTTCAGTTATTGAATATATGTTTTTCTATCAAACCTTTTGGGTTTCCCATGTCTTTTTTTGGTCAGCATCACAACAGTCCCATATTCCAAACCTTGTGCCATACTAAGCTGAGCTTTAGTAAAGGACAACATCATGTTTGAAATAAATGAAAGCTTTTCGGAATAATTGTATGAAATTTATGCAATTTATGAAAGAAATTTGTTCAAAACCGCATATCTGTCAATGCCTGAAGATAGGTTCCGGTAGAAACACTCCTATTTTGTTGAAAGACTGGTCTTATGACTTATCTGTGGTGACGATGAAAATTGTTGACAATGAAAATCATCTTCTTTTAAGGATGAAAAAAAGAAGATGACTTTTTGGAATGAAGACTTTGTCATGTTTATTACTTTCCCTCGTGACTACGCCGTGAATAAGTTCATCATGAAATATTTGAACAATTAGTCGCGTGATGTGTGACAAAACACCCACTCGACAACGTCCTCACGTACATCATAAAACTACCCCACCAATATATATATATATATATTTATATAGGGATGTTTTAAATCATAATTTTCATTATTAGTTGAAGCTTATTTGTCAATTGTGGTTTACTTATTAGTACTCTTAAAAGCAAAATATTATTTCTATAATTTATTTTTTTTCTCTCCCCCGCAATTTCTCTTATTATATATATATATATAGAGAGAGAGAATATATATATTGTCATCCACAGACAGACTGTTTCGTTGTATCACAACTCATCGTTGTGGCTAGACACGCCGGACGCTTCAAGTTAGGATTGAAACCCGCCCAACTTTACGTTAGACTTTATATCATACCGCTCAGCCATCATCCGACTTACGTCAGCTCAGGAATTATAAGGAATTATGAAGTAGCTTTCGCTTGTTTACATTTTGCCTTACCGGATACCAGAGTGCTCAATTCCCTACCGGATACCAGAGTGCTCAATTCCCTACCGGATACCAGAGTGCTCAATTCCCTACCGGATACCAGAGTGATCAATTCATACGAGAAGCTTTGCATTACGGGAGGGGCAAAAACGAGCAGGATGCAATACAAGGTCTATTTCTTCGCAGAGTTTAACAGGATTGAATTCAGAGTTTTCCTTCTCTTAGACTGGTTGCCGTACCATGATTAAGGAGCTCAGTCTGCCCTTCTATTTTCCCCATTGTTGAAGGGAGAATAGTTGAATTTATAACTTTCCCAAGGGTCTTAGTTTTATGCGAAATGTAAACAGCCTCGTCCAGGATTTTAACTCGGGTCATCGTGTCCATTTTCTACGACGGTACCAATGATACCATGAATGCCTTTATATACGGTTTGGTTTGATTTCTTAGTTTAAGGCATATCAACCTTCGTGGGTTATTAAATGCTAAAGCCATCCTTGGAGAAGAATAGTAGTGATACTATTTAACTCCAATCCGGGAGGATAAGGGGTTCATACTTTTCCCAAGGGTATTAGTTCGAAAATGAATTTTATTGCGCTATTTAAATTTGAACCTGCTTATACACACACACACACACACACACGCACACACACACACACACACACACACACACACATATATATATATATATATATATATATATATATTTCGTAAACATACAAAGAAACCCGCTCTGTCGACTGCTTATCTTTCCCAACGAGACCCTCTGTTGTTGTGGGTGATGACTAGTTAGGGTTGACGTCCGGATTCCAGAGGCTGAGCAATCCGTTACCTGGCAACCGATGTGGTCGTGTGACCTTCAACACCCCATTTTGGCCTTTACTGGGCTAGACATGCGGTCTGGGAGGCCCGATTCTATCAATTAGCTGGTCGTATCAAGCCCTAACATCTATATGATTATCCTATTGCACTTGTGGCAAAAAGGTGCTCGAAGGCGGTGGCTGAGATAGTAATACTTGAAACGATTTAAACTGTGTGCAAACAAATGATTCATATCAAATAGAATTATTAGTGTTTTATAGCAATACTTGAAACCGTTTTTCTCTTATAAAGGTATTAACATTTCGAAGCCCCTTTTGATGGACTCCAACGGAGACGAAGAGTTTTCTCCTTGTAAATACATGAAATGATAGTTAGAAAAATGTGCCTCCTCGTTCGGCTGCAGTCGTTGAAAATGAAAAGGATTACATTTTTTATGATAATATTCAAATAAATTTAATTTACATTTGTCTTTTTAATATAAATATATCCTTTGTGATAAAAGGCAATTACTTTCGGAACACCCTAATAATAATAATAATTATCCTATTTACCAACCCCTCCGCTCGGGCAGGATATGACACAAGGTCAATTTTTTAAGCGGAGTTTAACAGGTTTGAATTCAGAGTTTTCCTTCTCCTAGACTAGTTGCCTCACCAAGACTGAAGAACATACTCTGTCCTACTATTTACCCATAGCTGGAGGGAGAATAATTGGATTCATACCTTTCCCAAGGGTATTAGTGCTATGTGAAGTGCAATTAGTCTCGTCCAGGATTTGAACTCGTGTCGCCGCGTCCATTTCCTACGACGATAACCAGTAATAATAATAATAATAACGATAAGCGAATTATCAAATTAGCACAGAAAGATTTTGCCCAGTCGACTGGGGCTATAGAATACACCGATTGCTTCTCTGCAGAGGGATAAGACACCCCCAACAAGTGCTCGAGATATGACACTAAACAATCTAATGGCGAGGCTCCAGTGATGCTGGAGCTTTGGGGAATACAGAGCACCCCTTTATTGCCATTGCTCCCAGGTCCACTCAGGCCTGGAATTGTAGCACCTGATAGGGCCCTATCTATGGGTTTAATAGAACTAAACTGCATACTTATGCAAAACTGAATTGTTTGAAATAGAACTGTTTGACTAAACTTAATAGCTTGAAATAGAAATGTTTTTGACGATTAAATTGTGTACTACTTATATTTAAACTGCGTGCTTATGCTAAACTGAATTGTTTGAAATGGAACTGTTTTTGACATTGAAACTACTTACGCTAAAACGAATTGTTTAATATAGGACTATTTTCACGTTTACTTAACTCAATTGACTGAATTAGAACTGTTTGACTAAATAGAATAGCTTGAACTAGAAATGTTTTTTGACAATTAAACTGTGTACTCATAGTAAACTGAATTGTTTGAAATAGAACTGATTATTTGTATAAAAATGGATTTTTAGTTACATAACCTACCATATGCCATAAAACCTACCAACCAACCAACCAACCAACAGAAAGAGTATAAAACTAGACACGATTGAGTGGGCAAGATGATCTACTGGGAATTGTGCAAGAAACTTAAATTTGACCATATAAACAAATGGTATATGCACAATCCAGCGTCTGACCTGGAAAATGAGATGCACAAACTCCTCTGGGATTTTGAGATACAAATGGATCACCAAATCTCGGCCAGACGACCAGACCTTATAATAATCAACAAAAAAATAAAAAACAAACTTACAGAATTGTGGACTTTGCCGTCCCAGCTGACTACAGAGTAAAATTGAAAGAAAATCAAAAGAAGGATGAGTATCTCGACCTTGTTAGGGAATTGAAAAAACTGTGGAACATGAAATCGACGATTATACAAATTGTAATTGGTGTTATTGATACAGTCACTATAGGATTGATACAAGGACTGGAGGACGTGGAAATGACGGGACAAGTGTAGATTATCCAAACTACTGCATTATTGATATCGGCCAGAATACTGAGAAGAGTCCTGGAGACTTGAGGAGACTTGCAGTCACTCAAACTCTAGTGAAAGACCATCAGCTAATGCTGATGTAAAAAAAACTCTCTAGGAATAACATAATGATAATGATAAAGAAATATACATCTATAAATAAAGAGACATTCCTTTTTGTAAATCCGTCTTTGTCTATTCCTTTCCGGCCACCAACCATGCAACACACAAAACCTTTCTCAGGTTACTGTCGACAAAATATAATTGTCTAGGACTGATAAAAATGAGTTTCCTGTATGTCTGTTTTTTTAAAATGTCCCCAGATGCAGATCACGTTATAAAAAGAAGACAGAGGAAAGATTCAGATCCAGACTAGGAAGTCTCTCAAACTGACTCTGTCTATGGGAAAGACAGTTGAATTTTTTTTTTTTTCGTAATTCTATTAAACATTTAGAGTCGAGTGATGTTTATATTCACTTGTTGTTTGTATTTAAAAAAAAAACTACAAGATTAACGCAATAGAACCTTTCATCCGAACGACCTTATCTTTTGGGGGGCTTGTTGGGCCGCAGTCAGTGAAAAAAAAGATTTTTTTTTTCAATCGAAAAACAGTTAAAGAAATATCAGATTTATTTTTTCAACAAAAATTCAAACATTTACTTGACGCAATTTCTTGGAAACAAAATTTCTCGAAAACATAAATAAATTGTAAGTTGAGAACATTGTTTTTAATTGTCATAAGAGCAGTCCGTTTGATCGCCATTGTCGATCTGAATAAATTATTTCAATGTTTAATCTTGAAGAAACACCTTCCTCCGGTCGCATAAGTTTCCATTCAACACAAATAAATTCCTAATGCTATTTTTGCATAAGGGAATGCAGAAGTTAATCTCTTCCTTACTACAAGGGTGTAAATATCAGAAGCTTATAATATTTAGACTTTGATTCTGCATTCACAAATGAAATAACGTTTCACTTAATCTCTGGAGATCTCCACCCTCAACTTCAGCCCGTGGAAGCCTCTGGACTGTAGCCTCTAAAGCTCTTGCTTAATCTGATATTGGACTTCCATTTAAAAAAATCAAATTCACTAATAGAAGTACGAAGTGAGTCAATAATTTTAAAGCCGATCTAAACATTCCGGAGATGACGAGGATGATTCCAGAGATGACGAAGATAGTATAAGCCGATAGTGAAGATGATGGGAATGATTCCAGAGATGACGAGGATGATTCCAGAGATGACGAAGGTAGTATAAGCCGATAGTGGAGAGGATGAGAATGATTCAGGAGATGACGAGGGTGATTCCAGAGATAACGAAGATAGTATAAGCCGATAGTGAAGATGATGGGAATGATTCCAGAGATGACGAGGATGATTCCAGAGATGACGAAGATAGTATAAGCCGATAGTGAAGATGATGGGAATGATTCCAGAGATGACGAGGATGATTCCAGAGATGACGAAGATAGTATAAGCCGATAGTGGAGATGATGGGAATGATTCCAGAGATGACGAGGATGATGCCAGAGATGACGAAGATAGTATAAGCCGATAGTGAAGATGATGGGAATGATTCCGGAGATGACGAGGATGATTCCAGAGATGACGAAGATAGTATAAGCCGATAGCGGAGAGGATGAGAATGATTCCGGAGATGACGAGGATGATTCCAGAAATGACGAAGATAGTATAAGCCGATGGTGGAGATGATGGGAATGAATCCGGAGATGACGAGGATGATTCCAGAGATGACGAAGATAGTATAAGCCGATAGTGGAGATGATGAGAATGATTCCGGAGATGACGAGGATGATTCCAGAGATGACGAAGATAGTATAAGCCGATAGCGGAGAGGATGAGAATGATTCCGGAGATGACGAGGATGATTCCAGAGATGACGAAGATAGTATAAGCCGATAGTGGAGATGATGGGGATGATTCCGGAGATGACGAGGATGATTCCAGAGATGACGAAGATAGTATAAACCGATAGTGGAGATGATGGGAATGATTCTGGAGATGACGAGGATGATTCCAGAGATGACGAAGATAGTATAAGCCGATAGTGGAGAGGATGGGAATGATTCCGGAGATGACGAGGATGATTCCAGAGATGACGAAGATAGTATAAGCCGATAGTGGAGATGATGGGAATGATTCTGGAGATGACGAGGATGATTCCAGAGATGACGAAGATAGTATAAGCCGATAGTGGAGAGGATGGGAATGATTCCGGAGATGACGAGGATGATTCCAGAGATGACGAAGATAGTATAAACCGATAGTGGAGAGGATGAAATTGATTCAGGAGATGACGAGGATGATTCCAGAGATGACGAAGATAGTATAAGCCGATAATGGAGAGGATGAGAATGATTCAGGAGATTATGATGGGTTGGTTGGTTGGCTGTTTGGGTTTTATGGCATATCAGGCTTTGTAGGTTATGTAACGCCAAATCCATTTTTACACAAATAATCAGTTCTATTTCAAACAATTCAGTTTAGCATGAGTACACATTTTGATTGTGAAAAACATTTTTATTTCAAGCTATTCAGTTTATTCAAACAATTCTAATTCAAACAATTCAGTTTAGTATAACTAAAGATTTTGTTTGCACAGTTAATGTTAAAACAGTTCTATATGAAACAACACAGTTTAGTGTAAGTACAGTTTCAATGTCAAAAATAGTTCCATTTCAAACAATTCAATTTCTCAGTTTAAATATAAGTACAGTTTAATTGTCAAAAACATTTCTTTTTCAAGCTATCAAGCTTAGTCAAACAGTTCTAATTCAAACATTTTAGTTTTTTTATAAGTATGCAGTTTAGTCCTATTTAACCCATTGATAGGGCCCTATCAGATGCTACCATTCCGGGCCAGAGTTGACCTGGGAGCAATGGCAATGAAGAGGTGCTCCGTATTCCCCAAAGCTCCAGCATTACTGTTTAGTGTCATATCTAGGACACTCATTGGGGGAGGTCTTAACCCTCTGCAGAGAAGCAGTCGGTGTATTCTACACCACTAGCCGACTGGGCAACGGAAATGAGGAGGATGATTCCGGAAATGAGGAGGAGGATTCCGGAAATGACGAGGATGATTCCGGAAATGACGAGGATGATACAAACCAATTATTTTACATGTTATTTACTAAGCTTTGCTCTGTCTGATACACCTGGCCTCTCAGCGGTGTTTGGAATACCCTGACTATCATCAACAGAGAGATAAGACACCCGCCCCTCCCTTACAAAAATGGTATGACACTAAACTGCAAATTATGGTGAAGCTCCTGTTCTAGAGATCTGGAGAATGTAGAGTATCCTTTCATTGCCAGTACTTCCAGGTCCACTGACCTGTAGTGCTAGTGCCTATTAGGTCCCTATCTAAAGGTCAAATAGATATGTTTAAAATCATTAGTATTTGATAGGAATACTTGGTACCATACAACTTTAAATTATAGTTACTTGATTTTGTTGGGTTTCTTTGTTTAATGGCATTTCAACCTCCGCGTGTTATTAAATGCCAAAGCTATCCTTGTAGAACAGTGGTCATACTATTTAACCCATAGCTGTGGCGGGTGGGATACGGGGGTTCACTTCTTTCCCCAAGTCCAGATGTGAATATAATAGAACGTTTGAAGTATGAACTAGCTTACTTTGAGGCAGCAGTCAAACACTTTAGTCGTTATGCCACAGGGACTCCCCAAAGAGTTATTCAAAACTCTTATTGTTTCCAATGGGTTATCATTAGTTATTCAAAACTCTTATTGTTTCCAATGGGTTATCATTAGTTATTATTATTAGTTACTTGAAACAATGTAACTGTCAGTAAATAAGTGATTGTTATTGAATTGAAATAGTTATTAGTATTAAATACGAATAAGTAAGTAAAGTTAGCAGACTGTTGTCGAAGGCGACCCGAAGGTTCTGTTTTCAATTGCTACTACACTGAGCTGTAAGAGAGGGCGTTACTCCTTTCTTTACCCTTAATACGTACCTTATAATGCTGAGTGTTAAGCAAGGAGGTATCAAGTACCATTTTTTGAGTCTGATTGTATGACTCGACTTGGGATTAAACCTCGGTCTCCCAGGCCATTGGCGAACACTTTACCCACGAGTCAATGGGCAGGAATACTTGATATCATATAAGTAAATTATTAGTTTGGTTTCTTTGTTTGATGGCATATCAACCTTTGTAGGTTATTTAATGCCAAAGCTTTTCTCCTAGAAGAACAGTAGTGGTGCTATTTAACCCATAGATGGGAGGATAAGGGGGTTCATACCCTTCCCAAGGGTATTTGCCCGAAAGTGAACGTAATAGCATGACTGGAGTACGAACTCGCGTTCTACGATTCCGCAGTCCATCGCTTTAACCATTACACCACGAGGACACCCCCCAGTAAATTATTGGTATCTAAGAGGAATTTCAAAAAACTATTTGAAAATTATTCATATTAAGAATAGTTAATTTGTGAGTTATCTAATGCCAAGGCTATCCTTGTAGAAAAACAATTGGGGTATTTTTTAACTCATACCTGGGGTGGGGAGTGTAAGGGAATTCATAGCTTCCCCAAGGGTATTTGTCCGAAAGTAAACTAAAGTCCGAACTCGCTTACTACGATATCACTGTCCAGAACGTTAGCCACTACGCCTCGGAGACCCTCCTTTATATGTTTACTATGGATTATTACTGTCCTAGTGGGTAAAGTGTTCGCCAATGGTCCGTGGTTCAATCCCAGGTTGAGTCATACCACCAGACTCAAAAAATGGTACTTGATACCTCCTTGCTTAGCACTCAGCATTATCAGGTGCAGATCAAGGTAAGTGGAGCAATCCAGGGAAAGGAGTAGCACCCTCCCCTACACCTCGGTGTAGTAGCTAATGAATAAAGGAGTCCTCGAATCGCCCTTGACTAGGGTCGCCAACTTTACTTATAATCAGCTACTTGAAACCATATGACTAATGACTTTTATGTATTTTTATATTTATATCAAATAGAAGTCTACACACTTCTTCCGCCAGTGCTGCAGTGCTTGGATCCCATTGGTCAAAAAGAGTAATCAGCAGAAGATATGACGTCATCATAAGAATTTTTCAGCTCACCCTCGTACATTTTTTACTGGTCTATTCACGAAAACAGCAACGAACCAAATCCCGATTCGGCAAACATTCGTGGGTGTGGATCAGGAGAACTTAAGTTGGACGACCGTTGTCGAGGGTGACCCGAAAGCTCCCTTTTCAATAGTGGGGGAAGGGTTTTACTCCTTTCCCTGGATTGCTCCACTTTACCCTTGATACATACCTTATAATACCGAGGAATGAAGTATCGAGTACCATTTTTGAGTCTTTGGTATGACTCAACCTGGGAGTGAACGCCGGTCTCCCGGACAATTTGCGAACACTCTGACCATAATGCCAATGAACCGGTGTTTCTATTTTCGGTCAAAATTTCAAGTTTTTTGCTTGTTTTTAACATCTTTATGCTTAAAGATTCGGGAATCTCGTACATTGTTCGTTTATATTTATATTTCTTGTGTAATTGTTTCTTTCAAAAAGTTTTGCACATTTATATGGTATTAAGTATTTGTATTTAATACAAATGATTTGTACTCAGTTGTAAGGTTCCAAGTATTTCTATCCAAAACTAATGTTTCATACACATTAAGATGGTTTCATGGAACTAATAATTTGAATCCTTAGTAAACAATTACAGCTTCAAGTAACTATTCTTAATGCAAATAATTTATACACAATTAGATGAAATGGTTTAGTTTGGTTTCTTTGTTGAATGGCATATCAACCTTCGTGGGTTATTTAATACCTAAGCTATCCTTCGAGAAGAACTGGTGTTGAACTATTTAACCCATAGTTAAGAGGATAAGGGGGTTCATACTTTTCCCATGCGCGACGGGAGTTCAAACTCGTGTACTACGATTCTGCCGTCCAGCGCTTTTACCATTACATTAAGAGGACACCCCCTAGAACAGCAACTCTGAAATATATGTGTACATGAGGGCTCCCTTTTCAACTAGCTACTACGCCGAGGTGTTGGAGAGGACGCGAGCCCTTTCCCTGGATTGCTCCACTTTACCCTTAATCCGTATCTTATAATGCTGAGTGTTAAGCAAGGTGGCATCAAGTACCATTTTTTGAGTCTTTGCTATAACCCGGCCTCGGGTTGAACCCCGGTCTCCTGGGCCATTGGCGAACACTCTAAATTGAAATAGTCATTAGTATTAGATATGAATACTTGATATCATCTTTGTAAATTATTAATATCAAATAGGAATTCCATAAAAACTTTTGAAAGTTATCTCTATTAAGAATAGTTAATTGAAGCTATCAATGTTTCTTTGTTTTTTGTTGCCTTTTTCTTTTTATCGCAGTTCACTCGAGCCATTATTCAAATGCAGCAAGGAACAGCGCGGATGATAAAATAAAATAAATGCTCTCAGTGGATTCGAACACACATTCCTTTTTGTCTCAGAGAAGGCCTGCATTATCTCAGACCCTCATTGCTCCTCAAAGTCGCAGAATGACAATTCAAGTGAGTTGCAATAAGAAAGCAACTTTAAAAAAAAATTTTAAGTGCAAAAATGAGAGAAAATAATAGTCAAAAACTAAATAAACAAATTGTAATGATGATGATGATGATGATATTCCATTTAAAAGAATCTTTTTTTTTTGTCTTCATGCATTTTGTCAACAAATTGGTTGAATAATGTTATCGTCTGCTTGCTTAAATTTTCTTCCGGAATATTCCGATTCTTTCCGTTATCGGCCCGGAAACGCTCGGGAAAGTTCGGCTTTTTTGTTGTAGCATAAGTACCTTAAATTTTTTTTAAGTGAAAAAATGGGAGAAAATGATAGTCAAAAACTAAATAAACAAATAGTAATGATGATGATGATGACGATGATGATGATGATGATGATGATGATGATGATGATCCATTAAAAAAAATCTCTAGTTAAATTTTTGAAATATTTCTTATTTCATGCTTAGATGCGAGGGACATGACCGAGAATTGCAACCGAACATCCGATTAGAAAGTATCAAATTATATTACATCTAGGCAACTCCTATCTTAATTCATCAACGCCATTTGTCTTAATAGTAGAAAACCCATGAATTTGTTGCGTTCCCGTCGTAACAGCGGTCCATCATGATATCAATGCTTCTATTTAGGAAGTATAACATTTCAAAGTTATTTCAGTTACATCGGAAATTTGCATGAGAAAGATTGGGTGATGTGGAGAGTAGTAAAAGAAATACGACGGCTCTGCTTTACACCATATTAAAAGAGGAATTTCAAAGGTGCTTTTACTAATGAGAAACTCACGGGGATGTGTGCCCTGAATGCTAAGGGGAAGGGGTCGTATTTTGAAGAAGACGTTTTATTCTTTGTTCTTTTCTGTCATGATAAATACAACTTTGGTCACGATACTTTTAGAATACTCGTTTGTGTGTGAGTATATATACACACAATGTTTCATCTGATTGGTTGGTTGGTTTCTTTGTTTAATGACATATCAACTCTTTTTAGGTTATTTAATGCCAAAGCCATTCTCCTAGAAGAACAGTAGTGGTACTATTTAACCCATAGCTGGAAGGATAAAGGGGTTCATACCTTTCCCAAGGGTATTTGCCCGAAAGTGAACGTAATAGCGCGACTGGAGTACAAACTCGCGTATTACGATTCCGCAGTCCATCGCTTTAACCATTACACCACGAGGACACCCCCCTGTTTCATCAGATGATTGTACTATCTGTTCTATGAAATATAAATGAAATAATAATAATAATAAGGTCAGATCTTAATTCCTTTAAGTTAGTATACTGCTCTGCTGTCTAGCAATTAAGCACTTTTTGATTTAAACGATTGTTTATTCTCATCTGTTTACTATATACATATATACATATATAGGTATTATTTGGTCCAGTTAAACCAGAGTTGGGAGTAATTCCTTCAGGACAAGAAAATCATTCAAGAGCTGAACATAAAAGTTATTTATCGAACTTAACAAGAAAAGAAAAGAAATTGATTAGAATAAATAAAAAAGTTAAATTACCGTAATTATAACTGACGGAAGAATTTTGAAAATAAAATAAATAGGTAAATAAAAAAAACGGAAACTCAATAAAACGAGGAGGTAACTCTTCAACTCTCTTCCTCCCCCTTCCCCCCGTGTCTATTCTGTTTTATTTATCCATTAGATCTGAAGAAGTTCTGTTATATTTTTCTTCGTGTTTTTGGTTCACACCAGAAACGAAAAAGAGGATGGAAATAAATTTATAATCCTAAAATAACCGGTCTTTGGTTTTTTCTTTAAAGAAAATATATACATATATAGCATTGGGTTGACAGTTTTGTCTCACGACAGAGTAATGGAAAATTAATTTGTTATGGTAACAAGAAGCATTACTTAATGCCTTTCTAAGCGAGCAAGTACCTGGTTACGATAACAACCAGGTTTATTCCAACTCAGTGAGGACGCAAATTGTTAATTTGCCCAGTCGGCTGAGGCTGTAGAATTCACTGCATCTCTGCAGAGGTGTAAGCCCCCCCCCCCACCAAACGACTGTCCTAGATATAACCCTAAACAATCTGATGGTGAGGCTCCGGTAATGCCGGAGCTTTGGGGAATGTGGAGTACATCTTTATTGCCATCGCTCCGAGGTCCACTCTAACCCGGAGTCGTAGCACCTGTTAGAGTCCTATCTACGAGTCAAATAGAAGTAAACTGTGTACTTATGCTAAACTGAATTGTTTGAAATAGACCTGTTTTTACATTTAACTGTGTGTAAACAAAAACAAAAAAACTGTACTTCTGCTAAACTGAATTGTTTGAAATATAACTGTTTATATGTATAAAAATGGATTTGGCATTAAATATTCTACAATGGTTGATGTGCCGTAAAATCCAACCAAACCAAATTATATATATACATATATATATATAAAGAGAATTTGGCATTAAACAACCAACAATGTGCCATAAAACCCAACCAAACCAAATCCTACATATTTAATATATATGTATAAAGAGAATTTAATATTAAATAACCAACAATGGTTGATGCGCCATAAAACTATACCAAACCAAATCATATACGAGGATCATTAAATAAGTTTCCAGACTTTTTTCGTATGGGCAATTTTGTTGATAGTACGCTCATGAAACTCAAGTCCCCTTCGAAGTAATCTCCTCCGGCAGCAATGCTCTTGTACCGTTCCAACAACTTCTGGAAGGCTCTATGGAAGTCCTCTTGTGTGGGCGTGTCAATGACCTTCGTCACAGCCTCGCTCATCTCCTCAATTGTCTCATAACGACAGCCTCTAAGTTTTTCCTTGAGCTTAGGGAACAACCAAAAGTCACAGGGAGCAAGGTCTAGACTATAGGGAGGCTGAGGAACTGTCTTGGTGCCCATCTTGGTCAAATAGTCTGTGGCGAGGATGGAGTTGTGGACTGGTGCATTGTCCTGGTGGAAATGCCACTGATCCGATTTGAGGAGTGCTGGCCTCTTCCGATGGAATCTCTTTCTGAATTCCCTTGAAACCTCAATATAGTAACCCTAACCCTAAGCCTTTGGCCGATCAACTCTGGTGTTCTGACTTCCTTACACCTCCCACACCTCTCATCCTCCCTCACAGACTCCGTGCCTTCCTTGAATCTGTTATGCCACTCAAAAACTGATGCTCGATTCATGCAAGATGGTTGAAAAGCAGTCTGAAGCATTCCATACGTTTCTGTGGCGTTTTTTCCAAGTTTAAAACAGAATTTTATTACATATCGTTCTTCTAAAGTGTCCACACGTCCAGATTGCATTTTTGAAATTCATCAGCTGTGAAAATCAGACTTTGTTCTTGAAATGGGATGAAGAAAAATTTTCTCGGGACGAGTTTTCTTTCATTCTTCGAGAAAAATCACAAAAATCCTTCGGACGGAGCCCCCATAAAATATCTGTTACGCCGCCATGTGCCCAGCGGGCTTGCAGGGTGCTGTTCGTTCCTGCCTAGTCCACCAGTTAACGCAGGGCACAGACGTTGGCTGTGGTCTGCCGAACGCTATTTAGTGTTACAGATATCACCAACTCCCAAGCGGAACTACATTTTAAAGCCACTAGGCGAGTTATAGGTGAATTATTAAAAGTCAACATAGCTAACTGGCTAGCTTCCCCCCCTCAAATACAAGATCTTCAACAAATACAAATCTTCCACAATAAAAAAAAGGACTCTGAACTGCCGTAATTGAGTTAACAAGATTAATAACAATATTCTTTTATTGAATAAAAGGAAGAAACAAAGAAAAAATATAATTCAGGTAAAAGTCAGGAGCGAGAAAGTCTTTCTGTATCTCGGACGAGCCGCCGCTTAAATATCCGTATCCCGGACGAGGTCCCCCATTTAATATCTGTTAATGGCGGAAGGTGAGAGTATAGTTCGTCAGCGGTAGACACGTTCCGCTTTCCTTCGGGCTTCGGGATTTAAAGCTCCAAAGCTCAAGTTTATCATTGGGAAATACTCCCTCTTTTCGCCTCTTATCAGAGCTATTTTTTCCTCCCGTAATTTATCTTTTATTCACGTCAGCATGAATGCAGCTGGATAAATTTGAATATACTTAAATTGTATGTTACTTACTGGGGATTCTGTGGAGTTTATTCTTTTCTCTTTTCCCCTCGTTATTGGGTTTCCATAACGCGTTGGTAGAAAGGTACACGTCCTATTTCAGATAAGACCAAGATTAATAATTGTCTCTTTCCTCGTGGACAAGTCCTTTCTTTGGGTATTCGTTAAACGAGGCTCGCCATACCTCGGAGTGCTGGTTCATTCAAAGGAGAAGCTCTTTCTTTTCTCTCAGGGTTCTCTGGGCGGCATTATTTTGGAATTTGGGTTTCTTTCATATCCCAAATTACGTGTCTTTACTATCCGACGAAGCAACGGCAACTCATTATGTATCTTCACCCTTTGACGACTAAGGTTTGCTTCTCCGCTGACACATACATGGCTAATAGAGAGTGAGGTTTTCTCATGCCTATATCACCCTGTAATGATTGAGAGGGATGAAATGAGAGACGGCCTCTCTTTCCATTATTCTGCTTACTACTATAGTCGGCTGAGCCAGCGAGTCGCGCCTCCTTCTCCCATAACCCAGCGAATGTATTAAGGTGTCATATTTCCTCGTCACTATATATATATATATATATATATATATATATATATATATATCCCGACACTAGAAAAATAACAGGGAGTCTTGAATAATAACTTGCAGCCTAAATATACACTCTTATATATATATATATATATATATATAGAGAGAGAGAGAGAGAGAGAGAGAGAATACTTAGTCCAGTTAAACCGGAGTTAGGAGTAATTCCATCAGGACAAGAAAATATTCATGAATATTTAGATTGGATTGAAATAAATTTATAATCCTTTGTGATTGGTTTCGTTGTTTTTTCTTAATGTATATATATATATATATATATATATATATATATATTCTGATTCAGTGTCATAGTTGCCCAGTCTGCTGGGGCTGTAGAATACACCAACTGTACCTCTGCAGAGAGGTAAGACGCCTCTAATGAGTGTCCTGATATGACACTAAACAATCTGATGGAAAGGTTCCAGGGATGCTGGAGAACCCCTTCATTGCCATTACTCCCAGGTCCACCCTGGCCCGGAATGGTAGCATCTGATAAGGCCTTATCTATGGGGTGAATAGAACTAAACTGCATACTTATGCTAAACTGAATTGTTTGAATTAGAACTGTTTGACTAAACTGAATAGCTTGAAATAGCAATGTTTCCGACAATTAAACCGTACTTACATTTAAACTGCGTACTTATGCTAAACTGAATTGTTTTAAATGGAACTGCTTTTGACATTGAAACTGTGCTTACATTAAACTGAATTGTTTAATATAGAACTGTTTTAACATTTAACTGTGAGTAAACAAAACCTTTACTTATACTAAACTGAATTAGCTGAATTAGAACTGTTTGAATAAACTAAATAGCTTGAAATAGAAATGTTTTTCACAATTAAACTGTGTACTCATGCTAAACTGAATTGTCTAAAATAGAACTGACTATTTGCATAAAAATGGATTTGGCGTTAGATAACCTATAAAGGTTGATATGCCATAAAACCCAAACAACCAATCAACCATCAGTGGCATAGGCTGAGATTAATGCGAATAAGAACACATTTGACTTCACGCATATTTTTAAGCTAGTGTATAGGAAAACTATACCTGCGGAAAACCAAAAGCAACATTTATAATAAATAGAAATATAAGCTGCAATTCAAAAAACGTAGTCTACTTAATGAAATGGTCCAACTGTAAAGAGGTATAGATAGAATGCGCTCTAGCACTAAAGAATAAAGTCTCTTTACATAAAACCAACATTAAAATACCTGAAATTAGAAAACAACTTTATGAATGCAGCTAGGGAGACTTTTAAAAAATGCTAATATACCAGACAGATGACTAATCGTTACGCCTAATAAAAGAAAAAAAAATCTTTATAGATTAAGACTAACATTAAACAAAGTCTAAATTCACACACACCTGCACACACATATGGACTAATTTAAAATAAATCTGTCACCACACTCATTAAACACAACCCTTAATGGTTAAAGCGATGCACTGCGGAATCGTAGTACGCGAGTTCGTACTCCAGTCGCGCTATTACGTTCACTTTCGGGCAAATACCCTTGGGAAAGGTATGAACCCCCTTATTCTCCCTCCAGCTATGGGTAAATAGTAGGACGGACTAGGTTCTTCAGCCTTGGTGAGGCAACTAGTCTAGGAGAAGGAAAACTCTGAATTCAAACCTGTTAAACTCCGCTTAAAAATTGACCTTGTGTCATATCCTGCCCGAGCGGAGGGGTTGGTAAATAGTACCATTGAAAAAAAAATGAGAGAGAGAGGTATATATTCATGCCAATGTATGTATGCACAGAGGTGCCCGTGGTGTAATGGTTATGGTCGTAGGAAATGAACACGGCGACACGAGTTCAAATCCTGGACGATACTGATTGCATTTCACATAGGTATGAATCCAATTATTCTCCCTCCAGCTATGGGTAAATAGTAGGGCAGACTAGGTTCTTCAGCCTTGGTGAGGCAACTTGTCTAGGAGAAGGAAAACTCTGAATTCAAACCTGTTAATGCAAAATCCATTTTTATACATATAAACAGTTCAATTTCAACCAATTCAGTTTAGCATAAGTATACAGTTTAGTTCTTTTTGACCCATAGAGAGGACCCTATCAGGTGTTACCACGCCGGACCAGAGTGGACCTAGGAGTGATGGCAATGACGGGGTACTCTGCATTCCCCAAAGCTCTAGCATTACTAGGGCCTCACCATTAGATTGTTTAGTGTCATATCCAGAACACTCATTGGGGGAGAGTCTTACCCTTCTGCCAAGATATATTCGGTGTATTCTACAGCTCCAGCCGACTGGGCCAGGATGCATGTGTGCGTGTGCATATTTTTTTTAGAAAATACATTACGGTTTTAAAATTAATTTCAGACACTAATTACCTCACACAATTTTGAAATAGAATTCCAATAACGGAAAACGTACGTTTAAAACTTTCATTTTATCGTTCCATTTAAAAAAAAAATTTTTTTAAATTTGATTTAAATAAAATTCAAGGTACATGACATCTTAAAGCGCCCTGATGAAGGTTTGATATGAAAATCGAAACGAATAATTCAGTTACAGAAAAAAATCATTCACCGAATACCTTGAATTTTTTTTTTTTTTTCTTATTCGAATATTAACATATCCACAAATATCTAATTAACCTGGGGATGTAATGGTTAAAGCGCTGGACTGCGGATTGGTAGTACGCGAGTTCGAACTCCAGTCGAGCTATTACGTTCACTTTCGGGCAAATACCCTGTGGAAAAGTTGAACCCCCTTATCCTTCTATCAATGGGTTAAATAGTACTACCACTGTCCTCATAAAAGGATGGATTTGGCATTAAATAACCCGAGAAGATTGACATGACATTAAATAACTAACAAACAAACAAACTTAATTAACCAATGATAACCCACTATCCTTGTTTGAGGACAGTGAAAATAAATATGAAAATCTCATTAAATACTTACGTTTTATATAATTTAAATGTATACTTTGTATTAATAAAATTATATATTTACAAAATTTATATTTACTGTGATAATTGGTCAAATCAATGTTCAGTGTGTATACCATCAATTTTTACGTTTCCTTATAATAATCTCATAAATCGGAAAATTAAAAATTTGGATTATGAGTTGAAGAAAAAAAAAAAAAAAAAAAAAAAAAAAAAGAAAGAAAGAAAGAAAGAAAGCTGGTTGGAAGAAAAAAAAAGATTTTATGACTGCAAAAAAATAGAGACTGTAAGTTTGTTTTATTTAGCAGAAAAAAAAAAAAGAATTAAAAAAAATAAAAATAAACAAATAGAAAAACTTTTTTGTTGTGTTTTCATTTCGTTTCCGTTGTTGGTTGGGTGCCGAAAACCAAGATGGCATCCGTTTTGGTCCCTACTCGAACTAGGGTTGAACTCCTATAATCCAGTTGGGTTGTCGCCAGTCTCTTTTTCTTTTTTTTTTTTGTTGGTGGTGTCTCCCAGGATCTATGGAGAATGGGGTGATTCCATTTACACCGATAGTAGTTTTATTTACCGTTCGTTTGAAAAGTAGCATTTATCTGACCTCCCACTGAGGTCAAATTTAACACAAGGTTATTTTACTGAGAGGGAGCTACACACAAATTGAAACTCATGCCTGGCCGTCACAAAAAATGCTTAGTTCCTTTGGCATTTCCTTTACAGGTGCCTCAGATTCCAAGCCATAAACTCACCTCTGATAAGCAGGTATTGCCTGGGAAGGGGGTAATCCCCTGCGACCAGGCGATTAATTTAATATCACCCATCTTGTACGAACGCTAGATGAACCCCGGAAAGGCCGGGTAGTTGGAAGACCTGACATTTATAAAGGAGCCATAAACTATATTTGACGTGTAGAAACTATTAATGCAACAATTATTACTCATCTTCTGCAATAATAATTATTTTTAATAATTTCAAGTCGTTTCCGTAAAATTTTACCCGAATTTATATGTCTCTGCTGCAGTTATACGTGTGCAGTGTATTTACTAGAAATATTGTGTAAGAGGAATTCTTAAATTGCTGATTAAATTATATTATTTCATGCCGAAGTCAGTTTAACCATCATGATCTCCAACCATTATCAGTCTCGTAACCCCTGGTTGAATGGGTTGTAGAGGCACTACTGATAACTGACAATCACCTGTCATCTTCCCACCTCTTCCTCCCGGCACTGAGTCTTGAAGTTTTTTGTCAGGTCTGAAGTCTTGAAGTTTTTTGCCTGGAGTAGACAGCAAGAGGCATTTGTCTCTACGTAAACTCAGATCAAACAGAGTTCATGTGTTTTAATCAAGATAGTGCCATCTCCTCATTAAATGGGAAACGTTTGAAATTTGGACAGTTCATATACCTGGGTGGCATATTGACTGGATATCGGCCAAATGGAAATCTAATCACCCTGATTAAGGAATTCTTCCAGGGTTGTAGCAGTGTCAGTACTATTGTATGGCTGCACCACTTAGACTTTAACAAAACGCCTGGAGAACAAGCAAGATGGGAACTACAAAAGGATGCTGCGTGTTGTTTTAAAATATCCTGGAAGCAGTACTCTGTAAAACAGCTTCTGTTCGGCCACTTATCTCCCATCACACAAACTAACCAAGTAAGATGATCAAAATATGCTGAGTACTGCAGTGGAAATAAGAACGAAGACATACGTGATGTTATCCAATAGGCTCCCCAGCATGAGCATATAATTGTTGGCCGATAAGCAAAAGCTAATATTCATCAGCTCTATGCGAACACTGGATGCCAAGTTGTCTAGATAGACGACATGTCAAAAGCGATGACTGACAGGGACGGAGAGAGTGAGAGAGAGAATCTGCGCTGTCGATACTCTCTGATGAGGAGGTTGTCTTTCACCGAGTATAGCATTTATAAAACTCAATTATTCGATAGTGAACCTTCCGGAGATAACTGTTAGAAATAAAATTTGGAAAAATAAAATGCCCAAATTTATTTGGGTCTTAAGTTATTGAAAGTTTACGTAAAAGAATAAAAAAACATTTATCCAGGACCTAAATTCTAAAAATGCGAATATTTGTTGGATGAAGTGACATGATACAGACTTGATCATTTACCAGAACAAGAAACCAGTATCCCCCAAAGATATTAAAATGTCACCTTTTTTTTTCCCCATGTAGTTTATGTTGCATGAAAAAAAAATTCAAAGAGAGGAGGAAGGATATAATAACACAGTTTATTATTATCAAGAGTATAGAGATTTTTTTAAAAAGAAATAGATCGTGGGGATTTAAAAATTCCACTGCATATCACAGTTCAGTGGGTGTTTTTCTATTTTATAAGGTTTAATGTTGTCAAATTAAAATCTTGTAGAAATTCTTTAAATATCTTTGGTAGGATTCGAAATGCGTTATTTCTGTATGAAAAAAGAGTACGGAATTAATATATCAAATATACTTTTCAAGAATTATTGCTTGAGACTTTTAAGGCAACTGAACAACAAGCATTAAAATTTTAATCTTTATATGGTTATTGTGATAAAAAGTAACTGAAATTAAGATAAATAGGCAAGTTAAAAACAATATTCTATATATTATTAAAATTTCTAACGTGTACGAAGGTTTGTATGATACTAGGATGAGTTAAAAGTCTGCAATATTTTGGTTCGTGCAAGTTGGAGGCGCGCATACCATGTGATTGAGGCGGTTCAAATCATGGTATGTACACGCTATGGTTGGTAGTATTATGGTAGTTGGTGCGCTGACATATTGTGCTTCGTTTTGCTCAATGTGTGAATTGTTGGCCTTTAAAATGAATGTGCAAAGTTGTCTAATTCTAGAACTTATTCTCTACGAGTTTTGACTGGGTCATAACACCGTAGAAGAAGCTAAAAACATTTGTTGTGTGAAAGGTGAAGTTGGACATGGCATAATAACCAGATGGTTCAAGAAATTTCGCTCGGGTCATAAGAATCTCGACGGACGATCAAACAAGTTCAGATCGGCTTCAAACAGTAGATTCTGAGGCCGTGCTCCAAGCTATAGAGACAAATCCAACGAGTTTGGTATCTCACTGTCTAGTATGTATCGTCACCGTCACGACCTTGGCAAAAGTATCAGGAGTTGCCAAATTGTGCCTCACATACTACTAAAATATTGCAAAACTTTGGATTGACTCTAGTATGACACTACAAAATAGGTGGTTGGTCAATCTTTATATTTTATAATAAAAAGAAGCTTTATTACGGTAAGAACATTTTTTTTTTTTTACATACTTTAAAAAGAAATTTAAGTTATATAAACATTTGATCACTTACCAGACCTAGAAACAAATATCCCTAAAGTTATTAAAATCTATTTACTTATACAAAAAGATTGTTCAAAGAAAAAATATGTATTGATATTGCATAAAAATTCTACGGTTTACTGTATTTCAGTGGGTGTTTCTCTTTCTGTTTTATATTTGATTTTATCAAATTGAAGATTTGTAGAAGTTGTTTAACAAATATCTTTGTTAATTTCCAAAATGTATCGATACGAAAAGAATGCATCCAACTATATTGTCAAATACATTAGCAACTACATCGTCTAATAAATTCAAGAATTATTTGGTCGAGTCTTTTTTTGGCAACTAAAAAACTAGCACTGAAGATTTTAAAGTTGCCTTAAGATTTTAGCATGTTAAGTATTTTCATAATATTCAGGAAAGTTCAGTGTAACCCGGATATAAGAAACCCGGATATAAGAGGAATCCCGATATAAGAGAGAAAATATCTGATCCTAAATTAGAGCCTGTGTTACCTAAACAAACTAAACCAAACCCGGATATAAGAGACCTATTCTCCTGTCCCGAGAAATCTCTTATATCCGAGTAACACTGTAGAAACAACGTGGGGAAGTTAGCCCTTTGACCCCTGAGCTCCTGAGCCTAAATTTACCCTCAGCCGTTTGAGTGTAATGTCCGCAAGCGTAAAACGGTACGAGAGGGAAAATAGAAATACCACCGGTATACAGGGACAACGGGCTCAATGGGTTAATTTTAAAAAATATAAATTTCGTGAAATAAAGACTTTCAAATATAATCGAAATCATTGTTTCTTTAAACCATTCATTCCAAAGGTATTTCTATGCTTTGCTGATCATTTTTGCAAAAGTAAAAACCATTTTCTGATTTATACTGATCAATTTTCTCTGCTTTCGGATCAATAAGAAATAATTCATTCTTATTAATAGTTATACTTGCTAATTATTGAATATCACTATCAAGTCCCTTGCGAAAAAAAAAAAAAAATAAATAAAAAAACCTCAGCTGTAGATTAGTAATGAGTCAAGGTATCACATGCCTCCATTCAAAGACTCCAGTTGTAGAGCAATTAAACCTTTACTGAACATAGCAATGGTAAAACTCAGCTATTCAATAGTGAATGTTGAATGTTCTGGTGACGTTTTAGAAATAGAATTATCTTAGTTAAATTTGGAAAGAAAAAAAAACCAATTTGTTTGTTTGATGGCATATGAACCTTTGTAGGTTATTTAATGCCAAAGCTATTCTCCTAGAAGAACAGTAGTGGTACTATTTAACCCATAGCTGGAAGGATAACGGGGTTCATACCTTTCCCAAGGGTATTTGCCCGAAAGTGAACGTAATAGCGTGACTGGAGTACGAACTCGCTTACTACGATTCTGCAGTCCATCGCTTTAACCATTACGCCACGAGGACACCCCCAAAACAATTTGTGTCCTAAATGATCTTATAATATTGGGTTATTCCAACCCTAAAGCTCTTTATTAAATTCTTAAAAGCAAGGATTAAACTCTGAATTTAGCCACGACTGATTTACCGGCGATGAATTTATTGGTAAATAAATTTACCAGACACGCAAGCAAAAAGAGTAAAATAATATATACTTTTAATAATCATAGCAATAAATAAAGTGAAGAAGAACGACGACGACACGCTATTCAATAATTGGTTTGATAAAGTGTATATTTTAAAATCTACTGAACCGAAGGTAAAGAAAAATATGTTATTTAGCATGTAGAGAAGACCGTAAGGAAAATAAAACGACGTTTGCCAACAATTGGCGCTATTAAATTCAAAAACTTATACACACAAAAAGAAAACCAGTTTTTGCCATTTTTTTTTTTTTTTTTTGTTACTCATACTCCAAGAGTCAATCAGAGTAATCGAAGTAATTTTAAATCACATAAAATGTATAAATCTTTTATAGATGTGTATATGTGTTTTCGCATTTACCCAACCCTTCCGCCACTGCTTGGAGTGACACAAGGTAAACTTTTTTTTTTTAAAGCTGGGTACAGCTGGTTTGAATTCAGAGTTTTCCTTCTCCTATACTGGTTGCCTTACCAAGGCTAAAAAAACTCATTCTATAATTATTTACTCATAACTGGTGAGAGAACAGATGCATTAGCGCAAGGTGAAGCGCAGACTGATTCATCCAGGATTTGAACACGGGTCACCAATTCCATTTTTGGGTTAACTATTACATCGCACACTTCCGAAAGATAGCATATGTAAAGCCTTATAGTAATTTACTAAGCTTTCGCTTAAATGTGGCACAAGGCCGAATGAATGGGGCACCCAGTGAGACTAGAACTCACTCTTGCAGGTTTGCTTGTCAAGCTTGCTAACCATCATACTACCCGAGGCGCCCCATATGTAAAGCCTTATAGAAGCTCAAGAAAATCTACCATAGATTAAAAAAAAAAAAAAAAAATGAAAATATTTTTTATTACATTTAATATTTTCTAATAATCCAGAGTCAAATTTACATACATAAAGTAATGGGTCTCTGGCTCATATTTGATTGGATTTGAACCCAGGTCGCCTATTCTATTTCCCACGATGTGCGCCTTCTATATACAGCAGGACTAAACTTTTTTGATGTTAAAAAAATGCAAAATTTCGCCTTAAAATAAGATATATAAATTATTACAATACGTTTTCTAAAAGTTGTGGAAGTACCTATTCATTAGATAGAAAATATGGGATATTGAAGATTATCACAATCACTTTAAAATAAAAAAGTTTCAAGTTTAAATTACTATAATTCAAAGCAATTTTAGAGCAGATCCTTCGACTTGGCTACGACAATGGAATATTAATCGCAACATTTAACGAAATATACTCTTTCGAAGAAAGTGCTGTTGCTGACAAGAGCTATTTTAACAGCCAAAATAAAACTCCACAATGAAGTGGCGGCCGGTTTCTTCAGGAAGGTAAAACAATTAACAATAAAAATAAAATAGAGTATTAAATTATTTCAAGAGTTTAAAGAAAAATAAATAAAAATCCAAGTCAATGAATTTTTTTAGGCGTGATGAATAGAGGGTCGTTGAAAAGTGGTTTAGATCTTTAAAGGCAAATCAAAAAAGTTGGAGAGAGAGTAAATAGATGAACAACAGTAGGAGCCATTTTGATAACTGTTGACGGTTTCCAGCGTCTGAAAAGAAAAAGAAAATCCTCCGATTACGAACAATGTCAGGTTTTGCTAAAGCAGCAAAACAATTGAATATTAAATTTACAAATAAATAATACTAACATTACTTTATAAGTACCATTGCTGGGGTGGAGTTCAAAAGTTGAGGAAACTGTCGTAATTCCTCCGAACAATCCAAACGGAAGCCACTGCTCATATGGCAAAACAGACCCAAATAGAACCGGCTCCACGCACCCCACATGCCGAATGAACGCAAAAAAAAAAAAAAGAGTCAAAAATATTTTCTGACTAATCAGAAAAGCGAGCTTGGTAACTCTCAGAAAATCTGATCTGAACACCCGTGCGTTAATATAAGAAAGGCTGATTTGACCCAGCAGGCAGAAAAGGATCCAGCCAGCTGAACCGTTCGTGATGGTCGGCGTGACAAATTTCCAACAGGCTCACCTCGAACGTGGATGAAGTCTGTCAAATTTTTGTGCAGACGAGGTCCATACAAGGTGAGAGGAATGATAATTTACGAAGTTCTTTGCTTCGATGTGGCACAAGGCCGAACGAATGGGGCACCAAATGAGACTTGAACTCACTCGTGTAGGTTTGTTAGCCTAGATTGCTAATCATTACACCACCAGAGGTGCCCACTAGGTGAGAGGTGTGTAACAAATCTAAAATCTGGGTGATGTTTAAAACCTTTTGAATAACCCGATATTTATATCTGCCTCCCACCAGACAGGATTGGACACAAGGTTATTGACCTGAAGGTCGATTATAGTGGGGGTTTATAGGAAGGGATAGTCAGGCACGAGCCACAGCTCGAGCCCTGCTGGTCTATTCTGGTCATCGGCCCACTTAGTGCAATGTGGGCCTGATGAGCCTAGCTGGTCTTGAACCCAAATCTGTGTCCAGGCACGTATGCCTGATTATAGCTTAAACTGGACAGCAAGGTCCAGTGCTATACAAGAGGGACAAAGGTGTCAATATTTCAGCTCGCCTACCAGAAGGTGGCCCAGCCGAAGTCGGGCCTTTCGGCCTCAAGTCTGCCATGGAGCATTAACCGTCCGGCACGGATGCCAGACAGTCCGCTGAATAGTCAGCGAAATAACCCCTTTTTGAATGACCCTCGTGTGTGAGTGTGTGTGTGTCATCAGAACTGTAACCATCTGTTGTCTCGATTATCAAATGAATTTGACGTTATCATCTCATCAAAATTCAAATTAACATCATTGAATTAACAATTATTAACTATTAAAAACTTTTCCATTTTTTCCCCACGTGAATTTTACGAAAATTCTATTTTTGTTTCGTGTACTGACGTATCATTTAGAAAGTTATATCATTAAATAGTTTGTTGCTTGAAAGTTGCGTATAAAACAAAGGATTACTCAAAAAGAATCCATCTTAAACCGGCATCCCAACGAAGTCTGTTGGTGTTGTTAGATACCATTGAAGAGTTTTGGATTAGTGGTATGGTGCTTTGGTTCCGAAACCCTGCCTGATCTCAGAATCATCTAATTAAAGCCTTGTTTTTTTCCCCTGCAATACGTGTATCTCGGTAGCTATACGTAAATGTATAACCAGCCAGAAATGATATGGTCATCTAATCATATGGCGTAGTCAACGACGACGACGTCTGTATTATGGAAAGGTATTCAAAGTTCGTCTGCTCTTCATTCAAGTTCCATAAAACTGTTAGACGAATCCCGGGTCATTATAACATTGTCTTAGGCCCAGACATATTTGAATATCCACCCTATATCATGTACGTCTTATATACCGAAAATAAGGAGGCATGTATCTCAGGTGTGCAGGCGGTGAGGAAGTTAAATTCTCAAGGGATGAATTTTAGCTAGGGGAGGACTTCTAGTCGTAAGTCTAATTATGGGGATAAAAACTATATAGTAACGTAAAGTTGGTGACCTTAGTCGAGGGTGACCCGAAGGCTCCCCTTTTCAATAGCTACTACACCGAGGTGTAGGGAAGGGCACTACTCCATTCCCTGGATTGCTCCACTTTACTCTAGATCCTTACCTTATAATGCCGATTACTTAGCAAGGCGGTATCAAGTACCATTTTTTTTGAGTCTTTGGTATGACTCGACCAGGGATTGAACCTCGGTCTCCCTGACCATTGGCGAACACTATTCATTAGGCCAATGGCTCGTATACAAGACATTTAAAAAAAATGGGGATCGGAAGTGGGAGGAGGATATGGGATTGTTGAAAACTGCTTCACCTGTCATCTCTTCCAGGTCATTTCTAAGAATTCGGATAAAATTCCGATTTTAGAGATTTAAGCTTAAGAATTATATACTGCATTTGACTGCAAATACACGCTTACACACACATATACATACATACATGCATACATATACACACGCACGCACACACACGTATGTATGTATTGGCTCTTTTTATATACGTACATGATAACAAAAGTTCGGTTGGGGAAAGAAAAAAATAACAAAGTTGAATAACAAATAGATAAAATCAAAATATACCTTCATAACCAGCATCTGTAAGAGAAAGTAAAGGTTGCAATTAATTCGAGTCCCATAAAGATTGCATATTTACAATTGAGAGAGATTAGAGATTTTTAAAAGGTTTTATGATAATCCGAACAAAGTTTAAAGCTATAAGTCTATTTCAAAGGATTTACATTATTTACACAATTAGAATTATTTTCTTCATCTTACAACGTTTCGACTGTTGTACTCTCCAGTCTTCTTCGGGTGACTTTCGTCGAGGTCGGTAATCATCAGGAAATTTCGAACCGAACCCTTCATTTGGTACATTGGAGGTGAAAAAAAGAGTTTTTATTCGGCTTAGAATATTTCGTATTTTCTGTTATTTGGCTCTTGTAATGTCGTTTTTATTGTTGCTGAACATGGCTCCGGGGATTGAACTCACGATATCCGGAGAGTACAGCGGTTGAAACGTTATGAGTATAAAGAAAAAAAAAGATGAGAATAATTCGAACAGTAAATAACGACAAAATCTCATCTAAAAAATTTAGACAGAAGCTAACCGCGAAAAGTTTATGAAAAAGTAATTTTTTTAAGCCAAATTATTTCTAAGGTTGTAATCATGTTCTTATTGAAATATGAGAGTAAGAACGATGGAAAAGGAGGGGGAGGAAGAGGAGGAAACGTGAGGGAGAGGATGAGGTGAGGAATGAGAGATAGAAAAGAAAAGATGAAAAAAAGAAGAAAAATGAGGATAAAGAGAGAAAGGGGGGAAAATCAATAGAAGAGTGAGTAAAGGAAATAAAAGCAAAGAGTGAACAAGAAGAGGTGGGGTAGAGGGGAAGAAGAAGAAAGAAGAGATGTTGAGAAAGAGCGAAGGAGTAAAAAGAGAAAATGGAAAATAAAAAATAAAACTAGGTGCGATGATCAACTATAGTTAAAAGATGTTGACTTATGGGAATTTTAAGAATGACTAAACTGACAATCCCATTTCAGAGTGAAAGCTGACATGGGAAAGGTGGCTAGATACCCTGGTAGAACCTAAAACAATACCATTAAAAAAAAAAAAAAAAAAAAACAACGGAAGAATACTTTATAGAACAATGACTATATATTGTCAATGGATTTGGAGTCTAATCAAGATACAGGGTATAGCAGTTGTAGTGCATGATACAAACCCAGCAGCTAAAAAAACATTCTTCAGTCATATTGGCTAGCCGGACTCCTTTTGGGAGGTCGTAAGGCTCTGCAGGGGATATAGCCAGCGTATTCTACATCACTGCCGCCAACAGGGTGATTGTAAAATTATTTTGTGCGTGGCTATATGTATTTGATTCTACTTTATTATCCCAATTTTGGCTTGCCCAGTCGGGCTGCGGCTGTAGAATACACCTCTGCAGGGGGTAAGACTCCAACGAATATCCTGATATGACACTAAACAATCTGATGGTGAGGCTTCAGTAATGCAAGCGCTTTGGGAAATGTACCTTCATTGCCATCGCTCCCAGTTCCACTGTTGCCCGAAGTGGCCCTATCTATGGGGCAAGTAGAATTAAACAGTGTACTTATGTTTGTAGCATTTCATTTTGCACAGTTTGTGAATAGCTGAGTTAGGCAGAAAAATCCATTTCATGTTGGGTTTCGGTTCGCCGATAAATCCCCCCATGATTTTTGCTCTTTACATACGTTGTCAAAACGTTAGAGTTTTGACCGTTGGTTTTGGCCATTCAGCCCGGAGCGGTTTCCGGGGCTAAATATAAGCCAATGAAAAGCACTCTCTTCTCCTTCTACATTCTCTTCGCCGAGGGACCAAGACGTGTTGACCGACTCCTCCAGATAACCAAGGATTCAGACCACATACCCTGAGGATTTTCTCCGTGTTTCGGCTTGAAGAAGAGCAAACTTTTACCCAGCACTCCAAGTATTCATGAGAAGAACTGTTAACTTCTCCTCCTTGGTTTATGAATAACTATACCACTAGTTGCTTGTGTGCTACATTTACACACACTAGTCTGGCCTATTTCGTGTTGCTCATTTCAACCCTGAGGATTCCACTCGTCAACAAATGGTGCCGTGAGTCCTGCTTGTCTTCAACTCCACTCTTATCAGACATAGCTTTCTGCATCTTTCTTCACATAACCAGGAGCTTAGACAATTTCCGTTGCCTCCAGCTGAACAATAAAACTTTGAAATTTGATATTTCCGTCTTCTTTCTATTTTCGTTTATATAACGGTAAAGGTGACCAAATCAACATTTGAATTCAGCCCTACCATTATATGTTAAACTGAATTGTCTAAAATAGAACTGCTTTAACATTTAGTCTATGTACTTATGCTAAACTAAATTGTTTGAAAGAGAACTGATTATTTGAATAAAAATGAATATGGAATTAAATAAACAACAATGGTTGATGTACCATAAAACTAATCAACTTAATTTTCACTTCATGCCACAAGGTAAACTAAGACAAAAAAAAAACTTATGAATTAAGACGATTTCAAAAAGGAAAAAAAAAATTATACTCACAGGGGCATATATTGCATAACCATGGGCAATTATCCGGAATGTTACTGTAGATTCTGCACAAACTTTTTCTCATATTGCAAAATGAAACATCGCGTGTTCCGCTACAATTCACTAAAAAAGATAAATAGATAAAATATTTATGCTGAATTAAAGTCTTTGTTTTAATATCAGAAATGCAGAACAATTATTGCTATCAATACCGGCCCACATTACATGGAGTACCTTATTGGCGCTTGTTCCCGAACAAGACTCAGAAGCCGTCGATTGTCATCTATTTCAGGGTGATGAAATAGGTTTTGAAAAAGAGAGAGAAAAAAAAAAAACAAAAGAGAGAAAGAGAGAGAAGGAGAAGTGTTGCATACATATATATATATACTGGACACGTACCGACGCAATGATAACAGACGCAGTAATAAACGACGCAATGACAAACACAGATGCATGAAGGAAGACACAGGAAGACTTCTTTACAATTATATTTACCTCTCACTTTATTGCAAGGGTTCAAAAAGGGTTGTTCAAGGTTTGCATGTGAGAGGGAGCTGGAGACCGAACATAAACTTCATATTTTGACCCCACTGTTATGACCATCACGTTGTGTCTTTCTTGTTCTCTTAGATGCTCAACCAGAGGTCTTGGGGTCCACTGCTGGATGCTGGCTTTCTTTACTGCATCTTATCAGCATCTTCTCTGGACCCCAGCTCATCAGGGCTTCAAGCCCCATCGGCCTGGTGTGGCTTTCCTTACCACATCTCGTCTCTAACTCTCTGGAATTCTACTGGCAACTGCTCTGGGACCCAAACTCAACTGAGTTAAATAATAACTCAACGCCCACACGATCACCAACTGGATCTTTGAATCGGATGTTTAATCATCAAGCGGAAATAACTGTCATGCAGTTCAGAGGTTACTCTCTTCCAGTGCATCACTGTAATGGCACAATGGGACCTTCACCTTGTCCCATATCATAAGCCTTAATCCGCCCACGCGATCTCTTTCGATTACTGGCCATTGGAATGTGTCACTTCCTTCCGGTGTATCACCTTGGAATAGCATTTTTGGGCCGGGTCGAAGGTCAAAATATAACAGAAGGAGAGAGAAGGAGAATGAGAGAGAATGAGAATGAGAGAGAAAGAATGAGAAGGAGAGAGAGAGGAGAAGGAGAAAGAGAGCGAGAGAAGGAGAAAGAGAGGGGGGAAAGACTTATAGCTTGGTTACTACGTTTATTCTTTAATTTTTTAATTTGATCAGGCCGGCCTTTTCTGTAGGTTTCTAACCGTTTTTTCATATGTTCATAAGGAAAAGAGTCTTTGCATCTCATTTATTTCTGTTCAAACCCTTTAAGATAGTTCGAAGAATTTCGACTCAAAAAGCAAATTCAACTGTTTGTGGTTCTAAAAATCCTAACTCTGACCCCCTCAAAAAAAAAAAAAAAAAAAAAAAAAAGTGTTCGCCAATGGTCCGGGAGACTGGGGTTCAATCCCAGGTCGAATCATACCAAAGACTCAAAAAATGGTACTTGATACCATGGCTATACTTTCAATGTTCCATCGCAATCAATTTTTTTAAAATTGTAGTCTGACTAATAATTTATTATGAAATACTTATTTCCCCCCCCACTGTAAATCAAACAATTTTCTCCGTAATTTTCCAAAACTTTTTTGCCTTAGTTACGCAATTTTTAGTATCCAGTATAAATATTAAGAAATATAAGAAAAAAAAGCAAAGAAAAAGTTTAAATTTTGTTGGTGTCTTTTTTTTCTTGAGAAGCTTTGGGAACCAACGCCTATAACCGTTATGCTATGCTATAACAGTTACATAGCGTACAGGTGTTGGTTTCGTAAGTTTCTAAGGAGACAATCATCTGGAGGTTGCAGGTTCAATCCTGACTGCAGGCGAGTAACAATACAGGAATACTTTACACTTGTACCCGGTTTGGGCTAACGGAATCAGAACAGGCGACCCCCGTGGATTCAATAAAGGACGTAGTTCAAAGTTCCGTGAAGGTTCCCGAGTTCGACAAACACCTGAAGAAGGCCGCACGACATATCGGCCGAAACGTTGTGGAAATAACAAAGATGAAGATTATCCGAAAACCCTTAATGATAAAAATCATCAAGCTTCGTCGCAGAAATTTAGACAACTAACCATAGCTATACTTTCAATGTTCCATCGCAATCTTTTTTTTAAATTGCTGTCTGACTATAATAATAATTTGCACTGTTATATGCTATCAAGTATTCCTATTTAATACTGATAATTTATTCGCAGTTGGGTATTTTCATGTATTCTTATATAATGCTAATAGATTATACACAATTATACGGTTTAGAGCAACTTTTCCTATTTACTAATCATTTATTTGCAGATAGCTACATGGAAAAGAGTGGATCTGGGAATAATGGCATTGAAGAAAGTATGCATACTTTCAAGAGTCTCACGACGAGATGCAGTTTAAATTATACCTCGGAACCCCACTCATTTGGAGAGGTGCGAGTCTTACTCTTCTGTAGAGGATATCGTCAGCCTATTCTGAGCCGTGCTTTCAGGTTTAAGGGTTTAAAGAGTTAAACAGCTGAAAATTATATGGAAGATTATGAGCACCATTTTTCTTTAAAAAAAATGTTTTATAGCCAATAAGAAACTTACTTGAACACTGAGACCCATAAATGAAGTCAAACTTTTGACATTTACATTGACACGTCTCAGGGTCCAATATGCCGCCGTTGTAACACGTTTTACCACGACAGTCTGAAAAATAAATGAAAATTTCAAATAAGCACCAAAGTTTATATCATGTGAGATGTACAGGCTATTTCAGAAAAATTGATTTCATTTCATAATCCTATAACGTGTACACATACACAAAGTTGAAAAAAAAAAAAAAAAAAAAAAAAAAAGGACAATCCAAAATTTGATGAATTTACCATGGAAGTCGATGTTCAACGTTTTGGTTAAAATAACCTTCTTCAGGACTTTAAATTCATGAAAACTGTTGTTAAAATATCAAGAGAAAAGAAAGTTTGTTTATATATATATATATATATATATATATATATATGTGTGTGTGTAAGCGGTGCTTTCAATAAGTTTCCAGACTTTTTTTGTACAGGCCTTTAGAATTGTTGTAGACTCTTGAAAATTCACCATGTTATTGCTATACATCTTATGAGATGACTATCCAATTTTTATGATTTCAGCTTCGAATGAACAGCTACAGCAGCAATTGGAATACAACCTACTAAAGCCTGATTTTCACAGCTAGTGAATTTCAAAAATGCAATCTGGACGTGAGGACCCTTTAGAAGAACGATATGCAATAAAATTCTGTTTTAAACTTGGAAAAAATGATGCCACAGAAACGTATGGAATGCTTCAGACTGCTTTTCGACCATCTTGCATGAATCAAGCATCAGCTTTTGAGTGTCATAAGAGATTCAAGGAAGCCATGGAGTCTGTGAGGGATGATGAGAGGTGTGGAAGGAGTAAGGAAGTCAATACACTACAGTTGATTGGCCAAAGGGTTAGGGTTAGGGTTACTATGTTGAGGTTTTAAGGGAGTTCAGGAAGAGATTCCTAGGGAAAAGGCCAGCACTCTTCAAATCGGGTCAGTGGCATTTCCAGCCGGACAATGAACTAGTCCACAACTCCATCCTTGTCACAGACTATTTGACCAAGATGGGCATCAAGACAGTTCCTCAGCCTCCCTATAGTCCAGACCTTGCCCCCTTTGACTTTTGGTTATTCCCTAAGCTCAGAGGCTGTCGTTATGAGACAATTGAGGAGATGAAAGAGGCTGTGACGAAGGTCACTGACATGCTCACACAAGAGGACTTCCATGAAGCCTTGCAGAAGTTGTTAGAACGGTACAACACGTGCATTGCAGCCGTAGGAGATTACTTCGAAGGGGACAAGAGTTTCATGTGTGTACTATGAATAAAAGTGCCCATACGAAAAAAGTCTGGAAACTAATTTAATGATCTTCATATATATTATACACAGACACGCTTACCCGTATATACATATAGACACATACACAAATACGCCCAAGTGTATACATATATCTGCATGTATATATGTATATGTTATAAGATTACGAAATGAAATCAAATTTTCTGAAACACCCAGTACGTTCGGAACATTTTCTTTTTCTTTTCGGGCATTGAAATGTAGTTCACTTGGAAAAAAAGGCGTTGAAACATTAAGCTTAGAATTTGAAGTAATTTCAACAGATGCTGTTAAAATTTGGGATTATTTGAACTGGAATTGGTCAAGTTGTTAGATCACGAAATAAAATTAGTTTTTCTGAAACATTGTGCATACAAAGCTGTTGAAGTTCTTGTAGGGAACGAATAGATAAATTTACAAAATCTAAAATTAAATTAAAAAAAAAACAAAAAACAACTTAAATTTGCAGAAACACCCAGAGGTCCCTAACAGGAAAAGGAGATGACGCATGCGTAAAAGACAAAAGGCATTCCTCTTGACAAAAGGGACCAGGCATTCTCTCTCTTTCAGGAAGTGACCAGCGTTCTGACAACATCGTTGCTGATGTGTCTGGGCACCACGCATACGTCTTTGGACGTAGCGTTGGTTAGCCCCTTTCACCCAGTAGCAACTCTCTCTCGGTCAGCATTATGCTGAAATATACAAGACTCACAACTGAACTATAAACTAACCCTTACCGGACTTTGACAAACTTCCAAAAGAAAACTAACCCTTATGGAAGCCCGAAATACCAAATGCGGACACCTACATACATGAAAACGATTAACGTATTTTTGACACTTTAACTGGGGGATTCAACCATTTCAATGTATTCAGAAAAAAACTCCCTCATCCATGGAATGGTTGTTGAACCCAGTGAATAAAGGAAAGTATAAAAGAAACGTCTTCGTTTCTTATCTGTCCTGTCTTTTCTTTTTGTATAATTCTTTTTGGGACTTTCTTGGGCAAGGCGTTACACCGACTAACCAACGTGGGGGTAAAATAAAATAACCAAAATATGGAGCCAGATATCTAACGGCAACACAGCCTTAGCCTTTGCCCTACAGCCACAAGTCCCACATTCTTTCCTGATATTTTATGAAGGAAACACCACCTTGTTCCCCCCCAAAAAAAATTCTGGTGATAAAGGAATATCCTGCAATATATATATATATATATATATATATATATATATATATATATGTGTGTGTGTGTGTGTGAAGCCCTCAAAACCCAAAATAAAATCATCATCATCATGTCGTGCCACTAGCACGGATATTCCTGACCCTCTCTCGCCACTTCTCCCTATCGTTCATCGCCTCTGGCAGGTCTTCAGGGCTACATCCCGTATCCTCACATAGCTACTGTATGTATGTTCGAGCTGGTCGTCCTGCTTTTGCTCGGCCATATGTGAGGGTCCATAGGAGTACATTGCGAGCAATATTGAACAATTCCTGGCGGCAACACCTCACAAAGCACCAACTATACGGCCACCTGCCTCCCATCACGAAATCTATCCAGACATGCAGGACACTGCTGGAGAAGCAAGGACGAGCTCATCAGTGATGTACATGAAATAAATGAAAATCGAAAAAACAGAGTGTGTTGAAAAGTTAACACTGTAATCCAGAAAGGGTGACCTTTTTACTTTTTGAGGTAGGGTGTTGAAAGAACCCATGTGTCAAAAGTGAATATGTGAGATACTATGTACGTTTCGTGATTCTTGGTCATTCTCTTGGCTAGACCAAGAACTTTTCAGCATTTCCTGTATACAATTAAATATACAGCAGCTTAACCGGAAACCAAGGACAGAAGATATTTAAAAATTAAACAAACACACACAAGTAAAATAACGCTCAGACAAATAAAAAAAGAAAACAAAAAGAAAAAGAAAAATACAGACAAAGAAAAGACACACACACACACACTCACACATACGGAAGAAAAAATAACGAATACAGAAAACAAAAATAAATAGCCACAGTAAAAATAAAACAAATATACCCAACAAAACAAACATGTTTTTCCACCTCCACGCCGCCCAGTAAAAATATCTAAGTTATCTTACTTAAAACTATTCCAGGGTAATCGCATAAGAACTTTTCCATACTAGTAACGCTAAAATGTTGATCGAAACAAAGTTGAAACGGTTACCGTTTAGATATCCACCCTTTATACAGCTTTGATAAGGTACATGACCAGCAAAGTTGCCTCTGAAAGATAAAAAAAAAACAAAATTAATTTTAGTAATGTCCTACGACCATCTGGTCTAATTCAAGCTATGAACAGGCATACGTGCTGGATTCACATTGTACCTATTGAGTTTATGTCCAGCAGGGTCACCTGGCTCACATTACACCCAGTGAGCCTATGACCAGCATAGTCCAGCAGGGCACAAGCCGAGACTCATGCCCGACCTCTACCTTCCCTAAACCCCCACTTTAAAGAAGACGTGGTGTCAAGTCATTTCTGGTGGGAGACAGAGATAAATATCACTTCCATTTGAGTAAGAACATTGTCCGATACAATGACAAAAAGATTAAATCAAAACAGGTTGTTCTCGATGACTTATTTAAAATATTACGCGGGTGAGTCCAAATTTTATTTTATATTTGCAACGCAATTCACAATTTGGAGGTTCCGGATGCTTTTACAGTAGTTGTGAAGATGACGACCCACGCAGGACTGTGAGATGCCGAGCTCGCCTGATACACTCCGAGTGCAACTTACCAGATTTGCCTCCGTAACTTGAGGTACGGCCTCAAAATCCACGGTTTTAGGCCTACCTCACCTTACTTGATTATCGAGGTTCTTGTGTAACATACCCGTACATGAACACGTGCAACGTACATTGACCGCTAATAACACACACACACACACACATAGAAATCCCGAAACACGAAAACACCCACGACCTCTCAGTTCAGGTACGAATTTTTCCACCACCCTTGAGCTTAAAGGCTCTTCGACATAAGGGTAGAGACACACACTCTTTCCACTCCGGCCCTTTCATCCGCCCCACCATCCCGTGCAGCGCCCGCGGCGCGCAAACCCGTCCGGCCTCCGTGAGCCCCGAAAGTCGACCCCTCCCGTCTGGTGTCCAGTTCCCAACTCAATTAATTGACTTTTTCAAATCTGCCAAAATCCCCCACGGGCTTCCGGTGCGTGACGTCATTCGCACTGCCTAACCCCATTTCCCATCTCGGGTTTCTATTGTGACATCTGAGTTACACGTCCGCTCCGCGCGAACACCTGTGCTAATATTGCACCCAAGCAACCCATGCACCGAGCCGAAAGGCTCTCAGCCCAACCAAACCCAAAGGCATAAAACGAAATCCCTCGGCTATTATATTACACTTGTAACCCAAGCGAAATTTCTTGAACCATCTGTTTACTGTACTGTGATCAACTGCGCCTTTACTTTTCGCACGGCAAGTGTTTTTGGTTGCTTTCGAGGCGTTATAATCCAGTTTGAACCCGTAAAGCTTAAGTTCCCGACTACGTTGCACATTCATCAGTGCAGCTTTCATATCACACACGGAGCGAAGCAGCGCACAACTACCAAGAAACCGCTAACCACGGCGGGGATCATACCACGGCTTAAACTGCTTCGGTCACGTGATAAATGTGGTGTGTGCCAGTACGAACCAAAATATTATGAAAGTTTTGACTCACCCTAGTATCTGGCAAACATTTATACCAATCTTGTTTGGAAAACGATCTATGGTTAGGACATGCTGAAAGCACCGGTTCCTGCTAGATATCTCAAGTCGCGATGAGATTTCTTAGCATTTAAATGGGTGACCGCTCAGTAACAGTGTTACTTACCTCGTCCTCCGTTAAAGACAAGATGCAATACAAAAGTCGGTATTTATTCAATCTTCCTCAAGATTGGAATGTGACACAAGGCCAGTTTAATGTGAGAAGTCCACAGAAAGTAAACCTTGAGGCGCCTCAGGAGCCAGGCAATGACTTTAGCTCTTACTACTTTTAGAAGAGAAGGCATTGCTTGGAGGAATGGGTCTCCGGAGCCAATCTCTTCAGTATAGGAAGCTAGCCTCGCAGTCTTAAGATAATTCTCGGTCTTTAAACGAACATTCTTTCATTTTTAAATGAGCCTGAGCGCATTCTCTTATGCACTAAATGTTAAATGGTTTCAAGTATTTCTATCTAAAAATTAAAAAATAAGAATATGTACATCTATTCCCTTGCCCCTGAGGTATAATAATTACGCGTATTTCTAAGCTTCTCGGGAAGGCATGGCCCTGGGAGATGACCGCGTCCTCTGGAAAGAGTACGGATGTAACTTGCAAGACACATTTAGGTTATTTGGCCGCGCAATTACCATAACTAGTTGATTTGGCATCACTTGTGTGCGATATGAACAGGTGGCTCAGTTGTAGAGTTTCAGCACTGGTTCGATCTCCAGTGATGGATATTACGGTATACACTGCTGGTGAGACCTAATAAGGTCGAAACAGCTGTCCAGTGTTCCCGTATATCATGCGTAGGTGTTCGATGGATTTTCTGGTCATGGTAATTCAATTCACAATATTAATTCCTCTACCTAAAAAATAAAAATATATACATCTATCTCTATCTAACACGAATATTTTTATTTACTATTAATTATTTATTTGCACACAGTTAAATGTTGTTATCTAACATCAATTTGTTTGCACACATTTAAATGGATATATATATTAATGATTTATTACTCTATTGTTTGCACACAGTTAAATAGTTCAAGTATTACACATCACTAACTATTCCATTAAACATCAATCATTTGTTTTCAGACAGTTGAATGATCAAAGTTCATAGCATAAGTCATTTGTTTGCACTCAGTTTAAATGCCAAACAGTTCTATTTGACCCATAGATAGGGCCCTATCAGGTGCTACTATGCCAGGCCAGAGTGGACCTGGGAGCGATGGCAATGAAGGGGTACTCCGTATTCCCCAAAGCTCCAGCATTACTGTAATCCCACTATCAGATTGTTTAGAGTCATATCTAGGACACTCATGGGGGCGGGGGTTGCTCACTCCTCTGCAGAGGTGCAATCGGTGTTTTCTACAGCTCCAGCCAACTGGGCCATAAAAATCCTGGAGCTTCGGGGATTGCGGAGCACCCCTTCATTACCATTACTCTCTGGTTCACTATGACACTGATTGGTATCCGTCAGAGTCCCATCTATAAGTCAAATAGTACAGGTCATTTATTGAGGATTTTTATTTAAAACTATTCAGCTGTATGCAAATAGATCGTATTAGATAGAAAGACTTATTAAATAAAATTACTAACGTTTAATAGTAACTTGAAATGTTAACAGTGCGCAAATAAATGAACTCTACCAACTCGTTTAAAAATAAAATTACCAATGTAACATATTGACCCTCGACCGAGCCGTCAATGAAGAGATGCACCTGTGTAAATAAGCGGAAGAACAGCGGAAGCAGGTGGGTGTGAGACAATTATATAACCAGGTGCCCGAGGCGGTTCGAGCCAGTTGGAATCAGTTGGGGACAAGATGCCGAAGTGAGAGCCAGCGGCAGACAGAGGGCTTTGGGCCCTCAGTGACCCACGGTTGAGCAACCGATGAGAAAGAAGTGCTGCTATGGTCAGAAGAACTTGGGTTAATATGTCTGTCCCCGTCTCCAACTCACCTCTCACACACACAACCATCAACCCTTTCGAGAATAAAGTGTGAGAGATATATTTTTATATATATTTATATTTTTTTCGTTTGTTCATTGAAGTCGTCATTATGTTTCTGCTTATATTTGTATATGTATGTGGCTATACAACACCAACAAACTTTTTCTTTACAAATTAATAACAGGATTTGACTCTAAATAACCCACAAAGATTGATATGTTGTAAAATACCAAACAAGCAAAGTAATCTCCGATCTCTCTGATAGTAATGGCAACGATGTGGGTAACTTTACTTTCTTGAGAGCTAGAGCCTTATCAGTTTAATGTTATACCAAGGACGTGCGCCATGTTCCCGATCCAAGTCTTCACCTCTTGCCCAGCGTATACTGGTATTTCAGCTAGTATTTTTTGTCCTTCAGATATTCAAAGCAGGAGAAAATTTTACAAATTGTTTCTATGCGGTAAACTCACCCAGGTGCGTAGTCACATACATAAAAATGCCTCATATTTTTGCAGTTGGCCATAAAACATCCAATCCTTGTGGTCGTGGCCCAAACCATCTGAAAGGAAAATGCATAAAGACTGTTATAATTACATAGACATCTTCTATGTTGTTGGCTCCTCGCTATAACAAACGGGGAAGTGTAAAATTAGGAATTTTAGTCAATTATTTTCGAGATAAATTGTTTTCTAGTGTAGTTGCAGGTTTTCGATTCCGAAAGGTCGGGACTTGCGTAGACCTTATTTGTGTCAACTCCTGTCAAAATATTAAAGATAAACAATTAAGTAGATATCGGCTGATATTCAGCAATGACGTGTCACTAAAATGTTTTAGTGATTACGAGTGATTAAAATATTAGGGAATGATTTTAAGAAAATATACAAGAAAGAGATTAAAAGACGCAGGTTCAGTTAAAAAGAGTCACAGTCAGAGTCGGGACAGACGACGAACAGGACTCGGTGAGGATCGACCGTGAGGGATTGCACGCGTGCACAGACGGCCGGTCAGTAGAGAAAGGACCAATCTCCCACTCCTTATTCAATCTGTATATCTAAAATATCAGAACGTTATATCAGAGGGTATCCTGTCATTCAGTAAAATATATAAAATTTCCACGAAAACTAATCATTTACTAAGATAAATTTAGTTTGTCACAAGGCCAGAAATTTTAGACACCCGGTAAGACTAACTCACAAAAAACGGCCTGCAAGCCTTGCTAGCAACTATCACATCCCGTGTGGTGCCCATCCGCGAGGTGACAGTTTGCCTTACTAAGGTAAAAAGAAACTAATCTGCCGTTGCTGGGGAAAGAGAAAGATTCATGCCTTTCGCAAAAAATCTTGTCAAGGATTTGAACTGTTCCCCGACGATGATAACCGTTTACACTAAGCCCGCCTCAATTTACGCATGAATCGTTGTATATAACTTTTTTCTGTCTTTCTCGTCGCAAACGACGTGTAAGTGTCCAAGAGTTCAGTTAGTGGGGACTGCTAGACTGCTTACGTAGTGTAAGAATCAGCCACACTTCTTGAAAAGGATAACTAAAGAACGGGGTATCATCATATCACCGATGGCAACCAGTCTAGAAGAAGGAAAATGTATGAATACATTAAAGATAAGGACTGAAAAAGAATACCAACATTTGGGAAAAAAGTGAACTGTTAGGCTATCTGCACGGGTGATTTGTTTATAGTGGTGTAGGTTTGTGAAGAACCAGCCACACTTCTTGGATAAGCTGATAACAGGGGAATGGTGGACTAATATACTACAGTTCCTCCTGAACAATTTTTCTCGGGTGTTGAATTTAGAGTCCTTCCATCTAGCTAGAGAGCCTAGTCTGTTATACTATTTTACCCATCGCTTGGAAAGAAGTGCGACACTATAGACTTTAGGTATGGTAATATAAAAAGTTAGATGTATCTTTATGTGTCCATAAGAGTATAGTTTCGAGTGGACTATTGATATCTATGCGTAAATATACGTGTATATCCAAATAGGGACCTAGACATATCTGCGTGGATGTGTGCGTATGTTGGTATGGATGTGTGTAGCCGAACATATTTTATACGCAGACCCCTCATTCACTTCTCCCAGACTGCTAAGGCTGCGACTTGAAAGAGTCAAATTTTAATATCCCACTTTAGGGTGTCCTGAAGACCTACAGTCTGGCAATATTTTTTATATCCAGTCTATGGGTGGCCTAAGCCTTAAAGCAGGGAAAGATTCACTTCTGCATATATATAGGTGTGTGGCACTATGTGCCGTTAAATATTTAATTAATGTATAAAAATTGAAATATATATATTTCAATTTAATGTGTATCTCAAAAATAAGGGGATCCTTAAAATAAGTATCTTTTTATTCAAAGCTTGTATTGACCTGGGGGAGCTGGTTGATTGTTTCTGAGGGTCAGTTAAGTGCGGGACGCTTGTTTTTGGTTTTGAGGGTCGACAGGTTTTGTTTAATTTTCATTTTGACAACTACATTCATCGATCATAATGATAGGAAGGGTCATTTCGTGCAGCGTATTTTTCTGGTCCTTATTTGGAAGATCAATGTCAAAAAGGAGATTTAATTATAAATAAAGGTGAGTTGGGCATGGCTCATCCAGTCGGGTGGGGCTGGGAGTTTTTGGTTCAACCCCATTACTGTTCCCATTGGTCAAAGCGTCTAAGAAGGGTTTTCCCTGTGCTTGTGAGATATGGTCCTGAACTTGGATTGGCTGACCAATGGGAATATGACTCCTAATTGTCTTTTATTGGACAGCCAATCAGAAACCTTTTTGATCCAGATATTGATCTATAAAAATAGGACCACAGGTGCAGTCAATTGGTTAGGGCAGATCTGGAGGTGCCCGTGGTGTAATGGTTATCGTCATAGGAAGTGGATACGGCGACACGAGTTCAAATCCTGGACGAGACTGATTGCATTTCACATAGCACGAATGCCCTTGGGAAAGGTATGAATCCAATTGTTCTCCTTCCAGCTATGGGTTCTTCAGCCTTGGAGAAGGAAAAATGAATTCAAAGCTATTAAATTCCGCTTAAAAATCGACCTTGTTTCATATCCTGCCCTTGTGAAGGGGTTGGTAAATATGGTTTGGGCAGATCTGCGCAGGGCAGTCAAAGTTACGCAAGAACCCGCGTTACGTCAGTTTGCAGTGGCAAGTTAGAACTCGCATGGCACGCATTTCTTTTTCCCTTTCTCTTTATGGCACTGCAGTCTCTTGGGAAGCGTGTCGTGATGTGCATTCACTGAAGGGAACAACGTTGGGTTTGACATCACAGTACAAGTGAATATGCGAAAGAGTGCACGTGATAAGAGACTCGACTACCTCACAGAAATGATGGTTTCATGCCTTTCTCAAGAGAAGTGAAACGCAAATAACCTTGTCCATGCCCTCCGACGATAATTGTTACGTCATGTGTGCCACTTCCTATATAATTATATACTTAAACAATTACAGGGGGGGGATCCAAGTGGCGTAGCGGTTAACGTATTAGAATGCAACGTCATATTAAGCGAGTTCAAGTCACGCTATTACGTTCATTTTCGAACTAATACTTTGGGGAAGGCATGAACCCCCTTATCTCCTCAGCTATCGATTTAATAGCATTATCGATGTTCTTCTACAAGGATGACTTTGGTATTAAATAACCCACGAAGGTTGATATGCCATTAAACAGAGAAGCCAAATTCAAAGTTAAAATATTGTTGGTCTGGCATAGCATTAACTTCTGATACCCTTTTTATTCATTTCATTTTATTTTCAGTTTTACATACCTGTGTATAATAATTTTTACATACCTGTGTATAATGGCCGACAACGCCATTATGTCTCAGTTTTCCGTAGTTATAATCTTTATATTCCTCATACCAGGCGTTCATTGCAGATTCCCAGGAATCGTATCCGTAAGCCAAGTTTTGTCCGACATTATACTTCCCTGAATGATGAGAATGATATACAAATTATTCATATCACTACATCAAATGATTTTTTAAAATAAAGATCTTAGACGAAGCGTGATGATTTTTATCATTCAGGATTTTCGGGCTATTGTCTTCATCTTTATTGTTATATTCACAATGTTTCGGCCGATGTATCCTCCAACTTCCAGGTATTGTCGAACTCGGGAGCCTACACGGAACTTTGAACCACATCCTTTATGAGCTCAGGTAAAAAAAAAATAAAGAAAAGAAATCATACATCATAGTAGTAATTCATAGTGATGTACGAATATTAAGTTTATAAGTCCCCAAAATTCTCTCACACATTGCGCAATGGTTATAGTCGTTGGTTCCCTAAGCTTCTGAAGTGACAATCTGGAGGCTGCAAGTTCAATCCTGACTGAAAGCAGGTAACGATACAGGATACTTAACACTTGTACCCGGTTATGGTTAACGGAATCAGAGCAAGCGACCCCGTGGATTAAATAAAGGACATGGTTCGGACACATCGGCTGAAACATTATATGACAATGAAGATAAAAGTCTGAAAATTCTAAAGGATTAAAATATTATATTCTTTACTCGGCATTTGTAACGAGGGTAGCGTGAATGTTGCAGCGACTTCTGTGTAATGATTTCGTTACGAAATCTAACTCAATACTGTTATAGAGAAGTCTTTCGACTATTTACCCAACCCCTCCTCACGTGCAGCAAGTGACTCAAGGTGAGTTTTATAAACGGATTTCAAAAGGTCTGAAGTCAGTGTTTTCCTTCTCTTAGTTCGGATGCCATACCACGTAAAAGAACTCCCCGTCTCCCTCATTGTTTATTCATTAAGGAAGAATTGTGCGCAAATCTTTTCCAAGGGTATTAGCTCTATGTTAAATGCAAACAGCCTCACTTAGGATTTGAGCTCGGGTCTCCGAGTCTATTTCCTATGACAATAACCGTTTCACCGCAAGCGCCTTCCCAGGAGTTTCTGGGTATTATGATAAAAGGGTTAATGATAAGGCTAAAACTGAAATGAATTATAAATAAAACAAGCAAAGTATTTGTCGCTGCCTCCCACCAGACACGACTTGACACAAGGTCAAAAGCCCGAAGGCCGATTAAAGTGGGGATAAAGGGGAGGGGAGGTCGGGAACGAATCGAGACTCGAACCCTGCTTGTCAGTGCTGCTCATCGGCTCACTTAGTGCAATGTGAGCCTGATGAGGCAAGCAGTTTCACGAACCCAAATGTGGGTCCGGGCACGTACGCCAGTTAACGGCTTAAACTAGACGCTAGGTCTAGTGCCGTGCATGGGGGACAAAGGAGACAAAAATGCAGCTCGCCCACCCGAAGGTAGCCTAGTCGAAACTAGGTGCCTAATTAAAGGCCCCAAGTCTGCCATTGTTCCTTTTCCAGGGCCACGCTCCGGACCGAAGTCCAGAACAGGCCCCGGGGCGCTCGCCGAGAATAGGGGGGGGTGAGTTGAACAGGGATTGTCTTTTTATTTTTGCAAATGAACAATATTTTACGGAATATATACTCTGTGCGTATTAATTTTTCTAAGTGTACGTAAATGCTTACTTGCGTGACAGTCCTGAAAATTCCTTAGAGGATATAAATTCTTTGAATTTGTGAAATTTGGTGGGGTGGGGGGGTGATACTTTTGTCTGTTTTCCGAGACTGCTGGATTTTGTCTATTTATACACACTAGCTTTTTTGGCGATAAAAATAGGGAAAGTTCTTTCTGTAGACCATGATACACGTGATTCTTAACCCATTTTTAGACTTGCTGACACGTAGGCAAGGGAACGTTATATATTTCTTATCCTTATACACAAGACTTACATTGATTACAGTCATCCAAGGACTGAGCAGGCTCAGAGCGAGCTTAACAACAGGGTGGGGGTGGGGCCGAAAGCAGGGTTTTCAAGGCGAATTCATTACAAGTCAAAAGAAATCTTACGTTGATGACAGAAAAGAAATCACAAAACTCGATTGAAGATATTCGATTTCTTTAACCCTTAAAAACCGAGCTGCCGGTATTTGTCCCGCAACCAATACCGGATTCAGGCGGTCCGAATATCGACCTGGGAATCCCCTTTTCTACGTCACAAAAAAAAAAAAAATTAAAGATGAATAGAAAGTATAAATTATCGGAGAGTCCCTGTATCGGAATGGGTAAAGTAATGACTGCGGTCTCGAAGTAAACCGAGATCGAACCCCAGTCACGCTATAACGTTCACTTTCGGAGAAATATCTTTAGAATCTGATAGTGAGGCTCTAACTCTTTAAGTATGAACCCCCTTATCCTTTCAGCTATGGGCTCTTTAAGGGTGGTTTTGGCATTAAATAAACTATGAAGGTTATATGGATGCACCACATGGACTCTAACAAAACGGCTGGAGAAGAAGCTTGACGGCAATTACACAAGAATGCTGCAAGCAATCTTGAACAAGTCCTGGCGGCAACACCCCACAAGACACCAACTGTACGGCCACCTGCCTCCTATCACGAAAACTATTCAAGTTAGACGAACCAGACATGCATGACACTGCTGGAGAAGCAGGGACGAACTCCTAAGTGATGTACTCTTATGGACCCTCACACATGGCCGTGCAAAAGCAGGACGACCAGCACGAACATACATTCAGCAACTATGTGAGGATACGGGATGTTGTCCAGAAGACCTGCCAGAGTCGATGAACGATAGGGGAAAGTGGCGAGAGAGGGTCAGGGATATCCGTGCTATCAGCACGACATGATGATGATGAAGGTTGATTTGCCTTTAAACAAAGACTCCAAATCCTTTTGTTGGACGATCATACATTACCATTTCATATTCGAATGAACCTGGGAATAATAGTAACGATGAGGTTACTCCACACGCTTCAAGGCTTTAAAAGTGAGGTTTCTGCTATGAATGCGGTTGACTGTTATTCCCAGAGCATCCTACTGCTGAGGGAGCCTTATCTCTCACCAGGGGATGGAAAGGTAGGAACTCCTTTATCCTCTCCATTGATGGGTTAAATAGTAGCACTACTGTTGTTCTACCAGGATGGCTTTGGCATTAAACAACCCACGAATGTTAATATGCCATTAAACAAAGAAACCAAACTATAAATTATGATCCTAATCGTTGAAAGGAAATGGTCTATTGTTAAAACCAAACACCAAAGAATGCATGACATGTCGAATCACATTTGGGTCACTTATTTACAAAGGTTTGTAGGGTAATCCATCGTGATGTTAATGGTTAGGAAGCTGGTCTCTTACGCATCAATTATAACCGAGTAACGAGTTCGATTCCCGCTAGTGTCCCATATTCGTCATCTTATGGTAAATATAATCTCATTAGTAGACAAGATTTTTTTTCCCCCGTCGATTACTTTGCTAAAAATCTTTATGGTTTAAAATTTTTGGATCATATCTTATCCCCTTATCAACATGATAGATGAATAATATAAGACACACGTCATACTACTTTACTTCTTGCACCAGAAAAAAAAAACAGAGAGGGACGACCAGATATCGTGAAGTGATTTACCAAAGTTAAAACAAAATTGTATGATTGATTGGTTGGTTTGGGTTAATGGCATATCAACCTTTGTAGGTTATTTAATGCCAAATCCATTTTTATACAAATAATCAGTTCTATTTCAAATAATTCAGTTTACTACAAGTATAGATTTTGCCCAGTCGGCTAGGGCTGTAAAATCCACCAACTGCTTCTCTGCAGAGGGATAAGACCCCCCCACACACACACACACCAAGTGTCCTGGATATGACACTAAACAATCTGATAGTGAGGTTCCAGCAATGCTGGAGCTTTGGGGAATGCGGAGTACCCCTTCATTGCCATCGCTCCCTGGTCTACTCTGGTCCGGAGTGGTAGCACCTGAGAGGGCCCTATCTATGGGTTAAATAGAACTAACAGCATATTTATGCTAAACTGAATTGTTTGAGTAAACTGAATAGCTTGAAATAGAAATGTTTTTCATAATTAAACCGTACTTACATTTAAACTGCGTGCTGATGCTTAACTGAATTATTTCAAATAGAACTGTTTTTCGACATTAAAACTGTATTTACACTTAACTGAATTGTTACATATAACTGCTTGAATAGTTAGAAATAGAAATGTTTTTGACAATTAAACTGTATGCTTATGCTAAACTGAATTGTTTTAAATAGAACAGATTATCTACATAAAAATGGATTTGGCGTTAAATAACCTACAAAGGTCGATATGCCATAAAACCAAACCAAACATAAAAGTATAGATTGTTTGCCCACAGCTAAATGTCAAAAGCAGTTCCATTTCAAACAATTCAGTTTAGCCTAAGTTTAAATGTAAGTACACTGCTTAATTGTCAAAAACATTTCTATTTCAAGCTATTCAGTTTAGTCAAACAGTTCTAATTCAAACAATTCAGTTTAGCATAAATACGCAGTTTAGTTCTATTTAGTCCATAGATAGAACACTATCAGGTGCTACCGCTCCGAGCCACTGTGGTCCTGGCAGCGATGGCAATAAAGGGGTACTCTGCATTCCCCAAAGCTCCAGCATCACTGGAACCTCAATATCAGATTGTTTAATGTCATATCCAGGATACTCGTTGAGAGGAGGTGTCTTACCCCTTTGCACGGGTGCAGTCGTTATATTCTTCAGCCCCAGACGACTGGGCAATACAGAGTTAAATGTAAAAACAGTTTTATTTTAGATAATTAAATTTTGCACAAGTTCGCTGTTTAGATGTCAAAAAAGTTCTATTCTAAACAATTCAGTTTAGCATAAATAAGTACAGAATAAAGTTGGCCACCTTAGTCAAAGGCTCCCTTATCAATCTCTACTGCACCGAGGTGTGGGGGAGGGCGCTACTCCTTTCCTTGGATTGCTCCACTTTACCGTTACCTTATAATGCTAAGTATTAAGCAAGGTGGCATCAAGTACCATTTTTTTAGCCTTTGGTATGACTCAACCTGGGATTGAACCCCGGTCTCCTGGACAATAGGCGAATGCTCTACTCATTAGGCCAATGGCCCGGTTACTTATCATAAATACGCAGTTCAAACGTAAAAAATAGATAGGACCCTATCAGATACTACAGAATAGACCTGGGAGCAAGGGCAATGAATGGGTGCACCGCATTCCCTAAAGTTCTGCCATTACTGGAACCCGTGGTGTAATGGTTATCGTCGAAGGAAATGGACACGAGTTCAAACCCTGGACCAGACTGATTGCATTTCACATAGCACTAATATCCTTGGGAAAGGTATGAATCCAATTATTCTCCCTCCAGCTATGGGTAAATAGTAGGACAGACTGGGTTCTTCAGCCTTGGTTAGGCAACTAGACTAGGAGAAGGAAAACTGAATTCAAACCTGTTAAACTCCGCTTAAAAATTGACCTTGTGTCATATCCTGCCCGAACGGAGGGGTTGGTAAATAGGATTACTGGAACCTCATCATCAGGTTGTTTAGTGTCATATCCAGGACACTTGTTGGTGGGGGGGGGTCACCCTTGTGTAGAGATGCAGTCAGTGTATTCTACAGCCCCAGCCGAATGGGCAAAAGTCGTATGAGCACTAGCTGGATGTAAACCAATCAGAATGCAGTTTTATATAAGTCATTCGCCTGCGTCTGTTTTAACATCCTTAAGAGTTCATTATCCTTACAGAATACAGAAATATTTTCAAAAATAATATGTGTGTGTGCATGCTTGTGTTCATCAAACCCCTTTGCCACGGGCAGGATTTGACAGGAGGTCACTTTTCAAGCTGGAGAGGGATGAGGGATTTGCGTCTTTCCTAAGGGGATTATAACGAAATGAAACGCAAACAACCTTGTCCAAGGTTCAAAATTGGGTCACTGTATCCAGTTCCTAATACAGTAAGCGTTGTACCAATCACTTCCACAATATATATATATATAGATAGATAGATAGATAGATAGATAGAGAGAGAGAGAGAATTATATTCACTATTTATTCACCAACAAATATATGGCTCGGCTTCATCGACTAAGTCTACATTTCATGTTAATATTTGGCTTGGTTTCTTTATTTTAATGGCATATCAACCTTCGCAGGTTATTTAATACTAAAGCCATCCTTGTAGATGAACAGTAGTGATACTATTTAATCAATAGGTAAGGGGAATAAGAGCGGTTCATACTTTTCTAAAGGGCATTAGTCCGAAAGTGAACGCAGTAGGACTCATTTCTAACTTGCTTTCTACGATATCTACGTTACCGAATAAGCCACGGAGACTTTCCGATACTAATATTTAATAATGTAAGCCAAATAAATGCTAAATAAATAACTGGTTTTGATGTTCGACATGCTATCAAAAGGCCGACTGAGAGATCTGGTCCTCTAGAAAAAAGTGATTATTGGCTTCTTAATCCCACCAATTCCATACCAATTTGTACAATTTCAATCTGACATTTCTTGATTAAGGAACCTTTGGTTGTAACACTATGGGGTTCAGAGACTATTCTGAAGAAAAAGAAATCGAATAAGATTTTAGAAGACAGAAATACATTGCGAATGTGTAATGGCGTGGTGGATTTTTGAAGGTAGTGTAGAAAAAAATTATTCTGTTTTTTTTTTTTTTATGAAAAAAGAATTCACGAATTTGTTTTGATGAGAAGGCAATTTGTCGAAAGAACTGAGTAATTTGATGACAAAGGGAATTATGAAACAAAGCAGCAACACCTCAAGGTTATTGTCATGAGCTGAAAGCAGCCTTTTACCTAATTTTAGAATTGAAATTAGGTTTTGAATTTGGCAGAAAATCGACTGCTCTTTGAAGTCAACCCAAAAACCTGTCCCATTTGAGAGTATTCATAAATTGACCGGTATAGTAGTAAAGCCAGTGGGAAGGATAGAGTAAGAGCCGGGGGTAGTATGCAGCAAAGGGACCCGGTGTGACAGTTCCCCGAAGTTTTTACTGACCTTGTACCAAACAGTCTTGAGTATAGAAAGTGAAGAATCGACTAAGCTTTATAGGAGTAACAGACGGTCTGTTAGAACATGACACATGTTAGAACTTTGAACAACATTTTTTATATATACTAAATATTGTTGTTCTTGAAAAGCCGTGTTCTATTTCTTGCTGTCGATATGGCTCCCTCACCAAAGGTATCTAGTTTTTTTTAATCACCGAGATATCTTTGTGGAATCTTATTACTTATCTCGTCCAGATTAGGCGAAAAAATTCACTTTGAGAATGAAATGCCATTCCATTCTTTGTTGTACAATTAGCTTATAGTTAATCCAATCAGCATCGTTTTCAGCTCTTTCAGACCCAAGAAAGGTCCGTACAATTAATACAAATGAATTCTATGTCGCCATCTGAAGTGGATTCAGTTTACCTCTGAACTAGCTGTCAGACATTTAACTCGGGTTCAATAAAAATTTGTTTATCTTTAGTTTTGTATCGCTTTCCTCTTCGTCACATATAAGTTTTTTTACAATTGTCATATGTCATTGCTTTGACGTAATTCTTAATGAAGCAGAGTTTGATGTAAAAGGGCGGAAAGAAGACTTTACCGATTTACTTGTGGCGTAGGATATACATTTTACTTGATAGAAAAATTCTGAAAACGAATCTGGAATCAGCTCATTTGATTTAGTTTAAAACACCGTGGTTGGTTGGTTGTTTTACGGCCTATCAACTATTTTTGGGTCATTTAACGCCGAATTAAGACATTTCCATAAGTTTCAAACAATTCAGTCTAGCTTAAGTACGGTTTTTGTTTACACATAGTTAAATGTCAAAACAGTTAATTTCAAACAATTCAGTTTAGCGTAATTACACAATTGAGTTCTATTTGATCAATAGATAAAACCCTATCAGGTGCTACCACTTTGGGCTAGAGTAGACCAGGGAACGATGGCAATGAAGGGATATTCTGCATTCCTCAAAGCTCCAGCATCACTGGAACCTCACCATTAGATTGTTTAATGTCATTATCAGGACACTCGTTGGGAAGGGGGTCTTAAACCTCTGCAGAGATGCAGTTGGCGTATTCTACAGCCCCAGCCGACTGAGCTTAAAACTTGTTGACCAGTGTATTTCGTGTTAGAAAAAGAATTTTTAGTGTTATATCCGCTTACAAAATATGACGGTTAAGACAAAGAAAAGTGCGTACCTGGTACTCTTCTTTGGAAGTCTGGATCGTGCTGAAAGACGCAATTTTCTGCCCATTTCTTGGCTAACATTGACAATTCTTCATCCCAGCTCTGTCAATAATTAAAAAAAAGTCAGACACTTCGAAAGAGAAAAAAAAAAGTTAAATAACTTTATCAATTTCAGTAAAAATGGAGAACGTGAGATGCGATTTTTGACGTGGAGTCAAAATTTTGCCAATACTTAACCTCCTTCACCCACTTTTTCCACAAGTACCCATATAAAAACTAATTAATTTTTTTTTAAAGTCGTTTTTTTTTAATATCGACCTGCCAACAAAGACATTAATAAATACGAGATAAAATTTAGCAACATTCTGTTGTATTACACGTTCAAAATTTCGGTTTAGTTTTACTGCATATCGAAGTAAGACTCCTCCAACGAGTGGTCTGGATATGTCATTAATCAAACTGATGGTAAGGCTCTACTCTTGGTAGTATGGGGAATATGGAGTATCCCTACATTGCCATTGCTCTTAGGCCCACTCTAGCTCGGAGTGGAAGCACCTGATAGAGTTCTATCTATGGGCCAAATAGAACTGTTTGACATTTAAACTGATTGCAAACAAATGACTTATGCTGAATGAGATTGTTAGAAATAGAACTGTTTGATCATTTAAGTGTGTATAATCAAATGAGTGATGTTTAATTGAATTGTTAGTGATACATAGCAATACTTGGAACAACTTGATTGTGTGCAAATGAATGAGTAATGTTGAATGGAATCATAAGTGTTAGATAGCAATACTTGAAATTATTTAACCGAGTAAAATTAATAGCAATAATAGTTCTGATTTGAAAATGAAATTACCTATATATATATATATATATATATATATATATATATATAGTGTGTGTGTGTGTGCGCGCAAACATATGTTTAATGATAAAGAGAATAATTCGTGTTTGATAGAAATGTTTAAAACCATTTAACAGTGTGCATAAAAAAGAAAAAGTTCAGGTTCGTTTAAAATTTATCGACAAAATGTGTTTACATATCATAAACAGAATTTGGCATTAAATAACCCACAATGTTTTATATGCCATAAAACACAAACAAACCAACTACATAGGAATTATTTTTACTCTATTAAATGCGGAAATTATAATACGAATTATTCGCACACAATCAGAGTTTCAAGCGTTTTTATCTAATACTAGTAATTTATACACAATTATATGGTTTGTAAACAATTATAGCCCCAAGTAATTCTTGGCCTAGTGGGTAACGTGTTCGCCAATGGTCTGGGAGACCTGGGTTCAATCCCAGGTCGCGTCATACCAAAAACTTTAAAAATGGTACTCAATTCTTCCTTGCTTAACACTCAGCAATATAAGGTACGTATCAAGGGTAAAGTGGGGCAATCTAGGGAAAGGAGTAGCACCCTCCCCCACACCTCGCTGTAGTAGCTATGGAAAAGGGAGCCTTCTTAAGCAAGGCGGCATCAAGTACCATTTTTTTAAGTCTTTGGTATAACTCGACCTGGGATTGAACCCCGGTCTCCCGGGCCATTGGCGAAAACTACTCATCAGGCCAATACGGTGTATATATTAATCTTTTCTTTTGGTTTCTTTCGGAATTTAAGTCAAGATTAAACATACCTCTTATTGCTGTTGACATCTTATGAAGAGATAAGTTTGTCATAAAGAGACAATTATAGAAAGTTAAGCTGTGGAAGTTCGTTCACTGTCACTGCACTTTTTCTTAGGGAAAACATGGAGGCTATGATTTATTAATTAAAATTTTTCTACGCAAGATTCAAATATTTTTTTAATTAATACAGCAATCAACATGTAAGCATTACTCACGAGATGAAGCGTAATCACTGCCTTCTACACTGATAAGCAGATCACCACTGTGTGAACCGCTGCGCTCTACTTTCCATTGACCTCTTAGGCATGCGCACAACATCGCAAATACCCTGTCACTGGAGTAGACCCTTTCACCTCCAGTAATACTTTTTTTTCTAGGAATGAGAGGTTGACAATTGATATTAAGTTTAAGGATGACTATAAAATTAGATATCTTTTACAAAATATAAATAAATATATTTTCTCAGTATACATCAGGAGAAAAAAAAAAGAGACGCAGAAGTCTCACAGAGCCTAGAGACGTGCCGCCACTGACTGGTATCCTACCAGGTACTAACCACTTGGAAGTAGGTGACTTCATACTCACCACTGGATGTAGTTTAATGACAAACCCGGGATATCTTTTGGAGAAGGATCTTGCCTTTTAGCAGATGATGCAGTTATCTAAGCCCCACCGACAGGGCGTTTGATCATTTACAATTATGTGGTTTCAAGTATTCCTATGTAACAACAATAATTATAATTTCTTTTTCTTATCATCATCATCATAGTAATGAGGAGTCCATTAGGCTGTAGAATACGTTGACTGCACCTCTGCAGAGAAGATAGATATTCCCCCCAATAAGTGCCCGGGATATGACACTAAACTGCATCTGATAGTGAGGCTCTAGCTCTGCTGATTTGAGGAATGTAGAGAGCCCTTCATTGCCATTACCCCCGGGTCCACTCGGACCCGGAATGGTAATACCAGTTAGTGTCCCATCTATGTGTCAAATAGAACTGTGTTAACTGTATGCAAACAAACGACTGATGTTCAAGAGAATCATTGGTGTTACATATCAATATTTGAAACCCTTTAACTGTGTACAAACGAAAGAGCAACATTGAATAGAATTATTAGTGTTAGATAGCAATACTTGAAACCATATATCTGTGTGCAAAACAAAAAAGAGCTCTGGCTCGTTTGCAAATAATGTTATCGATAAACTATTCGTTTACAAATCATATATAAACAATATTTGGCATGAAATATCCCATACGGGTTGATATGCTATGAAACCCAACCAACCAACCGTTATAATTTCCCGCATTTTTATCCACTACAATTAATTTTCAAACATGTAAATGGGAACCGAACAGGGAACATCATTCCGAGTCTACCTCGGAGTAATGGCGACAAAGGTTTCGGTTTCTTTGTTTTTAATGACATATCAGCCTTCATGGGTTATTTTATGCCAAAGTCATCCTTATAGAAGAAAAATAGTGGTATAGTTTAACCCAAAGCTAGAGTAATAAGGGGATTCATACTTTTCCCCCAAAAATATTTGTCCGAAAGTGAACGTGATTGCTCGACTGGGGTTTGAACATGCTAACTTCTAGGCCACTGTCTAGTACGTTAACCTCTACACCATGAAGGTGTATTGTACACTCCTCAAAACTCCAGAACTGGAGCCTCATCACTAGATGTAGTTCAATGTCATACTCAGGATACTCCCTTTTCTGGGGGGAGGTGATCTTTAGTGATGCAGTCGGAGTATCTTAAGCCCTAACGACAGGGCTGACCTTGACAAAACTTATCCATATTGTTTTGTTCTGTTGTAAATAAGTTGATATATGTGTCATGGTCATGTGGTTTGGTTTAGTTTTATGGCATATCAATCATTGTAGGTTATTTAATGCCAAATCCATTTTATACATATAAACACTTCTATTTTAAACTATTCAGTTTAGCATAAGTACAGTTTCAGTATGAGAAACAGGCCCGTTTCAAACAATTCAGTTTAGCATAAGTACACAGTTTAGTTCTATTTGACCAATAAATAAAACCCTATCAGGTGCTACCACTCTGGGCCAGAGTGGACCGGGGAACGATGGCATTGAAGGGGTTGTTCTGCATTCCTCAAAGCTCCAGCATTACTGGAACCTCATCAGATTGTTTAGTGTCATATCCAGGACACACGTTGGGGGCGTCTTACCCCTCTGCAGAGAAGCAAACGGTGTATTCTACCGCCCCAGCCGACTAGGCCTCTTTGGGGAAATCTTACCCCTCTGCAGAGAAGCAATCGGTGTATTCTACAGCCCCAGACGACTGGGCAAGTGGTCATCAGTTTAAGTTTGGGGTGTGTAACAAAGTGGCCCTATTGAAAGAGAGAAAATAAAAGTTAAAGTCCGTTTTAAGGTCAGTTAAAGGAGAGGCCGAAGGAAAAATATTGGGTAGAGTTCTTTCCCAGAGTATGTACAAAGTTTACCAAAAAGGTCCATTTGATTGACATTAGCACAGAAAATAGTCGGCATGTTTTGGTGATTGTGATAAAGGTCACCCAAACAAAACAGATGAGGTAGATAAGCAGCGAAGTGAACAGGCAAAGCGAACGAGAGATTGTTAGAAAGAATTAAGAAATATTTGGATGGTTGGGAAAAAAATGGAATGTGGTTGTTTCAGAAATCCTAGATCACAGGAATGAATGAAATAGTTGATAAATAACTTGGCCAATAACCCCCACCCCCCAAAAACTAACAGAATGGTACAGAAAGAATAACGTTTCGAAGGATATCCAGGTGGAGAATGGAATTCGATTATTATAGAAATTCCTGGCGAAAAGAGAGAAAAAATATATAATGTACAATAAAGAAAGAAAAGAAGTGGGTTGATGCCATAAAATAGAACGCGTTTATAATAAAAATGAATAGTCGGAAGATTCAGGTCGAGGTCTCCTGTAGCGTAGAAACTCTCGTTCAATCTGGATGGGAAATTAGGCTTTAAGAAATTACGACAGCAAGCAAAGGTGCTAAGTAAGAGGGGGGAAACACAGGAGGATCATTATATGAGGGGCTCGTGGTGTAACGGTTATCGTCGTCAGAAATGGGCAAAGCGAACTGAGGTCAAATCCTGGACGATGTTGTTTGCATTTCACATAACGCTAATACCCTTGGAAAAAACATGAATCCAACTGTTCTCCCTTCAGCTATGGATAAAATGTTGGGGAGCCAGGGCTCTTTAACCTTGTTATGGTAACCGATCTAGGAGAAGGAAAACAGAATTCAAACCTGTTAAACTCTAAAATTGATGTGTCGGATCCTACTTGTGTAGAGAGGTTAGGTAAATTTACGTGTGTGTGTGTGAAGTAACCATGTTTTACTAGAAAGGATATATATAAGAAAAAAAAAGGTAAAATCTATTTGAATGTTATCGGTGTTCAGAAAGTAATGACGTTTTACCAGAGGATATTGTAAAAATAATTAAATAAATGAATAAAAATAAAAAATAGAAATAAAAATAAAATAAACAAGATTCCTCCACCCACCCCCCAAAATTAGATTCATCTAATTATCAAAAATTTAACCCTCCCCTTCATTTTCAACAACTGTAGCTCAACGAGAAGGCAACATTTCATTTCAACGTTTAAAGGAATTTGCGTTTCCACCACACACCCACCCGAGATAAACTGTCATACCCAGAACCCCCGTTTTGGGAGGTTAGTGTCCTACTTCTCTGTAGGAGGTACAGTTGGCGTATTCTAAGCCTAGTCGAAAGAACGGGTAACCATTGAATACAACAAACAGCCGAAGATGGTCGGAGTAGAAATTGACTGAAACGTAATGAGATAAAGAAAATGTGAATTTTGACCGTCTGAATGGGTTAAAAAACAAAACAAAAAAAAAAAAAACAACAAAGAACTTACCAGTTTAAACATTGCGCAAGCCGGTGGGCGAACCAGAGTCCGGTACTTGTTATGAGCATCCACAATTATTTGCTTCTCGTCCTCGGTGATTCCTGTATTAAGACAATAATGTCAACGTTCAGTTTCCACACATTCAGAAACGCTTGATATAACAATATGAGTTTAAACAAAGATTTAAATATCAGTGCGTGTATCTGAACACCGGAGAATTGGTATTTCAAAATGTATTAGGCGCTCTTGGCAATTGACATGGAGATCAGAGTTCAATACTTGGACAAGGCTGTTTGGATTTCACCACGCTAATACCTTTCGGAAAGGTACGACTCAAACAATGAATAAGTAGAACAGACTTGGTTCTTTAACCTTGGTATGGCAACCAGTCTAGGAGAAAGAAAACCCCGTTTCAAATTTGACCTTGTGTCGCACCCTTCCCGTGCGGAAGGGTTGGGTAAATACATATACTATAGGTTATCCCTATCCCCGGTAGATAGGTTTCAATCACCCACTGCTTCGCAGGTGGGGAATCTACAAGAAATAACAAACCATATTCATCTGAAAAGAGACACCCTATGTTAAAACGAATTCTTTTTTTGGGGGGGGCGCTTTGGTGCCATTATTAAAACCGTTCCTGTTATTGAATTTCAATCAAAGAGTACACCGATACTGCCATTGATATTTTTGCCAAGCTTCCTTAATGTTTCTCATACGCTCGTTTCCTTGTTGTCGTAGATTGACAACCGAGTGAGTTGCTATAAAAAAAAAAACACTGTTAAAAGATCAAAGAAAACGCTAGTAAAAATTAAATTATCTCAAATTTTGTTTAATGGCATATTGATTAATCCCTTTTAGGTTATTTAACGCCGAAATTTTATATATTTGTAAATATTTCATTACAATCATATCTATTTATCCAATATAAATAATTTTCAGTTATATGTATTTACCCAACCCCTCTACTACGAGCATAATGTGACACAAGGTCATTTTTAAGCGGTTTGAATTCAGAGTTTTCATTCTAGGCTGGTTGTTCTACCAAAGCTTAAAAAAAGCAAAACAACCGTGTCTTAATGCACAGTTTATTAAGGACATTAAAAAGATGATTTTCTCATCAAGAAATCCTTCTCTTTCTGTTATTATTTGTTAAAATCTGCTGGCCTCAAACTTGTTTACTTATCCTTTAGAAACTACTAAATTCTGTACTGTTTAGTCGGTTAGGGAGGCTATAGAATACACCGACTGCATTTCTGTAGAGGGGTAATACTCCCGCTACAAGTGTCTTGAATATGACACCAAACCATCAGATGGTGAGGCTTCAGACTAGGGGCTTTCGGGAATGTGGTGTACCCCTTCGTTGCCATTATTCCCAGGTCCACTCCAACCCAGAGTGATAATACCTATCAGGTTTCTCTGGGTCAAGTAGAATTGCGAAAGGCATATTAATTCCTTATGGGTTATTTAATGCCGACATTTTATATATTTGTAAATATTTAACTATAATCATAACTATTTACTATAACTGAAACCATTTAAATAAAACTATTTGTGTTAGATCATCATCATGTCACCCTATCAGCACGGATATCCTTGACCCTCTCCCGCCACCCTTCTCTATTGTCCATCGCTTCTGGTAGGTCTTCAAGGCTGCACTCTGTATCGGCGCAGAACTGTTGTATGTAGGTTCTATCTCGTCGTCCTGCCTTTACTCTTCCATGTGAAGGGGTCCACAGGAGTAGGTCACTTATGAGTTCGTCTACTTCTTCAGCAGTGTCCTACATGTCTGATTTGTCTAACTTGGATAGTTTTCGTGATGGGTGGTAGGTGGCCGTACAGCTGCTGCTTTGTGGGATGCTGCTCCAAGACTTGTTCAATACAACTCGCAGCATTCTTGTGTAGTTGCCGTCAAGCTTTTTCTCCATACGTTTAGTTAGCGTCCATGTAGTGCATTCATACAGCAGTATCGACACGACTGCTGCTTGGAAGAAACTGCGTTTCATTTTATCGGTCAGGTCTGACTTCCATCTGACCGATAGTCTATCGATAGCTGTTCATGCCTTTGTTAGTCGCTTGTTGATGTCCGTCTCGGTTGAGACACTGCTTCCTAGGTAGGCGAAATACGAAGTGAATACTGATAGCATATAATCTTAGCTTATCGATAGCTGTTCATGCCTTCGTTAGCCGCGTGTTGATGTCTTTTTCGGTTGATGAGACACTGCTTCCTAGGTAGGTGACCTTGTCTACCAGTTTCAGAGAGCTTCCGTCTAGTATGGAGATGTCACCTGTTTGATTAAAGCACATGTATTCAGTTTTGTGTGCATTGACATGGAGGTCAATACCTGCGGCGGCTTGTTCCAAACTATGCAGTAGTGTTTCGTTTTGGTTGGGTGTATTTGCCAGAATCGCTATGTCATTGGGGTAGTCGGCGTCGGTAATTGTTTTTGTGGGGTACCTTCTGCTTCTTTTCTTTGTCAGCTCGAAGCCGTTTTCTTTGATTTTATCAATCGATGTTCTAAGTACGTAGTCTAGACATATGATAAAGAGGTATGGGGATAGCGTGTCCCCTTGCAGTACTCCTATATGGAAGTCAGACCTGACCGATAAAATGAAACGCAGTTTCTTCCAAGCAGCGGTCGTATCGATACTGCTATATGGATGCACTACTTGGACGCTAACTAAACGTCTGGAGAAAAAGCTAGACAGCAATTACACAAGAATGCTGCGAGCAATATTGAACAAGTCCAGGAGGAAACACCCAACAAAGTACCAACTATACGGTCACCTACCTCCCACCACGAAAACTATCCAATTTAGACGAACCAGACATGTAGGACACTGCTGGAGAAGCAGCGACGAGCTCATAAGTGATGTACTCCTATGGACCCCCTCATATGGCCGAGCAAAAGCAGGACGACCAGCTCGAACATACATACAGCAGCTCTGTGAGGATACGGGATGTGGCCCTGAAGACATGCCAGAGGCGATGAACGATAGGGAGAAGTGGCGAGAGAGGGTCAGGGATATCCGTGCTGGCGGCACGACATGATGATGATGATGATATAATCTACCCAAAGAACTGATTTCTGCTACAATGATGCTCTATAGAAGACACAAAAGCAATGATTTGCTCTCATGATGGTGGCACTGATTTCTTTGAGAATATCATTCGAGTCTTGTAAGAACATTGACACTATTTCTATTCGTAATCTGCAAGATTACGTTCGTCAATAGATCCAAAGAAAGAAAATGGTTTCACACTATAAAAGACAAGAAACATACAGTATCCCGCAGAAACTATAATTGAAGCAGACTACGCAGATGATCTAGCACTTATTGCAAATACACATGCTCAAGCTGAGCCTCTGCTACATTGCCTGTGTAGACAGCCAGTGGTATTGGTCTCTACATGAACTAATAAAATAGAGTTCATGTGTTTTAACCAAGATGTTGCTATCTCTTCATTAAATGGCAAGTCTGAAATTATTAATATACTTCACGTACCTCGGTAGAAAGATCTCATCAACTGAAAGCAATGTCAACTTACCCATAGGAAAGGCGTAAACTGCAATTGACAGGTTAACGGCTGTAAGAAAATGATCTCTGATAAAACAAAACGGGAATTCTTCCAAGCTATACCCGTGTCAGTACTACTATATGGTTGTACCATCCCGAATTTAGTGAAACGCAGCGAGAAAAAGCTCGATAGAAACTACACGATGGTGCTGCGTGCTGTTTTGAATGAATTTTGTAAGTAGCAGCTGTACGGTCACTTACCTCCCATCTCACAAACCATCCAAGTAAAATGAGCAAGACATGCTGTGCAGTGCTGGAGAAGTAAGGACAGATATATAAGCAACGTTCTTTTATAGATCCCTACAGGGCTGCTTACCTCCTATCTCACAAACCATCCAAGTAATATGAACAAGACATGCTGAAGAAGTAGGTATAAAGATGAACTCATAAGCGATACTTTCTAATGGGCTCCTAAACAGATACATCAGTGTCGACTAATGAGCAAAGACTTACATTCATCAACTCTGAATTGAAACCTGTTAAACTCCGCTTAAAAATTGACCTGGTGTCACATCCAGTCCGTGCGGAGGGGTTGATAAGTGCATACATTCATCAGCTCTATGCGGAAACTGGAGAATCTGTGCTATCAGCTCGACTTGATGATGATACACACCCGAACAGATATGCTCACACCCACACGCATGTGCTACGCCTATAGCCATACTCTTATCGACACACTCGTACCTACTGACAGATGCATTATTGCACCAAAATATGTGCAGTTAGAGAAATTTTTAGCATCACATTTTCATTCGCCGAGCTAAGAGAAAATGATCTGGCTCGTAATTTCATTCATAAATGTTCTATGTATCTAGTCTTGTGCTAACAGTCCATACAATTGGAATATACACAAGATAAAGGTAAAACAAAGAATGTTTGGCAGGTTAACACATATTGCATGAGAGAGAGAGAGAGAGAGAGAGAGAGAGAGTGAGTGAGTGAGTGAGTGTGTGAGTGTGTGTGTGTGTGTGTGTAAGTGGAATTTGTGCTGTCTTGATGATGATACTATTTACCAACCCCTCCGCTCGGGCAGGATATGACACCAGGTCAATTTTTAAGCGGAGTTTAACAGGTTTGAATTCAGAGTTTTCTTTCTCCTAGACTAGTTGCCTAACCAAGGCTGAAGAACCTAGTCTGTCCTACTATCTGTCTTGATGATGATACACACCCGAACAGATATGCTCACACCCACATGCATGTGCTACGCCTATAGCCATACTCATATCGACACGCTCGTACCTACTGACATACGCATTGTTGCACCAAATTATGAGCAGTCAGCGAAGCTTTTAATATCACATTTTCATTCGCCGAGCTAAGAGAAAATGATCTGGCTCGTAATTTCATTCATAAATGTTCTATGTATCTAGTCTTGTGCTAACAGTCCATACAATTGGAATCTACACAAGATAAAGGTGAAACAAAGAATGTTTGGCAGGTTAACACATATTGCATGAGAGAGAGAGAGAGAGAGAGAGAGAGAGAGAGAGAGAGAGAGAGAGAGTGTGTGTGTGTGTGTGTGTGTAACGGGACTTTGTGCTGTCTTGATGATGATGATGATTCAAACCCAACCAGATTTACTCACACTCATATGCGTGCATCTATGCAATGCTAATTGACATACTCATTACACTTGCACCAACAGGCATATGCATTGTTGCATGTTAATAATATCTGCTTATAGTATCACACTTTCATCCGCCTAGCAAAGAAAAAAAATAATCTGGCTCTTTTGTTAATTCTTAAATGTTCTGTCAATCTAGTCATCGTGTGTGTGTGTGTGTGTGTGTGATTGATGGCATTTATCTGATGTGAATCTATGTTATATAACATATGCCATGGATTTTCGGTTCGTTCCTAGTGACCCCGCGTGCTTTGACAAGCTGTCACGTTTTGATTAGTAAACAGGGCAGTCGGGTACACACAGGTGTGTAACCGGAAAGAGACCACGTGATGAGAACCACGCGGTCAGATTTAGACGGAGGCAGAGAATCGGAGTCGAGCGAGGGACGCGCAGTCGATCAGAGGTGTCTCGGCTTGCAAGAGGGGGTGCAAGCGTTGGCACTCCCTGGCTCCCGGAAGAAGATATGGGAAGAAAAAGTTCTCTCTCTGGGTACATGTCTCTCCATCTATCTCTCAACTAACAACAACTGTGGGCCCCTTTAAAGAATAAAATGAGAGATATTTTTATATAGAAGTGTTTCGTTCGTTCTTTGAATTGCGTAAATCGTGGGTATACAACATCAAGCCAGTTTCACACGTGTGAAGTTTCTTGGCGATTGGTATCCGAAGAGGGTACCCTCCCCCAGCCACAATAGTATCTCGTCTTCCTGCAGTCAGAATGGACAGTTGTGCACTGGACCAATTGTTATAAAAATGAAACTAAGTATTTTTGGTAGGTTAACATGTCAAAAATTTATCAAAAACTATTGAATGGAACAGAATCAAACAGCTTGTCAAATTTTGCAACGAAGAGCTGAAACTTGTGTTAGAATACTATCAACAAAATGTGTTTGCTAATCATATACAGGGTATCTCAAAATAGACGCAATCTATTAATATGATAATGATTTTAAACGAGACAAGCGCAATGGCGGTCCTTTGGAACACGCCCTGTAAACATGTATCCTTTGAGCAAGAGACATCAAATCAACGTTTTCTTAATTGTTATATCAACTTCCAGGACATGCAATCTTTTTTTGAGTTTCTTGTATCAGTAATAAATCATTATCATATTAAAGGGTTGCATCTACTTTGACACTGATTTGAATGATTTTGTCTCCAAATAAGTAGTGACGCAAAATATTTTTTTTCCTCTTTAGTCATTGTGATCGAAGGTTAATGATTTTCATTGTATTGTCACGCGATATCCCACGGAGACGATAGAAATAAGATTAATACTATCCTCCCGTTGGAATGAACAGTGGCAACCCGTCAAAAAAGTGACCGTTAAGAAAGAATGTAGGTCACAGAGGGGATATCAACAGATGTTGGTACTTAGTAACCTCAGGTCGCCGGACACCAGGGGGGGAGGTAGAAGCCAAATGATTGGCTGGGGCCCTAAAACGGAAGTGGCACCTTTCTCCCCGTCGGCGAAAAAAACGAGAAGAAAAGTCAGTTATTGGAAGGGGCTCGTAGCAGACAGACCCATAGCCATTATTCCGGGTAGAAGACAAGAATATCTGAGACACGAGGGACCCGAGTTCTTCAAGCCAGTATTAAAAATAGCACAAAGTCTATTATCCCGTGAAAGAAGAAAGATTCTCCAGTGGAACCCCGTCGAAAAATAAGATAAGTAACTTTGGGGCTATTTCTCCTTTATACCCAAATTTTATATACCACCCCCTCTCTCTCTTTCTCAATTTGAAGAAACACGAAAGAACAGAAAAGAAAGACATTTATGTCCATGGACTGTTCAATTCATTATACATATTTGACACTTTGAAAGTGTATTTCTTTGTATAGTAAAGGATTCATGTATTTTTATGTTACCATGTGGTCTAAGTTGTTCTTTGCAGTTCTGCTACGAATTTGTTGAGTCACATTTCCTTTTCAGCTTCTATTCGCCTTATGGTATCTTGCTTAGAATTGTCCTATTAATTCCTTAAAAATATTACACGGGAAACCGGAGTTGCCGACTACTACAATATAATATTATTACGACTAAAACCTATTAGGTCCATATCTTCTGTTGTCTAGGGGGGGAAGTTTAGTGGCCTTGGTGAGTGTGTGGATAGTGTGAAATTTGGAGCCCCTTTCCAGCGGCGGCCAGTCTGGCCCTAAATTAATCCCTCACGTAATATGCCAGGTCTTATATGCCTGAGAGAAAAACTCTGAACGAGGACTTATTCTATAGGAGATCAAGTGCCAACCTAACCCGTCTTCACACGTGCAAAAATAAAGTCCCGTTCTGGGATAAAAGTAAACCTTTCGCGTCACAGTATACTACTTTCAAATCTAAAATTAAAAAAAAAAAGAACACAACATTACTATCAATAGAGTTATTAGTAGTCATATTGTCCCATGTTTATTAAGACACCCTATATTTAATATGGCAGATCTTCAACCAGCTTCTCAGTAACTCCCGGAACTTGTTAAATGGACTTGTAGATCTGGTTTAATCTTACAGGAGAGTGTGATTTAGTTTGTTCCCTCGATTGTTCAGAATGTAAAAGGCGTTTGCGTTAACGTAGCAAGTTTACCAGAAGAGACAGATTTCTGTCTGATTATGAAAACCAGCAACAATGTGGGTTATGCCAGTCGCTAAATGTTGAAACTGAAACCTCATTAATTAGGACATATTTCATACTTCAATAATTTGGCCAGATTGTATCCTAGATGTTACACTCGCGTTCCACTCAAGATTGTTGATAAGAAAAAAAAAAAATCGTCGTTTGTTTTTTTTTTTCCGTGGTTTCTGTAATTTCATCTGAAACCGGTAACTGACTTTTTTTTTAATTAAAAAAAAAAAGCAATTTGGAGCGAGGTCAGTTACTCAACGAGAATGGACGGGCTACGGATCGGAATTGCAACACAAAATCTTGTATAATATAGCCAGTAGTGGTGACTGTTTTTGTTGCTGTAAACGGTGTCATCGAGATACCTGTATCTGTTGGACTTTACGTAGAAATAAGGAGGCATAACTTTCGGAGCACTTATCGTATCAGATCAAGAAAATAAATCTGATTAATTCACAAAGATTAAACAAGATCACTTCTTACCTGAATTCAGCATCTTGTCACTGGTTGACACGCATGCGGTATGTCCACCAATTCCATGGTATTTGCGAGGACACTGAAGATAAAAAAATTTTACAAGTTAAATAAAAATTGTTTGATTAAGAAAAATATTGAATCCCCTTATCCCTCACCCACCTACTATAGGCTAGATCTAGTCGGCTAGGGATGTAGAATACACTGACTGCATCTCTGCAGAGGAGTAAGGCCTCTTCCAAGGAGGTTCCTAGATATGGCATAAAACAGTCTGATGGTGAGGTTCCAGTAATTCTTGAGCTTTAAGGAATGCGGAGTACCCCTTCATTGCCGTCACTCCCAGGTCTACTCTGGCTCGGAGTGGTTGTGTTGGATAGTGACATGAAGATTCCTTTGACATACCGCATAAGTTGTGTGGGTGGTGTGACAAGATGTCTGCCTGTTTCCTTGGGTAAACAAGGCGATTCCCCAGTGGTAATGCCGCCTGAGTTGCATTAGAAGATGTCCATTTATTTCCTAAGGTAAACAGGACGCAGGTGTTCCTCAGCGGAGGTGCCATGTGGGTTACGTGGTTGGTATGCTAGATAGGAGGCGTGTTCACGCACAGGGCTTAGGTGGGAGATGTAGCCACGGGAATTGCGAAGGTATCCAGAAAATCATCTAACCCAGGAAAGTATTTTGACCCAAGTAAAACGAAGCAAAAAGGCAGAGAGGTTTCACAGAAAAATTGCACCATCGTCCCCGTATGTATGCATTTCAGCCATTTCCAACTCTCAAAAGTATATTTCGGGTAATAAAGAAAAAAAGAAGCAGATTATATTTTTATACATAAGTGTTGTTGTTCTTCACTGTATACAACAGTAGCAACTGATAGGGTCATATCTATGGGTCAAATAGAACTGTTTTACATTCAAACTGAGTGCAAACAAATGACTCGTGTTAAACTGATTGCTTGAAATAGAACTGATCATTTAACCGTGTGTAAAGAAATGACTGATGATTAATTGAATTGTTAGAACTAGAACTGTTTGATCATTTAACTGTGTGTAAACTAAAGACTGATGTTTGATTGAATTGTTAGTGATACATAGCAATACTTCGAACTATTTAGCTGTTTGACTCGTGTTTACAAACCATATATTTAATATATATGTATAAACCGGATTTCGCATTAAATAACCTACAATGGTTGATATGCCATAAAAAGAAACCAAAACTTTAGATTAAAACATATCACTGCTGTTCTTCTACAAGGATGGCAATGGTATTAGATAACCCGCGAAGGTTGATATGCCATTAAACCAAGAACTCAAACTAATACATCAAGCTTTTGATCATCAGTTACAGCCAGGTCAACTTAAGCAAATATTTGGTTGGTTGGTGGTTTGGTTTTTATGGCATATCAACCTTTGTAGGTTATTTAATGCCAAGTCCATTTTTATACAAATCAGTTCTATTTCAAACAATTCAGTTTAACACGAGTACACAGTTTAATTATCAAAAACATTTCTATTTCAATCTCATCTGTTAAATCACACAGTTCTAATTCAAACAATTCAGTTTAGCATAAGTACACAGTTACATGTCAAAACAGTTCTATTTCAAGCAGTTCAGTAAAGCATAAAGTTTAGTTCTATTTGACCCATAGATAGGATCCTATCAGGTGCTACCACTCCGGGCCAGAGTGGACCTGGGAGTGATGGCAATGAAGGAGTATTCCGAATTCCCCAAAGCTCAAGCATTACTGGAACCTCACCAGATTATTTAATGTTATATCCAGGACACTCGTTGTGAGGGGGGTCTTAACCCTCTGCAGAGATGCAGTCAGTGTATTCTATAGCCCCAGCCGACTGAGTAATAAGCAACAAAAAGCCTGTTCAGTACTTGGGTGCCCATTAACAGACATTGTAAACGACGCAAGGTCTACGTGCCAGTCCAAGCAAATTTTAATGAATAAAGTTTTAAATAGTTAATAACACCCGGGGTGGTGTAATGGTTAGCAAGCTAGACTAGCAAACCTTCAGAGTGAGTTCGAGTCTCACTGAGACCCCCATCCATATGGTCTTGTGCCTCATCTAAGCAAGAGGAAAAAGAAAAGCTAAGTAAATTACTAAATAAACTATATATATATATATATATATATATATATATATATATATATATATATATATGCAGCATTTCTTCATTAATACAAATTTCGTTGAACATAATAGACATTTTCTGTCTACATATTTTCTTGTTGATCCTTTCATATTGCCGTATTGATTTTATGATATTTGGCGGGGATTGATTGATGTATTTTCCATGATTGTTTATATCCCAAGTACTTTCTCGAAGCACTACATATTAGGAATATTCAACCCAAACTTAACAGAATTAATTTTCAAACCAGTGCTAATGTACTTAAATGTCTTTAGCTACTAACACTATTTACAGAACAATTTTAGAAGTGAACGCTACACACTGCAACGGCACAGACGCTCTTCTGACAAAGTAGTAATGTACATACAAAAGTTACATCACTTTTATAATAGATCCTCCCCTGATGATAGCCCAAAGTCGGGCAGAAAGTACTTGGGATATAAACAATCGTGGAAAATACATCAATCAATTCCCGCCGAATATTATAAAACCAATACTGCAATATGAAAGGATCAACAAGAAAATATGTAGACAGAAAATGTGTATTATGTTCAACGAAATATATATATATATCTTTCGTTTCGACGTCACTATCTTATTAAAAGTTTATTTGGTATTAGATATAAATGTTTCCGAATTTCCTAGATGAATGATGTATTAAATTTTTCTTTGCTGATTCATGAGGCTTACTTAATCGTCGTCGAATATCAATCTGGATATTGCGATTTTTAAAAAAGCGTCAGAAATACAATGAAATATACGCTCGTCATTAATAAACACTTCATGCAAAAAAAAAAAAAAAAAAAAAAAAAAATCAAGTATTTCAAGTTGTTCACTATGAAATTATATCGTCTGTCTGTCCGTAAACATGAAGTAAAAAGGTCACATGTCCATACTTTGCCAACATCGTAATAAGCCTTTGAATCGTTCAAGTATCAGATTCCTAATTTGACTTGGCTATTTAGAGGATATGTTATTCTTGCAGTAGGTACGCGACAAAAGCTAATTCAAGTCGCTTAAAAAAATCTTTTTAAAGACTGCAATGATGTCAACAGGGCGTTATCATATCTACGCCTGAAAGGACTTTCCTAATATAGCTTCAATATTAAAAAAAACAACAACAACAACAACAACAACATCGCCGTGGACAGAGCAAGCTAGTACTTCGTAATCTATAAATATATCCATACGATTCATAAATAAAATTCAATGCTTTCTGTAAACAATGTTCAGTTATTCTATTTTCATCCATATTGAAAATTCCTCTTCACTTTAAATCCTATTGACGGGGCTTAGACTACGCTGTATCCCCTTCAAAGGGGGGCGTCTTACCCCCCCCCCAATGGTGTCCTGGGTATGACATTAAGCTATATATGACAGTGAGGCTCCAGTTCTGAAGAATTGGGAGTGAGGACTACCCCTTAATCGCCATTACTCCCAGGTCCATTTTAACCCGAAGTGGTAGTGCCTGTTGGGATGCCGTCAATGAAACAAATAGATCTGTTTAAAAGTCTTTTGTATCCGATAGGACCATATGTATTCCACCCCCAACTCCCGCTAAAAAACAATACACAAAAATATAAATACGAACTTTTAAAGAACGCGATTATCATTAATTACTTGAAACCATATAATTGTGTAATCGATCATAAGGAAATCAGACCTGACCGATAAAATGGAACGCAGCTTCTTCCAAGCAGCAGTCGTATCGATGCTGCTGAATGGATGCACTACTTGGACGCTAACTAAACGGCTGGAGAAGAAGCTAGACGGCAATTACACAAGAATGTTGCGAGCAATATTGAATAAGTCCTGGTGACAACACCCCACAAGGCACCAACTATACGGCCACCTGCCTCCCATCACGAAAACTATCCAAGCTAGACGAACCAGACATGAAGGTCACTGCTGGAGAAGCAGGGACGGGCTCATAAGTGATGTACTCCTATGGACCCGCACATATGGCCGAGCAAAAGCAGGACGACCAGCTCGAACATACATACAGTAGCTCTGTGAGGATACGGGATGTGGCCCTGAAGACCTGTCGGAGGCGATGAACGATAGGGAGAAGTGGCGAGAGAGGGTCAGGGATATCCGTGCCTGTGGCACGACATGATGATGATGTAATTGTGTGCATACAAATGACAATTATTAAATGAAAATTATTTGAAACCATATAATTATTAGTATTGAATAGGAATACTTGAAACCTTACAACTGTGTGCAAATTATTTATATTAGATATGTAATATCGAGCATTTAATATTTAGTATTCCTAAGAGTGTTCGTCAATGGTCCGGGGGACAGGGGTTCCATATATGGCCGAGTCATATCAAAGACTTAAAAAAAAAAAAACGGTACTTGATGCCGCCTTGCTTTACACTCAGCATTATAAGTTACGGATCAAGGATAAAGTGGAGCAATCCAGAGAATGGAGTAGCAACCTCCCCAAGACCTCAGGTCACTAACTTTACTTTTTTACTTATTCCTATGTGCAAAAATACCTCTGACGAAAAATCAGCACAAAAACAAATATAAATGTACTATAAACTCGATTCTCTAACTTCAAGGTATGAAATAATCCTAGACAGATTGACCTGCCATTAAAAATCAATTATTCCTCTTCCCCCTCTACCTTTCTTTCTCCTCCCTCTGGAACCTTTCAATCAGATGCTGTTATGTTTGATTTGGTGTCATATCAACCATTGTGGATTATTCAATGTCAAATCCTGGTTAAACATATATATTAAATATATATAACTTGTAAACACATTTTGTAGATAATATTCTTAAACGATCCTGGGCTCTTTTTTGCTCACTGTTAAATGGTTTCAAGTATTGCTATATAACAGTCACAATTTAACATCAATTTGTTTGCACACATAGTTTGTTCTATTTAACCCAGAGATAAGACCCTATTAGGTGCGACCACTCCAGGCCAGAGTGGACCTAGGAGTAATGGCAATGAAGGGATACTCCACATTCCCCAGCCTCGCCATCAGATTGTTTAATGTCGCATCCAGAACACAGATGCAGTTTAGTGTCATACTTAGGCCACCCCCCCTTTTTTTTGAGAGGGTCATTCAGCATATTCTAAACTCCACTGACAGATTTTTTTGTTGAGAAAGACAGATTTTAATCTAAACCGTATAATCCACGAGTTATCACCCCTTCCTCTTAAAAAATAAAACAAAACAAACCAGAGAACGAAATCGCATGGCCGTTTTTATTAATGACAATTTTCTCGATCCATCTATAGGGCAACATGAGAATCACTTTGCTCTTTGGCCTAAGTGAGCTGACCCTAACCCCAGTTTCTCGGTTCAACCCTTTGTGTAACGAATCATGGGTGGAGGAAGAGCCTTAATCCAAGCTCAGCCCAACCATCACTTTCCCTGGCCGTAATTCATCTGTCCAACTCCTGAGTGCTTCCTTGAATATATGTACTTACCCAACTCCTCTGCACCAGCTGGGTGGAACACAAGGTCAATTTTAAGCAGACGTTAACAAGTTCGAATTCAGAGTTTTTCTCCTTGACCGTACCGAGGTTAAAGAGCCCAGTCTGTCCAACTATTTCTCCATAGCTGGAGGGAAAATAGGTAAAGTTGGCGACCGTAGTCGAGGGCGACCAGAAGGCCCCCTTTTCAATAGCTACTACACAGAGGTATAGGGGAGGGTGCAACTCCTTTCCCTGAATTGCTCCACTTTACCCTTGATGCGTACGTTATAATGCTTTGTGTTAAGCAAGCAGGTATCAAGTACCATTTTTAAAGTCTTTGGTATGACGCGACCTGGGATTGAACCTGGTCTCCCGGACCATTGGCGAACACTCTACCTACAAGACTAATGAGCCGGAAGAGGAGGGAAAGTTGTTGAACTCATACCTTTCCCATGGATATTAGCTTTATGCGAAGTACAAACAGCCTCCTCCAGGTTTTGAACTCTGGTCACCGTGTCCATTTCCCACGACAATAGCTATAACACTACGAGCTCATCCGACGTGTATTTTCTTGAATATATGGAGCCGTGGCTTATGGAAAATAAGCGTTTTTTTTTTGTTGTTTTTTCGTGCGGTCTCCCCATAATTAAATTACTTTAGATCATGATACCCTTGTCAACTGACCCTTGGCCATATCAGCGTCAAAAACCTGAATTCACGACGGACATTAAGAAAACAAAATCCTTCATCTCCATTGAGAAATCCTTGTTTTTCTATTTTATCATCCATTAAAACCTACCGACTTTCCGAACGAATAGCTTTCCTTTTGACACTACCCCTATGCACACACACACGCTAACTAGGCTTCCACAACCCATACACATAATTTACTAAGCTATTTACTTAGATGTGGCCCTAAGCCGTATAAAAGGGGCACCCTCGGAGACTTGAGACTCACTCGTAAAGGTTTGCTAGTGTAGATTTCTATCCATTACACTATTCGAGACACCCTGGATAAGAGAGAAGTAATTTACTAAGTTTTCTGCTTAGATGTGGCACAAGGCCGTATGAAAGTGGGCACCCTATGAGACGCGAACTCATTCGTGAAGGTTTGCTTGTTTAACTTGCTTACCATTATACCACCTAAGGGGCCCTACCCCCTAGGCAGATATGCTCACACCCACATATACCTACATATACGGTACGCCAATAGGTATATCAAGAAAGATAGAGGCACAATTAACGTAAGGGTTATCGTCGTTGGAAATGGAACTGGCAATCAGAGTTCAAGTTCTGGACGAGGCAGGTTGCATTTCATTTCATGCTAATGCGCTTCGGAAAGGTCTGAATTCATGTGTTACCCTCTGCGACCCCGGGTAAATAGTAGGACAGGCTATGTTTTTTAGACTTGGTTTGACAACCTGTCTAGGAGAAAGAAAACTGAATTCAAACCGGCTTTAATCCGCTTGAAAAATCTACTTTGTGTCGCATCCTGCACATAATTGAGGGGTTCAGTTTATATATATATATATATATATACACATTATTACACCACTTAATTATCTGCCCCCTAGGAACAGAAAAGCTTTAGTTGTGTTTTATGGCATATCAACCCTTGTGGGCCATTTAATACCAAATTACGATATAATTTGTGAGCAAAATGTTTGTTGGTAAAATTATCTTTAAACGAGCCAGACCTATTTGTTTGCACATAGTTAAATAGTTTCAATTATAGTAAATGGTTAAATAGTTTTATTTGACCCATAGATGGAACCCTAACTGGTATTACCACTGCTGGACAGAGTGAACCTGATGTAATCGCAATGAAGGGGTACTCAAAACACTAGGACTGGAGTCTCAACATCAGATACAGTTTATTGTCACATCCAGAGCATTTGTTTTTTACCCCTCTGCAAAGATGTAGCCGGCGTATTCTACAGCATCAGACACGTTCCTTCCACCCTCTTAGATTTTATTGAACCTTTGACTTTCACAAAAACCATCAGACACAACTTGAAATGTGACTCACACGAACAATAAGTAGGTATATACACACACAGGCAAACATACTAATATAATTCTCCTATAACTATGGGCTTCCGGGTTTGTTTTTTTTTTCTATGGGTGGGGTTAAGGAAAAATGATAAAATTTTGAATCTAACTTACTGGCAATCCGATATACCGTCCCCCGTGAAGAAGGTGTGGCACTCGCCATCATTTGAAGCGTAAGCGAGCACGGCACGCTGGATGGTCTCACTCTCGGTACGAAGCTCTGACCGCCGGGTGGTGTGTATTTACCCAACCCTCGCCACAGGCAGGATGCGACACAAGGTCATTTTAAAGCGGATCTCTGGTCTGCTTCAGCATTAACCGTGGTATTTATAGGAAAATAACAAACGTAGCCCACCCAGAAAAAAAATTACTAGAATTTAGGTACTATTTTAATATGCAGTCTACCACATTAGAAATATCTATGAAACAAATTTTCGATCAGTAAAAGGCAATTAAAATATTAAGGTTTGTAAATAATTTCTTTCGTAACAGAACTTCATTTGTGGGATAGTTTCGTGTCTTGGGCAGTTTTAAAGATATTTTTCTCTTTCAAAAATGTATTTGCATATTCTTCAGCAGAAATGATACTAAAGAATGTTACGGAACTATCTTATTTATGGGATCAAATGAATTATACACTGGTAAAGCCGTAGAGGTGACCAATGACTTACAATACAGACACAAGGACTCACAAGACGACTTAGACGCTTTGGTAGACCATATACAAACATATAGTAAACCTCAAATACTAAGACTACATACAACAATAACATCCAAATTTAATACTTACAGTCACCAACCAGTAAACAGAACAGTTAAGTCCCAAAGTACTCAAGTACTCGAAACCTTAATGGTTGGAATGGAGAGACGAAAGAAATATGGTCGAATTTTATAACTCGAATAAAAAAAAAAGTAAAGTAAATGCCAAACGTTTGCCATCCAGATAAAAGCAAGTTTGCCATTTACGTTCTTTTACCAAAGAGTTAAGTTTCAAATTTACGCTTTCAACAAGCGACCAGTCGGCTATATTTCTTTCGTCTTTCCCTCACCTTATCACTATGATGCTGTCGAATAACAGATTTGACATTTTAAGACTTAAAATTAACTGTTCATAAATCAATAAAGAAAACGAAATCTAAAGACAAACTGATTCTTAACCCGATCGTGAATTTAAGTTCTATTGTTCATTAAGCTTTGCTTAGACCCTCTACCTGGTTATCGTAGCTGGTGATTCTTAATTGGTAATCCATCTAAGTATTGAACAGGTTCATTGCTGCTTAACTTGGATGATCTACCGAGCACCGGTGCTTTAAGTGTGATTCGACTAAATTTGAGGAAGCTCATGATTACATTTCTATATAATTGTACATTAAAACAATTAACAAACTTTCATGGGTGGGTTATTCTGTTTTATTAGTGAAACTGCAATTCCCTCGACTCATGACGTTGGCAAGATAGTGCAAGTCGTCGTAACAAAAGTTCTTGTTATTTCTGATTAGGATAAAATAATAGTGAGACACTTCATATTATTGTCGACTAGCAAACCTACACGAGTGAGTTCGAGTCTCATTGGGTGCCCCTTTCATATGGCCTTGTGCCACATCTAAGCAAAATGCTTAGTAAATTTCCACTTCATATTATTGTCTTTGTGCTGCACTAACTTAAGTGGAGTAAATATAATAGTATACTGTGTCTAAAATTATATATATATATATATATATATATATATATATATATATATATTATTCGGTCCAGTTAAACCGGAGTTGGGAGTAATTCTATCAGGACAAAAAAACATTCAACAGTGAACATTCAAATTTTCCTGGTAAAGAGCTCAAAGTAACTGACATATATATATATAGCACAATGATACTGACACTCATTATGCAATATTATGTTAGGTCATTTGGTTTAATGACATAACTCTCGATAGTTATTCAATGCAATATATATATATATATATATATATATATATTTGGAAGTGAATAGTTTGTAAGTAACTTTATTTTAAAACAAGCTAGAACTGATTTATTTGCACACAGTTAAATGGTTTCAAGTATTGATATTTAGCACTTATACAATATTGAAGAAACACACGTAATTTATAACTGAAACTTGCAGTATTTGCCCTTTTCATTTGTTATTTCTAACGACCTGAAACATACAATTTTTAAAAAATTAACTTCTGCCTTGATAAAGGCAATGTGACTCGGTTTTGGTTAGGTTTAGATTTATGGTATATATCGTCTTTTGCACCTTATTCAATCCAAATTCTCTTTATACATATATATTAAATATAGGATTTGGTTGGGTTAGGTTTATGACATCAATCATTGTAGGTTATTTAATGCCAAACCATATATATATATATATATATATATATATGTGTTGGCGACCTTAATCGAGGGTGACCCGAAGGCTCTCTTTTCAATAGCTACTACAGCGAGCTGTAGGGGAGGGCGCTACTCCTTTCCCTGGATTGCTCCACTTTATCCTTGATACATACCTTATAATGCTGAGTGTTAAGCAAGGCGGCATCAAGTACCATTTTTTTGAGTCTTTGGTAGGATTCGACCTAGGATTGAACCCTGGTCTCCCGGACCATTGGCGAACACTCTACTCATTAGACCAATGGCCCAGTTTATATATATATATATATATATATATATATATATATATATATATATATATATAACGCGCCTGAGGTCTTTTTCGCACACAATAAAATGATTTCGAGCATTGTTATGTAAGGATGATAATTTAAAAGTCATTTGTTTGCACACATTTAAATAGATATACATATGATTTGTAAGTGAATAGTTTATAGGTAATTTTATTTTTAAATGAGTTAGAATTAATTTGTTTGCACACCAGTATTGCTATTGTTTCTACGTAGTTAAACGTTTCAATTATTGCTATCTATTACTTAAAATTCTATTCAATATTAATCATTTGTTTGCAGACAGAAGTTGTTACAAGTATTGCTATTTAACATTTATTATTTTACTGAACAGTATTCATTCATTTGCATAGTCAAATGTTTCTAAGTATTACTATGTATCACTAGTAATTCAGTCATTTGTTTACATACAGTTAAATGATCAGTTTTATTTCTAACAATTCAGTTTAGCATAAGTCATTTATTTGCATATAGTTTAAATGTCAAACAGTTCTATTTGACCCATAGATATGACCTTATCAGAGTGGACCTGGGAGCAATGGCATCGAAGGGGTACTTCGCATTCCTCAAAGCTCCTGCATTACTTAAGCCTCCTCATCAGATTGTTTAGTGTCATATCTAGGATACTCATTGTGGAGTGGTCTTACCTCTCAGCAGAGATACAGTCGATTTATTTTAAAGTCCTAGCTGACTGGGCTATTGTGATTCGGGTTTGGTTTGGTTCGGTTGGTTTTATGGCATATCAACCTTTGTAGGTTATTTAACGCCAAATCAATTTTTATGTTAATAATCTGTTCTATTGAAAACAATTCAGTTTAGCATAAGTACACAGTTTAATTGTCAAAAACATTTCCATTTCAAACTATTCAAGCAGTTATATGTAACAATTCAGTTAAGTGTAAATACAGTTTTAATGTCGAAAAACAGTTCTATTTCAAATAATTCAGTTAAGCATAAGCACACAGTTTAAATGTAAGTACGGTTTAATTCTCAAAACATTTCTATTTCAAGCTATTCAGTTTACTCAAACAATTCATTTTAGCAGAAGTATGCTGTTAGTTCTATTTAACCCATAGATAGGGTCCTATCAGGTGTTAGTACTCCGGGGCCAGAGTGGACCTGGGAGCGATGGCAATGAAGGGGTACTCCACATTCCCCAAAGCTCCAGCACTGCTGGAACCTCACCATCAGATTGTTTAGTGTCATATCTAGGACACTCGTTAGGGGGCTCTTACCCCTCTGCAGAGGTGCAGTCAGTGTATTCCACAGCCCCAGCCGACTGGGCAATGTGATTCGGGGTGTAGATATATCAAACTGCAAAGTTACTATGATAAGCTTAATGCGTTTGACCACAAAAAACTGTATCGTGTCAATATCTTTAAAATTCTGTAATTTTTTTTTCTTCTAAATACCCTGTACATATTTTTTGACGTACCGAATACTCTGTCAACGTGCAAGGTTAAATGCCCAATCCTGTTAAAGCAACATTCAGATGAGAAATGATGTGTTAAGTGTTTTGAGCTGCGGGATGAATACGGAAAATAATAAGTACCTGGTCTAGACAACCACACCTAATGTGCAGAGTACGACAATTGAGGCACGATAATGCGTGTGTGTGTGTGTGTGTGTGTGTGTGTGTGTGTGTGTATATATATATATATATATATATATATATATATATATATAAAAAAGAGAGAGAATTGTATGTATGGGTCCGTGTATTCGTAGATGGGTGGTCAAGGAGAGGATCTTATCTCTGGCATCTTTGAAGCGGCGCCAGAGTGTCCAGAAGATTTTTTTTGTCTACTTTGGCGCGAAGACCACACAAAGCGCTGTGCCCGCGAAAACCTGAGAGACCGGAAGAGAAGGATGAAGAGAATCAGTTAGAGGTGAGACTACGAAGCAGTCAGTCCGGAGCAGAAGGTCAGTCAACACAGAGCTATGAAGACGATGGCCAGCATTTTTGGTTGCTATGTAGGACTTTCGCAGAGTTCTCGCGATGGCCATGAACGGAAATACATACTAGAATGCTTAAAAGTGCTAGACTTCACCTCCTGAGTTTTGCAGTTCTAAATACATGTTTTTCAGCTTCTTTCCTTCGACCCTCTGTTTGTTATTTCTTAAAGATTTTTGTACAACCTGTGAAAAGTCTATACGGCCGGGTGTGAGAGTTAACAACGGAATCCACACACCACTAGCCGAACAGCCTGGCCAACAACAAAAAACCCCGCTGTTTGTGGGTATTATTTCACACAACGACAAAATAGATTTTTTTAAAAATGAAATAAAGATTTTTAAAATTCTTGAAATTGTCAAATTAAGATATACAAAAATTTTACTAATTTGACTTTCTAAATCTTAGAACATGATTCTGATGTGACAATACACCGCCGGCCGACCCCTCCTATCTCCACCAACCAAACTACTCCTGGCCATTAGAATCGTCTAGTGGCTTTTCTCATCTCTAGCCAGGGATATTTCACATTCCTTTACCAACACACAAAATACACAGCCGAGAGGGTGGAAGAACAAACAATCACGGGCTTGGGTTAGCTCCAAGCGCAAGAAGGGAAAAGTCTGTGACACTTGTGCTGCTCTCCGTGCATTTGCAGGCTATCGAGAGCGTGTATTCGCGCGAAACTCCCATAAGCCACTAGGAATGCTGACTTATTTTCTCACGTTGGTCAACCCGGCATCTGTAGATCAACAGGTCCTAGCAGCTACCCTTCTGTCTTCTGTTGACTGGTCTCATCTCTGCCCGACTCGTCTGCTGAATGACCTTCTCTTGACTGCTCTCTCCTGCCGACTGTCCCTGGGACCTTTCTTCTCTCGTCCTCTTCCGGTCTCGTGGGAGATCTCGCGCGCAAGCCCTTTGTGTGGGTTTCGCGCCAAAACAGACAAAGGGATTCTCTGACTTGCACCCACAGAAACGAATGCCACCCATTGTGTCACACTAATAACATTTTCAAGCTCTATTTTTTTTTAAGTGTTTTAACGACATTCTCTTTAATTTATAAACTAGAAATAAAAATAAAGTTATTTAAAAGTTTCGATAGTTTTGTGGTATTATCTGATGTTTTGTCACGTGTTTAAGTTTTTTTCCTCTTACATACTTCGTATGATTATTTCATGACTCTAGATCATAGATTCCACTTTTTAATGACCACCGAGGAAAACTAAGGAAATAAACAACTTGAATACTGTGTTTAATGAAACTATTGTTGGTGTTGTTGATTCATTTCCAACCAATCACAGACGATCGTTCATTATTCTTCAACCACAAGTTGATTATAGAATACGCCGATTGTTTCCTCTGCATCACATTTCGGCCGGCCGTGGTCAGCAGCGCAGATTTAATCGGGTGTGTCATGTCTCTAGTGGTGGTCAGTCGAGACTGCCTGACGTGGATGCCGGTAAATCCCAGCATTCGCGTCATGCCGTCGTGACTGATACTCCTCGAACCTCAGAGGGCTGTCCCCCAAGCCGTGACCCTCTCCGGGGGGGGGGTATCGCCGGGCGTCTGAGACCCTTTATTCAGAGGAATGTCGACGAGGCCCGAGACATTTTTGTGAATGTCTGGCATGTTTGGGCTACGGCATAAAACAGCCCTAGACGTGTTGATATGCCTTAAAAATCAACCCATAAGTCAACCGCCAGAAGGTTTCAACATCACGACCCCCCACCAATGATAACCAGCGTCTATATATAAACCTTACCTGAGAGTCACTGGAAGAGGATTCCGTTAAATTCAAGAAGACGAAAAGCACTGAAAAATGAAAATAAGAGAAATTAAATATTTTGTCTTGACAATTTAATAAAAACGACCCACGAAATAGTAAGAAAGCACTTTTTTTTCTTCTCACTGACATATCTTAAAGACAAATACTGTCCTCCACTGGTCACCCATCAAAGTACTGAGAACGATCATCGCTACTTAACTTTTGAGATCTGTCAGGAACCGTTGTTTTAGAGTGACAACCGTAAAACTTCAAAATGAAATGGCGTCGTGGCTAAAGTGTTGGACTGCGACATTATTGCGAGTTCGAACTCCAGTTGTTTTATTACGTTCACTTTTGGACTAATGCCCCTGGGAAACTTATGAACCTCTCCCAGCTATGGGTTAAATAGGGCCACTATTGTTCTTCTAAAATGATGGCTTTGGCATTAAATGACTCATGAATGTTGATATTGTTATATAATTGAGGAACGATTTTTTTATTTTAATCATTTTTCATTAATTATATTTTATCGTTCAGTTTGGTTGGGCTTTGAACTATTCGGATTATGAGTTCAGGTGTGTTGTCAATTAGTGCAGTTTACGCTTGCGAGCAAAGGATATGACAATCATCATTGTCATAATAAAGCCCAGACAGGAAATAGGAGTGTGGATGACGTCATGCCCAGAGGAGATGGGCTGAAAATTTGGAAGATTTTGAAAAAGATTCATTTGAGTTCCGACCATGGTGTTGGGAAGTTGGGGGTCCGACCATGGTGTTGGGAAGTTGGGGGTCCGACCATGGTGTTGGGAAGTTGGGGGTCCGACCGTTGAGGCATACGATTGAATTTTTCGGATCTCTACCAGCGAAGATGAATTGAGATCTAAAATACCCCGAGATGTGCCGAACGTTGGGGGTGATGTTAGCATCGTATGATTACGAAAGAGTTTTAAGAATTGTATCTCTCTCCTCGTGTCGAAGAACTGAAGTTAGAACTTAATAAAACCGTTCGTACCTGAACAACAGAGTCGCTTGTGTATTTGTATTACGGCTATATAACAATAAGCCATTAAACAAAGACACCAAACCTAAGCGTAGCAAAGATTTAGCACAAGGTCACAAGACTTTTAATGAGAGGGGAAAAAAGAATTTCTCAAATATCTGTTTGCAAATTAGTTATAGATAGGAATACTTGATGTAGAACCGCGCGCAAAAAACTTTAACCACACAAACACAGACAAAATGTGGAGGTACCCGTGGTGTAATGGTTATCGTCGTAGGAAATGGACACGGCGACACGAGTTCAAATCCTGGACGAGACTGATTGCATTTCACATAGCACTAATACTCCTTAGGAACAGTATGAATCCAATTATTCTCCCTCCAGCTATGGGTAAATAGTAGGATAGACTGGTTCTTCAGCCTTGGTGAGGCAACTAGTCTAGGAGAAGGAAAACTCTGAATTCAAACCTGCTAAACTCCACATTAAAAAAAAATTGACCTTGTGTCATATCCTGCCCGAGCGGAGGGGTTGGTAAATATGCATATACACAAAATGTAGCCATAAACGTACAGTGTACGCAATTCCTTAACCTCTGAGCATAGAAGAACCCTTGGTGAGTAGACATACCGTTAAAATCAAATCAAACTTGCACAAGGCCGGAAGTATGATGTGCCCTGTGAGATTTTAACTCGTTAGTTAAGATCTGCTAGTGGCTTGCTGCCGATTGCACCACACAAAAAGCCCCTAATTTACATAGTAAAATAAAACCCTTTTTCCTCTGACACGCAAAGCACATGATTTTTTTATCTCTTCATTGCATTTTCGCTACGATCGTTCAAGCGCCGTTGAGGGTCTACGCCATAACATTATATATCTAAAAAGTAGAATTGGCGACCGGAGTCGAGGGCGATCAGAAGGCTCCCTTTTCAGTAGCTACTATACCGAGGAGTAGGGGAGGGCGCTACTCCTTTCCCAGGATTGCTCCACTTTACCCTTGATACCTACCTTATATTGCTGAGTGTTAAGCAAGGAAGTATCAAGTACCATTTTTAAAGTCTTTGGTATGACGCGATGTGGAATTGAGCCGGTCTCCCGGACCATTGGCGAACACTCTACCCACTAGATCAATGAGCCGGTCTCTCATATATATATATATATATATATATATATATATATATATATATATATATATATATATATATAAGGGGGAGGGGCGATTCTGCAATATATTTTGATATAAGTGTTTTCAATGGTTCTGGAAAAGATGGTAGTCAGGAATTGAACAGAATAGGCCAAGAATAAAATCAAGGCAGATTCTTGTTTAAAGAGAAGTGTTACCAAGGCCACACACCGAGGGATAGTCAAAGTCACTCCCTGATATGGGTGAGGGGTTCCAAAGAGGAAATACCGAAGAAAAATCTTTGATCTTACATATACTTACTTATGACTTGATTTTTTTTAAGACATTGTGCCAGACCCCTCGTCCATTGGAGGATAGGTAAATACCCTTTCCTTCCGCAATGTGCTTCGCCACAAATTAGAACAGTTTTTCCCCAACTTTTTGGGTTGAGTGGCGGAATAGAAGATTCTTGACACATTTTCAAGTACCAAAGAATGATTTAAGTGGACACATCGTATTTCGACCCGATGATTATTGGGACAGAGGTTTTTTTTTCATCAATTTCGTTTCCGTCTGAGGATGTTTGGATAAAATATAGGACAACGGAAAGTCAAAAATCAGGAGAAAGACACTCCTCTCGTAACATAATCACGTTCATTTTAGGGTGCCTCGAGTGGTGTAATGGTTAGCAAACCTTCATATGGGAGTTAGAGTCTCATTGGAAGCCCCATTCATACGGCTTTTTGCTGCATCTAAGGAAACAGCTTAATAAATTACTACTCCTCTCGCAACAAATAAGAGACATCAGTTAACATTGAGATTCGTTTATGATAAAATCTGAAATAGTGTTAATTGTAAATTTTCTCAACGAATTTACAAGAACTACGCGAATTAAAAAAGCAAAAAAAAAGGAGGACAGAAAACTGGAAATACCGGAGAACATAAATAAAAAAAAAATCGAAAGAACCGAGGGTGAAATGATTCAAACATTTGTGTGAAACGAGCCAATTAGTTAAACCTTAAATTAGTTAAATTTTAACGATTTTTTGTCGAATAAAATTTTAAAGAGGCCGAGTTGATTTTAGAAAGGATTTTAAAACCGGGAGAATCATTTTTCGTTTTTTCATGGCTATTCATCATTGTATAATCGAAATATTCTGTTGTAAAAATGAAATCAGTTTTTACACTCTAAAAGAAAATTAAAATTAGGGTTTTGTTGCGTTTTATGATATTAACCGTGGCTTACTCAATGCTAAATCCTGTTTTCGCATCACTAATGGTCCGGAAGACTTGGGTTCAATCCTGGGTCGCGTCATACCAAAGACTTTAAAAATGTTACTTGATACTTCCTTGCTTAACATTCAGCAATATAAGGTACCGATCAAGGGTAAAGTGGAGAAATCCAGGGAAAGGAGTAGCGGCCTCCCCTACAACTCGGTGTAGAAGCTATTGAAAAGGGAGCTGTCAGTAGTAGGATAGTCCCGACTCGCGATTTAATTTATATATATATATATATATATATCTCACACACACACACACACACGGATGATAAATCAGCGCATAGCTTGTAGGTAACATTTTTAAACGAGTCAGAGCTCATTTGTTTGCACATAGATAAATGGTTTCCAGTATTGCTATTTAACATTTAAAATTGTATTAAAAATCAATGATAATTATTAGTAAAAGAATTGATCAGCTCTATTCGACGCACAGACACAACCCCTGGTCAGAATGGGCCAAGGAATAATGGGAATAAACTGGTACTACGCATTCCTCAAAGTCAGAGGACTGGATCCTCAACATCAGATGCAGTTTAGCGTTATATCAAGGGCTCTCGTTAGGTGGGAGGAGTTCTCACCTCTCTGCAGAGATGCAGTCGGTGTATTATCTGGCCTCAACCTGACTAAGTTAATATAAGCAATAAAACGTTTTTATATCATATGAACCCGTGGTTATTTTATGCCAAATCCTATTCATACATATACATCAAATATATGATTTGCTTTGGTTGGATTTTATAGCATATCAACCATTGTAGGTTATTTTATGCCAAATCCTCTTTATACATATATATTAGATATATATGATTTGCTTTGGTTGGGTTTTATAGCATATCAACCACTTTAGGTTATTTTATGCCAAATCCTTTATATACCTATATATCGAATATATAAGATTTAAGAAATCATTTTGGAGATAAATTTTTAAATGAGCCTGGGCTCATTCTTCTGTACACAGTTAAATCGTTTCAAGTATTTCTACCTGACACGAATATTTCTGTTTGCAATTAATCATTTATTTGCACACAGTTAAATGGTTTTAAATATTGTTATCTAACATCAATTTGTTTGCACAAATTTAAATGGATATATATTAATGATTTATTACTCTTGTTTGTTCAAGTATTACACATCATTAACAATTCAATTAAACATCAATCATTTGTTTTCAGACAATTGAATAATCAAACATTTCTGTTTCTAACAATTCAATTTAGCATAAGTCATTTGTTTGCCCTCAGTTTAAATGTCAAACAGTTCTATTGGACCCATAGATAGGACCCTATCAGGTGCTACCACACCAGGACATTGTGGACATGGGAGTGATGGCAATGAAGGGTTACTCCATATTCCCCAAAGCTCCTGCATTACTGGAGCCTCACCATCAGAATGTTAAGTGTCATATCTGGGGCACTCGTTGTTAGACGGGGTGGGGGATTCTTACCCACTGCAGAAATGCAGTCGGTATATTCTACAGCTGACAAGGGATAGAGTTGAGTAAAATTGAAAAGTTGGGTTTTTTTCCTTTACGACTATGTCATTATTTAAAAAATTAAAACCAGAAACAAAACTTCAAAAATTAACTATTTGAATTTTGCAACACGTTGAAAAACGTGATATCAAGAGTCTCTTAACGTATTTGTTCAAACCCTTTGCTATGAACAGCATGCAACACACGGTTAATTTAAGTGGAGTACAGCTGGTTTGAAGAGTTTTCCTTCTCCAAGACCTGTTGCCATACCAAAGTTAAGGAGCCCAAACTGCCCGACTATTTACCTGTGAGGAAAAGAGATGGTTTCATGCCTCTCCAAAGGACATTAGCGTGAAGTGAAACACAAAGAGCTTCGTTCCAGATTTGAACTTGATTCGCCAAGTCTCTTTCATATGACGATAATCGTTACGCTACTCGAGAACCTAAAGTGACCATCAACATGCCTAAATAAAAATAACTATTCTAGCACGCCAGATGAAAATAGGTAACGGTTTCTTTGTTTAAAGGCATATCAAACTTTGTTGGTTATTTGATGTCCAAGCCATCCTTGGAGAAGAATCCTAGTGGTACTATTTAACTCATAACTGGTGGAGGGGGGTAAGGGAGGTCATACCTTTCCTAAGGCTATGAGCCTAAAAGTGAACGTAACAGCGCGTTCCTCAGTCTTTTGGGACTGTAGAATACACCGACTGCTTTTCTGCTGAGAAGTAAGACCCTACCCCTAATGAGTGACCTGGATATGACACAGAACAATCCGATGGTGAGGCTCCAATAATGCTGGAGCTTTGGGGAATGTTGAGTACCCCTTCGATGACATCACTCCCAGATCCACTCTGGCCTGGAGTGGTAGCACCTAATAGAGTCCTCTCTATGGGTCATATAGAACTAAACTGTACTCATACCAAACTGAATTGTTTGAAACAGAACTGTTTATATGTACAAAATGGATTTGGCATTAGTAACCTACAATGGTTGATGTGCCATAAAACCAAATCAGAACTAGCACGACTCAAGTTCGAACACGCTTACTACTATGTCGCAGGCCAGCACGTTAACCACAACGTCACGAGTATTCCACAGGATGAAAATAACGGAGGGAAGAAAAAAATGCTTAGTCATAGAGAAAATTTGAGTAGTTGTAAAGATAGAAAGGATTTTGGAGTTGATTCCTTCGGAGCTAAGTAGTGCAGATATATTTAATCGCAATAAAGAGCAAAGCCAGCACATTTTTATGGAACCACGTGATCCCCTTTATTCCCCACCCAGCTAAGGGTTAAATAACACCACTACTGTTCTTCTACAAATATATCTTTGGCATCAAATAACCCACGAAGATTGATATGTCATCGAACAAAAGGAACCAAACCTTTATGGAACCCTAAGTGGAATCAAATATTCCCGCTTCCCATTGTTGCAAACAATATTGACTATTATAAATGCTTAATAGTTTGCGTACTCGTGAAAATAAAGGGGGACTCTCTAGAGAGTAGTGGCTAGAGTGGTGGCCTGTGAGATTGAACTCCAGTCTCACTATTATGGTCACTTTCGAACTAATACTCTTGGAAAAGATATGGAATCCTTTATCCTCCACCGCCCAGTTATAGGTTTATAGTACCACTTATGTTCTTTTATAGGGACGGTTTTAACATTTGATAATCTACCTAGGTTGATATGCCATCGAACAAAGAAACCAAACCCATGAAAATAAGACATTAATTTTTATTGTATACGCAGGTTTTTTTTTGTTTTTTTTTACTGCAGGAGTATACGAGATGTCATATATGGCAAAGAAATAAGGAACTTTTCTGAGCCCTCACTGGCAGCTATGGAACCCTAAGAATCTGCTTAATTTTGATTACATGTCAAACTGGGTCGGTAATATACGTAACTTGGCCGAGAGGTTTCTGTCATGCGTATTAAGTATCAGTCTCTTGTTGAAATGTAAGATTTAACTTGCATTGTTTAAAGAAGAGGAATATTCACACCAGAACGAGGATATTATTGCACGTCTAAACAAAATACTTCAAGTAGTAACACAAGAAAAAAAAAGCAGAAGTCAACACTTACAAAGCAGTGTGTTCATTATTGGTTACGGCTTATTTACAAAGGCTTTGTGAGGCTAGATTATTAACCATTAAATTACAAGATGTCCCGTTTCTAAGGGTCACTTCGCTTACAAAATTCAAATATATGTTCACAAAGATTAAACCAATATTTCTTAGGGGCTTCGTCAAAATTTATTTTACTCTTTGCTTAAATCGAGAACGCTATTTCGAGTTCTGTTATCATATTTTTTTCTCAACAAAGTTTTGCTAGACGATCCGTAAATTCGTTGGGTTCCAAATGTAACCGCGGTCCAAGATAATACTGATGCTTATATTTAGGAACTAGTAAAGGATTCTAATTAGTATTTCAGAGTTATATTAGTGTCCTTGGTATGACACTAAACTGCATTTGATGGTGCAGCTCCAGTGTTGAAGAGTGTGGAGTACTCCCTCACTGGCTCTACTCCCAGGTTCACAATCACCCGGAGTAATCGATCTGTTCAAAAATTAATCGTATTCGATAGAGTATTTGATATTGTGTTTCCAAACACTTAACCAATGAACTTGAATGATCCTCAAGGGACCATTTTGAAATAGGATGGACAGATTTAGTTTGGTTTTAATTTGGTTTAACCATTGTTGGTTATTTAATGCCAAATTCATCTTTTTCATATATATTAAATATATGATTTGTAAACACATTTTGTAAATACACACAGCTAAATGATCAAACAGTTCTATTTCTAACATTTCAATTTAGCATGAGTCAACAAAGTTAGATGTTTCCAATTAATCCTATATATAAATAATAATTCAATTAAACATCAGTCATTTGTTTATATAATTTAATGATCAACCAATTCTATTTCAAACAATTCAATTTCGCAAAACTCATTTGTTTGCACACAGTTAAATAGTTCCAATATTGATTTGTAACAGTAACAATTAAACATCAATCATTTTTTTTGCACTCAGTTTAAACGTCAAACAGTTCTATTTGACCCATAGATAGGGTCCTATCAGGTGCTATCACCCCGGGCCAGGAATGACCAGGGAGCAATGACAATGAAAGGATACTCCACATTCCCCAAAGTTCCAAGACTGGAGCCTAACCATCAGATTTGTTTAATGTCATATCAGGACAATAGTTGGGGGGGAGCGTCCACCTCTTTGCAGAGATGCATTCGGTGCATTCTACAGGCACATCTGACTGGGCTGAGACAGATTTGGGGTGACAAATAAACACCTTAATAAAAAAAATCAAGCTGTCACAGCTAATTTGAAACACACTCCGCCCATGTTGAACATAAATCTCTCAAATTGAGATCTCAGCGCTAGGTGTCTTGATGGGAGAGTTCATGTTTTATCTGAACTCTCCTATCAAGACAGTTGAAAACTCTTGGATACCAGAAAATAATTTTATTCATTAAGTGGATAAGCTACAACACCAGTTAAGGGGGTCCTCGTAGTATAATAGTTATCGCCGTAGGAAATAGACACGGCGACACGAGTTCAAATCCTGGACGAGATTCATAGCATTTCACATAGCACTGTTACTCTTGGAAAAGGTAGGAATCCAGTTATTCTCAAGCCCAGTCGACTGGGACAGAAGAATACACCGACTGAATCTCTGCAAAGGGGAAATACACCCTCCTCAATGACTGTTCGGGATATCATACTAAGCTATCTGATGGTGAGGGTCTGGTAATGCTGGAACTTTATGAAATGCGGAGGACCCCTTGATTTTCATTGCTCCCAGGTCCACTTTGGCCCGAAGTGGTAGTACCTGACTGGGTCCAATCTATGGGTCAAATAGAATTGTTTGACGTTTAAACTATGAGCAAGCAAATGATTTATGTTAAATTGAATTTTAGAAATAGAACTGTTTAACCATTTAACTGTGTCTAAACAATTAACTGATGTTAAATTGTTGCTGTTACCACTTAACTGTGTGCAAACAAATCATTTAGAATAAATAGAATTATTTGTATTAGATAGCAATACTTGAAACCATTTAACTGTTTAAAAACGTTATTGAGAAAATGTTTACAAATCATATAGATTTAATATATAAGAATAAAGAATTTTTGGCATTAAATAACCTACTATGGCTGATAAGCCATAAAATTAAATCAAACCAAACCAAATTTAGTCATTCTCTTTGCAGCAATGGGTAAATAGTAGGGCAGACTGATTTCTTTTGCCTTGGTCTGGCAATCAGTTTAGGAGAAGGAAAAGTCTGATTTCAAACCTATTAAACAACGCTTAAAAATTAACCCCGTGTTTCATTCTGCCCGTGCGGTGGGGTTGGTAAATATACCAGTTCATTTTTCGTTGCTTCTCTTAAAACTCTTTTAAAAAGACTCTTGTGTTATATATATAACTAAGAAATAAAGGTTTGCATTGTATATAATGTTAAAAAAAACGGTTTTAATAAATAATTTCACTGTGGTAGAGTGTTCGCAAAAGGCCCTGGAGGCCGAGGTTCACTCCCAGGTCGAGTCATACCAAAGACTCATAACATGGTACTTGATCCCACCTTGCCTAACACTCAGCATTATAAGTTATGGATCAAGGGTGAAGTGGAGCAATCCAGGGAAAGGAGTTGCGCCCTCCCCTACACCTCGGTTTAGTAGCTATTGAAAAGGGAGCCTTCGGGTCGCCCTCGACTAAAGGGAGACAACTTTACTTACTTTACTTATTAATTTCTTAAGTTGTTGTTTTGGTTTTGGTTTCGTTTAATGGCATATCAACCTTTGTGGATTATTTAATACCAAAGTCATCTTTGAAGAAGAACAATAGTAATACTATTTAACTCATAGTTGTGGGATAAGTGGTTTTATGCCTTTTCCAAGGGTATTAGTCCGAATGTGAATGTAATTGCGCAACTGGAGTTCGAACACGCTTACTATGATTTTGCAGTTCTGCGCGTTAGCCACCCCGCCTTAGGGACTCTCACTAGGATCGTTTTCTCAGGTTTATCATCAATATTATAATTATTATTCTTATTAGTAATTTGAAGCCATATAATTGCTTCTTTCTTCTTTTCGTCTTTCTTTATTTCATCTTTTTTTCGCTTTTCTGTCTTTCTTCTGGGTGTGTTTCCACTTTTCACTCTTACTTGTTAGTACAGCTCTCTTCCGCTTTTCTTTCTTTCTTTCTTTCTTTCTTTCTTTCTTTCTTTCTTTCTTTAATGCACTTATCTTTTCGTTCTTTCTTTCTTTTTCTCTCCTTTCTTCTCGATTTCCCAACGGTTCTTTCTTTCTTTGTTTCTTTCCCTTACGCACTTATCTTTTCGTTCTTTCTTTCTTTTTCTCTCTTTTCTTCTAGAATTTCCTTCAGTTCTTTCTTTCTTTCTTTCTTTCTTTCTTTCTTTTCCCAAATACATTTCGATTTTTCGTTCTTCTTTCCTCTGTTCTCTCTTTCATTCTAGATTTTCCTCCAGTTCTTTATTTTTTCATTTATTCTTTCTTTCTTTCTTTTCCCTTTAGCATTTTGCCTTTTCGTTCTTCCTTCTTTTCTCTTTTTCCTTCTAGATTTTCTTTGTACCTTTCTTTCTTTCTTTCGTTCTTTCTTTCTTTCTTTCTTTCTTTCTTTCTTGTTTTCTTTCTTTTCCCAGACGCATTTTGCTTTTTCGTTCTTCTTTCTTCTTTTCTCTTTGTCATTCTAGATTTTCTTTTTTTCTTTCTTTCTTTCTTTCTTTTTTTTTTCCCTGATGCGTTTTGCTTTTTCGTTCTTCTTTCTTCTTTTCTCTTTTTCATTCTAGATTTTTCTTTCTTTCTTTCTTTCTTTCTTTCTTTCTTTCTTTTCCCTGATGCGATTTGCTTTTCGTTCTTCTTTTTTCTTTTCTCTTTTTCCGTCGAGATTTTTCTTCAGTTCATTCATTCTTTCTTTCTTTATCTTTCTTTTTGCATTTCTCACTTTTCATTCTCCTTTTTTCTCTCCATTCTTCTGGAATTTCCCTCACCCCCCCCCATAATTGTTTTATTCTCGAACTTATCTTTGTCCAGTCGACTGGGGCTGTACAATACACCGACTGCTTCTCTGCAGAGGGGTAAGAACCCTCCCCCCACGAGAGTCCTAGATATGACACTAAACAATCTGATGGTGATGCTCCAATAATGCTGGAGCTTTGGGGAATGTGCTGTACCCCTTCATTGCCATTGCTCCCACGTCTACTGTGGCCCAGAGTGGTAGCACCTGATAGGGTCCCTGAACTGTTTTTGTTTTTTAAACTAAATTGTTTGAAATAGAACTGTTTTTGACATTGAACTAAATTGTTTGAAATAGAACTGTTTGACAAAACTGAATAGCTTGAAATAGAAATATTTTTGACAATTAAACTGTGCAATTATTCTAAACTAAATTTTATGAAATAGAACTGTTTATTTGTATAAAAAAGGATTTGGCATTAAATAACCTACAAAGGTTGAGATGCCATGAAACCCCAAAAACAAACAAAAATCAAACGTATCATAATCCTTTGTATAATTTTAAATAGAAATCAATTAAAATAAAATTTGTTTAATCTTTTTATCGTTGTTCTTTTTTTTTTTTTAGTTTCGTTTGTCATTCTTCTCTAATATAAAATTTTATCGCTCTATAATAATTTCTTCTATAATATAATTTCTATTCTATCATATATTTGTTATAAATATATATTTCTATCATATCAAATTTTTATTATGATATAATTTGTATTATGTAATTTCTTCTGACCATTGGTCTAATGAGTCGAGTTTTCGCCAATGGTCTGGGAGACCAGGTTTTAATCCCAAGTCAAGCTATATCAAAGACAAAAAATAGCACTTGATGCCGCCTTGCTTTACACTCTGCATTATAAGGTAAGGATCAAGGATAAAGTGGAGCAATCCAAGGAATGGAGTAGCGTCCTCTCCTACACTTTTGTATAGTAGCTATTGAAAAGGGAGCCTTCGGGTCACCCTCGACTAAGGTCGCTAACTTTACTTATAATAATTTCTTCTATAATATAATTTCTATTCTCTCATATCTATATTATAAATACATATTTCTATTATATTAAATTTCTATTATATAATTTCTTCTGTAATATAAAATTTTATCGCATTAAGACTTGAATACTTGAGCCAGAAAAGCGCGTATTTTGGGGAATTAATATAAAACGGACTTTTAAAAAAAATGATTGCTGTAAAAAGCTGATAGAAACGTTTATCCTGATAATGACGACACTAATTCCGGTGAGGGGGCAGGGGTAATCATAAGTTTTTTTTTGGGGGGGGGAATTCAGGACAAGTATTACTTGTTTATTTTTGTTTATATAATACCTACTTGTTGAAATTTTAAAGGCTTCCTGTTCTTATCTGAATCGAATATTTCACACTCTCTTGGCAAAAAAAAGCCGGAATTTTTTCATTATGTGTGTTTTCTTTTTATTTTATAGAATAAAGGCAAAATATAGTTTGGTTTCTTTGTTTAATGGCATATCAACCTTTGTAGGTTATTTAATGCCAATGCTATTCTTCTAGAAGAACAGTAGTGGTACTATTTAACCCATAGCTGGGAGGATAAGGAGGTTCATACCTTTCCCAGGGGTATTTGCTCGAAAATGAACGTAATAGCGTGACTGGAGTACGAACTCGCGTACTACGATTCCGCAGTCCATCGCTTTATTCATTACACCACCAGGACACCCCCAGCAAAATATGTGACAATAATATACAATAAAACGGTCACGAGGGTGGGTTAAAAGTTCATATAATGACATCATACCTGCAATTGATGACTTTTTTTACCAATGAGATTCGAGTACTGCAATACCAATCGAAGAAGTGTGTAGATTACAAGGAGGACTATGATGAGAGTATCTAGGTCAGCCTATCTTGGTTAGTCTATGAACTTTTTCAGCCGACACTCGTAAGTACGGGCGCTTTGTGTTGCTTAATGACTAAAAGGAAGGCTAGTAGAATATTATTTGTGAGTTCGATTCTCAATGAGTGCTCCATACTTCTATCCTTATGTTTAACAAGTGTTTCCCAACGGGATACGTACCGCTTCCCTGGGGCTTAAAGTTATGGGGAGATGGTGACTAAAATTAAATCCGGGGGGGGGACATTTAGAGTCTTGAAGGGACGGCGAACAAAATTGTATATCATCATCAGAGAAGTATAGATATGGGAAGAACAGTACACTAAATTTGATTCAGTTGAGGTTAAACAAGTGCACAAGTAAATATGGGGTGTGCAATCTGACGGCACCAAATGGGACGTTAAGAATTGGATATAAGGAGATTATTTGGTTGGTTGGTTGGTTGGTTTGCTTGTTTAACGGCACAACAACTCCTAAAGAGATATTTTATGCCGAAATGCGCTTCATATGTAAATGAACCATAATCATAACAGTTCTTTATTGTATGATATTTCATCTGAAAAATATTTTTGAATGAAAAATGAATGCTCCCACACACACACACACACACACACACACACATATATATATATAGCACACCTGCCAAGTAGAAGAAACCACAAACGGAACACAAAATTAGAAGGGACTGACCAGTAGATTAATTCCACTCCTGTTTCTTAATCGTTCCAACATATAACATGTTAACACCCTCTGCTCACGCCTATGAATGAAAGAATTTGTAACTTTGTAATTTGATTTCCACTTTATGTTTTTTATTTTTATTTTTATTTTCTGATTTTAATTTATTTTTTAATTTCCTTATTTTATCTTCTGAATACGAACTGTAACTCCTCATTCACATCTCTGGGACAATACAGAGCATGTAAAAGAGTCATCTGACGAGACGGAGAATATACCAACAATATTCTCCGCCGAAATAAATTTATTATGACGGCTTAACCGAGTTTGAGTCTCCATTTAATTGTACTATATATATATATATATAGTTTACTTATCTCTAATACACACTCATGTACTGCTAGTTAAGTAGCTATTCAAGCTTTAAAATAAGAATGAAGCATGATAAAAGCTGATAGGAAGCTGATAGGAATCCTCCCGTCGTGTGTTTAGTAGGAAGTTCGATTGAACTTGGAAGTTCCAAACTTCTGGCCTTGTGCCAAACTAAGCAAATCCTAATAAATTGAAATAAGGAAATCAGATAAATGTGTATTTAAGGAAAAATGCATGAATATTTTTCCATAAACTTGATTAGATTCCCATTTCTGTCAAAATTTCTATTGTTATTATCTACGCAAGTTACACGTTTGAGATCACCGTCATTTATTTTGGTTGTTATATTCACAAGATTTTTGCTCTTCTTGCAACCGACCATTTTAAGGCTTATTTTTGTTGTCGTACATTGAAATTCGAACCGAACCCTTTATTCAATCCACAGAGATAGAATCTTCTATTCTTATGTCCCTGTTAATTCTCTCTCTAACTTTCTGGCCCTATCAGCTGGGGCAGTAGAATACACCGACTGCATCTCTGCAGAGGGGTAAAACTTTTCCCAACGAGTGTCCGGAATATGACACTAAACAATCTGATGATGAGGTCCCTGTAATGCTGGAGCTTTGGGGAATACGGAGTACTCCTTTATTGCTATCGCTCCCAGGTCCGCTCTGGCCTGGAGTGGTAGCACCTGATAAGGGTCCGATCTATGCGTCAAATAGAACTAAACTGTGTAATTATGCTAAACTGAATTGTTTTTACATTTAACTGTGTATTTAAACTGTGTACTTAACCGGTTTATTCGCCTAGTGGGTAGAGTGTTCGCCAATAGTCTGAGAAACCTGGGTTCAATCCCAGGTCGCGTCATACCAAAGACTTTAAAAATAGTACTTGATATCTCCTTGCTTAACACTCAGCAATATAAGGTACGTATCAAGGGTAGCGCCCTCCCTTACACCTCGGTGTAGTAGCTATTGAAAAGGGAGCCTTCTGGTCACCCTTGATTACGGTCGCCAACTTCACTTTCACTTATGCTAAACCGAATTGTTTGAAATAGAACTGTTTTGACGTTTAAACTGCGTACTTATGCTAAACTGAATTGTTTGAAACTTTTATGAAAATGACCTAATTCGGCATTATATGACCAGAAAAGTGTTAATATGCCATTAAACAAAACAACCAACCAACTAACCTCTAATTTTCGCTCTTGTAATATCGTTTGTTTGGGGGTTTTTTGTTGTTTTTTTTTTCTGTTAAGCCCAGATCGCAAGATTGAACTCCTAACTTTTTGGTAAAATCCAAAGAGAAACTCTAAACCAATGCTTTCATTGTCTCGGCCAACACTCGAGAACCAGCAGCTCTTTTGGTCATCTAAGTGGGCTCTTTCTTAGAAAATGTACATAACGATAAAAAATGATTTTAATGTGAAATGTTGATAACAATAAAATATGATTTTCATTGTGGAATGTTCATATAGACACTCATACGTTTACATATACAAAATCCTTCAAATCACATACACATATATTCATATATGAAAGTAAATATTGAATAACGCTCGAATATATAATAGGTCTCTCCACAGTCAAAAAAGTTCTTATTTATTGAATAACGCTCATGTATATAATAAGTCTCTCCACTGTCAAAAAAAGTTCTCTTTATTTATTGAATAACGCTCGTATATATAATAGGTCTCTCCATAGTCAAAGAAAGTACTATTTAAAAAATGATTGCAATGTAATACTGAAAATATAATTATCATTATAATCAAACATTTACAAATGTATCAAGTTTGCCATTAAATAACCCATAACAATTTGATGTGCCATCAAATAAACCCAACTAAACAAAGTCTTTCAATATAGTAGCGGCACGTGACATTCATTTATGGGGCGTTACTTAAGAAAATATATGATAGATTAATATTGTATAATACACACAGTGAAAAATACAATATATATACTAGGTGCATACGATAGGTTTCCAGACTTTTTTCGAATGGGAACTTTTATTGATAGTACACTCAAGAAACTCTAGTCCCCTTCGAAGTAATTTCCTCCGGCTGCAATGCACTAATTGCACTGTTCCAACAACTTCTGAAAGGCCCCATCGAAGTCCTCTTGTGTGAGCGTGTCAATGACCTTCGTCACAGCCTCGCTCATCTCCTCAATTGCCTCATAACGACAGCCTCTGAGCTTAGGGAATAACCAAAAGTCACAGGGACCAAGGTCTGGATTATAGGGAGGGTGAGGAACTGTCTTGGTGCCCATCTTGGTCAAATAGTCTGTGACAAGGATGGAGTTGTGGACTGGTGCATTGTCCTGGTGGAAATGCCACTGAGCCGATTTGAAGAGTGCTGGCCTCTTCCCTAGGAATCTCTTCCTGAACTCCCTTAAAACCTCAGCATAATAACCGTAACCCTAACCCTTTGGCCAATCAACTCTGGTGTATTGACTTCCTTATTCCTTCCACACCTCTCATCATCCCTCACAGACTCTCTGCCTTCCTTGAATCTCTTATGCCACTCAAAAACCGATGCTTGATCCATGCAAGATGGCCGAAAAGCAGTCTGAAGCATTCCATAAGTTTCTGCGGCATTTTTCCAAGTTTAAAATAAAATTTTATTGCATATCGTTCTTCTAAAGTGTCAGATTGCATTTTTGAAATTGACCAGCTGTGACAATCAGGCTTTAGTAGGGTGTATTCCAATTGCTGCTGTAGCTGTTCATTTAAACTTAAAATCATAAAAATTGGTCAGTCATCTCATAAGATGTATAGCAATAACGTAGTGAATTTTCAAGAGTCTACGACAATTTTAAATGCCCATACGAAAAAAGTCGTAAGCACCTCGTACATATATAAGTTGGCCGACCGTAGTCGAGAGCGACCTGAAGGATCTCTTTTCATTAGCTACTCCACCGAAATATTAGGGAAGGCGCTACTCCTTTCCCTGGATTGCTCCACTGACCCTTGACTAGTACTTGATAATGCTGAATGATAAGCAAGGAGGCATCAAGAACCATTTTTGAGTCTTTGGTATGACCCAACATGGGATTGAACCCCGGTCTTCCAAAACATTGGCGAACACTCTAACCATTATGCCAATTTACCGGTGTGTGTATGTGTATGAGTATGTGCGTGTGTGTGTGTATGTGTGTGTGAGTGAATATACATATTACCACTCAAATGTCTTTGGCCACCCTCATATAGTACTATTGTTTCTCATCCTAAAAGTGTTAATGTTAATGAAACAAGTTTAGCACAACAATGTTTACTTGAGACACATTAAATAAAAATTGAACACAAAACTCCACAAAAACTTCTTAAACTTTTGATTCATCAAAATGACCCCCTTTGGTCGTTATCACTACTTCACAAATTCTCAGTATTCTTTCCACCAAATACTAGAGGTAGATTAAAGATAGTTCTGTCCAGCTTTTCCGAAAGGGTTGCCAGAGATAAGTCGCACTTGTGGGTTGTTTAGCGCTGACTTTTCGGTCAAGTTCATCCTACCCCAGTTCAATGGGATTTATGTCCGCTAATTGCACCGGCCAAGACATCAGTTGAAGGACTTGCTGTTGCTCATTACTTTTAATGTACCTCTGGTAGAGTTTATTAGCATACTTTGGGTCGTTATCTTGCAAGAGTACAAATTTTTTACCCACAAACCTCCTTCCAGATGGGATCACGTGATGCTGTAGTATGCTATGATAGCCGGTCTGATTCAATTTGCCCATCACCTAGTGCAAATCCCTGACTTTACCATTGGCAAAAAAATCCCACAGCTTTCTCAGTTGGTATGATAGAGGGGGTTGCAGTTCTTTCACTGACTCTTCGCCGCACATAGACCCCTCCTATTTAATCGAAAGATTCGTCAGTACAAAGGAGCCTTTTGACATTGTTTTATTTTCTCAATAGTGATTTCTTGACAGCAATTCTGACATATAGGCCAGCTTCACAGAGTCTTTGCCTTTAAGTGGACGTTGCCACATTTTTTCACGATATTGTTTCAGTTGTGCAGAGATGTTTGGAGCAGTCAGCCTTCTATCACGCAAGCTGGTAACTCTAATGAAATTGTCCTCTGTTCTTGTTGTCGCTTTTGGTCTACCAGCCCCCTTACTTTTGGTCTTCTTTTGTCCCGTTTTCTGAAGTCTCAAAACAGTACAATCATGCACTGTACTAAAGAAGAAAACCACCTTCAAATCAAACTTTCAAAACATATCTGGGTATACTCAGTTCAAAGTTACTGAGGAAGACTTCTATTTAGTATAATAAGTAAAAACATTTTGTGTGCATAACTTGTTTAATTAAAAATAACTTTTAGGATGTGAAATAGAAATTTTTGAGAGTATCCAAATACTTTTGACAGGCAGTGTATATGTATGTGTGTGTATGTATATGTGTGTGTATATTTGTGTGTATGTGTGGGTATGTACGTGTGTATATGTGAGTGTGATGTATATATGTGTGTGTGTATATTTGTGTGTGTGTGTGTGTGTGTGTGTGTGTGTGTGTGTGTGTGTGTGTGTTTCTGACACAGAACCATACAAAACTATTTCATCATTGAGTATTAATTAATAAAATCCGACAATCAGGAACAGACTTACTTGAGTGTGGGTGAGTATACAATGATATATATATATATATATATATATATATATATATAGTGGGAGGGGTCGACGTTCGTGTGCGAAGAATTCTCTGATTTTCTGATGACTTTTTACTCTTGCGTAATTAGTCATTAATAGCGTATTTGTTTAGACATAGATGAGCAAATAACAGTGAATACGATTTTTGCAGTGATAGTGACTTTAATTATTCGATATTAACAGATTTCAAAGGCGTTCGACATCCACTGAACTTTTAAGAAATACTTTATTGATCAAATGACATTCATTCGAAAAGATGAAAGCCAGAATCTAAAAAAAATGTATTAACAAAGTGAGTGGCCATCACTGATATTTGGTAGAAGGAATCTAAACGAAATAAGTGCTATCTATCAGTCTATCTAAAACCAGAGAAATATTCATACTATATATATATATATATATATATATATATATATATATATAACAGTCGCAGCATAAAGTGATCGCTTTCTAGATTTTATACTGCTCTGCTCACGAGCATTTGATCACTCTGGTTTTTATAACTAATACGAACTTTTGCATTTATTCTCTCTCTCATTACCGAGTGTGTGTGTGTGTGTGTGTGTGTGTGTGTGTGTGTGTGTGTGGAAAATGAATATGAGAGACGGTTGATTTGCGAGTTAGTATCCATTTGAAGATCACGTTCAAACATGTGAAACTCCGAGTTAAGGATTTTGAGAACCTACTGTTTTAAAATATTAGTCTTTAGAACGGCTCTGCTTTAATAAAAGCACTTTGTGATAAAAAATATTATTTCAAAATCATTCACACACACACACACACACACACACACATACACATATATATATATATATATATATATATATATATGATAGAAATATGTGGAAAGTTGGATAAACGAAACACTTAATTCTGATTCAGATGCCTGATATTTCGTTGTTTTATTGTTTTTTTTTTCATCGAACTTAATGAAAAGAACAAAATATCACGCATCTGAATCGGAGTTAAGTGTTTGATTTATCCAACTTTCCACATATTTCTATCAGACTGTCAGATTCACTACAATCTATCATTTCAACATATATATATATATTTCTTTAAGAAAAACAAAAATCGGACACATTAGGATTATAAATTTATTTCCATCCTGTTATGGGTATTGATAAATATCAATAACACCAATTTATCTGAACTGAATAATATATATATATATATTAAAGTTTAAATCTAATTCAAAATAAAATCTGTAATTTAGGTCAAAATGTAATTTAAAAATTAAGAATTTAAAAATTTTAAAAAATAAATTTTACTACATTTCTAACCGAAATTAAAATCTAAAACGGAAGTGGGCTTAATGAGGAGATAACTCTTCACCCCTCTTCTATCCCCTCCCAATTTTCTGTGTCTTAGCTAGTATTTTTTTATCAAAAAGATCTGAAGAAGTCCTGTTAATTTTCTTTCGTGTTTTTGAAAATTTCAAAAATGCGTAACTGGATGGAAATAAATTTATAATCCTATGTGACCGGTTTTGTTGT